>OX638256.1:11515042-12243792 GCA_951806755.1 Brenthis hecate
GGCTAGAAGTTAGAACTCTTACGTTTATAACAGATCAGTACCAGAACTCTAATTATAGAACTCGTTTCGAGTCCAGAACTCACGTCCAAGGTCCAGCAGAGCATACCAGAACATATGGAACAATATGAAAAAAAACTATTTTTCATTGTTTTAAATTATTTTAAAAACGCTGAGAAGTTAGAACTCTTTCGTTTATAACAGATCCAGTAACGATAACTCTAATATCAGAACTCGTTTCGATTCCAGAACTCAAGATCCAAGGTCAGCAGAGCATACCTGAACGTTTGGAAAATATAAAAAAAAAACTACTATTTATGTTTTAAATTATTTAACAAGGCTAGAAGCTTAGAATTCTTTCGTTTATAAAACAGCATCTGTAACCAGAACCTCTAATATAAGGAACTAAATTCGAAGTCCAGAACTCACGTCCAAGTTTCAGCAGAGCATACCTGCTGGAACGTTGGAATAATGAAAAAAAATTAGTTTGATTGTTTTTAAATTATTTCGAAAGGTCTAGAAGTTAGAACTCTTTCGCTTATAACAGATCTGTACCAGAACTATAATGTAGAACTCGCTTTCGAGTCCAGAACTCACGTCCAAGTTCCAGCAGCAGAGCAGAGATACCTGAACGTTTGTAAAATATAAAGAAAAGCTATATTTATTGTTTTAAAATTATTTAAAAAGGCTAGAAGCTAGAACTCTTTGTTCGTTTTTAACAGATCTGTATCAGAACTGCAAATGTAGAACTTGATTCTTGATTATTACCATCTTTTGTTTCCTGAAATAGGGTTCATGGAATCCTTGTCAAAACTAGGAATAAGGTTCGTGAATAAAGTTTGCTTTTATTAACGCTGAATATTTGACATTTTAAATAAAAAACTATTCTTTTCGTATTATTTCGCGGATTATTTTAATTTTTCTGTTCTCGACGTTTCGAATACTTTACAGCAATCATGGGTGATGGTTAGAGACTAAGGTATTAGACGCTTATAAAGGCGTTTTAATATTTACTTGTTACAGACAGTACCTATCTACATTTTTACAAAAAATAATGTCAAAAATTCAAAAAAAAAAATCCCAAAGTACGATACAATATGTTGTTGATTTTTATTTCTAAACATTTAACATAATATTTTCTTAGATTTACGTGAAATGTTTGACATTATTAAATAAAAAAACTATCTTTTTCGGATTATTTCGCGGATTTATTTTGATTTTTGGTTCCGGACGTTTCGAATGCTTTACAGCATCCATGTTCAACGGGAGAGACACTCTCTCAGTCTCAAAAATATTATGTGAACCAGTACGGACTGGAAACCGCAAACAAGATACGCCAGGTTAGAAGATCTAAAGACAAAGCGCGCAAGATTTCTAACATCGTTAACTTTCCTTCGAAGAGATGTCATGATCATCGTCTACATTACTACGTGTTGTGGAAAATATCTTCCAAAAACGAACATACCGAGGAAGCGCTAAGATCGCTAAAAAAGGAAATCGTAACCAGGCAAGTTTTAAGTTGTTACGGACAGGGATTCGACAGTCTCTCCCGTGACCATAGGATGCTGTAAAGCATTCGAAACGTCGGGAACCAAAAATCAAAATGAGTCCCGCGGAATAATCCGAAGAGATAGTGTTTAATTTAATAATGTCTAAACATTTAATTTTTTTTATTCCCTCCCACGACGACCGCGGACACGCCGGCGTGTCATTTTAATAATAGATTTCTTAGAATTTTAATTTCAATTTCTTATAAATTTACAAATATGGAGGTTTTAATAAGTATAATTAATTAAATATAGCAATATTTTTTTAATTGAAGCTGTTATTATTATAAATCTTACCAAGATTTTAATAACTTTATTTACTTTCTGGTATGCTCTGCTGGCACTTGGACGTGAGTTCTGGACTCAAATCGAGTTCCAAAAAATACATTAGAGTTCTGGTACAGATCTGTGATAAATGAAAGAGTTCTAAACTTCTAGCCTTTCGAAATACATTGTAAAAACAATCAAACTAATTTTTTTTTCATATATTCCAACGTTTCAGGTAATGGCTCTGCTGTAAACTTGGAGACGTGAGTTCTGGACTCGAATTTAGTTCTATATTAGAGTTCTGGTACAGGTCCTGTTATAAACGAAAGAGTTCTTACTTCTAGCCTTCCTAAATAATTGATAACAATGAAAAATAGTTTTTGTTTTTTCATATTTTTCCAATGTTCTGGTATGCTTCTGACTGGCACTTGGACGTGAGTTCTGTGACTCGAATCGAGTTTTCTACATTAGGAGTGTTCTGGTACAGATCCTGGTTATAAACGAAAGAGTTCTAGCTTCTAGCCTTTTTAAAATAATTTTAAAACAATAAATATCGCTTTTTTTTTTATATTTTCCAACGTTCAGGTATGCCTCTGCTGGAACTTGAGACGTGAGGTTCTGGACTCGAAACGAGTTCTACATAGGAGTTCTGGTACAGATCTATTATAAGTGGAAAAGAGTTCTAAACTTAACTCTAGAGCCTTTCTAAATAATTTAAAACAATCAAACTAGTGTTTTTTTTTTTCCATATTTTCCAACGTTTCAGGTATCGCCTCTGCCTGGACCTTGGTACGTGAGTTCTGGACTTCGAAACGATTTTCTACAGTAGAGTTCTGGTACAGATCTGTTATAATCGAAAAGGAAGTTCTAAATCTTCTAGCCTTTCTAAATAATTTAAAACAATCAAAAACTAATTTTTTTTTCATAATTTCCAACGTTTCACCCAAAATGGGGTTTATGCTCTGCTGGAACTTGGACGTGGAGTTCTGGACTCGAATTTTAGTTCTTTATTAGAGTTCTGGTACAGGTCTGTTATAAACGAAAGAGTTCTAACTTCTAGCCTCCTAAAATAATTTTATAACAATGAAATAGATAGTTTTTTTTTTTTCATATTTTCCAATGTGTGCTGGTATGGCTCTGCTGGCACTTGGACATGAGTTCTGCAACTCGAAAACGAGTTCTAAATTAGAGGTTCTGGTACAGGGTCTGTTATAAACGAAAGAGTTCCTAACTTCTAGCCTGTCCTAAATGATTTGATAACAATGAAAAATAGTTTTTTTTTCAGATTTTTTCAACGTTTCTGGTATGCTCTGCTGGCCTTTGGGACGTGAGTTCTGGACTGCGAATCGAATTCCACAATTAAGAGTTCTGGTACAGATCTATTATAAACGAAAGAGTTGCTTACTTCTATCCTTTTTAAATAATTATTAAAACAATGGAACATAGTAATTTTTAATTTCATATTTTCCAATTTTCTAGGTATGCTCTGCTGGCACTTGGACGTGAGTTCTGGACTCGAATACGAGTTCTCATATTAGAGTTCTGGTACAGATCCTGTTATGAAACGAAAGGGAGATCTAGCTTCTAGCCTTTTTGAAATAATTTTAAAACAATAAATAATAGTTTTTTTTTATATTTTTCCAAACGTTCAGGTATGCTCTGCTGGGACCTTGGACGTAGAGTTCTGGAAATCGAAAACGAGTTCATATATTAGAGTTCTGGTACTGATCTTTGTTAGAAACGAAAGAGTTCTAACTTCTAGCGTTTTTAAATAATTTAAAACAATGAAAATAGTAATTTATTCATATTTTCCAATTTTTCTAGTATGCTCTGCTGGCACTTGGACGTGAGTTCTGGACTCGAATCGATTCTATATTAGAGTTCTGGTACAGATCTGTTATAAACGAAAGAGTTCTAGCTTCTAGCCTTTTTAAATAATTTAAAACAATAAATATAGTTTTTTTTTATATTTTCCAACGTTCAGGTATGCTCTGCTGGACCTTGGACGTGAGTTCTGGAATCAAAACGAGTTCTATATTAGAGTTCTGGTACTGATCTGTTATAAACGAAAGAGTTCTAACTTCTAGCGTTTTTAAATAATTTAAAACAATGAAAATAGTTTTTTTTCATATTTTCCAATGTTCTGGTATGCTCTGCTGGACCTTGGACGTGAGTTCTGGACTCGAAACGAGTTCTAAATTAGAGTTCTGGTACTGAATCTGTTTATAAACGAAAGAGTTCTAACTTCTAGCCCTTTTTAAATAATTTAAAACAATGAAAATAGTTTTTTTTTTCATATTTTCCAATGTTCTGGTATGCTCTGCTGGCACTTGGACGTGAGTTCTGGACTCGAATCGAGTTCTACATTAGAGTCTGGTACAGATCTGTTATAAACGAAAGAGTTCTAGCTTCTAGCCTTTTAAATAATTTAAAACAATAAAATAGCTTTTTTTTTTATATTTTCCAACGTTCAGGTATGCTCTGCTGGAACTTGGACGTGAGTTCTGGACTCGAAACGAGTTCTACATTAGAGTTCTGGTACAGATCTGTTATAAGCGAAAGAGTTCTAACTTCTAGCCTTTCGAAATAATTTAAAACAATCAAACTAATTTTTTTTCATATATTCCAACGTTCAGGTATGCTCTGCTGGAACTTGGACGTGAGTTCTGGACTCGAATTTAGTTCTTTATTAGAGTTCTGGTACAGGTCTGTTATAAACGAAAGAGTTCTAACTTCTAGCCTTCCTAAATAATTTATAACAATGAAAATAGTTTTTTTTTTCATATTTTCCAATGTTCTGGTATGCTCTGCTGGCACTTGGACATGAGTTCTGCACTCGAAACGAGTTCTAAATTAGAGTTCTGGTACAGTTCTGTTATAAACGAAAGAGTTCTAAGCTTTTGCAATAATTTAAAACATTAAAAATGGTATTATCCGACTTTTCAAAAATTCGGATTTGATCTGCTGGAACTTGGACGAGAGTCCAGAACTATTCCTGAAAAGTATCAGGAACTGTAGAACTCGGCTCCTTGCGCAAAGAATTCACATTTGTTTTTGATTTTGTGCAAAATGATCTGCTACGGGAAGTTAGCAGATCATTTTGTCAATTGACTTTTTTTAAGGTAAAAACGCCAGAACTATTTCTAAAAAGTATCAGGAACTGTAGAACTCAGGTGCATGCGAATAGAACTCACATTTTTTTTTGATCTGCTGGACAATGATCTGCTAAGTTCACTGACATTAAGCTCACAGCGTCAAATCCCTCCAGAAATATACACTGCTTAACATGCATAAATAATATTTAAAACAAAATAAAATACAAAGAAAAGAGATTAAAAACAAAAGACTCTACATAAACATTGGACGTAAGTGTGTATGTGTGTGAATGCGTATATATGTGTATGTGTGTACTACATTTAGAGAAGATGTGTGTTAAGCATGGGTAAAAAAAAAATATGTGCATATACATATATGTATAATAATAGATATATCAAGTACAAGCATATTATAAAATTTCAATTACATTACATGAAAACGGTAAGTGGGTTTTCTGTTTTGTCATAACGTAAGGCTAGTAGGAATGATTTAATTGTTTTTCTTACAAACTGTTTTATTTAATTTATAAATATCTACCATTTTATTTATTGAGCATAGATGGTGTTCATGTCACAGCTATGTTCAGGATAGTCAGTGAAGTGTATCGGATTATAGCAATAAAATTCAGGGTCACAGTAATACTCGGGGTTGTCATTATAATCATAGTCTTGGAAATAAGATTCATGGGAATTTATTTCACGTGGAAAATTACATGCTGGTTGTATGTATGTATTAATTTGTTGCGGTGCAAATAGGTGTGAGTTAAAATTTGTAGGGGGTAATTGTTTTGGTATGTAGCTAACAATGCCAATCATAGGTCTTTGAAATTGATTTTGATTTCTGGGAGGAAGTCGAAACACGTTACTATTGGGATTATAATTAAGAGGTAATGCACGGATTATATTTTGATGCGTGCGTGTTGGCTGTTGATGAAAAGGTGCACTTACCTGATTTTGTCTCCAAGATTGTAATTGCTGCTGCTGTTGTGGCTGGTGTAAAATTTGTTTCTGGTTGGAAGGCATGAAAGTCGCTGTAAGAAAGTTGAATACTTTTGGTGGTGGTGAAAGTACCGCTGGTAATGCTTGGATAAGCTTAGGTGTTGTATGCTTCCTTTCATTAAAATATTCATTTCTATTTTGCATATAAGTAGCATTCAATTCTTCCTGCACGAATTCCAAGGCCTTCTCAATACTATCAGGACGCATGCAACGAATTCGTGAGCCTAGTGGTTCTCTTAAGCCACGTACGTATGTATGATTGCATAATTTATTATAGAGAGTACGCTTGGCCTCAATTGTTGTTGGAATAGTTTCACGAAGCATTACATAGGTCATGATAGTACTGAACAATGTTTGACAGCGCTCATAATATTCTTGTGGAGTACCCTGCGTGGCTAGAGCAAGATCGTTATAAAGCGCGGTCTGGTATCCTTGGTCTGAAAATTTATTTATAAGAGCTGTCCTAATTCCTAACTAATTCTCTGATATGCCATCCGAATTTATGAAACACGCTACGGACCGTGTTATTTTATTTAAAATAGAATTTATTAACGTAAGATTTAATAGCTCTGACCCGGGTTCGGTTTCTATTTAATGACTAACTATTTGATCACAAATATTAATAAATCTAGGTAAAATATTAGGGTTCCCATCAAATTCAGGAACGACGCGCACGGCCTTAAAAATAGTATCTAAATCTTGAGTTGCCATTATATCAATTTCAGAAATTATTTCTAACTTTATAATTAAATCTAAATTATTTCTACGAGAGGTCCTACTCGATGCAGTCCCCCTTGGATTTCCTGGGATGGAAAATTTTGAGAAAAAAAAGACACTCAAACACAAAGGAAGTAAGGACACAGGCTATTCATATAGAATATAAAGTAATAATAATAATAATAAAAACTCTTTATTGCACACACAACATAGGAAGAAATATAACAAAAAGAGGAATACAGTAGTAGCAAAATGTACAAGAGGCGGCCTTATCGCTAAAACAGCGATTTCTTCCAGGCAACCTTTAGGTGTAGGATATCGCAAAGTGTGAAGTGGAAGGGTGTGAACAAATAACTGAGATAAGAAAAGTAAAATGATAAATACATATATACATACATATGATATTTTATATACGTATATAAAATATATAAATTAGGTGTACATAAGTAATATAAATAATATGATAATAAGTAATAAATAAATAAAATAAAATAATAATATCAGTTTAACCAAATAAATAAAATGACTATATTATATATATAAATATATATAAATAATATATATATATATATATATATATATATATATATATATATATATATATATATATATACACATGAAAGGCAAAAAAATATTTTAATACAAATAAGGATAATAGCTATACATATATCAGTACATATAATTTAAGAGTAAATTTCAGAATAAATAATAATGCAGCAATCCGAAGGAATTAAAATGTATAAAAGTGTTCTTTTAGACGTTTTTTAAAAATCATTAGAGTTTTCGCATCCCTAACGTTACGGGGAAGGGAGTTCCAAATACGACAGGCCGTAACACTAAAGGAGTTGCCATAGAAGGTAGAGGAGTGGGAAGGAATTTTAAGGATTAAATTTTGGGCAGAACGCAGAAGGCGAGAATGGGAATTTCCAAGGAATTCAAAACGTTCTTTAAGGTAATTTGGAGTGGACGGATCGAACAGAATACAGTAAAGAAGATGAAGTATATGAGTATTTCTGCGAAGACGAATAGGGAGCCACTTGAGCTTTTTACGAAGATTAGAGACATGGTCATATTTACGTAAACCAAATATAAACCGAATACAAAAATTTTGGAGTCTCTCAAGTTTATTTAATTGCTCCTCTTTAATATCAAGGTAACTGATATCAGCATAGTCAAGAATTGGTAATAGGAGCGATTGTGCTAACGCAATTTTGGTGGAGATTGGAAGAAAGTTATGCAAACGTCGAAGCGATGCTACCGAATTAAACATCTTTCTGCTTACCTCACTTACCTGTGGAACCCATGATAAGTTCTGATCCATAATAATACCAAGATTTTTGACGGTTTTGCTATAAGGTATGCTCACGCCGTTTAACACCACAGGTGGAAGAGTATAGAAGTCAATGTTAGATATGAGTTTGGGACTGCCAATGATTATAACTTGAGTTTTCGAAGGATTTAATTGCAGCCCAAACGACTCACTCCAAGTGGTAATTTTTGAAAGATTGTAGTTAATATCGTCAATTGTATTAGGTAAGTCAACAAAGTATATACTTACATAAGCATTTTAATTTTTCTCGGGATCGATGTTCGGATTAACCTCGGACTGCTGCTTCTTGTTTCTTCTTGATACTCCTCCGAGGTGGTAATTGACGATAAATTACTTATAATTTCTCTTAGAGTATCACAGCCAGAGGTCCCAAAAATTACTTAATTAAAATTAAAATTTACTTAAACTTTTTTATTTATACTTAAAATTAGAATCTCTATATAAAATAATTTTAATTTTAATTTCAACTTCTATTAGAAAAACAAAAGTTTTTAATAACGTTAGAATGCAAATGAACGGGGAAATACTGACTCCGCTCCACGTGTCGCCAGCGTACGGCGCGAGGTCAGCGTTCCACCTATAGCTATGCACTGCGCTATAGCACGCGCAACTAATTAAGGGATATAAGTGTTACATAATATATTAGTATATAAAATAACTTGAAGTGTCACTAAAAATCATGGTCGACCCAATACTTGTAGTTGAAAGTGATCCTTTGGCGGACGCTGACTCTCACATTTAGGATGGAGTTCCGTTGTAGTTTAGCACTCTCTTCTCTAGCAGATGAATCATTACATTACTACATATATTTTCTCCAACCTCATCAAAATTCGGAAGCTAACTAACGATCACTTATTCGATAGTTGTAAAAACTATCAAACGAAACATTGAACTTGAAGATAATAAATCTTGTTTTGGAGCCCGATCACCTTCTTAAAATAAATTCATATATGTCGTAGAACAAACGAGCGAAAAACAAGGTTCAAAATACTAAAACAAGTATCTAACAACTAAGGAAATTCCTTTTATTTTAAAACGTTTTATTTACATACTAGCAATTCACGCTATACTTGCTATGTTTGCCTCAAGGTACGTTTTAACGATTAGTATGGGATAGACTATATATTATATGATGAGTTCTTGTGGGTTGTATTACCGATAATATTTTTCACCGTGGGAATGAGATATTTTAGTGAAGTATGACAAGCCATTCAAAATCACGCCAATTCGTCAATCTGTTTTGATGAGAAAGAAGGACAAACAAACAAAGTCAAAGTCAAACTGTAAATCGTAAAACGAGAAATCAAAAGTCAAATCTACATGTGCATTCAAGTATATAGTTTGATTTTTAAGTTTTTTTTTTCATTTTTCGTCGTATTTTAATTTTTCTCTTCATAAGAACCTTTCTTGGACTTTATTAGCCAAATTAGCCAAATGGGTCCAGCCGTTCTAGAGCTTTGAGCTTAGCAATACATTTAGTTATTCAATTTTATTTATAAGATTAAAATATATTCTGTATTATTATTCGCAAATACATGATTAATACACTTTGTACTTAATTTGATTTAAATATGTTTAATGAAAATGTATATATTGAGTTCATTCTTGTATAAGCGTCATCACTATAGCAGTAATTCTGCAAGGTGAAGTAACCACAAGTGGTTTTTTTTATTAAAAGTTATTAAATATTGTCAATCATGCAGGACGAGAGACAAGATGCATTAAAAGGCGACGAAGTGGTTATAAGTGGAATATCCGGAATATTTCCGAAATCTGATTGCGTTTTGGAGTTCATGGAAAATTTATATAATAAGGTATTTTTTTTTAATTTTCTTAATTATTTTAACTATTCAATTAACTTGATGTGAATTTTCCTGTAAAAGGTGTACAAATGGATTTATAAAATGGTTAATCTTAAAATACAACCCATACTCGACTACGCCGATGTATTCTATTTATAACCCGAGAGCTCGTGACGAATTTTGGGAAGGTCCTTTTGGCAAGTTGAAATTGCGACAAAATATAATTTCGTGAATTTGCGAATCTAGTCCCGCGAGTCTGGTATAGCTTTAGCGGTTATTTCGCTACTGCGCAGTATACAACATTTGCAAAAAAATATATCCAAAAAAACATATTTTTGGCATCTTGATATTTGTTTAATCCTTTACTTTAGCTTTCATATAATTCAAAAAAAAGAACCCCAGACGTTTTTGTCGGTTATAAAGTATTGCCAGACCTCTCCAAAAACTCATTTTTTTTTATTCCAAAAAACATACTTTTGGCAATCTGAAATTTTAATCACGTATTTATTGAGTAATTTTCAATAATATTTGCAAATCGTCAGACGAATTTAGCGGTTTTAAACCTTTCCCAGACGTAAATAAAGTTTACAAATTAGTACTACAAAAAAGTCTTTTTAGGTGTAAGAAAGATAACTTATCGAGGTATGCCAGCAGCTGATGGGGGCCCAAGGTCCTCGCGCTGTGATTGGTTATCGAGAAACCGCACGTTTCGAACTTATGGTTCGGGCTCTGCGTTCACAACAGAGTATTTTAGAGTAGTTTATTAGAGTTCCGTACCCAAAGGGTATAACGGGACCCTATTACTAAGACTCCGCTGTCCGTCCGTCTGTCTATCCGTCTGTGACCAGGCTGTATCTCATGAACCGTGATAGTCAAACAGTTGAAATTTTCACAGATTATGTATTTCTGTTGCCGCTATAACAACAAATACAAAACAATAGAATAAAATAAATATTTAAGGGGGCTCCCATACAACAAACGTGATTTTTATGCTATTTTTATAGATAATGGTACGAAACCCTTCATGCACGTGTCCTAATTTAAAAGATTAAACAATAATCGAGTTGCCAAAAATATATTTGCCAATTCTATTGTGTATTGTGCAAGCGTAATTATTGTTTTATACATTTTTAATTAATTCTCAATTTTAAGAAAAAAATAAAAACTTGCTAAGTGCGAGTCGGACTTTTATTATACTTTATACTTTTATTATTTTATATATATATATATATATATATATATATATATATATATATATATATATATATATATATATATATATATATATATAATATCATATAATAAAATTCTAACTTAGCTGAATCTTTACATAAAATATTTTTTCGAAAATCTTATTGAAATAATCATTATTATTGATACAGAGGCCGAATCTATAGTTTTTAGAATTTTTGTGCGTCTGTCTGTCGGAGAACGCATCACGAGAAAACCACTGGACGGATTTTGATGAGATTTAGTAAACAAACTGAAAATCAACATATAAAATACTTTTTATTGTGGGAAAATATCTCATCTTTGAGAAAAAATACGAAAACTGTTTAGAGTAAAACGATCTTGAAACTAGAAATGTATTAGCAAGGTAGCTTATAAAATAGTCAAAAAATAATGATAAATAGCTGCTGTTGAAAAAAACTATATCAATAGCGATATTTAATACATAAAATTTACTCAACAAATATTTAGATAGGTGTAATTTAGAAAAGAATCATTAGATGTCGCCATGTGTTTTTAAAATACGTAATTTTAATTAAAAAAAAAATAAACGTACAGATACTAACTATACCTTTTCTATGATATTATTAAAATTACTAGCATTACCCGCCACCCACCAGTGTCCAAATAATCAAAAAACAAACTATTTCGCTTAAAAATTACAAACATATTATTAATAATAATCTATATTCTATATCGATACATATAATAAAATTCTAACTGAGTCGAATCTGTACATACAATATGTTTTGGAAAATCTTATTGAAATAGTCATTTATTATCGATACAGAGGCCGAAACTATAGTTTTTAGAATTTTTGTCTGTCTTTCCGTCTATCTGTGACCGCATCACGGAAAAATCACTGAAAGGTTTCAATGAAAGGTATGATAATAGCTGGTTATCCAGGTCAACATAAAGGATAGTTTATACTGAGAAATCTATATTAAACGTAAAAACGTAAGCAGAGACGAAACCGAGCGGAGGGAGGCTAAGTCACTGAAATTATGAATTACAACGGTGAATTACAATGGGATTAGTCTGTGAGTAATGTATTAAATATTGTAGTGGCCAAAGTGTTTGCTGGGTGTGCTCGGGGGAATCAGTACCCATACCTCGAATACCACTAATAACCTCTGACTACACCTTTGAATTTAATCTATTGTAATTCGTTATTAAAGTATGCTTTGCAATGACCATTAATATATTTTAGGGCCAGTCGTAAAAAGTAGCAGGCATAGACTTTAAAGAGGATTGCTTCTAACAGGGACATTTTAGCACAACCCAGAACTAGACAGAATATCTATCAATGTGGTATATTTGTGGTTGGTTTTTTTTAAGCGTAGACTAAGTTAAGTGAATCTAGAGTGATTACATAAATGAGCACATAATATTAAAAAATTGACATGACAACTTTCAACAACATTCAATGGAGATTAAAACTGAGGAAAATTATTTAGTTCACGTAAATGTAGCTACGGGCAAAAAGCTATAGCAAAATAAGAATGGCACTTTATTTAATATTATGTAACTTAAAAAAAAGAAGGAGGGAGACGGTAAGCTTCAAGTGTACATAACGTTGGGTCTTTAAAAATACACACAATAATAATATCTTAGTATGTTAGTTAAAAAACGATAATAGCCGAGTTACATGAATCTAAACATTTAAATATTGTATGCGATTTATATTATTGTACTCTCTTCCCGTAACTTTGGAAAAATATACAAAAAATAGAGGTAGTGTAGCTTGCTAAATACCTAAAGTGAAAATTTATTAACAGAATATACATGTAAGATCTTTTAAGATACTGGATATTTTGAGTTACGATCGCTATCTTTAGGAAATAATATGAAATACAAACATACTTTTGTAATAAAGTAAAAAGTAATAAAAAAATTTACATTGTTTAATCACGGGCGAAGCTACATTTTCTGCTGGTCTAAACATAAAATAAAATTGTAACTAAACCGAAGCTGTACATTAAATATTTTTTCTAAATTATTTTCGAAATAGCCAATACTATCGGTACTGTACTGGTCGGTGCCAAATCTACAGTATTTAAAACTTTTATCTACCTGTCTGTAACCGTATCACGGGAAAACCGCTACGGGTTATGATCAGTAGATATCACTATGCTCATAATAACGTCCATTTTAATTTTGGGAAATGCATTTACTCATACCAACTGTAGACATGCAGTTGGCTATGTGGGACTCACCGGCCATGAAAGCCAGTACTACCAACTAAAACCCAAAAAAACCTTCGTCTTAATGGAGCGTCACAGAATCGCTTACGCATTTCACCATGACGCAGACTACAACAACCATGGGGTTGCTCCAATAGTCCACTCTGCTATCAGAGAAGTAACAGGAGCAACCCGCATGGTACACCGTCTACTGAAGTGGGCCACCTCCCTATGTGTTTTTTCGCTTCGTGCCCGGCTGAACTGCCGGCGCTAATGAGCCCCTCCCCCCTCCGCCCCCACCATGACAAGGTGAATGCACGTTGGAAGGATCATAATAATGTCTTACTTAAGTGTTTTGAAGAGTCAGAAATAGAATATAAGTTTGTCGATACAGTTATGCAAAAGGATGAATCAGTTGACTATCCTGTAGAATTCCTTAACAGTAGTAACCCACCAGACCTTCTTTTTCATAAGCTTCTCCTGAAGATTGGCACACCTGTAATGAATAAGTCACCTTAGCTATTTACCGGGACTAGACAGTGAATAATCTATAAAACATTATAGTGGCCACTGGTTGCTGGATGTGCTCGGAGTTGAGGGGAATCAGTATTCATACCTCCAATACTACTAATATAACGTCTGACTACGCCTTTGAATTTAATCTAATGTAATTCTTCCTTAAGATTTGCTTCGCAATTACAGACCATTGATAAATCTCAGGGCTAGTCGTTTAAGTGGCAGGCATAGACTTAAGAGAGGATTGCTTCTCACATGGATATTTTAGACAAACCAGACAGAACATCTACCAATTGGTACACAAAAAAGTTCTTTATTAAATTCTAACATCCTATTCGCGATTTTTTAGTGTAGACTAAGCTAAGTGAATCTAGAGTGATAACAATTGACAACAAATTCGATATGACAACATATAAATTCAATGAAAATTAAAATTAAGCAAATCCTGTAGTCCACGCGAGCGTAACCTTTAAAAACCAAAAAGTATAAGAAAATGAAGCTAACTGACCACAATGGTCTGAGCTCAATTTGTTTATAATAGATTTAGAGATTGGCTTACAATTTGTGAATATATTGTCAATACATGTAGCACTGGTAGCAGTGATTCTTGTTGGTCCAAGAAATAAATTATTCAGGTTATATGATAGAAGCATAGATTTAAATCTGAGACTTATAGTGGAATTATCTAATAAGTTTATATTAAAATCCCCACAAACAACAATGAACTTATTAGAACTATTTAATTTTAACAAAGCTTCTTCTAATACTTTCTTAAAGTGCTCATATAATCCATTAGGAGGTCTGTATACGCATATAACAGTTATAAAGAATTTTAATTTAAAGTAACTTAAAAAAGGAGGGAAAGTAGGGGAAAGTAGGGTAGCTGTAAGATTCAGCTGTACATAACATTGGGTCTTTAAAATAACGTAGATGTTTGTTAAAAGCCCATATTAGCCTAGTTAAATGATTCTTAAGTCGTAAAATTTTTTTGCGAGTCGTATCATTGTACTGTCTATTCTACTGTTACTCTATTGTAATCTCTTCCTCTAACTTTGAAAACATGGAGTAGGAAAAGTGCAAAAAATAGGGGAAGTGGGTCTTGGTTAATACTTTTAACTAAAATTTTACAGAATATACCTAAAATATCTATATATGGATATTTTGACCTACGATCACTAAAATTAAATTTTTTTAATATTTTCTACACAGATATCTTAGACTACTTTTATTTTAGAAAAAAAATAGAGTCCCACGAAAAAAAAAACCAATGAAAAATTTAACAATATCCGATTCAAATAGGGAAGTTGTATACATACCCAGTTAAGAAATAATGTGAAACGCCAACCTAATTTTTGGAAATAATAAAATATATATTAAGTGTAAATACGTTTGTAAAAACAATACAATATTCGGTAGTACGAAACCCTCGATGCGCGAGTCATAATCATACTCATTCACATTTTAAAATCATTACAGCCATCAAATTATTACCAATAGCATAAAGCCCAAAATTTTTTGTAGTTGTAGCGCGAGCGAAGCCGCGGGTTCTGCTAGTTTAAGATATAAAATATGATCGTTGATTTTGTTATTTTGTCTGACTGCAGGTTGACATGGTGGTATGCGTCGATCCACATTTTGTCCATCCAGATGTTCCACATCATATAGGGAGAATGAATGAACCGAATAAATTGGATGCTCAATTTTTTAAAGTCACTTTCAACCAGGCCATAACGTTGGATCCTATGTGCAGAAAGTTAATAGAACATTCGTATAGTGCTATTTATGATGCTGGTAAAGTTTATACATTAATGATAAAAAAAATATTTTGGTCCTTTTTCATACGGTCTTACGGTGAAGGAAAACATCGTGAGGAAACCTGCATGTCTGAGAGAACCTAGCAAGTTTTGAAAGACATGTGCAGTCCGCCAAACCCGCACTTGGCTAGCGTGGTGGACAATGGCCTGATCCTCCTCGTATTGAAGGGAGGCCCGTGCCCAGCAGTGGGACGTTAAAAAGGGCTGAATACATGCATACATACAAATATTATTATTACACAATCTTGGTCAAATATTACTATAATTACATAGTTTCGACAAATTCTAATTAAAGCCAAAGTCGTAGCCTTGATACAATGCTAATAAGGAGGGTTTTCACTTTCTGACTCCAAATTATTCCAATTAATCAGCAATGTAATTTATGTTTGCAAAACTTTTGTACTGACATTCGCATTTTGAAAACTTTAGAAATCAATATGCCTATTAGAAGGATGTTAAAATGATTTTTCAAGATTTAATTAGATAGTGAAATAGCTGGTTAAAAAGGCTAAAAAATCATCTTAAAGATGGCCGGTCAGTTACAACATCTAAAATTACATACATACAAATTATTATTAGTAATTGTTGTATCTTCTTCTATTATTAGTATAATTGTTGTAGACTAATTTTATTATACTATTTCCATTTTTTTCAATATTTTTATTTTATATGAATAAGTTATAGAATAAGAGTGGCCACACAATCATTTTTAGATGTAATTGTACCTCTAAGTGTTCAATAGTTACATTTTTGTGATTTTGAAGTTGGTGTAACTTGTTTGTTAATATTACAATATTTTTTAAGGAATCAATCCACTCACGTTGGACGGTAAAAAAGTTGGTGTATACGTAGGAATGGCTTCCTTGGATGCCGTTAAATTTTTTATGGACAGTGACATTAAAACAAATGTATTTTTTTTATCTGGGTAAGTTGTGATTTTTATTTTCAAGTCTCATATATACATATGTATCAAGCTACCTAAATGGCCAAAATTGCATAATTGCATATAATGTGGATGTAGCGTGATATTATCTTTTCAACCAACTTCAAAAAGGAGGAGGTTCTCAATTCGACTGTATGTTTTTTTTTATGTTTGTTACCTCAGAACTCCGTCATTTATTAACCGATTTGGACAATTTTTGTTTTGTTTAAAAGGGTATACTGCCAGATTGGTCCCATTTAAATTTCAAAAAAAAAATACCAACCCTAAGGGTGGAAAAACAACTAATGATGAATTTAACCTACTTCTAATTGTCATATTGACTTGAAACTTTGCAAGTATTTCTATTTCCGTTGATAGTACAGTGGTTAGGTGTTGTTGACCTGATCTGATGGCAAGGCCAGAAGGTGGATAGGTGGAACTCTTCAACGGCTAATAGTAGATACTTTGAGTTTGGGCTTATTTTGTTTGATTTGACAAGCCTAACACGTTAGAATCCTTACTTTGCTACTACTGTCTACACTAAAAAGGGAAAAATAAAAACTTTTTAACAAAAAAATAAAAACCGACTTCAAACAAAAGCACTAAAAAGTAAAAAATAACTGATTGGTAGTTTTCATTTACTATACATACCTAATCAAATATTTTCGAAGTCGGTGTGCTTTGGCTAAGTAATTAAAGCCTACCTATTAAATACATACCTAATCAAATATTTTCGAAATCGGTGCCAGCCCATACAAAGCAAAGCACACCGACTTCGAAAATATTTGATTAGGTATGTATAGTAAATGAAAACTATCAATCAGTTATTTTTTACTTTTTAGTGCTTTTGTTTGAAGTCGGTTTTTATTTTTTTGTTAAAAAGTTTTTATTACATACATAAATATATTTTATATCTATACATATAATAAAATTCTAACTAAGTCAAATCTGTACATTAATTTTTTTTTGGAAAATCTTATTGAAATAAACATTATTATCGATACAGACGCCGAATCTATAGTTTTTAAAAATTTTGTCTGTCTGTCTATCTAACTATTACCGCATCTCATAAAAACTACTGGAGGGATTTTGATGAAATTTGGTGTGGTGATAGCTGGTTAACCGGGTCAACATATATGATACTTTTTACCGCGGGAAAATATCTCATTTCTGAGAAAAATAACAAAAACTGCATTGTAAGAGTATAATAATATGTAAAACCTAAGAATTTGGTTTTTGGTCATCTGAACGCGTGTGGAGCCGCGGGTAATTTTAGTAATATATAAATATATACCATATTAATTCATATTGTCAAAAATCGCAAGTAATAAAATTATTTATTTTTAGCACATCCAAAACAATGCTGGCAAATCGCATATCATATTATCTCAATACAAAAGGCCCATCTTACGCTATTGATGCATCTAATGCTAGTTCATTACTATGCTTAGATCAAGCTTACCAACATCTACTTTCTGGTGAAATTGAATCTGCCATCGTTGCTGGATCTAACATTTGTAAGCTGCCAACATTTAGTGTTAATTTGAGAAGGTATAAATATATTTTGTTAATTTTATTTATTGTTTTATAATATTTTCTTTATTTACGGAGAGCATTACTTGATTACGTTACGCACCCATTTTAATTTCACTCCTTAACACTAGATCACTTATGAGTTTTTTTTAATTCCTTGAGCACTCATGGAATTCTATGGCCTCCCCATAGACTTATAAAGTCTTAGAAATTCTGCATATTGTATGAGATTCTAACTATTTTTTTTAGTTTATATTATAATAATTACAAATTGAGGTAGCATTTCGTAGGTACAAATGGTCGAGTTTAGGATGCAATAATTTTGCAAAATATCAATTACAAATACTGCTGAACAATTTGAACACCAATGACAACATGTTGTTTTTATCTTAAGGAAATCCATTATCCATGCTAATATTATAAATGTGAAAGTGTGTTTGTTTGTTTGTTTGTTTGACCTTCTTTCGTGTCGAAACTGAGTGACGGATTGGTGTGATTTTTTGTGTGGAGATAGTTAGAGTGTGCTCCAGCCCTCTAACTATCTCCACACATATAAGAACAGCATAGGCTATTTTTACTGTGGGAGATTATCTAATTCCCACGGGAATACACGTTTTAATACAATCCAAAAAATATTTATGGATCAGAATTACTTGAAGATTGTTGTTTAATAAAATTAAATAAATAAGTGTTTTAGCATTTTTTGAAATTCATCCTATGAGGAGGTAAAATATAATAAATTATTTTATTTAATTTTAACAAAATATTAAAGGTTTGTATGAAACTATCCTTTTAGAGATTTTTCTGTAGTTTTAACGCGAGCGAAGCCGTGGGTTTTGCTAGTATTTAATAATTATTACCAAATTGTTTTATTTTTAGAGCAGGACTTGCATCTCTTGATGGTAAAACAAAATGTTTCGATGAAAACGGAGATGGCAGCGTAAGATCAGAAGCAGTCAGTGTTATATTTTTACAAAAGGCTAAAGATGCGAAAAGGTATATCTATTTTTGTTTTGGGTTATGTTACCGGTACACCAACTTCACTACCATGTGAATTAATATTTAATTTTTCTATTCATTTTTAACAGCAGCACACTTTTACACCTTATCTTATTATCTACTATGACCAACTAAGCGTGTTTTATATCTTCACATATAGGACACATTGAGCGAGATCAGGAACAAGTAATACCATAAAATGTAACAAGAGTTGCATACGCTATCGCTTGCGTATACGCATGCAGGATACATCAAGATTATAAAATAATATGATTCCTATCATCATTTTTCTCTCTCTTCATTATGATTTCTTTATATCTTTATAATCATCATCAATTTAATCATACTTTCTACATGCGTAAACTATACTTTGTCTATCTATTTTTCAGGATTTATTCTCAAGTATATCACGTGAAAAGCGGTTATTCGAAACCAGAAATTCACTGTTTCCCAAATCGTGAAGAAAATGACATTTTAGCATTCTTGCAAGAGTTCTATTCTGAAATTGACGTGGCACCCTCTTCCGTTGAATATGTAGAAGCGAACTCTACCGGTACAGTATATTTAAATATTTGTATTGAGGTTAATTTTAATCGAATTATCATACTATTACTACATATTATAAAATAAAGTACCCTATCGCGTCTGCCTGTCTGAATGCGATAAACTAAAAAAATATCGAACGAATTTTCATACGGTTTTCACCAATATATGGAGTAATCCATAACAAAGGTTCAGATGTATGATTTATTAAGGTTTTGTGTAAATTAACTGAAATATGCCGATGATCGTTGAAGATGTTGGAAAAAATCATGCAGACTAGGAGCTTTATTGGCGTGTACCGTGTAAACTAATAAAGTTCTTCCTATTAAACTGTAGCAACGCTATGTGCAACGGTACATGTGGTAACATAACGGTACGGTACGGATGCACCCGAGGGAAGCGAGGGTAAGTCACTAGTAATATTGCAAAGAGGAAAACTATTTTATTTATCTGTTTGTAACCAGTGATCTATAATACTACTGAACCATTTTAATATTTCTTCCTTTGCTTTATCCATTAGAAATAAAGAAAAAATTGTTACTGTTAGTCTCTACTACATTTCAGTAATATTTTCTCCTTGAGGTATCCCGACTGAGTCTAATTCAGTTAATTACAAATAAAAACACTAATCATACATGAAAATAAAGCAAATAAAAATGTTAATGATGTAACTTCTATTTATTTTATTTTTCTAAGGCATTGCATCTCGCGACAAAGTGGAACTTAAAGCAATAAGTAGATTTTTTGGAGATAAATCACCAGTTAAAGTTGGAAGTGTAAAGTCTAATATGGGTAATAGTGAGGGAGCCTCCGGCATGTGCTCGTTAACTAAGGTTAGTTTAAATATCCCTACAGCAAAATAATTATTAATTTCATTATGTTATTCAAGTAATTATTTTTATTATTTTCAGGTATGTCTAGCATATCACACTGGAACTATTGCTGGTAACATAAACTGTTTGAATCCTATGAAAACAGAGAAGGCAGTTATATTAAAAGAAAACGTACCATTTAATAGAGGATTCATCGCCATAAATGATTTCTCGTACACCGGAAATAATGCTCACGCCCTACTTAAAGGATATTATAAACCAAAGGTAGTTAATGATTTCACATTATGTACCTGATACAAATATTGTGATTGTATTTTAAATGCAACCGTATATTTTATTTTGAATCATTAAAACTTCTTGAAATATTTGCTATTCTTATAAAGCACTGATGCTGCCTATCAACATAAATATGTATATATAGGCACGCACGTGAAAACTTTATCTTAATCAGATGATAGATATAGGAAATAAATACAGAAAAACAAACTTTACCGAAAAAAACAAAGAAATTTCAGAAAAATAATAAAATAAGAAAAAATATAAGAATAATACATATGTGGTTACGTTTTTTTATACGTTATATTGTGTACCACAAACGGTAGCATCAAAACTTAATTTTTAAATACATAATGTATATTTTGTTAAGATTTAGTATTTTTTGGATATTCTCCTATTTATTATATAATTTAACTATGCTAAAATTAGTTTACAATATACATAAATGTACATTTACAGTTAGCAAGTATAGCGTTTTAATGTTATAAAGTGCCTTTGTTACAGGATTACAATCGTTACAAATGCAGTATACCTTATTTAGTATTGATTTCTGGAAGGGATGAGGACTGTGTAAACCATCTTTTTGATACTTTACAAAGCTATCCGGTGGACCCTGAATATGTAGGGATGTTACACCAAATTCACAATTGCGAAATTAAAGGGCACACATCGCGAGGATTTATTATACTAGGTATGCTATCTATATATAAATAGGCGGAAATATAATAGTTTAGTGCCTTTTTCCTATTCTCTATTTGTCGATCGTTTTTTTTTTTCTGTTTAGTAGATATTGACGTATTTTAATGTTATCAAAAAAAGAATATGTTCATATTTCGACCACTGGGTGAACACGACCACTAATTGAATACTGGAATAATAAAAAAAATAAATAATCAATCCAGCAATTCATTTAAAAAAAATATAACATGAATTATATTATAATATTTTTCAGATGGCAATGCAAACCACCAATCAGAAGCACTGTCAAGAAGCGTAGAATATTATGCAGGAAACAAACGACAAATTTGGTTTCTCTTTAGTGGCATGGGGTCACAGTGGGTTGGTATGGGAGAAGCTCTGATGCGGATACCAATATTTAATGAAGCAATTCAAATGTATGTACCGATTGATATATGTTAACTATCGAGATTTAATTAAACTGATTAGGATATTTAAACTAACCTTTTTTTTGGTTTTTTTTTTTAACGTTGGGAAATGCATTTACGCACGACGTGTGGGACTCACCGGCGTAATACAGCCAGTACTACCCACTAAAACCCAAAACCAACCCGCATGGTACACCGCCCTTCGAAGAGGGCCACCTCACACCGCCCACCGAAGTGGGCAACCTCGCTGTGCGTTTCTTAGCTTCGCGCCCGGTTGGATTGCCGGGCACTACTGAGCCCCCCCACCACGACAAGGTGAACGCACGTTGGGGGGGATATTTAAACTAACCTTGCCTTAATATTTGATGACCTATTTTGATATGATTTGACTATACATTTCAAACTATCTCGGTGGTGTAGTGGCTAGCATAACTGCACATCCAGAGATCCTGGGTTGGAAACCCGGGTTAGGCCAAGTTTAGTTATTGAGTCTTACTGTAAAGAAAGTTCCAGTAACCGTCCGTGTTATGTTCTATGTATTGATTATTTTATTATTTAACATTTATTAGGACTCGGGTGTAAATGAAACAACCGTTCACGTTGAAGCCATTTACCAGACGGAAGTGTCTATTTTATTTCTTAATACTAATTAACCATAGACAATAATGAGGTTTACACACTATCCAACACCTCCCTTACAAAATAAAATTTTATGCAGAATTACAATTGTTGAAGGAATACAAAATTATTATTGTTACATTACACACATAGTATATATTATACCTTATACATTTACAATCCTTATATGACTATATCTATTACATTTTCCTTCGAACAAACAAAAAAAAAATATATTATACAATTTTAGTATTATGTATACATTGTGCTTGCAACACTATGAAGAAATGACATCTTTTTTGAAGTTGACAATTACTGACATATGACAATGACAGGTGACGTTAGATTATGATCTTGACAGTTTGACTATGACAAGTGACAAATTAATTTAAACAAAAACATTCATATATGTAGCAATATACTCTATGCATGAACGAATAAACCACTGGACGAGACATAAAATACAAATGTATGAAAACTCGTTCAACCAAAAGACGCATAACGCACACAAAGATTTTATTACATTATTATACACACAGGTACACAATACAATATTTCTAGTGCTTGAACGTAATCGATAAAATACATATATCGATGAACCAATGAATGACATTTTAGACATTGGTTAGCATAGTCATCATATTTTACATCTTTTAATTTAAAATATCTGTATTTATTATAATAAATTAAAATAAATGAATTAAAGAGGCAATAATAATGTGTCAAATAATAATTATTTTTTAATTTGATTTATATAAATACGATGGCATTGATGGCAGCATTCTGTTGGCCTTTAATAATGTTAATGAACAAATGATTATCGGGTGTATATTCCATTAATATATAATAAAAATTATTTTTTAAAGATTAAAAAAATATTAAGCTAATTTAATTAAATAAAGTGATTTTGTTGATTCTGTTATTGAATTATTTTAATTGGCAATTGATTGTCTCGGGTAGCTTATAAAAATGTGACACTGTCCTAATATTGCTCAGTTCTTAATAAACATTTGTGAAATTAGGAAAAAGAAAAAGTGATTGCAAATTAAAGTGAGTGTTGGATCGTGAAAGTAAAATAGATCGTGAAAGTAAAGTGTTTTATTACAAATCGCCAACCCAGAAGTTTAGTGCTAAAACATTATTGTTTGATTTTGTGTAATTTATGTGTTGAAATAAAATGATCTTTATTATTATTACAATGGAATAATATTCCAAAGTATATAAATGTGGTATAAAATAAAATAAAAATTAAGTACACATACTAATTATAATTTTTGCATTTATATTTTTATGTGACTTAGAAAATATTTTTATAAATTTATTGTCATCAGATTGTAGGATACTGTGATAAAAGTATTTTATGTTATTGTATTGTACAAATAACACAATTCGTTCAGTTATTTCGTCAAATATCGATATATTTTTCGACATTGTCAAGCACTAGTCGATGTCAAATGGACTCACTCGACAGTTTAGTCATTTGTTCTGAATGGTATAATCCAGGGATTTTATGATGGTTGTCAGATGTCAACAATACATAGAAATATCGACTATATTTAACATAGTTGGATAATATGACATTTTATTTTACAATTTTATTAAATTGTGTGATAAATAACAATAAATGTAATAAAATAATGTATTTACAAGTGAAAAGAAACAGTGCTGCTTCCGCCGCTATAGTTTTTACACCATTTAACAGAACATTTAGTCATTTTTGGCAGATTGTTTGTTGACAAGTAAATGCTTGAGACTGACGCAAAAAACAAACGACAAAGGCTGAAATTTCCTGGCTACTAATAAGACAGATAAAGGTACGTCCGCTTATATGTCTGGTCCAGTGACTTATTCGTTCATGACTCTATGCAAAAACATTTTTGAAATTAAAACTAATGTAATTATCAAGTAAAATAAACGAAAATTACCATAATAAGACAAAGTTACGAAATAACTAATTGAATCTGTCGGGCTTACGAATTTGACGACCAGATCTGGAATATTTTATTGAAGAATCGATTCTAGAAGACAAAGTTGGATTGGAATTTGATGAAATATGATGTGAATTGGCGGATGGCAATGGCTTTGATTGAACTTGAATGGTCGGTGAATGTTTTGGTGAATGAATGTGTTCTCTATTTCTACGAAATTCACCTTCTGGACTTGAAATTATATAAGAACGTGGCTCTGGGCCTACTTTAGAAATGATTCCTGGAATCCAAGCATTATAATTATTATGTGGTTGTTTTTTGAAGTAAACTTTTTCACCCTGTTTTAAAGAAGGAAGTGACTTTGTATGTTTATTATAATAAAGTGATGTTCTTTGCTTATGTGTATCAATGTGTTGTTTCATTCTCCTATAATCAATACATTTAGGTTTCAAGTTAGAATCTGAGATAGGTATCCTAGTTCTAAGACTACGTGACATACACAGTTGTGCTGGAGAATAACCACAGCTTTTAGGAGTATTTCTATATTGTAATATGGCAAGATAGGGATCTTTTTTATCAGAATAACATTTCTTTAAGATATTCTAAAAGTTTATAATCATGAGAGATTAGTGGTTCTTTACTATTGTTATTGCGGAATGTAAGACATGTATGACACTGACTGACAAATTTTTCTATATCTTTGTTAATGTTATGCCAATAAATTGTACCTTTAGCTAGTCTTATGCAGCTATTTATGCCTTGGTGACCTTCATGAATTAAATTAAGTAAATCATCACGCATATTGAATGGAATTATTATGCTTGTATCCTTGAATACAATATTATCTATGACATATATTTGATGTTTTAAATCAAAGTATGGTTTGACTGATGCTGAAACACATCTTTTGTGTTCAGGCCAACCGTTTTGACAGTATGTAATTATTTGACTTAGGACTTCATCCTTAATTGAGTTTTCTTTGATTTCTTTTAGTTTTTCAGGACTGACTGACAATGTACTAATTAGCATATTTATGTGCAGGTCTAATTCTTGATCTACTTCTTTCAAAGATTGTTCTGACAATGCAGCTCTTGACAGTGTGTCTGCTATATATAAATATTTACCAGGCTTGTATGAGACTTTAAGATCATAAGGCTGGAGTCTTAACATGATTCTTTGTAACCTAGGTGGTATTTCATGAAGAGGTTTTTTCATTAATGAGACAATTGGCTTATGGTCAGTTTCAACCAGTGTTTGACGACCATATATGTATTGGTGAAACTTAGTACACCCAAACAATATAGCCAAGAGTTCTTTCTCAATTTGAGAATATGACTGTTGACAAGGTGTTAATGATGATGATGCATATGCTATTGGTTGATTATTGTGACAAATGACAGCACCCATTGCATCTTTTGACGAATCGACTGACAGTGTAATATCTTTATTGGGGTTATAATAAGCTAAGACTGGAGTTTTTGTTATAATTTCTTTTAGATTGTTATATTCTGTGTTGTGTTCATGTGACCACGACCATTTTGTGTTTTTTGACAGTAAAGACCTTAGACAAGACGTTTTTTGGGACAAATTATCAATAAATGGACCTAAATAATTGACCATTCCTAAAAATCTTTGTAGTTCATTGACATTACTAGGTGTAGGCATATCACAAATTGCCTTGACTTTACTTTCATCGACTTTCACACCTTTTTGACTAAAAACATGACCTAAATAACGGACTTCTTCTTTACAAATTACTGACTTTTCTTTATTAAATTTAATGTTTATCTCTCTAGCTCTTTTTAGAACATTTTCTAGACGTTTGTCATGAGTTTCTTTGTCAGGAGCATATATTAAAATGTCATCTATCATTATTTTTACTCCTTCCAAGTCACTAAATATTTTAACCATTTCACTGTGAAAGATTTCACTGGCTGCATTAATACCAAAGGGTAGCCTTAAGAAACGATACCTTCCTTGAGGAGTGTTGAATGTACAAAGCTTTGAGGATACTTCATCTAGCAATATCATCCAAAAACCTTTGTTAGCATCTAAAGTACTAAAATACTTGGCACCACTTAGTGTAGATCTAATTTCATCAATGGTAGGTAAAGGAAAATGAGGTCTCATGAGAGCATTATTTAATTTTTTAGGATCAATACATAATCTAAGCTTTCCATCTTTCTTTGAAGTTAGTACTAATGAATTAACCCATTCTGTAGGTTCCTCTACTTTTTTAATTATATTTTTTCTTTCTAGGGACTCTAATTCTCTTTTTAGTTTATCAGCAAGACGAAAAGGGACTTTCCTACAGGGATCTATGGAGGCTATGGCATCAGGTTTTAGAACAAGATGAGCTTGATAATCTTTTAAACAACCTATCCCTTCAAATAAGTCAGCATATTTGGACAAAATATCTGTTTGTACTATATTAGACTGAAACTTGACATTATGTATTCTTTTGATTAACTTTAACTTTTGACAAGACTCTTGACCAATGATATTTTTACATGGCAAATCAACAATATGAAATATTATATCATAAGACTGGTCATTGCATATTACAGGCAAACTACACATACCTACTGTTTGTATAACTTCTCCGCTAAATGTACTTAACTTGTGACTACTTTTTTTTAAGATATTTGTAGATAAGTTTAATTTTCTAAAGTCATTGAGAGATAAAATATTAGTTTCTGCACCTGTGTCTAATATGAAGTTAATGACAATATTATTTATTAATAGTTCAATTTGAAATACACTGTTTTTAGTTGAATTACACAACAAAATTTGACTTACAAATATTTCTACATCTGAGTCTGACTGACTGAGAGCATTGACTTTCTTAATGGTGTGACATACCTTGGAAAAATGGTTTGGTTTCCTGCATAAGTTGCAGATTACTCCAATGGCTGGGCAACGGACACGGTGTATTTGACCACAACGATGACATGGACTGGCTTCTTTTTTCTTGACTGGGCTTCGACTGGTGAGGTTGCCTCTCGACTGGCTCCTACCCGGACTGATACTACGTGAACTTCTAAAATTGTATGAATGTTTGTTAGTTGACTGTTTTTGACTGAATACCTTTCCGACGAATGACTGTGACGTAGTAGACTGTTCCCCTTGTAGAACTTTGGCTTGTTGTCTTGACGTTTCCAATTTTTTGGATAGATCCAATGACTCTTGAAATGTCTTAGGGTCATTAGTTAGAAGTTTTTCCCTGATGTAGTTATTATTGCTGTTTAGGTTCCATGAAAATACATCTTTTAGTATGTTGTCGCGCAGCTCGTCGAAACCACATTGTAGGCTGATATTCTTGATATCTGTAGCATAGGACGCAATGTCTTCGTCTTGACCTTGCTTTCTATTGAAGAGTTTGTGCCTTTCCATTGTTATGTTTACCTTAGGCAGAAAAAAATCCTCGAATTTCTTAAGGAGTTCTTCGAAAGAGATGATATCGATGTCGACGTTAAATGAGTAAAATATTTCTAACGCCTCGCTGCCGATGCATGCTAACAAAATGGCGACCTTACGTGATTCAGGTTCCTTTTCAAAGTTATTTGCCCGCATGTAAATTTTTAAATTCGTGGCGAAGTTCTTCCAAGTCAGCGGCATATTTGACGCATGTATATTCAGTTTTTCGATATTATTTATAAGTGACGAAGACGATTGTATAAAATACGATTGTCCAGCGTCCGCCATGATGTCGTCTGTAGATTTCGTAAATTTCTTTGCAGCTTGCGTGTGCAACATTTTCAATTTTTATTTATTCTTGAATGACTTTTCCTTTTTTTTTACTTCTGACACCATGTTATGTTCTATGTATTGATTATTTTATTATTTAACATTTATTAGGACTCGGGTGTAAATGAAACAACCGTTCACGTTGAAGCCATTTACCAGACGGAAGTGTCTATTTTATTTCTTAATACTAATTAACCATAGACAATAATGAGGTTTACACACTATCCAACAGTCCGGAGATGGAAAGTTGGTGGTGCTTAAGACGGGGTTGCGCAAATTTAATGTTGATTTGCCTAGATATTCCAAGGAAAGTAGATATTTAATTAATACAATAAATTAAATATTTGATTTTACAAACCTTTTCCTATCCGTACTTAAGGCGGAAACGCAATTGAATGAAATTTTCTCGATAATTTTGTTTTTCGAAAAATATACTTTTTTTAGAATTACTTGTGTTCAATCAATAAACATTGCAAGTTAAAATTAAGCTTGTAAAAAATTTATAAAACTTAATAAGATAAAATTATGTTTCAGATGCGACAAAGCTCTAAAGCCTAAAGGATTAGATATTATAAAAATAATATGTGATAAAGATAAAACTATATTTGATAATATTCTACACTGTTTTGTGGGTATCGCTGCAGTACAAATTGGTCTTATTGATATATTGAAGGCTATTGGAATCGAATGTGATTATATGATTGGTAAGCATTTACAATATTGCAAATAAAAAATTATTCGTACTTTAACAGGATGAATAATAAATAAAAGAGGCTATTGCCGTTCGTCCGATAATCGGATAAATAAAAAACATATTATTCTTCCGACTCTTGCCAGTTTCTACAAGTATTTACCACTTTTTTGTTTTCTAATGAAAAATAAGTGATTTTTAGGTGCAGGAGTTCCTATTTAAAAATAAAATCTTAACCACCACCAAACCAGTTTGTGTACCAAACCAAATTATTTATAAGTATTTGGTTTATAAATATTTTATGATATTTTTTTTTTATTTCTAAGGTCATAGTGCTGGTGAAACAGCATGTGGGTATGCCGACGGATGCTTTACTAGAGAAGAGATGATCCTTTCCGCGTATAGCCGAGGGAAAGCGTCTTTAGAAACCAATTCTATTCCGGGTGCTATGGCGGCTGTAGGAATGGGGCATAAAGATGTAAGTCTTACTACATTTTTTTACTAAAAGAGTACAATGTCCTTACATATGGAATTGGCGTTTTATCGAACTGGCGACTTTGATCTCAAATATTTGGCGTTTGGTTAGGAATTCCAAATTCAAATTTACTTCAAACTAGTGACTCACCCTCGCTTCGCTCGTGTTCGTCCCTAGCTTGCTTCCCAATACAAACATTCATCCCCATTTTCACGTTATACAACTGAGACTAGTCAGTTGCTCTAGCCCACTTCTGCTTCAGGACAAGGCCAGACCACACACTGCACAACAGACTACGATAGGAATGTCTCAGACGCCCACCATGCTCCCTGGACCTTGCTCCAGATTATCACTGTTTCCCCAATTTGGTTAATTTCTCGCAAGGAAAAAATTCAATTCCGATGAGGCAGTCAAAACCGCCTTCAGAGTTTTATTGATTCTTGCTCCCACAATTTTTCCAGCAAATAAATTAATAAATTATCTATAAAATGGCAAAAATGCATAGATAACAATAGTACATACTTTGATTAACTAAATATATAATTTCATGTCTTTTTTTCGTTTTGTTTTTTCCATGTAAAACGTCAATTTCAAATGTAAGGACCTGATAATACATAGCTTATCCTAATTTGAAATAAAAAAAAATATATGAATAACCGTTTATTTATTTTTTATATCAAAATTTCAAAATAATATTTATAAAACTATGCTGTACGTCTGTATACTTCCTTAAACTTTCAAAATATATAATTAATTTTCATAAATCTAATAGGAAATAGTGTAATCAGGTCACGAAACTTTTGTAATTCTTTCAAAAAATAATGTTTTAGCCACATATACAGATTTTTAGACACATACATATATTAGATATTTATTAATTGATATATCGTATAAATACCTTGAATATACATGTATTTTTTTTAGTTAAGCCCCATGTGCCCACCAGAGATTGATATCGCTTGTCATAACAGCTCTGAATCATCGACTATATCAGGACCAGCTGACGATGTCGCACAGTTTCTCAAAGAATTGACAGCGAAGGAAATATTTTGTAAAGAGGTGCCGTGCAGTAACATTGCCTACCATTCTCGGTACATTAGTGTAGCTGGTAAGATATATTAAGAGAAATTAAATACGTTGCTATATACATAAATATACTTAGAATTAACATGGTGAACAAATAATTTCAGATTTTTATGATATAACTAAAATCAACCGTACCAATCAAAATTATAATATCGTCAGAACTGCCCGAGTTTAAATGTAAACGTTCTGTAAAAGTTTAAACATCTATCTCTTATAACTGTATTTGTAACTCACCCATTTGTTTTAATTCTTTTAAAGATCTTTGAGCAACTGAATAATGAATAAACGAAACTGATTACCTAACAAGACTTCAATTAAATTGTTCTTGTTACCGGTCTTCCATGATGGATTCATAATTAAAAATGGTTAAATATTACAAGCTATTTTGTAAATATAATACGTAGTAGCAGCTCACCTTTGCTTCGCTCGGGTTCGCCTCTAGAAAACAAATATAAATCTATCCCCGTATATTTTTCCTGGATAAAAAGTAGCTTATGGTTAATCTCATGTATGAGCTATATTATTGTAAAGTTTTACTAAAATCCATTTAGTAGTTTTTGTGTGAAATAGTAACAAACATTCATATATCTATACATCCAGACATTCATATATTATCGTCACAAACATTCGCATTTATAATATTAGTAAGAGAGATGTTTTGATTTTATTTAGCTCCAACTCTAAGAAACTTTTTGAATGAGGTCATCAAAAAACCAAAATTACGAAGCAGTAAATGGTTATCTACATCACTGCCAGAAGATAAATGGGAAGAACCCAGTGCTAAATTTTCTTCTCCTGAATACTTCACCAACAACTTATTGGTAGACATTCTTCTTATATTTAAACTATTATATATGTAATTGAAGTCTATTTCTTTATCAAATTTCGGTCACTTAATACTTCAAGAAGTCTTCAAGTCATTCATTAAATTAATTATTATTTTGCAATACTTTAAAATATATTTCTGTAAATCACTCACAATAATAAGAACATTGTTCACTTTCTCTGGTTACAACATCAATTTAATATTAAATAATATATTAAGAATATATCTAGCAAAACATCAAAAAATATGAATATTATAATATGTTTTACTCAAATAAAAATATTCTTTTTCGTAGAATTATGTATACTTTGAAGAAGTATTACAACGTATTCCATCTGATGCAGTAGTTATTGAAATAGCGCCGCACGGCTTACTTCAAGCAATATTAAAACGTGAGCGTAAAGACTGTTTACATATTCCTTTAACTAGACGAGGACATGAAGATCAAGTAAAGTTTTTATTAGAAGCAATTGGAAAGTACGATATTGTACCAAATACTGTATTTAGTCTTGAAACTACCAATATTTGATAACAATATTCTTTCAGAATATATGAAGCCGGATATAATGTGAAGATTGATGCTTTGTATCCAAAAATCGAATATCCTGTTTCTACCGGAACACAATTTCTATCGCATTTAGTTAAATGGGAACATACTGAGGACTGGTATGTTATTGTAACGTTCTATGCATTCGGGAATTGCAAATTAAAACACGTCTTTTGCACTACTGATGTTTAATTGCTCTTGGTTAACAAGGTTGACTTATGGAGATTCACTAACACTCGCAGTAGGTATATACTGCGAGTGTTAGTGGACCACTGGACTGGTAAATTCAGTTACTGAACACTAATTTTCACCACTAGATAGGCTTTCACTATAACTTCACTACACTTTTTACACTTTTTCATACTTCTTCTCAGTCTTCGTTTAGCTTCAAAATTCAACTGATCTCTTGACACACTGCCGGCCTTTTAATACACATAAACAAAGAAAATTCTAGTATTCAAAATTCGAAACCTTTCTAAAGTCTGATTCAATTCAATTCTTTAGGTTTGTGGCTTCTAGGAGTGCCTTTGGGCACAATTTACTTCGCCAATGTCGCGTAGAATGGAGAATGCACGTTATATATAGAATGACCGGTAAAAAAAAAAGAAAAAAATCACTAATCTGATTACATGTAGAAACAGAGCGATTCGTTGTAAAATCAGGACCTACAACAGATAACACAATATATACAAAAATAATGAGATAAACTTGTTAGTATACACACATATTTACACATATAATTACAATTTGATTTTATTACTTTTAATATATTAACACAAAAATCTACATAATGGACTAAACACAAACATTAACAAACAATTAACATTAATGGGACGGGGGACTTGAGAAGGAAGGATGTCATAGATAGGATACTGAAGTTTAGGACAGCTAAAAAGGATATGTAGTAGAGGAGCCTTCGTCAAGGCCACATTCACACAGGGAGTGGTCCCTGACTCTGATCTTTGCCAAGTGAACAGGAGTACTTGCGTGTCCAAGACGTAGACGACATATAGTAGTTAATACCCAACGTTCCGCCTGTTTGCAACGAGAAAACCAGGGGCGTCTTGGAATCTCTGACTGAATTGCAGCGTAATTTTTACCTTTAAAAGATTTTGATGAGTTCCAGTTATTTTTCCATGATTTATCTAAGCGGGATTTTACAATAGATAAAAGGTCTTGTGATGAATTTGAAAAATGCTCTAATGAGCCACACTGTACCGCAGCTTTGGCACAGGAGTCAGCCGTTTCATTTCCAGGAATACCAGAGTGCCCTGGAATCCAAACTAGAGATTCTGCCAATCCATTTTGATTGCATGAGTACAAGGCTACACGAATCCTCAAAGTTATGGAACATCTTAAACTACTACGAAAGGGGTTCTCCTTAATAGCTATTAAGCAGCTTAGAGAGTCAGTAAAAATAACTGTCTGTTTAAAATTATGGGACAGAGTAAACAGGATTGCTTCTAACAAAGCAACAGCCTCGCCTGTAAACACCGATGATTGGGGAGGGCGCTTAAATTGTAAAATAATTTTGAATTTTGGAATCTAGCAAGCTACACCAACATAACCATCCTGGGATAGCTTTGAAGCATCGGTAAATATAAGAAGGTGATGCAACCAATTTTGACGAACCAGAGCTTCAAATATTGTGTTGGTGTCAGGTGCTCCCTTAGTCAAACCTATATCTGTAATTATGGAAGGGGACATAGCTAGAGCATTGAAAGGAGTGCAGAAGATAGGGTTAGAAGGGAAACAAGAGATGGGATGTGGTAGGTTAGTAAATTTAAGGAAACTGTCTAGTAAAAAGGAAAATGGCTTATTCGCAGGGCTAAGCTCAGCCAACTGTCGAAGCCTTGGCCACAAGGGATGGGGAGATAATTGTAATGCCTTACCAACAAAGCGATCGGATAGATACTGGCGACGAATAGGAAAAGGAGGGTCAACTCATTCAACCTGCAGGGCATTGGTAGGAGAAGATCTCATTGCTCCTAATATTAGTCTTAGGCATTTATATTGAACTTTATTCAGCTTCTCAGAAGCTGCTTTGTTAAAGGGGTCCAAAACAAACAGGCCGTAGTCTATATGACTACGTATAATAGAATTGTACAGTAGTTTAAGAGTATATGGGTGTGCACCCCACCACACTCCAGACACCGCTCGAAGAGCATTAATGCCTTTTTCGCACTTTCTGCTGATATACTCCGCATGGGCAATTCCGTTCAATCGTTTATCGAGTATTACGCCTAAAAATTTTGTATGTTCAGCCAGATTAATACTTTGACCCTCATAACGAAGATCAAAATTTGGAATAGATCTTTTTTTTGTAAACACCACAGCCTGACATTTAGACACCGATAATGACAGGTCATTAGACAATTCAGCTCAGAGAGCCACTGGCCTAAATAATGCAAAGCAGAGTTCAAACGAAAACTAATGTCCTCCACAGATTTTGAACTACAGTAGAGAACGATATCATCAGCATATTGAAGGATGTTACAGAAACTATTAACAGACAATTCGAGGTCATGTGTATAAATGCTATAAAGCATAGGACTGAGGACCAAACCTTGAGGCAATCCTTTCCAGACAAGTCTGGGAGGTAGCGTAAGTAGCCGGTGTTTCACAGATATGGTTCTACCGGTCAGCAGATTACATATGAAATGCACCAACCTCGGCGGTATACTCAGCTGTTGCATTTTCTGCCTGAGCAACGGAAGAAGAACATTGTCATATGCAGAAGCTATATCCAGAAAGACGCCAAATAAGTACTCTCCTTTTGCATAGGCCAGTCGAATGTCTGTCGTTAAGATGCTGAGCTTTCTAAAACCAAACTGAGAGGATGCTAAGATATTTCTGCTGTCCACTATCCATTCCAGTCGGTTTTTTAAAATCCGTTCAGTTATTTTCGCTAATGTTGATGATAATGCAATGGGTCTGTAGGAGTTCGGATCAGACGGATTTTTACCGGGTTTTAGAATTGGGATGATTATCTGGGATTTCCAAGCTTCCGGTATAATGCCAGATTTAAATATTTCATTAATAAGAATGAGAAAATACCTTTTAGCTTTCTCATTCAATTTACCAATGAAAGAGTATGGTATACCGTCCTCACCTGGACTGGTATCCTTCAAATCTGTTAAGGAGTTTTCAAGTTCTACCAAAGTGAAAGGAGCATCCATATCATCTGATGAGCAGGGCGGAACTGGACTAGGAAATAAGTTGTGCGTGGGGACAAATGGAGGAGATCATTTGTCAGCAAAATCATTAAGCCATTCTGATGGATTGTTGGAGCCTTGATGAGGAACAACATCAAGAGCCCGGCGAAACCTTTTAACCTGTCTCCAAACAAGAGGAGACGGGGATCGAGGTTTAAGGGACTCACAGAAATTGATCCAACCAAGTTTTTTCTTTTTATAAGCCAATCTTCGAAACTTTGCATCACTGCGTTGATACTCTAGAAAGTTCTCCATTGTCATACAGGCTGCGTATGTTAATTCGGCAAGTGTTCGCCGGTTAACAAAATCACTGCATTTCTGATCCCACCAGGGATTGAAAGGCAACTGATTCTGTGTGGAGAATTTCTTAGGAATAAAGAGGTCAGCGCTTGAAAAAATAGCTAAAAGGAATCGATCATAGCAATCAATGATATTCTCATCACTTACAGACTCAGGAAGGGAGTCCAGCATGTTATCAACAGAGCAAGCATAATTTAACCAATTAGCTTTTTTTAAATTATATGAAAGCAAGGGTTTGGAAGGAGGGGGAGGAGGATTTCCATTATTAAAAGAGAGTAGAATAGGAAAGTGGTCACTACCATGGGAAGAAGGTAGAATATTCCACGATAGTAATGAAGAAATAGATGGAGAAGATAGTGATAGATCTACTGCAGTCTTAGGATTTTGGTTAGGATATACTCTACGGGTTGGTGAACCATCATTCAAAATACAAAGATTGAGATCATCAATCATGTCCACCAACAAAGGAGAGAATCCATCACAGAAATAACACCCCCACAAAGTGTGGTGAGTATTAAAATCACCCAAGACTAGAACAGGACTGGGAAGTGAAGAGATGATAGACTGAAGCTCAAGAAAGAGAAGAAGAAGGATAAGGGATATAGAGGGACAGAAAGGAAATATCAAAAGCTCTTACAGCCACAGCGTTAATCTGCGGACTAAAAGAAGGGAGAGCGATTAAAGAATAAGGAGTGGAGTGCCGAATAAGAATGGCACTGCCCCCATACCCGTCACTTCTATCATCTCTCAAACAGGCAAAACCCGAGATCCTGAAACGGGAACCAGGAATCAACCATGTTTCAGAGAGGGCAATAATGACAGGCTTATAAAGAGCAATTATAGAAAGTAGTTCATGTTTTTTAGAGCGAATACTTTTACTATTCCACTGAAGGAAGTTGAGTGGGGCCATTTTTAAGAATGTTAAATATACGAAGTAAGTTTTGGGCAACGTTGGACGGTAAGGGAATTTCATCACCAGCGGATATAATTGAAACAAGAGTTTCAGTCAAACTGAATAAAAGGTTTGATTTAGAAAAATCATAAGCGGCCTCGCCTTTATTGCTGAGAGCACAGCCATTTGGTAAGGTAGAAGGACAATTGCTAGTGATGGCTTGATGAGCTTGTCTATCAAACCCTTTGGAAAGAGGATCACGGGGACGAGGAGAACGGAAAACGGTTTTTGAATATGATTTCCTGACAGGAGTCAGGGGATTACTAGAGCTGGATGGTGAGACAGATAAAGCAGGGGAGGAAAACATTTCCTTGGCCATATCTGCATATGACCGCCTTACAGGGGGGAATCGAGAGGAAGCTATATTGTCTCGCGACATTAAACTTTTGATATTTTGTTGCCTAACAAACTCAGGACATTCCTTATCAATCGCAAAATGCTTTGCAGAACAATATAAGCATGTGGAGTTTTCTTTAGAAATATCACACGCATCCCCAGTATGACGTGGTTAGGAACACCTGTAATATCTCGGCTTAGTCCTACACTGTGCTTTGATGTGGCCAAAACGACAACAATTCATACACTGAATAGTAGGGAGATTATAGGTTTCGACAGGTAAAGAGGTATGGTAAGAGTATACTTTTGGAGGCAATACTTGACCACGGAAAGTTAAAACAACCGATTGTGTTGGAATCCAAATAACAATACCATCATTCACTGTCTTACGGTTCAATCTTCTGGCTTTCAGAACTTGGCCGCAACCAGAAGGGAATTCCAAAGAGGACACAAATTCCTCCATTGCCCAGTCTACGGGAACTCCTTTGACCAAACCCATTCTAGTTACATTGAATGTTGGAATTACAGCAACGTATTTGGATACATTTAAAATAGGATTGGCTATAAAACTATTTGCTGCTAATGCTGAAGAGAACTGATTTTCAATTTTATTACGGCCTAAATTTTTAACGCCATCATTTACAATATTTTGTACTTTATTGTGATATAAAAACTGGCCGAATTTAATTGCACGCATAGTAGTACCAGCTGCAGGGTCTGGAGTCTCTCGAGAAACATAAACAATAAAGGGACCCTTGTCGTCTTCAGAATAGGATTTAGGACCTGATAGGGAAGGGTGCACATACACATGTTGGATAGATGGAGTAGCTGTCTCTGGATCAACTATCGTTTTTTTAGATGAGTCGATTGTGACTTCATCACTTTGACGTTTACGGGACGGGGGAACGACCAGGCACTAATAAGCCACCAGGATCCGGAGGATCCGGCGGGGGATCAGGTTCCATTTTTACCAATAATTATATACAAAAACAAAAACACAGCACATAGAACTTACCAATACCAAACACCGAGTTAGTAAAAACCAAATTTACAGATATTACAACTATGATCACAAAGCACTTTAACAATCACGGACGAATGTAACAATCATGTGTGTTAACCAAAGCTAACGCAAGCGAAGTCTTAAAAAGTCTGATTTTTAATTCCATGGAAATATGACAGCTATCATTCTTTGACAATTCAGATATCATTAACCTTTTCTGCTTTGTATTTTTTAATATAAAATATCAAAAAATATGAAACAGAATTAGATCAAGTAAAATATATGTATGACATTGTAAATAGTCTTAGTTTTGTGCAATCAATGGACGCTAACTATAATGTAAATTTTTAATAGTTAAATGAATAAAACAGAGTAAAACAAAATATTTTACAAACGAAAGGGTTTTACTAAAAAAAGGCTTGCAACCTATGGATTATTGCACAGGGATTCCTGTAATAAAAAATATTTTCCTTAATAATTATTGTTACTTCAATAATATGATAATAAAAAAAATAATTACCATTTTAGAGTTATCAATAATTTTTTAAGTTTTAGTTTTTATAATTGAAATCTTAACTTTAAGAAAGGTTTGTTTTTTATTTTACTAAAATGCTTTCCGTTTAAGTGACAATGTTTCAAAGTTGACAACACTTCTGAAATGTCAGAATTCCGTCGAATTAAAAATCACACTATAGTTATTTCTTTATTTATTTATTTATTTAGAATTACCAACAAAAGTTACAATAATAAATTACATATAATTTTTTCATTACTATAGAGACATGATGACTGCACTTTTAATTAGAGGTAATTACAACATGCTATTAAATTAGTACAATATTAACATCTTAAAGAACAATAAAAATATATACGATTACACACAGTTAATACATTCTTGTGACAAATAAAATAGAACAATTAATTAAAAATTAAATATACTATAGATTAAATAGTGAATTTAATATATTACATATAGGGCGATACAATTAATGTGATTTATGTAATTGAGGAATAAGGAAAGAGTATGAAAAAATCATTACATTCCATTCTATTAAGTATACTTAAAATTTTATTTTTAAAACTGCCGGGGCTATCATGCAAGATGTCAATTCCCTTTTTTAACTATATATCATTGTATGTGCGTGCTAATCTATTTAGAGGCGTATTTTTTCCTAAGTTGGTCCTATGCCTCTTAGTACGAAAGAGCATGTTTCCATGGAATCCTTACGGGTATGTTAAAGTCGATTAAAGCGAGCAATGGCGGTCAGTCAATTACATTATTTAAAAGTTTTTGTAAAAACGTCATATCCAGTACCTTACGTCGCGACTGTAATGAGAGTAGACCCAAAAATTGCAATTTGTTTTCATAACTACAGTATGACTGAGATATTTTAAAGTGGTATGTCGTAAATTTTACGAATCTTTTTTGTATTTTTTCAATTCTGTTTATATGAAAACTGTAATGAGGTGACCAGACTACAGAGCAATACTCCAACTTACTTCTCACAAAGCAATTAAAGAGTGTTATAACAGTTGAGATGTTTTTAAACTCTCTTGCATTTCTAAGAACAAACCCCAATGATTTGAATGCAGCACTCGCTATATGCTCAATGTGAGCAGCAAATTGTAATTTGGAATCCAAAAAGACACCCAGATCCTGAATAACGTCAACTTTACAAATAGGAGCACCGGATATATAATATTCGCTTTTTATCTTATGTTTTTTTTCGTGTGAACTGAATAATCTTTCTGCAGGCATATGACGTCTGAGTACTTTTTAATCCTGCGTATCAATTTAAGATCGTCTGCGTACATAAAGACTTTAGAATATTTAAATATGGACGCAACGCTATTAATAAAAATGTTAAAAAAGACAGGACCCAGAAAAGATCCCTGCGGAATTTCAGAATATGCAGTAAACGAATTAGATTGGTCCATTAATTACGACACTGGATGATCTCAAAGGGAGATAAGACTTACACCAACTTAACAAATTACCAGTTATACTAAGGGACTCCAGTTGTTTGATTAATAATGTGTGGTTAACTTTGTCAAAAGCCTTTGAAAAGTCAGTATAAATAGCGTCAATTTGATCACCTTCATCTACTACTTTTATGATTTCATTGACATAAGTGATGAGATTTGTATTAGTGGATCTGCCAGATATAAATCCATGTTGAGATTCGATGATGGTAGGTTTAACTTTAGCAAATATTAATTGGTACACAATACTCTCAAAGACTTTTGACATAGGTGATAAAATCGAAATCGTGCAATAGTTTCCCACTACGGAGGGGTTTTCACCTTTAAGCAAAGGCACTATTCTAGCCTCATTCCATTTTGCCGGAAAAACTCCAGTTCGCAAGGATGCATTATAAAATAAAACCATCTTTTCGGATTATTTCGCGGATTTATTTTGATTTTTGGTTCCCGACGTTTCAAATGCTTTACAGCATCCATGGTCACGGGAGAGACTGAGGTGTTACATGTCTTGAAGGTATAGTTGTTACAGACAGCCTACCCACAATTAACAAAATGAAAATTGCACCAATTACATTACAATATTTTTTAACTTTAAACATTTTTAGAATTTTAATTATAATTGAGTATGGAATATTATTTATTTAATTTTTGCTATTATTTTTATAATTATAATATATTTAGTGTTGCCATTATTATATTTAGAACCATAAAGAAAAATCCAAAAATAAAATATAGTATCAATTATTTAAGCCATATAATTGTTCTATGTGTAATTTAAAAAAGTTAAAATTAATTAAGGATAATAATTTTAATTTAGTTTGCTATTATTTAAAAACAAATTACTAAGCAACACTATTAATATATACTTTTACAAATGAAAAATGAAAAATATTAATCAGATAAGCTGTCATTTTGATCTACACAGTATGAACTTACTACATCTGCCTGTCTGTTATGTTTATATTTATTATTTGATTTTATTATATTAATAACAGGATCCCATGACGATGGTAGTACCCAGCCATCTTCCCTATTGAAATTTGGATGTTTTTTAATTTCTATGGCTTCTCGAATCATTCTAGGGCGATATCGGTTTTCTTTCGCCAGGATTTGAGGTCTATCGAAACGAATATAATGGCTTGGGCGGTCTTGGCTATGTTTGCAGACAGCAGATGTTGTATTGCGACGGTGCTTCACATCAGCATGCATTATAAATTAAGTATAGGGGAAAATATAATTCTTTGGCACATTGGAAGATAAAAATAAGATGAATATTATCAGGGCCCGGACTTTTCGAGGTATCAAGTCTTTTTAGCACCTCTCTACATTACTTTGTGACAAAAAAATATTTCCCACGTCCGATTTCGGTACTGGCGCAGTATCACTATCAGTACTAATGTCCCTCTCATAAACAGATGAGAAATGCTTGGAGAACAAGTTCGAAATGTCTCTGCCTTTAAATCATTTAGGTACATGGATATGGAATATGAGCTATTCTTTTTTTGGATGTTTTTCATATGTGTCCAAAAATATTTAAGATTTCTAGATATTTAATTTTCAATAAGAGTGATATAGTTACTATTAATTAAGCATTATAGCATTTATTTATTTGTCTATCCAAGGGATTGTCAAAACGTTTTATCTAGACGTGGTATTTATATTTTTTTCTTTATTATACTTATAAGATTTTTAGTAAACCAGATAGTATATGATTTTCGAGATTTAGGCGTTTTAGGTACATATTTTTGAAAAATATCGAATAGTATAATATAGAACCGGTTAATCATTTCGTTAACATTATCAAGACAGTATCTGAATTCTGTGAGCCAGTCAACATTATCAAGCGCTGCCATAATGCTTTTATAGTCCGCTTTAAAAAAATTATAAAGATTTTTAGAGGTATTAAATTCATTAGGTTCTCTCAATTCTATATTGATTGATATATCTAGAGGAGGATGATATGAGTCAACTTTACGTATTGGTGTCTGGCATTCACAAACTTCTATTATATTACTATTACTTAAGATTAGATCCAATATATTGCCTTTTATATTTTTAATTTTGTTGCACTGATATAAGCTATTGAAGTTGACAAAGTCCAGTAACAAATTATTTAAAGGTGAGCTATTACTAGAGCGGGATTCATGACCAGTAGGGCTAGACCAGGGAATGCTTGGCAGATTAAAATCACCCAATATTATGGTTGTGCAAGAGTCATCGTGAGTAGAAATAACTCTACTGACATTTTCGGTAAACATTTCTAAAGTATTTAGATCTACGCGGGGAGGAAGATAAACCACACATATGTGTAATGCTTTAAGATATTTTTCTAAGTATAATTCGACCGATACCCAAAGACCCTCCAGATCACTGTGCCAATCAAGACGACGACGCAAGACTAAGCTTTTTGAGATGCCGATTAAAACACCACCACCTATTTTTTTATGCGAGGACAATTGACTTGTTTCACGATCACGCCGAAAAATTAAGTATCTATCATCGAGTATCTCGGAATCAAATCTATTTAGCCAGGTCTCAGTTAGGAAAATAAAATCATAATCACTATTTAATACCTTACGGTGCACATCTTGCATGTTAGTGTTTAAACCCCTGACATTTTGGTAGTAACAAGTTAACATTGAGAATTTTGACAAATAAGTTTGATACATGCATTCACACTACCGTTTAAAATTATTGCAAAGATTTAAGTGAGTCTATATTTTTCACATAAATATATTCAGATTTTTCTGTTTTACGAATGAACACTCCGCCGTTTTTAACCCATACATAGCGATAACTAAGCTTTTTACATTTTAAACGAGCTTCCGCATGTAAAGCTTTTATGACCGGAGATAGATGTTCGCATACATAAATTGGCTTCTTATCTCCACTTATTCCAAGGTGGCTTGTGTTTAACTTATCCTTATTAGTTGCCGATTTCTTATTAATAGACAGAACAGCTGCTAGAAAAGTATCTCGTATTCTGGAATTGGTGAATTTAACTAAAACAGACAGGACGCGGACTGTCTTTATTCATCTTCATTATCCTTGCAGTTTTGGGCCCGGTACTGTGGAACCTCGGGTATGACTGGCTCCTGCGTTGTCCGCTTCTCCCCGGGCTCGGTGTCATCGCCTACGCCGATGACACCCTCGTCACAGCCCGGGGGCGTTCCTACGAGGAGGCGGCACGCTTGGCCACAGTCGGCACTAACTTGGTCGCCGACCGGATAGGGATGCTGGGCCTGAGGGTCTCCGTCTCCAAAACGGAGGCCCTCCTGTTTCATGGCCCACGCAAGGGTGCCCCCCGCAACGCCTGTCTGCGAGTCCAGGGTAGGATGGTGGAGGTTCGGGCCCATATGCGCTACTTGGGCCTGACCCTGGACGGACGCTGGACGTTTCGTGTCCATTTCGCCCAGCTCACCCCGAGACTGATCGGCGCCGCCTCGGCCCTCGGCAGACTTCTGCCGAATGTCGGGGGCCCTGGATCTCACTGCCGGCGGCTCTATGCCGGCATCGTGAGGTCCATGGCACTGTACGGTGCCCCCGTGTGGATTGACGCCCTCTCCGCACCGAACAGGGCCCAACTGCGCAAGGCGCAACGGGTCCTGGCGGTGAGGGCGGTGCGGGGATACCGTACGGTGTCCTTCACGGCGGCGACACTTCTGGCGGGCGATCCGCCCTGGGAACTCCAGGCGGAGGTGCTCGCCGAAGTATATCAGTTTCGGGCGAGTGAGCGGGCTCGAGGGGAACGTCCAGCGCGGGAGGGAGTCGCTCGGATCAGGCGCCTAGCTGACGAGGCACTGATCCGGCGCTGGTGGGAAGACCTGGGGACTCCAGCGGCTGGCCGGGCGACGGTGGGGGCGGTTCGTCCGTTCCTGTCTCGCTGGGTCAGGCGGCCACACGGCGTCCTGACGTTCAGGTTGACGCAGATGCTTACCGGGCACGGGTGCTTTGGTAAGTATCTGTGTCAAATTGCGCGTCGGGAACCGTTGCCCGCATGCCACGAGTGTGGTGCGTCCGAGGACACCTCGCACCACACCCTCGCGGTATGCGCCGCTTGGGCTCCCCAGCGCCATGCCCTGATGGCGGTAGTGGGTGGAGACCTGTCGTTGCGAAGCGTGGTGGGGGCCATGCTACGCGACGAGAGGTCCTGGTCGGCGATGGTCTCCTTCAGCGAGGCCGTCATCTCACTGAAGGAGAAGGCGGAGAGGGAACGCGAGGCTAACGCCTTAGCAGACCCTCTTCGTCGCCGTCGGCTGGGGGAGAGGAGGCGCCGGTACGCGCATCTTCTCCCGCCACCCTAGAGGAGCTACTGCGGGGGGGTCTCTCGTTGACTCCCCTGCACGACATCGGGGCGGTCGGGATGCTCTGTGAATCGAGGGCATCCCGGTTTAGGCGAGGCAGGCCCGCGGGGTACGGGCCGTCCGCAGGGGTGTTGTAGTGAATGCGCAAGCGATCCTGCACACCCCATTGCACTGCGGCGACGGGTTCCGCTGTGGGTTTTAGTGAGTAGGAGTCTCACAGTACCCTACCCATTGACGGCCGGTAGGGTCCCCATGATGGGTTTCCCCAGCGAAAACAAAAAAAAAAAAAAAAAAATGCTCGGCTCAAGTAGGGATAATCTCGATTGGAGATCTGTTACTGAGGTACGTAGTGTTTTGTTTTCATGTTCTAGATTGTGTATCTTTTCTATTTTATTATTCATTTCAAGCTTGACGTGTTCGTATTTTTCTACTAGAAATCCAATTACGTGTTGATTGAGAACATATTATCTAGAACTATCTTTAATTTATCATCTATTTGGTTTATAATATTAGTTTTGAAGGCATCTAAAACAGCCGTTAACTCTTGTCTCATCATATTTCTGATTTCCGCTAATGATTCACGACTCAGTGTATCATTCTTGTGTTTTTTCTCAGTTGTTGTATTAGTGACAACTTGTAAATTGTCGAACTTTTTGTCATTGCTTTGGCAATGAACATTTCTAACCGGTGTGTTGGTGTTATCTGTTTTAGGTCTGGAGCACGCAGGACAGAGCCAGTTGCTTTTGTATTCATCAGACAACGCATTAAACAAAGTTTTAGCGGTAGTTATACATGCATAATGATATTTTTTTTACAATCATGACATTTAACTACTTCTTTGGAATTTGGTTGCTGTTAGCAACATTCTAATTTATTTTCAGACATGTTTTCAATTTACTTCAATGTTAACAACTTCAATGATCCTTTAACACAGATATAGAAAATAAAAATTCGAAGTTTCTTAACTGAGGTTGGAACTCTGGTTCAACGCATAATATGGTCGTTCGGCAACACTGGACCAAAGTTTTCGTTAAAATAATGTTGAAAATTTGAATTGAAGAATGTTTATTATAGATCACCGTCACACACTCAACAATTTGATATTACAACACAAATCGGTAATAAAAAGTGCATAGTAATCACATATATGTCCGAATATAGACCACGATTATAACGTACGAATCACTAATTTTGAACAGTCAATTTTAGGTTTGATTTTGATTGATTTTTTGGTCCTCAGTCATCACGCCATTTTGTACACAACTTTGTTCTTCTCTTACTCTTACACACGGCAATTTACGATTAACTGTCCTTGTTTATTCATTGTCATGTATTAACAACTGACTTAGGATGTATGAAGTATGCTTCAGACGTGCCTTGTTAATTATTATCAACCGACTTCAAAAAGGAGGAGGTTCTCAATTCGACTGTATGTTTTTTTTTTATGTTTGTTACCACAGAACTCCGTCATTTATTAACCGATTTGGACAATTTTTGCTTTGTTTGAAAGGGTATACTTCCAGATTGGTCCCATTTAAATTTAAAAAAAAATACCACCCCTAAGGGTGGAAAAATAGCTAATGATGGATTTAACCTACTTCTAATTGTCATATTGACTTGAAACTTTGCAAGTATTTCTATTTCCGTTGATAGTACAGTGGTTCGGTATTGTTGACCTGATCTGATGGCAAGGCCAGAAGGTGGATAGGTGGAACTCTTCAACGGCTAATAGTAGATACTTTGAGTTTGGGCTTATTTTGTTTGATTTGACAAGCCTAACACGTTAGAATCCTTACTTTGCTACTACTGTCTACACTAAAAAGGGAAAAATAAAAACTTTTTAACAAAAAAATAAAAACCGACTTCAAACAAAAGCACTTAAAAGTAAAAAATAACTGATTGGTAGTTTTCATTTACTATACATACCTAATCAAATATTTTCGAAATCGGTGTGCTTTGCTTTGTATGGGCTGGCACCGATTTCAAAAATATTTGATTAGGTATGTATTTAATAGGTAGGCTTTAATTACTTAGCCAAAGCACACCGATTTCGAAAATATTTGATTAGGTATGTATAGTAAATGAAAACTACCAATCAGTTATTTTTTACTTTTAAGTGCTTTTGTTTGAAGTCGGTTTTTATTTTTTTGTTATTTTCGGTGTAATGACGTTACACACTCTCCAATATGCGATAATATCAAAGTTACTTAATTATTTAAGTAAAATATTTGATGTATTTTAATATAACGTTTAAGCTAGTAACTACATTAATGAAAATGAATAAATATAATACAATTAATTAAACCAACAATATGTTGATCTATTGTAAATAAAAACAAGGGTTTTATTTTATTGTGGAAATTTTTTTTAGGCTCGTATTGGAACGTTCTGAACAAAGTATTGTTTCAACTAGGAATCGCGATGTCGTTATTTCTCTTAGTGATGAAGACTATGCATGTATCAAGGATCATGTGAGAGATGGTGAGTATTAAAATATTTTAAATAAAACTATCTTTTCGGATTTTTTCGCGAATTTATTTTGATTTCTGGTTCCCGACGTTTCCAATGCTTTACATCAATCATGGTCACGGGAGAGACTGAGGTGGTAGATATCTCAAAGGTATTATATAGTTGTTACAGACAGCCTACCCACAAATAACAAAATGAATTCAAAAAATTGAAAAATGGCACCAAAGTGCCTTACAATATTTTTTAACTTTAAACATTTTTATACCTAATATAAAATATTTTAAATAATGATTTTTGAAAAACTTCGTAATTTTTCGTGAATATTTGACATTTGTGTTTTACATTGCATTTCTTGCTATGCGGACGTGTTTAATAATTATGAACAAATTCATAATTATTTATAAAGTAAAATAAGTAAGCGTGTCAGGAGTGTGCAAGTATGAACTAGATTTGTAATTATAAACAAGTTGTGTTTCTGCTGTGGTAGTGATTTCAAATCCAGACTTTAGCCCATTTATCCGCAGTCAACTGATACAACGAAGTCCACCACATACTCCTATTCAATCCGACCTATCCCACTGCTCATGAATACCGAACTGTCCTCTGAAATCCATGGGCAACGGTGATCACTTTCTATCAGGTGAGCCTCCTGCCGTTTGCCCCCTTGGTCCCATCAAAAAAAAGACCTGCAATTACGTGTTGGAAGTACGCCTAAAATAAGTAGGGTAAGCCGGTCTATGAGTACGCACTTAAGGTATAAACAGTTCTAAAATTAAATTAAATATTTAAAGATAATCAGCTTAACTTTTATTTTGTACATAATAATTACATCCATACTAATATTACAAACTAGCCACTCACCCTCGCTTCGCTCGGGTTCGTCCCTAGGTACATTCTATTTTTTTTGGAGCGGAACCTTAATTCTTTTACTGAAAAAAGTAGCCTAAGTTACTCCTTGAATTCAATTTTCTTGCTAATGGCTTCAAAGCGTGCCAGTTGAGCACAATTTATTTTCCCAAGGTCAAGTAGAATGGAGAAGACACGAAGGAGATTGATCGGTAATAAATGAGATTATTAAACTGTTTATATTAATTAAAAACTGTAAAAAAGGTTAACAACTCCTTTATGAGTCTTGGATTTACAACTAAAGACAGCACAATTACTATATACATAAAAACCTTAATTAAAAATAAGTGGTTCGTAAGTAAGTTCTAATTATTTTACAAAATTGTTAGTATATAATCTCCCCCAGCCAGTTATAAGTTTTTTTTTCGGTTTTGAGTTTAAGTTTTAAGCTTAAAACCTCCCTAACTTGGTTAATTTTGACCGGACGAAAAAAAGTCAAAAAAATCTTTTTGATGTAAAATTTTAAGCTCTCCATATTTTTATTAAAATGTATTTGTTTAACTTTTACCGTTTTCGAGTGATCGCGAAAAAATACTTTCGACTATTTTTTTTAACCTTTGCCGGGGGTTGCGGGCACTAAAATCTTTACACATTATTTTTGTTTCATTAAAACTACATTATATCAAAAATGCAAAGTTGAGTGCCAACATTTTGATTTCAGACCTTATTTGACTGGACTAATTATTTGATTATTATCATACAAGTGATGTTTTAAATGAAAGATACAGCTAGTCTATACTAATATTATAAAGAGTTTAGGTTTGTGAGTTTGTGAAGTTGTAGGGGGTAATCTCTGGATCTACTAAACCGATTTAGATGACATTTTGTAAGAAAATAGTTTGAGACTCTGGAAAGGACATTAAACACTTTTTATCCCGGAAATTATCCTTTAAGGGGGTGAAAATGGGGATGAAAGTTTTTATGGGGAATCAAGCAAGTAACGAACCCGAGCGAAGCGAGGATGATACACTAATTTATAATATAGTTAATCAAAAGATACACCTTTTGTTGTTATACGTGCTCTGATAAAGATTTTTGTTCAATAAATAAATAAAATTATACACCGAAAAAAAGTAGTTAAATATAATATGTATAATTTTAAAAATATAATTGTTATTTTTCTATTTTTACTCAGTCATACATCGATGTGCTTTGTAAATTGCTTATGAGTCATATAATTACCACATATGCTTGAGTGTGGAAAGGAGGCTTACCTATAGTTAATTTATGTTAAAAATATTGTGTTTACTTACAGGAATGATCGTTTTACCTGAAAGTGCATTACTGGTATTGACGTGGCAAACGTTAGCTATGTCGATGGATATGAATTTCGAGGATCTTTCAGTAATATTCAAAGATATAAATTTCAACACTCAAGTAGAATTAAGACCAGAAAACTTACTAAATCTTAGCATATCTATAACAAAAAAGAATGGCAGATTCGAGGTAATATTATAATTGTAAAAAAATTGAAATGACGTTTACACATCAAATATATTTTTAATTGTTTTTTTTTTATTAGATAAATCATTCAAAAGATTAATAATCGATAATTTTTAGATCTTTGAAATATTTTCAATTTATATGCAAACATACGTGTTGTTTAAAGAAGTAAATGTTTTGCATAACTCACCAAAAAGAAATCTAATAAAAAATAAACATTTCAGGTAGTTCATAAAAATAAAATAATTGTAACTGGTCATATAGTTGAATATGAAAACGAGCCAATGAGAAAGGTTAACCATTCTAGCGCCAACGCAATAAACGACGTAACTTTGTTTGCAGCAGATATTTACAAATTCCTTAACCTTCGAGGGCACGTGTATACGTATGTATTCAATGTATAAAAAACGTATGTTTTGATCATATCACAAGTTTAGTATTAATGATATGATCAAAATATACGTTTTTTAACTAACTAAATGTTAATAACTACTACTTTTTGTATGCTACGTAAAAAAACACTTTAATTTAAATTATAACATGCCGCTATAGTTTTACAAACTTTGCCTTATATCGAACTGAGTCAACATAACTAATTAATTATTGCACTATTATAAAATCTACCTAATTCAAAGTTTATTACTCCATAATTTAACTATTTCAGAAAGCAATTTCAATCTCTTCATTCGCTAAACTTTAAATGCAATGAAGCATACATAAAATGGACTGGTGATTGGATCACATTCCTCGATGGCTTAATACAGATCAACATATTTGCAAACAATCACAATGGTATATCTAGACCGAAACTTATAGAGAGTTTGACTATTGATATTTATGAGCACGCCAGTGGAAAATACAAATCTAACATTGATGGCGCTATCTGCTATAAAGCAGACTATTATGAGAACTTTAATATTCTAAGGTAAGATATTCTAAGGTTGTGTTTTTTAACACCTCCAGGTAAATTTCTAAGAAATTAATCAAATTTCTAAGAAATCTATTGTAAACTGTAACGCCGTGTGTGTGTGATGTGGAGGGATAATGTATTTTAGGAAAGATAAGTGTGGTAAATTTTTTAAAACTATTGTGTTGTTGCTTTATTCTTGCAGAAGTGGCGGTGTTCAAGTTGTGAACGTTAATTTTGAAAATCTTATCCCTCAGCGGGTCGAATCTGATTTCTTAGGCTCGTTACAGTTTTGGCCACACTTTTCAGAAACGGAACTCGAAGTTAGTATTTGTATTATTTGATTAAATATATAATGGAACATTAATTACGACAGTAAATTATATTAAAATAATTATTTTTACAGTTAAACACAGCTATCGCAATAAATATGCAAATAATTGCTGATGCTACTCTGCAAAAGGACATGAGAATAACGGAGCTTAGAACATCAAACATAAATATCATATCAAATGCTATAAAAGACGTTTCAACTCAACTCCTTATAAAATTGAGATTTAATTATATCAATATTGAAAATAGAAATCTAAATCTTTTGAAAAAACATGATTTATCTCAGTCAGAAGTAGTAGTTGTTTACGATTTTATAATGAATACCGAGGTATATTATTGTTGTTCTGTTTCATCTTCATATTGTTTATGTTCTCACAATTTTTGATAGAATATAATTAGAAATTAAATAAGAATTGTTGAGTGTACATTTAAGCAGAGATATTAAAATACAAATTTAACGTATTTTGTTTTAAAATTAAGAACAGTCCAAATATTCACCTTTTTCTAGATGGCAGACTAAGCATTTGAATAAGTCATGTAAAATTCTTTTTATTTCAGATGATGGCTGTAATATATGATCAGCTACCAAGCAATGCATTTGTTTTTTCATTAGAAAAAAGAAAAAATAAAAAATACATCATTCAAACTGACTATTTTAATATTTTAACTGTATTTCCTACTTATGACGATTATACATTAGTTTTATTAAACAAAGTTGAAATTAATCAAGTTGTAAAAGATAAAGTTGTTGTAAAAGTTGATGATGATAGCTTCTCTTATATGAATACATTAAAAAAAGAGCTTAACAATAATAAGAGAATTGTACTACTTTACGAGAAACATATCTATTTTGACCTAAAGGGTAAGAATGTAATTATTCGTTTATTTTTACGGCCACACTGATATGGCGTTAGATCTCTATGTGGTTCTGACTTAGAGATAAGAAGAATAAGAAGACAAAAAAAAGTTTCTAAGGCAAATATAAAGTTTAGTTTATAAAATACATATATGAGTTACTAGATATTCTTCTTCTTCTCCCTGCCCATTTCCTAATCACTTGAGGTCGGCGCTATACATCTTCTGTACTGCTGATAGGATTTGCCAAAAGTTTTACAACCGGCCGTCTGCCTGATGTCAACCCTCCTTGGGAATGCTGTCTCTCTTTGTCTCAATGGTATCGCGGAGTCTTGTAATATGCATTTTCGATTTTTTTGCTCTTTAAACCATTTTTTACACTATTACTGTAATTTTTATGTTAATTTCAGATATATTTTAAAATAAATTTTGATTACATAATAAATTTTGTTTTCACTTTGTCAATTTTTTTCTAAATTTATGGGTTATAAGATATTATTGAGTTTAAATACGTATGGCTCCCTATTATGTTTAAGAAAGCAAAAGTGTGTTTATTTGTTGCTTTTTCTTATCCAAAACAAAAGAGGGACTTTTTCTTTTGTGCTATGCATCAAAATTAAAAAATAAATTGACATATACGAAGTTTTTTATTATTACTTTTGAATTTTTAGGTTACTTGAGAGGCTTACTCAAAGAATATCGAAAAAATATTAGTTTATATATGATATTAGATAAAGGATCGCCTGATTTCAACGTCAACAATAATTTCTACAGTAAACAGCTGCAAAAAAATCTACCATTCAACACACTGTATGATGTAAGTAATGAGCTAGTTACAATGTTCTGATTAAATTTTAAATGTTGTATCATAGAACCTGATATATTTTCTTTAATTATTTTTACAGGGTAAATGGGGAGGATATTATTACACCACTTTCAATAATTACAAAGGTGTTCCCCAAAATTCTAAACTTAGTCTAACAGAACTTGGAAACATAAATAGTTGGCACTGGGAGGAGATTGATAATCTGAATAAATCCAATACTGTTGAGGTAAAAATATATTCTATTTTATTTTTAACGTCCCACTGCTGGGCACGGGACTCCCTTCGATACGCGAGGGATCAGGCCATAGTGCACCACGCTGACCAAGTGCGGGTTGGCGGACTTCACATGTCTTTCGAAAACTTGCTAGGTTTTCTCAGACGTTTTCCTTCACCGTAAGGCAAGTGATAATCATGTTAGAAATGATTCGCAATGAAAATGTCAGAGATGTGAGACCCGGGATTTGAACCCGCTTCACTCGGTTTCCCAAGCACGCGCGTTACCACTGGGCTACCACTGCCTTACTTATTTTATATGCCGAAATATTTTTGAGTATTTATTAATTATTTGTAAAACTACTTTTTACAGTAATAAATGTTTTTGTAAATATGGGAATATTATTATGATTACAGGTGCATTATTCAGGATTGTCATTAAAAGATGTAGAAAAAGTATTCGGAAGACCAGTTAATAACAAAAAAAAATCTTTTGGTATGGACTATAGCGGTTTTGATGCTAGGTAACTGTAACTAAGGCCACATAATCACTAAAACAATAAATAAAATTAATAATAGTAGAAAGAAAGCGTAACACTTACTTTTATATTTTAGGGGTAATCGGGTGATGGGAATCATTGCCGATGGTGCAATTTCTAAGGAAATTGAATATGATTTAGATTTACTTTGGCCCGTTCCAAAAACTTGGTCTTTAGAAGAAGCAGCGACAGTTCCTCTAGCGTACGCCCTCGCCTATTATTCTCTGGTAAAGAAACAATATTTTAAATATTATTGATTGATAAATAATTAAAATTAATAGTTGAATTACTCAAAATTTTATTCATAAATGTGATGTATGATGTTAGACACTTATCTATTCTTTTTTTAGGCACTTAGAGGAAATTTGTATACAGGAACAACAGTTTTTGTTAATGGTGGAGCTGGAGCACTCGGACAGGCAGTAATATCGATTTGTCTAAGTTTAAATTGTGATATATTTACCACAGTTAGCGATCCTGGCAAGAAAGCGCTTCTACTTAAGCTATTTCCTACATTAAAAGGTACGTCTGTCTAATTTCTACAAATCTAGAATTCATAATAAGCGCATTTGAAAGGTTACATTTTGCTCAAGTAAATAAATCAATAATGTTCTGAAACATACATTGCTGTACTATAAAAAATGATGTTCTCCTGGCCGATTCCGGCCACGGCGGCCAATCTCATTGAGACGAGCCACTGCGCAGGAGATATTATAGTGCACAAGTGTACGCGTACACACAAGTGCACTCTCTACTCCTGTCACTCTCATACTCCGGTGGGACGATTACTCGACATGACCAGTGAGAGTTATGGCGCAAGTGCGACGGCTTTACGTGCTTTCCGAGGCACGGTGTTGAAACACCGCCAACTTCCCAACTCCGAGCTGTTACTGAGGCTTACTATACAGAAAAACTCAATAACTGAACTTGGCCCGACCCGGGACTCGAACCCAGGACCTCCGGGTGTGCAGCCGTACATACTAGACACTACACCACCGAGGCAGTTAAGCTATACTATAACAGCTAACATAAAATATAGCTTAGCTCAATAAATAAGATCGAGGATATCTAATATACAATTGTGGTGAAATTCAGTTTAACTATTTTAATAGACATATTTTTTAAATTAACAATGTCATGCTAGTGCACTAACAGGTGTTTTTTAAAGACAAAATTATTTCGTTTAATACTTGAAGAAACTTCGATAATTTAAATAAAACTATGTTTTCGGATTTTTTCGCGAATATATTTAGATTTTTGGTTTCGACGTTAGAATGCTTTTACATCAATCATGGCAATGGTCAATAAAAAAATGTAATAATTATAATAATACAGGAAAAATTAAAAGAATAATATTCCATATTCAATTATAAAACTAATTAAAATTATAAAAATGTTTAAAATTAAAAAAATATTGTAAGTTACTTTGATGCAATTTTTCAATTTTTTGAATTCATTTTGTTATTTGTGGGTAATCTTTCTTTAACAACTGTATACTTTGAGACATCTAACATCTTAGTCCCTCCCGTGACCATGATTGCTGTAAAGCATTGGAAACGTCAGGAATCCGAAATCAAAATAAATTCGCGAAAAAATCCGACAAGATAGTTTTAATTAAAATATCAAATATTCGCGTAAATCTAAGAAAGTATTAAATTTCATAATATATTCCTGTAAGTGGCTTTATAGGTTGAGAGTTGGTCCTTCGTCTGATCTCACCGATCCTTTTGAATAGCCATACTATATTAGATACTTAGATCATGGAACTAAAGGTATACAGCATGTAAATGAGACTATGCACACGTGACTATGCATGCTCGTGCTGTATATAACACTCTTACCCGATGTTTAATTCTCTGGGATTTGCCGGCAATGATTTATGGTTTATAAATCTTTTAGGTAACTTTTTATTTATTTTCAGAAAATCAAATTTTAAATTCAAGATATGATGACTTTTATGCATCTGTTATAAGGCAAACCAATAACAAGAGATGCAACTATGTAATCAACTGTGAAAGCGGTATATTCCGCAATGTAAGTCAATAATACTTCTTAAAATATATTTTTTTTTTTGCTGTACATAGTATTTTAGTAGAACCCGCGGCTTCACCCGCAATCAAACTGCAAAGAAAAAACAAACACTTTGGTCTTGTATTATAACTAATAATTTGATGGCTGTAATAATTTTCAAACGTCTGAGTATGATTTTGACTCGGGAATCGAGGGTTCCGTACCGCCGAATATCATGTTGTGCTTAATAACATATTTAGACACTAAAATATTTTTTACGCTTTTGCAATGCTTACTTTATTATTTGAAAAAATAAGTTCGTGTTTCATATTTTTCTTACAGATATTGTGGAAAATAAACTTGATTTTAGCGATCGTAACTCAAAATATCCACTATCTTATAAGATATTTAACGTAAATAAATATATTAGGTAATTAATTTTTCTATAAAATTATTTAGCAAGCTGCACTACCGCTATTTTTTGCACATTTTATACTGCACTTTTCCAAAGTTAGCAAGACAGTAAAAAAAATAACTATAACTATGAGCTCGAATAAAATGTTTACGAATAAATAGATTTTCTGAATTGGTAGTTTCGCTTTTTGTACGGTTTGCTCAGTAATTTTTTTTTTTTTTAAACTTGCTGATTTTTGTATAAGTGGATAAACTACACTGGGGTAAGCTAACCCAAGGAGGCTATTGCTGCTAATAATCGTATGGTCTTATATTTATTTATCTTATATAACCTACGAGATTTTTTAAGGAAATTGGTTACGGTTGCATCGCAATATATAAATGGTAATATTATGTATGTCCGACAAAACATTCATTTTTATTTAAGACACAGTTATTCAAAAAGTGAATAAATCGTTTATGGGGAAAGGTGTACGCATGTGTAATAGAATTATAGAATTCCACAATACATTTTGAGCTTGCCATTTAAACGATTTAAGTCTAAAATTAAAAATGTAGTACTGAATAAGGCTTATTATACTGTCACGGAATACTTCGTAGATATCGATGTGTGGGACTAATGTCTGGTTGGGTCTCGCGTAGGAAAAATACATAATTATTGTATTACAATATAGTATTATACAATTATTATTTTAAAAAAGCAACCGTTGAGTTTCTCGCCAGTTCTTCTCAGTAGAACTGCATTCCGAGCCGGTGGTAGATTCTTCACCGACTGACTACATTGAAATTTCATTTAAATTTAAAATGTAAAATTGACAATTCAAAAGAGCTTGTAAAAATCTATTTGAATAAAGTATATTTTGATTTGATTGGATTCTTATCCAATTCAATTTCTTGTTATTTGGCTTTTAAGCGTCAATGTTGTGTAGACTTCGTCAATGTTGTGTAGAATTGAGAAGACACGGTGTAGATAAGGTATTTTATTACACGGCTAAAAAGAGATATTCACGCTGAGATCTCTACATATAAAATATGAGCCATGAATTGTATGATCTAGACCTACAACAAAGACATCACAGTAAAGTATATACAAGATAAATACCCATAAAATATATTTATATAAAAATCTACAAAAAGGAATGTACACCAAGTAACCAACATTAAAAAACAATTAGCATTTAGGGGACGGGGGATTTTAGATGGGAGATCGTCATACAGAGGATGAAAGAGTTTAGGACAGCTGAAAAGGATGTGGGATAAATTATCTTCGTCAAGGCATTCAGACAGGGAGTGATTCCTAACTCTGATCTTCGCCAGGTGAACAGGAGTACATGCATGTCCAAGACGAATACGACTAATAGTTGATAATACCCAATGTTCCGCCTTTTTGTAACGAAAGAACCAGGGACGTCTTGGTATCTCTGACCGAATTTCAGCATAATGCTATTAATAATTATCCTTAAAGAGATTTCGATGAGTTCCAGTAAATACTCCATTTACTATCACGACAGATCCTGAGCAGAATTGAAAAAATATTCTAAAGAACCGCACTGTGTAGCAATCTTAGCACATGAATCTGCAGTTTCATTGCCAGGAATGCCCGAGTTACCTGGGATCCCCACTAAACGCATCGCTAAACCTTTACAATGACATGAGAACAGAGCTTCATGAATCCTCAAAGTAACAGAATACCTTGATTTGCTACAAAAAGGGCTCTCTTTTATTCCCATCAAGCAGCCTAATGAGTCAGTAAAGATTACACTCTGTTGAAGGTCGTGTGAAAAGGTGAACAAGATTGCATCAAGTATAGCAACAACCTCAACTTGAAACACCGTTGATTGGAGAGGGCATTTAAATTGCAGAATAATTTTGAATTTTGGAATCCAGCACGCTGATCCAACACAACCATCTTTAGATAGATTCGATGCGTCAGTAAAAATAAGGATGTGATTCGACCAATTTTGATGAATTAATGCATGCAATTTTGTCTTGGTGTCAGGAGCATCCTTGACCAAACCAATATCTGACTATAGGAGAGATCATAACTAAGGTATTGTAGGGTGAGTGAAAAAGCGAATTAGAATTAAAACAAGACATACGATGTGGTAGTTTAGTAAACCTAAGGAAACTTTGTAGTATATAGACATGGTTTATTATCGGGGCTATCTTCAGATAAAATATGTAATTTAGGTCATAACATGTGGGAGGATAGCTGAAAAATTTTACCGACATAGCGATCAGACAGCAATTGTCGCCGGAGGGGAAGAAGGGGGTCAACACACTCGACTTGTTTAGGCATTAGTGGGGGAAGACCTCATTGTACCTAAAATTAAACGAATGCGTTTGTATTGTATTGTATTTTATTTAATTTAGGCGCCACTCACCAGATAGAATTTGAAGCCTTGCTTTTTCTAGGATTTTCTCAGTAATAAGAAAATGTTTAGACTTGCTGACGTCTGCATAAACGGATAAGCTAAACCGGTCTAAACTAACCCAAGGAGGCTACTGCTGTTGATTATAATTGGATGATCTTGTGCGTTCTTTAACACCGTGAATGTAATAAAAGAGTTATAATATTATATTATTATATGGAAAATAAATAAAGCATATTTCAGTTAAATGAATAAAACTATAAACAATTTAAATACTGAATTAATTTTTGTATAATATAATTTTTCAGGCTGCAATAAAATGCCTATCATTTTTTGGCACCTATTTAGATTTATCTAATAAGGATATGATAGACAACAAACCCTTGGGCATCAGCTTTGCAAAAGAATTTAAATATTACTATAGTGTCAATTTTTGTAGTATTTTTGAACCGAAGTATTCACATGAAAAGAAAGTAAGTAATGAAATATTTTATACTAAAAACATTATATGGCCTACTGAACCAATCGGAATCCGTTTATTTTTCAGAGAAAAAAATATTTAAAACCTGAAGTTTTATGATTTTAAAATGTTAGCAGGTATATAAAGAATAGAAATTCGTAAAATGCTCCATCGGGAGCTACTGATTTCCATCGACATCGGCCCAGCTACCCATGAGAAATAGGGGGACGCAAAGCGTTGAAAAAATGTTTTTTTTCAATTTTCTGCTTACTGTGACGTTTTATCGAAAAAATATTTCTACAAAAGTTGTAGGTCTAGTAAAATTCTGCAACTTTTATGCTTACACTTTTTACAATAACCTCTAAGTTTTCGTGACATTTGCAAAAAACAAGTTTTTAACTTTTTCTTGGTTTTTTATTTGTAATTTCTAGGATAATCTTTTGATTTTCATGAAACTAAGGGAATTTGATCTTCAAAATACATTATATACGTATAAAAAAATTAAATTGAAATGTTTAGCCATTTCCAAAAAAGTGTGTTTTATGGTCTCGAGAGGCTGAAAATCAACTCCAACTTCAATTGGACGCTTACATTTAAAAAAAAGTCATTCAATTTTCAGATAGGGCTCATTCTTTTTGTCTTGAACTCTTTTTTTTTTTGAAAAAATAAAAAAAAATGTATGGTCGTCCTGTAAAAACACCCTTAAAAATTAAAAAAAAAATGGAGAATTTAATAATTTTTACTTTGTTAACCATTCATGATGATGTTCTCCTAGCCGATTCCGGCTACGGCGGCCAATCTCATTGAGACTAGCCAACTGCACAGGATATATTATAGTGCACAAGTGTTCGCGCAGACACAAGTGCACTCTCTATTCCTGTCACTCTCATACTCCGGTGGGACGACTGCTCGACACGACCAGTGAGAGTTAAGGCGCAGAACCGACGGCTTTACGTGCTCTCCGAGGCACGGGGGTGAAATACCGCCAACTTTCCAACTCCGAGCTGTTACTGAGACTTACTATACAGAAAGACTCAATAACTAAACTTGGCCCAACCTGGGACTCGAACCCAGGACCTCTGAGTGTGCAGCTGTACATGCTAGCCACTACACCACCGAGGCAGTCATTGATACATATGGTACATATGATACATATGGTATGGATGGTTTCAATTTTTGTATTTTTTTTGCCTTGGAATCTTTTTGTGTTATTATTTTTTTTTAATTTATCATTTTTTTATTAGTTTTTGATCGATTTTGGGGTTAAATTTGTTGATTTTTTCTGAAAAATTTGAATTTAAGGTTTTTAAAGAAAGAAATTAATTTCATTCATAGTCTAATCTTGTTTATTCATTAGTTAAAATGTAATTTAAAAAAAATGATATTAACAAAATTTAGTCATGGCTTTGTTACAAATTTTGTTAATTTTTTTATTTGAAATTGTATAAATAATAAGCGTCAAATTAAAAACTTAGGGATATAATTTTTTTCGTTTTTCACGAAAAATGTATTGGTGTGACCAGTTTATAAAAATTTGGTCAATAAATTACAATTCTTCAATGATAATTGAAAAAAATGTAGTTTACAAAGGAAAAATTATCGATGTCTCCATTTTAAAAAAAAAATAAGGATGTTTTTACAAGAAGACTATACAATGTTTTTATTTTTCAAAAAGTAGCATTTAAGACCAAAAGAATGAGTGCTATCTTGAAATTGAACAATTTATTTTTAAATGTAAACGCCCACTTGAAGTTGGGGTTGATTTCTAGCCTCTCGAGACAATAAAACATACTTTTTTCGGAAATGGCTAAATATTTCAATTTCAATTTTGTTTATATATTATATTTTGTATTTTGAAAATTACATTCCCTTAGTTTCATGAAAATCAAAAGATTATTCTAAAAATTAAAAATAATAAACCAAGAAATAGTTAAAAACTTGTTTCTTACAAATATCTCAAAAACTTTGGGGTTATTGTAAAAAGTGTAAGCATAATAAAAGTTGTAGATTTTTACTAAACCTACAACTTTTTTAAAAAAACATTTTTCGATAGAACGTCGCCGGAAATTGAAAAAAAAACTATTTTTCAAATCTTTGCGTCCCCCCATTTCTCGGGGGGTAGCTGGGCATCGGGGGCGTTTTACGAATTTCTATGCCATATATTTTAAAATCATAAAACTTCAGGTTTTCAATATTTTATTCCCAAACCGGATTCCACTTGGACTATACTCTTGGTCTTCAATAAGAACTTAATATACGATTTCGACAAATAAAAATAAGTAAGAACATAAAAAAGATATTTGAAATATCATAATTTTGTTACCCTGTGGATCTTTGATATTTAAAGTGTTTATTTCAGGTTTTACAATCAATGATAGCAGATGGCATCGCTACGGGAGTCGTTAGACCACTTACTTACACCATGTTCTCATCTTCCGAAGTATCCAGGGCCTTCAAGTTTTTATCTTCTAGAAGTCATAGAGGAAGGGTTCTGTTTGATTTAAGAAATCCGCTAAATTCCAATATGATGCCAAGGTAAAGTGTATCTGGACGTATTGTAAAATTAAAACGAAATGTGTCATATGAGTGCTTACTAAAACATAAATATTATTTTATCTTAATGGATTGATTACAATTTTGTGACGGTTATATCTAAATTAACCTAAGCCTATACATTGAAAATGGGCAGTTGTAGCCTTAGTCGTAACCGAGTGAAGCGAGTTGAAATCCCGGGTCTCGCACCTCTGATATTTTTATGTGCGAATCATTTCCAACATGATTACCACTTGTCTTAACGGTGAAGGAAAAACATCGTAAGGAAACCTGCATGTCTGAGAGAACCTAGCAAGTTTTCAAATGACATGTGAAGTCCGCCAACCCGCACTTGGCCAGCGTGGTGGACTATGGGCTGATTCCCCTCGTACTGAAGGGTGGCCCGTACCCAGCAGTCGGACATTAAAAAGGGCTGAATACATACATTGAAAATTTTTGTTGGTCCACATATCCGTAAAGTATCCAATAGACGCAGATGGGTTGATTTCGTAACACTTTTTCTTGTACGTATTTTCTAATTTTTCAGGCTTATATTGAATCCTCAATTTGCATATGTCGTAGTGGGAGATCAAGATGAATTATGTGTTAGTATAATGGATTTATTAATAAAACGTGGTGCGAAGAAAATTTTCTTACAAATAAGATCCAAAGCTGTTACTCCGTTCATAGAGGCTAAGATATTGTAAGTACAAAAATGCATTTAATAAAAGATACCTATATTATTACAAAAAAATATTCGTAATCGAAATTAATATTCCTCGTTGTTTGTTTAAAATAATAAAACTAAGCCAGTAAACAATAAAACATTCACGTTAGTACTCCAAATTGAACTTCGATCAACAATACTACTAGATATCGGGTCGGCGTATAAAATTCGTCTCGGTAAATATGAACTCATTTGAAAAATGAGCGTATATTTCGATTAGTTCTATTGAAACACTGCCTACGCTGGCACGTTCACAATGCCGCAATATATATTTAAAAAATGCAAAAATAATGCGCGAAGAAGAAATTTTTCAAAAGGCGTGTCTTATTTTCGGTAAATACATGTAGTAGATTTAACCTACGAAATAATATAAAAATGAAATTATGAACAATTTAAAATCCGCTTAGAACTTAGGCCCAGGTCGGCCAATACATGCGCCAATACAAAGAAGCAAACAGAAACAAAACATAACGATTTAGCTCACAAAGCAAGAACGGGGGAAGAAAGTGCTTTATTATATGTCTTGGTTGGTTATTATACAAATAAAGCAGTATAAGTATACAGTATATTCGCGCGGACAGAAATTAGCTTTGATTTTGTATGTTTGATCGAAGAAATTGAATTATTTTATTTCAGACTATGGATGACTCAAGGTATTGAGGTAAAAGTAAGCCGTTATGGAATTGAGGACGAAGAAAAATGTAGACTTTTTATAAGTGACGCTGCAAAATTAGGGCCAATTGAAGGCATATTTATTGCTCTGTACAAGATAGCTGGTCCAGCATATATAAATGTGCCAAGATCAATATCTAATTTGGATAAATTATCAAGAAACATGGATTACCTTAGGTACAATTACATTTTATCCGTACAAAATATCGCAGCAAAATTTCTGCAAACACAAAAAGTTTATGTATTAATTGAATTATATAATATTGCAGATACTTTGTAATACTAGCAAGTAATGTTAACAGTTCGGAAGATGAACTTGTGTTCTCAATGTGCAGTAAAATATGTCACTATCGTAATAACATTGGTTTGAATGCTCTTCTATATCGAGCGGAATTCGTAGATGAGGTAAGTAACGGGAATAAGCACCTTGTTGTTAGAAATTTGGTACAGCTCATATCGAAATTACCACATTCGTTATGATTTATTGATGTTCTATCATGCAAAATAAAAAAATGTCTAAATAGAGTCTAATTAAAAACAAATAGTCTGAGAGAGATTTTTATTCAATAACTTATTTGTATTAGTATATGGTATCGACATATAATTTTGTCTTACATTTTCATCTGGATTTTGCAACTATGAATAATTTATTGTTTGGTTTATTTACATCATTTTATAAAGCTCATTTTATTAGGCTTTTATTTATTTTTTGTTTATTGTGGTCTTCAATAAGAATTCAAAAAATGTTTTTTTTTTTTATTACAGTTCAATGGTCTTGGTAAAAACCAAACAACGTATCAATCGATACACCAAGTTTTAAATAGCATGGAAAATAGTATAAAACAAAATTGTAGCAATGTGATATCATATAATACAAACAAAAATGCTAAGATGGAATATTCAAGAAAATTAAATGACATTTTAGGTATGTATGAATATTTCATATGTTGCTTTTATCTTTTTTTATTATAATATTATATAAAAGAAAACAAAAATTACTTTTTGTATTCAGGCAAACAAACAAACGGAACTAAATTAGATATAAATGCATCATTACACGATATTGCAATAGAAAAGCTCGCAATAAAAGAAATAAGAGGTTTAATTTTAGAACACTATCAAGTTGCAGTATCTGAGAGGAAACTTATCCAAATGTCTTTATCCAGGTAAAAATATCGAAATGGTAAATAATCAAAATGCACAATAACTTTTACTTCAACCATTATTAAAAAAAGGATGGATGTATTACTCTTTAACGCTAGAACGGCTAAACAGATCTAGATAAAATTTGGCCTAGAGATAGATTGTAGTCTAAAATAGCACAAAGCACAGGTTTGTGTCACATTTATCCCGGAAAAAGGTACGGTTCCCGTGGGATATATTTATTTTTGTTTAGGGACAAACCCGAAGCGAAGCGGGGGAGAGTCGCAAGTAGTAAATAATAATTAAAACAAAACCCATATCACACTTACATAAACGCTTACTTTCAGTATCCAGAATGTTGAATACTATTTAGACGAATTAAACCACAGTGGGCTTGAAGCAATAATCTCGTACGTCAATGACGATTCCTATGAAGCATGTGATTCATTCAAACAAATGTTAACGTTGATGAATAAAATTCCAGAGGTAATTTTTAAACTAAATATATATTTCAAAGGGCATAAAATAAATTGCTAGAAGACAGGGCTAAAAGGATAAAAGGGCAAATATTTATTTGATTAGACTATAGAAATGTTTAACTCGGACTGGTTGTGATCAAGTGCTCCATTAAGGATGACCAACTAATATAAATAGACTCATTAAATGTATTTAATATGGGAACTGATATGCGAATGATGCGAAAGATGCCTTTGACTAAATGCAAGGAAGTTTGCAGAATAAATATCAATGGTAACTTTACGAGCATACTAAATGTGTTATACGGATCTAGGTAATATGACAAAAGGCAGTGTTGGGTGCTGTCGGCTAACAAAAACACTATTATAATACTGGCAGAAAAACAGAACAGAATTATGTGTAACTAAGACAAGAATTAAATTATTTTTATTAATTTTAGAAACTCTATGACATGGATTATGTTGACCCTGCTGCCGAATATTTGATTTTAATTCCTGGTTTTCAAGGCGATTGTGGCGTGTTTGAATCTTTATGCTCCACTCTCAAAATTAAAGGCATAACTGTCCAACTTGGACCAGATTTAGCAGCAAATACTATATCAGGAATTGCAGAAAGTGTATTGAAGGTTAATATATTAAATATTTTAAAGCTTGATAAATAAATATAAGCAAATAATAATAGTATACAAAAAAGTTTCAAAAAAGTAAAAATAACAATATTTTGATGACAAGTTAACTAATTTATATTGATCTTTTCTAATAATCGCTAGATAATGATCAAAGATCTTAAAAAAAATTATCAAATTTTCATACATAAGAAATAACTAATAGAAGCAGGCCAAGCCTCAAAGCTAATTATTTCTAAGATAACATCATCACACTATAAAAATTATTTAGATTGTATTTAAATATTACTTATCTAATTGTTTAATTCTACTTGTTTCATTTCTATCTTATTTAGAATGCAGTAATAAAATTAGAAGAAAAGAATAAATTTTATCTCTTGGGATACTCGTTTGGTGTTAATATTGCTTTGGAAGTTGCAGCATTATTAGAAAAGAAAGGTAAATTTTTATATAATAAAAACATATATTGTATTGATTTGTATATAAATAATTAGTTCAAAAATGAAATAACATACAAAAATTAATATTACAGGCATCGTTGGTACAGTTTTTTGCCTAGACAGTAGTCCAGATGCTTTGCGTGTACAACTAAATACGTATACCAACGATTTGGCAGACGAAGAATTACAAAACGTACTAATTGATCATATTTATTACTTAATAACTAAAGAAATAAACAAAAAATTTAAAGAAGAAATAGAAGCATTTAACACGTTTGAAGAAAAAGTTAAGGTTTTTGTCAAAGAAACAAAACAACGTGTGCCGTATCCTCAAGAATATATCAGACTAAGTGTAGAATCATTATATAACAGAATTTTACTGGCTATGAAATATAACCCTACATTTACGCTTGAATCTGAAATAGTTTTGCTAAAAGCGATCAATGATTCAAATGCTGAAATTTTACCTTATGATTATAATTTGGCCAAGTATACCAAAAGACCAGTTAAAGTAGTAAATATTGAATCGAATCATACTACATTGCCATTTAATGTTAATGTGCCGAATATAATAAATAAAATGCTTGACAAGAACCTGCTAACCAAATATAAAAACACTAATCTTTGCAAAACTTACTTGATTACAAAGAAATAAATATGTAACATGAATATTAAGGGTCCTAAAAGTCAATGTTCAACTTTTGCATATTCATAAGTTTCGCTTAACTAAGCCGCTGAATTATAAAAAAATCTTATACAACGTAATATTTCAACACAATCACAGCTTTGGTTAGAAGACACCCGAAAGCGTCCCATGCATTGATGTTTTCCAACTGTTCGGAGGAAGCATACATCGACCTTTTTATTTGTATTATTATCATCGTACCTTTTTTTTTAACGTTGGGAAATGCATTTACGCACGAAGTGTGGGACTCACCGGCGAAGCCAGTACTACCCACTAAAACCCAACAAGACCTTCCCCCGCCTTAATGGGGCGTCGCAGGATCGCTTACGCATTCAACTACGACGCCCCGACGGCAGGTCTGCCGAAGCAGACCTCAAAAACCATGGGGTTGCTCCACAGTCCACTCTGCTATCAGAGAAGTACCAGGAGCAACCCGCATGGTACACCGCCCTCCGAAGAGAGCCGCCTCCCACCGCCCACCGAAGCGGGCCAACTCCCTGTGCGTTTCTTGGCTTCGCACCCGGCTGTATTGCCAGGCACTACTGAGCCCCCCCACCACAACAAGGTGAAAGCACGTTGGGGGAGGATTATCATCGTACCTAGATAATCTGGTCAACATCAATTTTACCAAGAAAAGAAAAGCTCTGAATAAAAAAAGGATTCATTCATATATGTATTAACTTAGTTTATGAAGCCACTAATTTAATTATATGTAATAAAGTACTTTTTAGAAAACATTTCTTTTAATATTAATGCAGAGAATTGAATGAAAGGATGAAGACTATGTTAAAATTACAAAAAAAAAACATTCTTTTCGATGGTACCTTAAATTTTAAATTGAAACTTTCTTGAGAAGAAATACATTATAAATAAAACTATCTTTTCGGATTTTTTCGCGGATTTATTTGGAGTTTTGGTTCCCGACGTTTCGAATGCTTTACAGCATTCATGGTCACGGGAGAGACTGAGGTGTTACATGTCTCGAAGGTATAGTTGTTACAGACAGCCTACCCACAAATAACAAAATGAAAATTTCATCAATTATCTTACAATATTTGTTAACTTTAAACATGTTTATAATTTTAATTAGTTTTATATTAAATATGGAATATTATTTATTTAATTTTGCTGTTATTATTATAATTATTACAATTTTAAAATATTTGAGGTCTATCGAAGGAATTAAGAAAAAAGAAATAAAAATTTAAATAATAGCAAACTAAATTAAAATTATTATTCTTAATTAACTTTAACTTTTTAAATTACACATAGAACAATTATATGGTTTAAATAATGAATACTATGTCGCGGCTAACCCCATCTAGCTTGTACATAAGGCAACTGCCTATGGAACTCGAAGTAGTTGCCACCGTTGGCCGTTGTGTGGCGCTGCGGCGATTCTCCCGGTGTCTATTTTTTGTGTGTAACATCATAGACAAGTCATAGACATTAATTAGATAGTGACGAGTGAAAATTCAAATCTTTCTTTTCTCTTTGTTAACTCGTAACGCTCCGAACATATTTTATATACGAAAGTTTAAGAACCATTGTAAACACACGAAATTAAACGTAATTCGAGATAGTCTACGTTTTATTTGAAGACCGCCGTAGTTTTTGGCTGATCGTTGCTGAACCATAATTTGGTCCTTCGAGCCGGATTTACCAAGAAATTGGACTTCGTGCCGACTGGTCCTCGTCAAGGAAAATCGACGCAGCTACTCCTTCAGTCAACGGTCAGGTCTTATTTCCTTTCTACTCCTTTCCCTTAAACGTTTGAATTAAAAATCGTATCATTTACATTTCAGGCTAGTGACGTTTCTTTGCGACTCTTCATATAACCGTGAGTACCTTACATTATTCTTACACGTAGACCTCTAAGATGTCCACTGAAGATAAATTATCAGTGCTTTCGGCAGCTTCCCCCTCGGGAAAACGACCAAAAGATATTTCTGAACTCAAAAAACAGCGAGGTAATTTAAAAAGTCGGTTAACACAATTTAAAAAATATTTAGATTTGTTGCCTTGTAATTCTATATCTCAAGTTCAAGTTAAAGAAGTTAAATTTAGAATGCAAGCAGCTCAAGATCATTTTAATACTTTTAACAACATTCAACATCAAATTGAGCTCATTTTACCCGAGTCGGAATATACAGCGAACTTTGAGTATGTAGAATCTTTCGAATCATTATATTTTAACGTTTTAGCTACAGCTGAAAGTATAGTCGAAAATACCGTCGAAAGTCTAAAATGTAACAGTAAATCGTCAGCGCAATCGAATGTTAAACTGCCGGACATAAAATTACCCTCCTTTGATGGTTCATTTGATCAGTGGTTAGAATATAGGAATTCGTATATTACTATGATACACAATCGTTCAGACTTAGACGAAATCCAGAAATTTCATTATTTAAAGGCTTCACTAAGCGGTTGTGCGTTACAAGTTATAAGCGCTTTAGAATTTACAGCGAGTAATTACGTGCATGCCTGGGATCTACTTCATAGTAGATTTCATAATACGCGACTTCTTATACAGAACCACTTGAAATCATTATTTTCTATCACTCCGCTTAAACAGGAATCCCACTTGCAGATTCGTAGGTTAATAGATACTACACTCAGAAACCTTCGTGCTTTAAAATCATTAAACGAACCTACTGAACACTGGGATACAATAATTATATACTTAGTTGTATCTAAACTAGACGCATCTACTGAGCGGGAATGGGAGAATTTTAAGGGATCAATTTTAACTGATTCGAACAAACGACTAAAATTAGATGATTTATTGTCATTCTTAAGAAACAAATCGAATACTCTGAAGATGATTAGTTCTAGTCAAAATAAGTTGCCTCAATGTAAGCCTCACGTTATAAGCGAAAATAAGCATTACCAACCAAAGGGCCATGTCATAGGACATACCTACACGTCTATTAATTCTAATAAAAATAATAATTCTAAGAAGTCATTTAGTTCTAATAAACGCATTTCTCCAGACAATAATAGTTGTGTTTTATGCAATGGCAATCATCTACTTTATACGTGCTATAAATTTTTAAATTTGTCTATTAAAGATAGGCTAAAATTCGTTGAAGATAACAAACTATGCAGTAATTGTTTACGTTGTTCAGGTCATTCTGCAACGGAATGTATGTTCGGACCGTGTAAGCAATGTCGGAACAAACATAATACGTTATTACATGTTAATAATAATTTAAATAAATTCGAATATACGCAAAGCGTGCGATCAGCTGATTTCGGCGAGACTCGTGAAGCGGCCGGCCCGTCGACCGCGCTTCACAGTTTATCTACTAGCCACGCGCTGCCGCGAAATGCATTACAACCGGTTTTGCTATGCACTGCGTTGGTAGATATAATAGATCGGAATAATCAAATATTTACAGCTCGCGCGCTATTGGATAACGGCAGTCAACTTAGTTTTATTTCAGAAAAATTATTTAAACGTTTGAATACGAAACCTATACAGTCCACTATACGTATATCGGGCGTTGGTATGTCTACAACGCAATCGAATAAATCGTGCGAAATAATTATACGTTCTAAGATAAACGATTATAGTACAAAGGTGCGGTGCTACATTTTGCAGCACATTACGTCTAGTTTGCCTACGACAAACATTGATAATAAATTTATACGTATTCCTAATAATATTCGTCTTGCGGATCCATCATTTAATATTTCCTCGGCTATCGATTTACTAATCGGTGCTGATTTATTCTGGGAATTAATATTACACGATAATAGAATTCGATTAGAAAGGGGACCTTACCTCCAAAATTCTAAATTAGGATGGTTATTGTGTGGGCCGGTTTATACGTCGCAATTAAAAGACAGTGAAACCGTTTATTGTAATTTTAATCAAGCTTTAGACGACAATTTAAAACGTTTCTGGGAGTTAGAAAACATATCTCAGTCCTGTAATATTCTTACTGCTGATGAGCGTATATGCGAGGATCTATTTAAAAATACGACTAAACGAGACATCGATGGTAGGTTCACAGTACGCATTCCTTTGAAACAATCACCAGATGTTTTAGGCGATTCGTATAATTTAGCAAAAAATAGGTTTTTTGCATTAGAACGTAAACTTGAGCGCACACCGGAATATAAACGTCTGTATCGTGACTTTATAAACGAATATGAGTCGTTAGGCCATATGACACGTGTGAATAAGGTTGAATATCCTAACTTTTTCTTGCCGCATCACGGTGTTTTTAAAGAGCACAGTTTAACCACTAAACTTCGTGTGGTCTTCGACGCAAGTGCTACAACTACTTCTTCTAAGTCACTTAACGACATTCAGTACCCGGGACCTGCTCTTCAAAATGACATTTTTTCTATACTTTTACGATTTAGGCGTTATAAATACGTAGCCTGTGCGGACGTAGAAAAAATGTTTCGTCAAGTCCTTGTTCAGCAGGATCAAAGGTCACTGCAGTATATCGTTTGGCGTGACAATCCTACAGATCCGTTAGGTATATATCAACTTAACACCGTAACTTATGGTACGGCGTCAGCGCCGTATTTAAGTATGCGTTGTATACGTCAGCTCGCATACGATTGTGATGACGCCGTCACAGCTCGGGTACTAACCGAAGATTTATTCGTTGACGATTTGGTTACTGGCAGTGATGATCGTCATGAGCTAATATCCATCTGTGAAAAGGTTTCAGCGGTTTTACGTTCGGGATGTTTTGTACTACGTAAATGGGTATTTAACTCGGAACTCGCTCATACTCAAGCAACACAGCAGTTTAACGGTGAACACACGCAAAATAAAACCTTAGGTATTGGTTGGTATAGCGAGAATGACTACCTACATTACACTACACAAATAGACGAGTATGACGATATAGCTAGGTTGACTAAACGAGTAATGTTATCAATAATATCACAGATCTACGATCCGTTGGGTTTATTATCGCCTACCGTTATTATATCTAAAATTTTACTTCAAAAATTATGGCTGTGTAAGCTCGATTGGGATACGCCAGTACCCCGCGATATCGAACTTATTTGGAATAAATTTATGTTAGTTTTAAAACGATTAAATGAATTAAAAATTCCTCGTTACGTAATGAGCGGCTACACGCAATACAAAGAACTGCACATATTTACCGACGCGTCACAGAGTGCATACGGCGCTTGTGCCTATGTACGTACCTATAACCAGGATTCCGAAATCGTCGTAAAATTATTATGCGCAAAAAGTAAAGTTGCCCCCTTAAAGTCCATATCTATCCCGAGGTTAGAACTTTGTGGTGCTTTAATAGGCGCAAGACTTTATAAAAAAATAATCGACGTTATTCGTTTAACATTCTCAAAGGTCATCTTTTGGACTGACTCGACCATCGTCATCGGTTGGGTTAAGATGTCGCCACATCTCTTAAAGCCGTTCGTACAAAATCGCGTAACCGAGTTAAATGAGCTGACAGGTGATTCCGAGTGGTTACATGTATCGAGCGAAAATAACCCAGCTGATATATTGTCTAGAGGATTAGCCTTTGATTCATTGATTAACTGTGAGCTTTGGTGGAACGGTCCGTCTTACTTGCAATGTTATAATAATTTTGATTCGTTGAATAATAATAATATAATTAATTTAGAAAATTTGCCTGACTTAAAATCTAATGTAGTACATAATTTTAGCAGTCTCGATAACTTAGATTTTATTCAATTTAATAAATACTCGTCTTTCACAAAACTTAAACGCGTGTGGGCCTACGTTCTTCGATTCATAAACAACGTACGAGGGGGCGGGGCTAATAGACGCAAAACAAAGCAAACCGGTTTGTTATCGCTGTCTGAACTAGAAGAAGCGCAGTATACGTTGATTCGTTTTGCACAAATGCAATCCTTTCCGACTATTTATGATAATTTGCTGAATGAAAGAAGTTACACAGGTAATAATAAAGAATTAAATCGTGTATCTGGATTAAACGTGTTTTTAGACGATAAAAAATTAATTCGAGTTGGTGGTCGACTTCGAAACGCGTCTAATTTCGATTTTAATAAAAAGCATCCGTTTTTAATGTACAGTCGACACTGGATGTCTAATTTATTAGTGAATCATGAACACAAGAGGCTACTTCATGCAGGACCTCAACTTATTTTATATACCCTGCGCGAGACCTGGTGGATATTAAGCGCAAGAGGTCTTGTGAGAAAAATCGTGCGTCAATGTGTTACATGTTCTCGTTTTAACAATAAGATACATAAACCTATAATGGGAAATTTACCATCTGAACGTCTGGATGCGGGATTTCCGTTTGAGCGGACCGGCGTTGATTATGCTGGACCTATTATGATTATGAACCGTAAAGGAAGAGGTGCTAGGCAAATTAAATCGTATATTTGTTTATTTGTCTGTTTCATAACTAAGGCTGTACATATCGAACTAGTCACGAGCCTTTCGACGGACGACTATATTTTAGCTTTAAAACGTTTCATTGGTAGACGCGGAAAACCAGTAGCTCTTTATTCTGACAACGGTAGAAATTTTGTTGGTGCTGAAAAAGAAATTCGAAATTTAATTCATGACAATTCACAACAAATAAACGATTACGCCTCATGTGAGGGTATTGATTTTAATTTTATTCCACCGTATGCGCCGCATTTTGGAGGTCTGTGGGAGAGTGGTGTAAGGTCTTGTAAACATCATCTTAAACGTATTGTTGGTAACGCCAAATTAACATACGAAGAAATGAATACGGTTTTAATTCAAATCGAATCCATTTTAAACTCTCGTCCACTGTCCCCCTTATCCACCGACCCTAACGACTTCACTCCCCTCACTCCTGGTCACTTCCTCACTGGCCGACCGTTAACTTCGCTGCCATGCGAGACCATTTCTGATGCTCCAGGTCTGGCGATGAACCGGTACCGCCGCGTGGAGCAGCTGCGGCAGCAGTTCTGGCGGAGGTGGTCCAGAGAATACATTGGAGAACTTCAACAGAGAACTAAGTGGAAAACTCATCATGACGATATAGCCCTTCATCGTCTCGTCCTCATCAAAGATGAAAATTTACCACCGCTTAAATGGCGTTTGGGACGCATAATTCGCATATACCCGGGGACTGATGGTGTCACACGTGTTGCCGACATCCGTACCGCAACCGGAACGACGAGGAGGGCATTTTCGAAAATTTGCCCTTTGCCCCTGCAGCCATCCAACGATGAAGCCTAATGTTGGAAGCCGGTGTTTCCAAGGCGGGGGGTATGTCGCGGCTAACCCCATCTAGCTTGTACATAAGGCAACTGCCTATGGAACTCGAAGTAGTTGCCACCGTTGGCCGTTGTGTGGCGCTGCGGCGATTCTCCCGGTGTCTATTTTTTGTGTGTAACATCATAGACAAGTCATAGACATTAATTAGATAGTGACGAGTGAAAATTCAAATCTTTCTTTTCTCTTTGTTAACTCGTAACGCTCCGAACATATTTTATATACGAAAGTTTAAGAACCATTGTAAACACACGAAATTAAACGTAATTCGAGATAGTCTACGTTTTATTTGAAGACCGCCGTAGTTTTTGGCTGATCGTTGCTGAACCATACTATATTTTATATTTTCCTTATGGTTATTGTATAAGCGGTGATCGCGCACACCGCCGTCGAAGGCAGTTTCAAGGAAGGTAAGGGTGGTTCACGTGCCCTCGGTACGCAGTTCAAATAAAGGCCACTTTCCCCGATCCCCCGTAGGCAAGAATACCCTAACGCAAAAGAGAAAAGCACTCATCTGCGTGTCGTCTTCTCCCGCGCGTTTCAGGCGCCTGGGATTCCCGAGGGTCGGGTGCACCAGTGCTAAAACACTGCTGCAGCGGTGAAAATAATTCAGCGGCCGTACAAAGGCCACACGCGAACTGTTAGCCACACCTTAGGGGTTTATAAAAGTATATTACGTCCGTCCACGTCGCGAGCTAATGGTCGAGAGGGCGAGCGCGTTTGATGCGCACGAATTTATAACACAAGGGTCGTGCATTCCCTCGTACGTTATAAGCATTCTGCCGACGGTAAGAATGGCAAAAATGGCCCAAACAGTTATAAATACAACACTAAATATACATATAAATGGCAACACTAAATATAGATTACTAATTAATATTTTAAAATTGTAATAATTATAATAATAACAGCAAAATTAAATAAATAATATTCCATATTCAATTATAAAACTAATTAAAATTATAAAAATGTTTAAAGTTAACAAATATTGTAAAGTAATTGATGAAATTTTCATTTTGTATTTGTGGGTAGGCTATCTGTAACAACTATACTTCGAGACATGTAACACGTCAGTCTCTCCCGTGACCATGGATGCTGTAAAGCATTCGAAACGTCAGGAACCAAAAATCTAAATAAATCTGCGAAAAAATCCGAAAAGATAGTTTTCTTTAAAATGTCAAATATTCGCGTAAATCTAAAAAAGTAAGAAAGACATTAAGTAAAATAAAATAATTTAGATAGAGCTTAAGTAAACCAAATCATATTTGTTTTTGAAAACCCTTACAAAAACTTTCGACACTGGTTGTGTATTTTAAATAATAAAAATAGCTCCAAAATAATATAAAGAATGAATAATATTATACGTTTCAAATAATTTTATATAATATATTCTAATCTAATAAGTAATAATACATTTTATTGCTTTGCAAATTAAAGAACTAAAAGGTTACATGTGCTGCCCGATATGTTAAACAGTTCGTAACGAGCTAAGAAACATTAGTTCTTATAACGCACTGTGCACGCAACGTATACTAAATAAACTTTTATTTTGTTACGCCTTGAAGGAAATTACATATATTTATATGCTATGAATTCAGGCGTAAGAATTAATTTTAAATTTATTTTCTTGTAAAACATAAACTTAATTGTAATAATCGATTTGTAATTTTATCATAAGTTTGCGAATATTATAATTATTTGGGAATATTTTTTATCTGTCTCATCAATATTTGTTAGTTAAATGTTCCAAAGTATGTGCATAAACCTAAAATATATGTCGACGCAGGACGGCAAACATCAGAATTATTCATTATAGTGGGCGCGATCTTAAATAATGTCTTTTAACAGATAAAGTAGATTTTATCAACTCGGCGAAACCTCCAGATGGCGCACTGAGCTCGCCGTCATATATATTATAGCTAGTTATGTCACTTTAAGTTACTTTTAACTACCTGGGCGACCGAGGCTGAAAGATATAACAATTACGTTTTTTCAGAAAAGACACCTATATAGATCAACCTTAAATGCAAAACCTTTTTTTTTTTTTTTTAACGTTGGGAAATGCATTTACGCACGAGGTGTGGGACTCACCGGCAAAGCCAGTACTACCCACTAAAACCCAACAAAGCCTTCCCCCGTCTTAATGGGGCGTCGCAGGATCGCTTACGCATTCAACTACGACGCCCCGACGGCAGGTCTGCCGAAGCAGACCACAACAACCACGGGGTTGCTCCAAGGTCCACTCTGCTATCAGAGAAGTACCAGGAGCAACCCGCATGGTACACCGCCCTCCGAAGAGGGCCGCCTCCCACCGCCCACCGAAGTGGGCCACCTCCCTGTGCGTTTCTTGGCTTCGCGCCCGGTTGGGTTGCCGGGCACTACTGAGCCCCCCCACCACGACAAGGTGAACGCACGTTGGGGGGGTTAAATGCAAAACCTGATCTAAATACAAAATTTTAACGAAATCGTTGCAGCCGTTTCCGGTATTCTACGATATATGTATATATATATATATATACAAGAATCGCTCATATAATATTATAGGATTTAAAAAAAATATTACTAAATTAAAAGGCCCATTTAATCTATGTACGAGTATATATATTCCACTGTTGCATAAAGAATATACGAACATATACGAGTATGTGACCGAAGTTGAGCTTTAGCGAAGTCGGTAAGTCCTAACTCCGAAGCCAGACATATTGCAATATACGCTTGGATTGTCTAACTAATATTTGAATAGGGTATGAAAAAAATATTGAATTTTGGAAGCAAGTTGAATGTAGGAGTGAAACACCTTAACCTTTTCAATTCGCAGGTTGAATTCCTGCATGTAGCAAATATTTTGATCAGACATAGATATGTATTATATTCATTTTAGGTTACCGTAACTATTACTTGCTAGCAGAATCCGCGGCTTCGCTCGTGTTAAAACTAAAAAGAAGAATTTTTGATTTATGCAAAAAGCATTTTTGAAAAAGCTTCTGAGCTTGAAGTACTGAAACATATTATAAACATTCGTTTTTGAATAATGTATGGAAGTCTGCCCGATTTGTTGAAATTTATGATAATTAACTGCTCCACTTCCTTGGGTAGTAGCAAGATGATTTATAGCCTAAAGCCTTCTTAAATAAACGGACTATCTAAAGCAAAAAGAATTTTTCAAATCTGATTAGCAGTTCTGTAATATGTTCTGATGTATACATTCCTATTCTATAATAATATTATGTTACTAGCGACTCACCCTCGCTTCGCTCGGGTTCGTCCCTAGGTTGATTTCCCATACAAATTTTCATCTCCATTTTCACCCCTTTAAGGGATGATTTCTGGAACAAAAAGTATCCTATATCCTTCCCAGGGTCTCAAACTATCTTCTTACCAAAAATCTAAATCGGTTCAGTAGATCAGAGATTACCCCCTACAACGTCGCAAAGTCACAAAGTCACAATTCACAAACTCACAAATTTTACCTCTTTATAATATCAGTATAGATAGGTATATTTTATAAATTAGTTTTAAGTTAATAAATAATGTCATTTATAATATAAACTAGCGACTCACCCTCGCTTCGCTCGGGTTCGTCCCTAGGTGTGTTTTTTCTGAGCGACACCCTAATTCTTTTTCTAAAATAAAAGTAGGCTATGTTACTCCCTATAACATAAGCTATCTTCCAGTGAAATCTCCGTCAAAATCAGTCCAGCTGTTTCGGAGATTATCCGGAACAAACAGACAGACAGACAAAAAATTAAAAATTGTGTTTTTCTTATAAGTACCGTATATTTATTTATTTATTTGCAAGATATGCCAACAATACATTGTACCTACATTCTAAATTATTATATTATAAGATTACTTATCCTAGTACAAGCATTAATTATAGGCATACACATCATTAATTACATTTCCGGCTTTGAAACAATAATATATAAAATGTTAAATACAATTTCTAATAAATATTTATAATAGATGAAATTAAATTAAAGAATTACACATATTAACTACTATAATTAAATAATCATAATATAAATTAATGTTAAAATTAGAATAATATGTACAATACAAATAATTATTAGTATTTTTAATTTGAAACAACTATACTTATAAAGTTACTTATAAAATATATTATTATATTAGTTCAGTCATACAAATATATATTTTTATATATAATTTCATATGCATCTAATTAAACGCTGTTATTTTGACATTACAAACAGACACTTCAATTTTATTTATCTGCATAGCACAGTATGCGAACTATTTCATTTTCCCCACTTTTTCTGCTTCTTTCTCCACTGTCACTTTTTCAACATTATTTGGGGTTGGGTTAAGGAGACCCGACGTCGTACGTCTGCGCTATAATGATATTATCAACGGGGTAATTTGTTTTTTCAGATCTGTCTCAACGGTAGACAGCCAAAGGGCCCTTGAGCTACCTCTTTCTTTTTCTCTGTTACAGGTTTTTAGCGCTTTATTCACACCGTAACTTTCGTCTATCCTTAGTCTGCCCTTTTTAATCCCCAACGCAAAAAGTTTGACGTCGATGTCTGTCTGTCTGTATGTGTGTGTGTGTATGTGCGTGCGTGCGTACGTGCGTACTTGACTATTCTCTTAAAGAAAGGAAATTAATGTACTTTACTAGTATGAAATTTTATAATTGTATTTTAAATAATATGTAATTTTCAAAAGGAATTTAGAGATCAAAGAATAGTATTATATTTTCTATGTATTGTTAAAGTTCACTAGCTTGGTTCTTAAATTATGCGACACTATGCACTAAGCCTGCAGTGTATGATACACAAAGGAATTCCAATTTTGCACATGCTACTACTAAATAACTGTGTATAGGTATGACAATATTGATTTTTGTATGTTGGAAAATATCACTTACATATTTATAATATTAGTGTATATTATTAAATAAAACTATCTTTTCGGATTATTTCGTGGATTTATTTTGATTTTTGGTTCCCGACGTTTCGAATGCTTTACAGCATCCATGGTCACGGGAGAGACTGAGGTGTTACATGTCTTGAAGGTATAGTTGTTACAGACAGCCTACCCACAATTATCAAAATGAAAATTGCACCAATTACATTACAATATTTTTTAACTTAAACATTTTTATAATTTTAATTATAATTGAATATGGGAAATTATTGATTTAATTTTTGCTATTATTTTTATAGTTATTACAATTTTCAAAATATTAATTAGTAATCTATATTTAGTGTTGCCATTATTATATTTATAACCATAAAGAAAAATTTAAAATATAGTATTAATTATTTAAGCCATATAATTGTTCTATGTGTAATTTAAAAAGTTAAAATTGATTAAGGATAATAATTTTAATTTAGTTTGCTATTATTTAAAAACAACTTACTAAGCAACACTATTAATATATACTTTTATAAATGAAAAATATTAATCTGATAAGCTGTCATTTTGATCTACAAAGTATGAACTTACTACATCTGCCTGTCTGTTATGTTTATATTTATTATTTGATTTTATTATATCAATAACAGGATCCCATGACGATGGTAGTACCCAGCCGTCTTCCCAATTGCTATTTGGATGTTTTTTAATTTCTATGGCTTCTCGAATGATTCTAGGGCGATATCGGTTTTCTTTCGCCAGGATTTAAGGTCTATCGAAACGAATATAATGGCTTGGGCGGTCCTGGCTATGTTTGCAGACAGCAGATGTTGTATTGCGACGGTGCTTCACATCAGCTATGTGTTATTTGACCCGGGTTCTAATGGATCGCTTTGTTTGTCCAATGTAAGAGAGCCCACAATCACAATCAAGCTTGTAAACTCCTGCATCTTGTAGAGGGATGTGGCACTTGACAGGTGGTAAGAACTGACTAATTTTCTTTGGCGGCTTGAAGTAAGTTTTAATTGAAGCTCGCTTTAGAATGTAGCCAATCTTGTCTGTGACGCCTCTCATGTAAGGTAAGACTGCAGGGACGCGCTCGACTGTGGCTGGTTTCACTCGGTCCCTGTGACGTAGGCGCGGCACTTGCAGCTTGTTGTCTCGCAGAACTTGCTTGACATGTTGCAGTTCTCCGGCCAGGTGTTGCTCGTCACAGATCCCGCGCGCTCTCTGAAACAAAGATTTTCCCACGGTAGCTAACTGTGAAGGATGGTGGTGAGATTCACCGTTCAGGTACCTATCAGTATGGGTCTTCTTTCTATACACAGCCAATCAAAATAAAACAACCAAAAATCAAAATAAATCCGCGAAATAATCCGAAAAGATAGTTTTATTTACTAATGTCAAACATTCACGTAAAACTAAGAAAGTATTAGTGTATATTAATTAATTTGGTGTATATTAATTAAAAATATTAGTGCGTATTCATTTTATAATATTTTGTATATTATGTGGTCATGTTTAATATTTATTCATGCTGTAACTAATTTTGGTATGTATTCAGCCCTTTTTAACGTCGCACTGCTGGGCACGGGCCTCCCTTCAATACGAGGGGGATCAGGCCATAGTCCACCACGCTGGCCTAGTGCGGATTGACGGACTTCACATGTCTTTCGAAAACTTGCTAGGTTCTCTCAGACATGCTGCTTTCCTCACGATATTTTCCTTCACCGTAAGGCAAGTGGTAATCATGTTAGAAATAATTCGCACATGAAAATATCAGAGGTGCGAGACCCGGGATTTGAACCCGCTTCACTCGATTTCCCAAGCAAGCGCGTTACCACTGGGCTACCACTGCCTACCTAATTTTAGTATTTAATAGTAATAGTAGTTAGTTACTTTAGTATTTAGTAGTAATTTTAGTTATTTTCTTAGATTTACGTGAATATTTGACATTTTAAATGAAACTTTCATTTCGGATTTTTTCATGGATTTTTGATTTTTGGTTCCCGACGTTTCGAATGCTTTACAGCAAACATGGTCGTAGGAGAGAGAGAGAAAGAGTGAGAAAAAATCCGAAAAGATAGTTTTAATTTTAGTAAAATCGAAATGGACATAGCTTATATGGTGAATGAATACAGTAAACTTTTTTTCGACCATGTTACCAGAGAATTTAGAATTACGTACAAAAAAATTACAGACAAGTGTGAGTCGGACTCGCCCACCGAGGTTTCCGTACAAATTTGTAGAGAATCTGGTTTAACTTTAATTTTCAATTTCTTTTTATTTTTTAGAAATTTTCCTTTACTTGTGTTGTAAGATCTTGCTTTTTGCCAAATTTCGTGATTCTAGGTCAACGGGAACTACCATATAGGTTTTCGACCCAAAACCTAGAGGGTACTTCCTACTACCTATAGAATTGTCAATTTTAGTTAAGAGCAAGGTCTTACAGCACAAGTAAAGAATTAATTCCGAAAAATAAAAAAGTTGAAAATTAAGGTAACTTTTTGTACCTACAAGTTTTCGCGAAAATCTAAATTTGCCCATATATTTTAATCGTGTTGACTCAGGACCTTGATTTTATATAGGACTTAATTTATACACCTAATAGGGATTATACTCGTAGATCCCAGTATCTGGTATCAATTTCATTTTGCTAGGTCCACCCGTTCCTGAGAAAATCAGTGGTGACACACAGACAGACCGACGGACAGACGGATAAGAGAGTGATCTTATAAGGGTTCCTTATTTTACCTTTCTAGGTACGGAAGTCTAGATATATACAAGAATGATGAAGTAAAGGAATCCAGAATATTTAGATATTACTAGTGTTCGTCTAGAAGTCGAAATTCGACAATACTTATTATTTAAAATTTTAGTTCAATGTATTATATGAATATAATTTAACGATCTACATAAAAAAACTGTTTCCCAACTTTTTTTATTAATCATATCGACTCGTCAATAGATAATTAATAAACAAAAAAACAGTTGACAGAGGAAAAAAGGTACTGAACTGTTTAGTCTTTACCTATTTACGAGTATATATAGAAAGTAAAGTTGAGAAGGTGGACAGATAATATCAGCGTCTTACCTACTAATAAAACGCTTATTAAGCGATAACCTTATTTAAAGCCTAAATTAAATATTTGAGAGAGCCTAACTTGATTTCCGGTAACGCGTCAGTTTTTTCTCGAATTCTCATTGGTCGTCCCCCACCATTTTAGTTCCCTCGTTGTACACCAGGTAGCACTGCGCTCAGAAGACGGCGAGTGTCAGCGCCTTGCTTCATTGGATCTCAAATATACTATATAAAAATGTTCACCAGGCAGAATTGATATAATAGGCTTCAAATAAGGTTATCCCTTAATAAGCGTTTTATTGGTAGGTAAAACGCTCATATTAAGCTTTGAACCGTTATTTGAAGCCTAAATTAAATATTTGAGATTTGTCTGTCATCGCCATACATTAAAAGCCAATGTGATACTATGTTAAACAAACTGGGATAATTTTAAAATTACCAACAGCAGCTACATAAGTAGTAAGTGAAGTGAAATGTGACATAAGTTAAATGAGGAAAAACCATGTATTTTTATCAATTTATTGTAAATAAATAAACTTTAATCACCACATACTTTATAATATAATCATTCCTATGTAATACTAATCACAATTTGATGAAAATAATAACGATAATTTAACATGAACTGTTCAAATAAAAACATTTAATTCATATCTAGCAATAGACATATTAAACTAATCAAAAAAAAAATAATAATAAATAAACTCAAATTTCAAACAATGTTTTAAATCAATCAGGCACAGGGGTAAATAATTGTAATACATCTTTAGAGCTAGATGGTAATGAAGAACTTTGAATTTCTCTGCAGTAATATTTTAGAAAAGTATTTCCTGATCTCCAATTATCTCGTGCAAGTATGTCACCTAACGGACAATTTTGGATCCAATTTTTTGAAGCAACTACGGGTCGACAACTACCTGGGCTAGCTTTGATACCTGCTTGATATAAAATCTTCTTAACCCAATTACCAATGTTAGTACTCGAAGCTTCTTTTGGTTGACCACATATTGTTAAGTTGAATAAGCTAGTTTTTTTGCAAATTGCACGCCTGAGACAACTCAATAACTTTCTATATCCTAAAATATGGGTCTAGGGATTGACTGTCTATAATATACCGTGTCAGTTTTGGACCCAAATTTAGGCCAGAAAATTATTGATTCGTCCTTTAACAAGCAATAATTGTTGTCTTCAATATCCAGTAATGTAAGATCATGTACACGACGGCCAGAGCACAATAATAATAACACAGCTGCACGCGCATTCAAATAAATTATTCGTGTTTGGCAAATTATTTTGTAACCAATCTGTCAGTACATCTGTTTTACACATGTACATGTATTGTACATCTCTTTTGTTTTATTATTATTGACAGATTGACTTGTTTTACCAACACATGTGAACTCAAACGGGATTCTGTATAAGGGTTGCATAAAACTGAAAGAGCAGATTTATAGTCTAAAATGGTTTTATACGCCAGCCCTTGTATTTGGTGTAAGTCTATAAGATACCTAGCAAAGTCAGCTCTGAGATGATTGATGGAGACAAAGTTCGCCTTCGCCCACGCGCACCATTTTTGCCATGCTACTTTATAGATAGTTAAAGTAGAATTCTTCTAACTCTTTTGTAAAAATTGTCTCTGCCTATCCGAGCAACCTATTACATATTCCGTCCACCCCCACATCTCCATACCTCCAAATACATGTCTGGTGTCCGTGGACATGGATGATTCGTTACTGTGTCGATCAGAACTAGTCCTAAGTTCCGTATTGTGAAAGGAGGATTTAGATCGCGACACTTTAGGTCTGGCCGCCAAAATACCTTGGTCCATCTCGGTGCTACAACCAAATATATTCAATCAATACTAAATTCAATAAAAACTTTTTAACAAAAAAATAAAAACCGACTTCAAAAAAGCATTAAAAAGTAAAAAATAACTGATTGGTAGTTTTCATTTACTATACATACCTAATCAAATATATTCGAAGTCGGTGCCAGCCGATATAATAAATCAAGTCGAGAATGAAAAAGAAAAATAAAATCGCAAAAATTCCGACAAGTAGTTTTATTTTAAAATTATTTTATTTGAATAATATCTATATATTACTTTAGTTTCATAATATCTAATATCATACCTTAAATAGGTACTTTAATTTTATTTATAAGTAGTACAATATAGTAAATATTACACAGGATGCTTTGCTAGGTACTAACTCTTTGGACAATAGGTAAGTGAAAGGTTAAAAAAATTACAAAATGCACTGTCATATTGATGATGTTCTCCTAGCCGATTCCGGCTACGGCGGCCAATCTCATTGAGACTAACCAACTGCGCGGGAGATATTATAGTGCACAAGGGCACGCGCAGACACAAGGGCACTCTCTATTCCTGTCACTCTCATACTCCGTTGGGACGACTGCTCGACACGACCAGTGAGAGTTAAGGCGCAGGACCGACGGCTTTACGTGCTCTCCGAGGCACGGGGGTGAAACACCGCCAACTTCCCAACTCCGGGCTGTTACTGAGACTTACTATACAGAAAGACTCAATAACTAAACTTGGCCCGACCCGGGACTCGAACCCAGGACCTCCGAGTGTGCAGCCGTACATGCTAGCCACTACACCACCGAGGCAGTTAATTGTCATACTAAATTGATTATAAAACAAAAAGTACGTATTTCCTGGTAATTTTAAATGTAAAGTATATCAATTTATTTGACAATTCAAATTTTTTGACTTTTTGACCTTTAACTTCCAGTGCAAAAGTATTATCAGTTACGAGGTAGGTAAAATGTACAAAATCTATATAAATAAAAATGAATTGCCAAATATATGTAAGCGAATTATTTCAGAACGGCTGCGCCTATTTGGCTAATTCTTTTTTTTGTCGTATTTGTAATTGTGAGGACAAGGTTTTTATGAAAAAAATATTTAAAAAATTGTACGGAAAGTGAAAAGTTTGGGTTAAAAAATCTTAATTCATTTTTTTTGTCTCGTGGCTTCTAGAAGTGCCTTTGGGCACAATTTACTTCGCCAATGTCGCGTAGAGTGGAGAAAGCACGTTGTATATAGAATGATTGGGTAAAAAAGGAGAAAAATACACTAATCTGATTACAGAGTGATTTGTTGTAAAATAATAACACAAAAACAATGAGATAAAATAAAAGTTACAATAATCACTACTTTACCTGTAACAACAATTTAATTTCATTACTTTTTATATATTTACACCGAAATCTACATATTGGATTAAACACAAAAATCAACAAACAATGATACGGTGGACCTTATTAATTCGTAACACAGCGCGACTTTAAAAGGAAGGATTTTTTCTCCATTTAAAATAATTCTCCATATAAAAAAGTGAATTGACAGATTGTTTAGTTGTTCAGTTTCTTATATTGTTTTATCTGTTACGTCCGAGAAAAAAAAAAATTGTTGTTTTGGTTATTTTGTAAAAAAAGTAGTAAAAAAGTTTTAGAACTTTATATTATTAAAAATACTAGCGGTTGCAACTATTAAGTCCCTTTTTTAACATAAGTTATATTTTATTATAACAAGAATATTTAATAAAGAAATTGACAGTTTTGTCAAAATGTAATATTTATAATAAACTAGCAGTACCCGCGGCTTCGCCCGCGTCCATACTTCCGATCGCTAACAAAATTCACAGGATCACCCGCTGGGCTAATCTCAAGATTACGTGAAAATTTCATCAAAATCGCTCGAGCTGTTTTGGAGTCCAAGGAAAACATACATACACACATCGATTTTTAATTTATTTAATCAACAATTTAAATGAATTTATTGCTCGGAAAATGGAATCTTTTATCAAAACATTTGTGTTTTCAAACCAACTAGGAGCCCATTGAAATATATACACAAAATTTCATCCAAATCGTTAAAATTTCGTCCTTTAGGAGGAGTAGGTTAGCAAACACACGTACAGAAGAAGTCTGCAGTTTAGTATGTGGGACGATTCCAAGAGCTAAAATGATCTTCAAATAATGAGACAGATCTATCACCAAATTTTAAATGAATATAAAGCGCTAATGATAGCAGAGCTCCGGGTTTGAAATAAAAAAAAAGACCAAACGAGAAGACATTAATCGAAAATAAATAATACACTTGATAAAAAAAATAGTCTACTTACGTTTATAACCTACATGAGTACACTTACAACACTTAAAACTATAGTCACACTATTGAAACAAAAAACTAGAAACCAATGTATACGAAAATTAACAAAAACTAATAACTACTGGAAAACAATATAAAAAAAATAACTATGAAAAAGAGCAAAAAATATTAAAACCTAAACGCGTTTAATGAGTACAGTTCGTATACACATAAACTATCGAACTTCGTGGTATTTTATGACTACCTGCCAAAAATACTGAAAAGTATTCACAGATAATGGCACTCAATATTTTACATAAATCTAATAAAAACTCGTAAATGCATGCATGAATTGAAAATAACATATTATTTCTTTTTTTAAATCTTAGTAATCTAATGACAATTTTAATTTTTAATATGCATAAATCTAAACTAATTATTAAGCTATAATCTGTTATGTCCTGAAAGCGGTATATATAAAACAGAAATTGATAGTTTTGTCAAAATTTAGGATTATTTTGTTTAGATTATTGTTTTAGTGAGATTATCAAAATATTAATATAATGAAGCCTTAATTAATATGAAAATATGGATTTTATATAAAAAAAAAACATGTTTACTATTCGTTAAAGGCATGTTTATCTTTTGTAATGACTTATTTAGGTACTTACATAAATATATGCAAATGTTCTAACTTTAAGACACTTCTCCAGGGGCCGTGTCCCATATACTCGTAGTAAAGTTGTGCCCAGAAGAATTATATATATTAACATGATGAGTTTTTGTAGGTTGTACTATAATGTTTTTCCCAGTGGGAATGAAATAATCTCCCGCAGTAAAGTAGCCTATGTCATTTTCCAGCCCTCCACCTACCTTGACACAAAAAAAAGAGAAATCAACAGTCAAATCTACAAATGCATTCAAGTATAATATAGTTTATATTAATTTAAACTTCATAATTATAGAGTAGTATTAAGAAAAAAGAAAAATGTGATTTTTAAGTTTTTCGTGTAATTTTTCCAATTTTTCTCTTCATAAGAACGGTTCTCGAACTTCAACGATTATTTGAGATAAATAAATAAATAAATAGCCGAATTGGTTCAGCCGTTCTAGAGCTTTTCGCTTCGTAATAATAATAAGTCATTAACTTCTGAACTGATTAGACTTTACGACATCCACGCCCCGGTAAGACCAGTTCGCATGAAGCATGCTCCAGCCCCTTGGTTAACACCTCTAATCAGGAGAACTATGGCTAAGCGCGATAGGGCAAAATCTAAAAACAAAAAATATCCAACTGAAGAAAATCTTTCTGCATACAAAAAGCTTCGTAATATCTGCAACAGGATGTGTAGGGATGCCAAACGTCGGTATATTCATACCACAATTCAGGGTCTCTCCCAGTCGCAAGTTTGGAGATTCCTCGAGTCACTTGGTGTGGGCAAGAACCCGAATTCGGGCGAAGTCTTGGTTGACCTCAATAAACTAAATTGCTATTTTGCTACCCCACCTTTAACATTAAATCAACAAATCAAATCTGCTACCCTTAATCACTTATCTAGTATTGTTCCACCAGACTCGTTCTCTTTTTCTTTCAAACCAGTCTCAGAAGATGTCATTAAGAAATGTATTCGTCAACACTAAAGCCATCGTAGCAGTCTCGACATGATTCTTCCTGTGTTGGACTGCATTGCTCCAGTTTTCACCCACATCATAAATTACTCACTGACATGCAATATTTTTCCAACACAATGGAAGAATGCACTAGTCGTACCCTTACCCAAAATCCCAAATCCATCCAGCCTCAATGATTATCGTCCTATATCTATCCTTCCAAGGTCCTTGAATCTATTGTCTATAATCAACTTTAACTCCTACCTTACCTCCTATAATCTACTATGTTGTTACCAATCTGGTTTTCGTCCCTTCCACAGCACTGTTGGTGCGCTGCTGAACATCACGGAGACATTCGGTACGCTATGGATAACACCAAGATGGTGACTTTAGTAGCGCATTCAACTCTGTAGACATCCTTCTTGGCTCTTCGCGCAGTTTCCCCTGCAGCTACAGACTGGTTTAACTCATACCTCTTCGGGCGTCGCCAGTGTGTGAGAGCTAATGACACTTCATAGTGTGGTTGGAACTCACGGCTGGGGCGTTTGGCCGTTCTTTCACCATCTTTATTAATAATATATCTCGCGCCATCTTCTCCCTACCATCTGTATGCAGACGATTTACAACTCTATCGTCATTGCTATTCAAAATTTAATAATGACTTAATCGCTATTCAAACTTGGGCCGAATCTTTTGGTCTCTTAGTTAATGCAAAGAAGTCTCAATAATTATTGGCAGCAGCAGGCTAAGGTGCAGAATAGATTGGAAATCAGTGTCTGCGATTACTTACTCTGGAGTTCCAATTCCTTACTGCGATAAGGTAAGGAACTTAGGTCTCATTATAAATATGATATATTGACACCTCATATCAATGAAGTTAGTAGGCGTATGCACTTCACTTTCCATTCTCTGAAGCGTCTCCAATATTTTCTACCCTTCAAAACCAAAGTTATGCTTGCGCAATCTCTTCTACTACCCATACTCGACTACGCCGATGTATGCTATTTAGATGTGACAGAGGAGCTACTGAATAAACTTGAGCGTCTCCAAAATCTCGCCATACGCTTTATCTATGGTCTACGCAAGTATGATCATGTCTCCGAATTCCGAGCTCAACTTCAATGGCTCCCTATCCGCCTTCGCCGTGATATGCACATCCTTTTGTTTCTATTTAATATTCTTCATAATCACAATTTTCCTTCTTACCTTCGTTCCCGATTCAACCTGCTTCCGACTCCTACACGTTCCAGGCGGCCCTGCATCACATCGATGCTTGAGATACCGACAAGTAACACCAAATTTTTACAAAACTCTTTCTCGGTACGTGCTGCAGTGTTATGGAATAAACTTCCTAAAATCCTACAGGAGAGCCCTTCTACAGCTGTGTTTAAAACGAACATAAAAAAGCATTTTCTAGCTCAATCTTGAACAATATATTTTTCTGTTTAACATTTATTTGCATATGTATGTTTATGTATATATTTATATGTACGTATATATTTATATAGTTTTGGTATGTATTAGATTACATGTTTATATTATATATTTTTAATTGTATTTATGTATTTATCTTATATAATATGTATGTAATTAAAATATGTATATGTTTTTTATATTTTCATATATGTATATTAATGTATTCATATATTTAACTTTTATTTATGTGTCGTACTTATATACTTTACTATAACAAAAATTTTGCACTTTCTCTTACTGTCCCGCTATTTAACACTATCTCCCACATGCATGGGTTGACTGGAAGAGATCTCTTATAGAGATAAGTCCACCTTTGTCCACGTCACTTTCTATGTATTTTGTTTTTTTTTATAATTTATTTGTGCAATAAAGAATATACATAATAATCTTTATTTCATTTAAGTACATCCATATATTGTTAATTAGTTAGTAACAATTATACTTAATACTATGTTAGTATGGTTCGTATTTTTTGCAAAAAATATTATAACACTAATAGAATACATTTAACTATTCATTTTTATTTATAAGATTTAAATATATTCTGTGTCACCTTTCGTAAACACATTATCAATAAACTTGCCACTTGATTTCATTTCGAATATGTTTAAGCAAAAAGTATTTATTGAGCTCATTCTTGCATAAATGTTATCACTATTGCGGTAATTCTGTAAGGTGAAGTAGCCACAAGTAGTTTTTTTAAATAAAAGTCATTAAATATTGTCAATCATGCAGAATGAGAGACAAGATGAATTAAAAGGCGATGAAGTGGTTATAAGTGGAATATCCGGAATATTCCCGAAATCTGATTGCGTTCTGGAGTTCATGGAGAATTTATATAATAAGGTATGTTTCTTTTTTTTAATTTTCTTCATTATTTTAACTATTCAATTACCTAGATGTGATTTTTCCTGTCAAAGGTATACAAATGGATTTATAAAATGTTTAATCTTACAATACAAACAATAATCGACTACGCCGATGTATTCTATTTAGATGTGACAGTGGACCTACTGAATAAACTAAAGCGTCATCAAAATCTCGCCATACCCTTTATCTGTGGTACACGCAAGTATGATCATGTTTTTGACTTTCCGGCTCGTTTTAAATAGCTCCTTTCGTTTGTGTGATCTAAATGTGTAATGTGATCCTTTCGTTTTTCTTTAATATCCTTCATAACCTTAATTTTCCCTTCTTCCTTTCGTTCCCGATTTAACTTTCTTCCCACTCCAACGTGTTCTAGGCGGCCCTGCATCATATCGATGCTTGATATACCGAGAAGCAACACCAAGTTTTCCCAAAACTCATTCTCGGTACACGCTGCAATGCTATGAAACAGACTTCATATATATATATATATATATATATATATATATATATATATATATATATATATATATATATATATATATATATATATATATATATATATATATATATATATATATATATATATATATATAAAATAATATACATTTAAAATCAATATAAAAACTTAAAAAAATACCGACTTCCAGGCACTAAAGTGTAAAAAATAACTAAGCGGGGGTTTTCATTTAGCAAACGTACCTAATCAGATATTTTCGAAGTCGGTGCCAGCCGACGCATAGCAAATCTAATATATATCGATACGTAAAACACATATTTACCTACTAGCGGCTCACCCTCGCTTCGCTCGAGTTCACCTCTAGAAAAGCACAAATAGATCTAGCCCACGGAAACCGTTCATTTTCCGGGATGAAAAGTATCTTAGATGTTGACCGGGGATTTAAGGTACTACCATGCAAAATTCGGAGATTAGCCTGTACAAACAGACAAACAGACAGAGAAACAAAAAAATTGAAAAAAAAACTGGATTTGTTCTATTTCTTTTCTTTCGGGATGTAAGAAGAGAACTGACTCGGTTTTTAGAACTTTTTCTAACCTCTACAGTTTTATTATATGTATAGATAAAATAAATAACGTATAATAAAACAGTAATATATAATAATGTAAATAGTTATAGCGACTGTACCTTAGGAGATAGACGTAGAACTTTTCTATAGACTTTTTTAAGACTCATAATTTTCTTGCACAATGTTTTGATCTGTTAAGGTTGAGCCAACGTTAGACATATAAATTTATACGGAGGATTCGATAGAACCAGTTATTGTGTTTTCCCGTGGAAATGAATAATTTGCCTGTCGTAAAAGGTATCCTAAATGTTGACCCGAGTACTAAGTGTTATCACTATACAAAATTTAGTTAAAATCGGTTGAGTATTTTTTGCGTGAAACGCGCACATCGATTTGACTAAGTTAGTTTTAATATAATATATATATTTTAATATAATATATATATATATATATATATATATATAATATATATATATATATATATATATATATATATATATAGATAGATAGGAGATAGACATATACAATTCAGGACTTTTCCGTAGGACTTTTCAAGACCCATAATTTTTTAGTATATTGTTTTAACCCAATTTTACCCAAATACAAACTAGCACAAACATTTTCAAAATACTTTCATTTATTTATCAATTGGATGCTAAAGATAAATTTTATGAAAAAAAAAACTGAAAAAAATAATCTTCCTTCTATGAAAAAAATTCACCATTCAGGATCTTTGCCAAGAACAAGTTTGGAGGTTCTTAGAGTCGCTTGGCGTGGGCAAAACTTCGGATACCCATGTGGTCTCCGAGGATCTTAATACATTAAATTCTCATTTTGCAACTCCACCCATAACTTTAAACCCTCAAGTGAAATCCGATACCCTTAAATTTTTATCTCACGTTGTCCCACCTGACTCTCTCCCTTTCTCATTTAAATCTGTCTCTGAAGACATTGTTAAGAAGTGTGTCCGATCTATCTCGACTAAAGCCATTGGAAGTGACAATCTCGGTCTATATATGATTTTACCTGTGTTAGAGGACATAGCACCAGTGATCACCCACATTATAAATTTTTCACTATCTTCCAATGTTTTTCCTTCACTGTGGAAGAATGCTTTTATCATCCCATTACCTAAAACCTCTAATCCTACCTGCCCTACCCAATTTCGCCTTATATCTATTCTCCCTATCCTCGCCAAAGTCCTAGAATCTATCGTTAACAGCAAACTTTACACTTACCTCACCTCGAATAACTTCTTATGTCCCTTCCAATCAGGTTTTTGTCATTTTCACAGTACTATTGGCGCGTTGCTGAACATCACGGAGGACATTCGGACAAGCTCACTGTAATGGTTTTGCTTGATTTCAGTAGCGCGTTCAGCTCGGTTGATTTCGATATACTTCTTGGCACTCTACGAACTGTCAATATGTCTTCCGCAGTTATAAATTGGTTCCAATCATATCTTTTCGGGCGCCGGCAGCGCGTGACAGCCAATGATAACTTATCGTCATGGTTGGATCTTACAGCTGGTGTTTCCCCACTACTTTTTTCTATTTTCATTAATAATATCTCACATGTCATTTCTTCTCCTTACCATTTGTATGCAGATGACTTGCAGATATACCGACATTGTAATTTAATTGAGTTGCCTGAGGCTGTTACGGCTTTGAACAATGATTTAGCTGCGATCCAAAGCTGGGCTGAATCTTTCGGTCTATTAGTAAACCCCAAAAATCGCAAACTATAATTATTGGTAGCAGCAGACTACGAAGTAGAATTGACTGGACCTTAGTACCTGATATCCTGTACTCTGGAATCCCTATACATTACTCGGATAAGGTGAGAAATTTAGGTCTCATCATTGAATGTAAAATGTCTTGGGCACCTCATATTAACGAACTAAGTAAACGTATGCATTTTTCCTTTCATTCTCTCAAGCGTCTCCAATACTTTCTCCCATTCAAAACCAAAATAATGCTAGCGCAATCCATCCTATTACCCATTCTTGACTACGCCGACGTCTGCTTCCTGGATGTGACAGAGGAGCTACTTAATAAACTGGAGCGTCTTCAGAATCTCATCATACGTTTTATCTTTGGCTTGCGGAAATATGACCACATCTCTGACTTCCGTGCTCAACTTAAGTGGCTCCCCATCCATCTTCGCCGTAATATGCACACCCTATCATTCCTTTATAATATCCTTAAAAATCTAAATTTCCCTCCCTACCTTCGTTCCCGTTTTAACTTTCTACCAATCCCTACACGTTCCAGAAGATCTTGCAGTACTTCTATGCTCGACATTCCTAGGAGCAATACTAAATTCCAACAAAATTCTTTTTCTGTCCATGCCGCAGTACTATGGAACTAACTGCCCAAAACCATCCATGAGAGCCCATCTATTCATGTCTTTAAATGTAAATTAAAAAATTATTTATTATCACAAATGTAGACAGTATCAATCAGTACCTTTCTCTATTTTCATATTTTATATATTAACTATGTATATGTATATATGTATGTATGTATGTATAAGTAGTCTTTACATTAGGTATTATATATTTATAGTATTATGTATTTTTATATGTTATATATGTATATATGTATGTATATATGTATGTATGTATAAGTGATTATTATTACCTTTATTTCTAGTATATATTTAGTAATTTTTTTTGCACTATATTGCCCGCTGACATCTTCTTCCACAACCAGCGGTTGACTGGAAGAGATCTCTTTTAGAGATAAGTCCACCTTTGTGAACTATGTTTACTTTGTTATTTTTTTTCTGTATCATATTTTAAGTGCAATAAAGAATATAATAAAAAAACACCGTTCTTAACTGGGGCCAATAGGCTCATGTGTGATAATTTTCGAAACATTCCGTATCTATGCACAATGTTCTAAAACATTTTTTACCTTGCCAACGTGCTCTCTTACGGCATATAACGCATTGTAGCTGGCTTGGTAAATTTCCGGGAAAGTTTCCAACACCATTTTGACTCATATTTGGTACTGATGAAGGAAGTGTACGACGTCGTCCATTCTTCATTTGTTCATTGGTTGGTCTTTCAGTGCCTTCAGTCCTCAAATAATATCGGTCTATGGATTCATTTACATTCGCTACAGCCACATACAATATATATGTAAACAAAACCCACCGGAATTTTTCGCCTCGTATGGCAGTTCTATACACAGCAACCAACTGATCTGCCTTATGAACTCCTAATATGCCTTTGTTATAATTTTGAAATACAAAAGGAATGTTTAAATCTATCTTTCTCCTGTCGGTCAATATTTTGAGGTCACTAGCATTTATTGGAAATCGTCATTGTTTTTTTGTACGGCATTTATTGTATTCTCCCGTGGGAAAGAAAGATTTTCTTGAAGTAAAAGGTATCTAGGCAGTGGTATCCCAGTGGTAACGCACTCGCTTGGGAAACCGAGTGAAGCAAGTTCAAATCCCGGGTCTCGCGCCTCTGATATTTTCATGTGCGAATCATTTCTAACACAATTACCACTTTTCTTAACGGTGAAGTAAAACATCGTGAGGAAACCTGCATGTCTGAGAGAACCTAGCAAGTTTTAAAAAGACATGTGAAGTTCGCCAACCTGCACTTGGCCAGCGTGGTGGACTATGGCCTAATCCCCCTCGTACTGAGGCCCGTGCCCAGCAGAGGGACGTTAAAAGGGGCTGAATACATAGTACATACACGCCTTACTACAAATATGTACCCTCCAATGTCCTTAAAAATGAAACAGTTAAACTATATTGGAATGTAGATATAATAACAGACAAAACAATAGCATGCAACAGACCTGATATCACACTTACATTAAAATCCTCAAAGACCACTTACCTCATCGACATATCCATACCTAACACCGAAAATCTGAAAACTAAGCAACAAGAATAGATACAAAAATATATTCCACTTGCAGATGAAATTAAAGGTAACATACCTTTTGTAAGCCATGTATTTGAAGCTTCCTTGTCTATGTGAGTCTGTTCGAGTTGGTGGGTGTATTTACCGTGTAGTGCTTTTTTCTTCCAATCTTCTACTTTTTTTGCTCTCTTAATATTTTTTTTTTTCAGGTTCATAGTCTCTGTCATTGAACTGGAGGGGGGTACCAGCTGTGGTCAGTGTGGTAATAGCTTTGTGTAGTTTACTGTTATTGGCTTTAATAAGAAAATATAAACGCAAGTTTTCTATTTGGGTATAATGTAAACTTTTAATGTCGATAAACCCGCGACCACCATGTTTTCTTTGTAGTGTGAATCTTTCAGTTGATGTGTGAATGTGATGAATGTTATGTTTGTTTGCTTGAGAACGTGTCATTGTGTTTAGGGTATTTAGGTCTGTGTCGGTCCACTTAATAATTCCGAAAGAGTACATAAGTATGGGGACTGCGTATGTGATGATGGCCTTGGTTTTGTTTCGGGCGGATAGATGGGTTTTGAGTATTGTATTGAGTCTTTGACTGTATTTTGTTTTAAGGGCTTGTTTTATGTCTGTATGATTTAAGCAGGGGCTTTGCTGGTATCCTAAATATTTGTATATTTCTTTTGAATCCATAGTGCTTATAGCGCCTTCCTGTAGTGTTAGATTGTATGTTTCTGTTTTCTTGTGCTGTCCTTTTGATATGCTGTTGATTTTACATTTGTCAGTTCCAAAATTCATTTTTATATCATTGCTAAATTGTTCTGTTTGTTTTAATAAATGGTTAAGTTGGATCCTGTTTGATGTATATAGTTTTATATCGTCCATATATAACAGATGTGTGATTTTAACTTTAGTTTCTCTATCTATTGTATATCCGTATTCGGTACTATTTAATATGCTTGACAAAGGATTTATTGCAAGGCAGAACCATAAGGGGCTTAGGGAATCTCCCTGGTACATACCGCGAGCAATTTTAATTGGTGTTGTTGTAGGATTGTCTTTTTCAGTGCGTAGTGCCAATGTGGTCGTCCATTTTCTCATCATGTTTTCTAAGAAATGTATTAAAATATCGTCTACTTTGTATAATTTTAAGATATGTATTAACCAGGAGTATGGTACACTGTCAAAGGCTTTCTCATAATCTATATAGGCATAAAAAAGGTTTCTGTGTTTTTGTTTTACTTGGTTGTGTATTTCTGTATCTATTACAAGCTGTTCTTTGCATCCTTTCGAGCCTTTGCAGCAGCCTTTTTGTTCTTCGGGGATTATTTTGTTTTGCGTGATATGTATATTGAGTTTGTGAGCGATGATGGATGTAAGAAGTTTGTATATCGTGGGTAAACCTGTTATGGGTCTATATTTGGCGGGATTGGTTGTGTCTGCGTCTTTCGGTTTTAGATATGTAATTCCTTGTAATAGAAATGTTGGTATACTTTGTGGTTCTCGTATGAGTGTGTTGAGTGCCTTGGCCAAATATGCATGTGTAGATGTAAAATATTTAATCCAGTAGTTTTGTATTTTGTCTGGGCCCGGTGCCTTCCAGTTCAGTGTTTTTCGTATAGCTGTTTCTATATCGCTTTTCTCTATTTTAAATTGTGTCATGTTTTCTATATTTTTAACTCTATTTTCCTCTAATTTTATCCATTTCGCGTTGTGATTATGGTATACACAGTTTCCCCATCTATTTTCCCAGAATTTTTGTACTTGTGTCATATCAGGTGGCTGAGTTATTGTGTGTGTTTTGTGTACGTTACGGTAGAATAATTTTTCATTATAATCGAAATTTCTGTTTTGTAGTTTACGTAGATTACTTAATTTATATCGGCGTGGTTGTTTTGAGTTTAGCTGCAAGTTTCTGTTTATTTTATTATTATTATTATTTTCATTTTTTTTATATCAAATTTGATATCTCAGACTGTGCCTGGTAATATGATCCAGCACGGGCGCGAACCAAGTGCTGAATCAGTTCTGGGTGGTTTGTTGTACTGTGTTGTCATCATCATCTGAAGAAAGTTGCAAAAATTTTCTTACTATTCTGCAGATGTTTAAAATAGCAGCTTTCTAAAGAGTTAAATATGTGAATTTAGGCAAAGAAAGAAGGCTTAAAGAATTAAATAAAAGTTTCGGAACAACGCCTGTTGTGGACACTATTATGGGTACTATTGTAACATTCGTCATTTTCCAAACTCTCCTAATTTCTCCTTGTAACTCTGTGTACTTTCTTATTTTTTATTATTATTATTATTAGTATAAATTATACATTCATATCTTAAAATATTGTCGGCTGGTACCGACTTCTACAATATCTGATTAGGTATCTATTCTAAATAAAAAACTAACGTTTAGTTATTTTTTACATTTTAGTGCCTGGAAGTTTGTTTTTCTTAAATAGTTTTTATTTGTCCATTTTTAGTGTGGAATAGGTACAGGTAATTTGTTAGAAGAAAGTTTTTTTAATAACATGTTCGATTAAGCGATTTATTTAAAAAACCGCTTGACCGATTTCGATAAAATTTATATGGGACTACTTGGGAAGTATACCCTTTGAAAAAAAAATCCAAATCGGTTCAGGCGCCTTCGAGTAATCGGTGAACATACATAAAAAAAAGATTCCGACGAATTGAGAACCTCCTCTTTTTTGAAAGTCGGTTAAAAAAGCATTTTCTAGCTCGTGATTGAAAAATATATACATATATATTTCTGTTTTGTAAAAATATAAGTTTATATCTAATAAGATATAATAAATTTGTAACTTATCTGAATCTGTACATTCAATATTCGATACAGAGGCCGAATCTAGTAGTAGTTTTTTGAATTTTTGTCTGTCTATCTAGGAATGCATCACGAGAAAACCATTGGACGGATTTTTATGTGATAGCTGGTTATCGATGTTAACATATAAAATATTTTTTACTGTGAGAAAATATTTCGTCTTTGAGAAAAAATAAATAAAACTGTTTAGAATAAAATCACGTTGAAACTAAAAACATTTTAGCAAGCTTTTAGGCACCGACTTCGAAAATATCTGATTAGGTATCTATTCTAAATTAAAACCCCCGTTTAGTTATTTTTTTACATTTCAGTATCTGGAAGTCGTTTTTTTTAAGTTTTGATTCGTAGTTTAATCGCGGGCCAAGCCGCGGGTTCTGGAAGTCTAAACAATTATTATATAAAATTGTAACTGAACTGAACCTTTACATTGAATACTTTTTGGAAATTATTTTTGAATTAGCTAATATTATCTATAAAGAAGCCAAATCTATATATATATATATATATATATATATATATATATATATATATATATATATATATATATATATATATATATATATATATATATATATATTTATCTCCCTGTTTGTGACCGTATCACGGGAAATCCGCTACGGGTTATGGTCTCTAGATGTCGCCATGTGTTTTTAAAATACGTAACTTTGATTCTAAAAAAACTTTATATACAGATATGACTTTGGTATGATTTTCTTAGAATTATTAGCATTATCCACGGTTTTGTCCGTGTTTTTAACCGACTTCTTCAGAAAGGAGGTTCTCAATTCGTTTGTATTTTTATTATGTTTGCTACCTCAGAACTCCGTCATTTATTAACCGATTTGGACAATTTTCATTTTGTTTGAAAGATTTGTTCCATTTTAATTTCAAAAAAAAATACCACTAAGGGTGGACAAATAGCTAATGATGAATTTAACCTACTTCTAATTGTCATATTGACTTGATACTTTGCAAGTAAAACAAAGTTTGCGGTTGATAAACTGACAAAGAGGGTGACTCAAAATATTCTATATCTTTAAAACTACGTAACTTATATTTTGAAAATCAACTATCGTTAAAAGTATTTTGGATGCTGTTTTATATCAACTATTAAGATTATTTTGAAACAATTTTTTTAAAGGTAAAGAAGGAATGTTACTATTTAAACACTATAATGTTTATGACATTACGGCTCTGCTAATATAGACCATATTAACTAAACTGAAAAGATAATGCTTATAAACATATTTTACCTTATGTAGGTACTCTTGAAATTATTACTTGCCCTATTTTTAATTTCAAGGTGAGAACATAATTTACAAAGATTTTTAAATTAATAATCGTCGCATCGGGCTGTAATTACAAATAAATAAATTTTTGCTCTATATACGAGTATAATAGTGTAAGTATAGGAGTACAGACATATTAAAATATTTCAATCTAAAAATTGCAATATTACTAAATGAAATTTCAGGTTAAAAGAGGAACATTTGTGGCATTTCCACTCAAGGCATTTTTTTTATTTAATCTATCGGTCCACAATAAATCTTGATGAATGAATCTTTTATAGTAGTTATCAGTAGTTTGAGGGATTAAAGAAAATAAAAAAAGAATTAGTGTAGATGTATAAATACACTATAAATGTTGTTTTTTAAACGGAAATAGGTATTACGAAATGAAATATGAAATTAAGAGATGAGCTTCAAAATTAATCCTCTGCCGCTTCCCAGTGTGCCGCTCAGCCATCTCGCAAGTGTCCCGATAACGAGACCCCAATCTTGATATGACCGTTAGACTGGTGCCAATGGCAACAGTAACATTGTATCGTCTCGCACCCGCTTTCAGCATGTTTGTATGTGTATGTACAGAAAAATCCACCAGTATTAATAAATTAATAGGCAGCATTCCAACAGTTTCAATTTATGGTTTATTGATAACTGGATTGGGAGACTGAGGTTTAGGACTTGGTTTTAGGGTAGATACAGGGGAAGGGGTAAACATTTCTTTAGTAATATCAGCATAAGAGCGTTTCACAGAAGGGAAACGCGATGACCACTATCATAGGTGGAGGGATGAACTCCTCATGATAGTTGAAAAGAGATAGATGGAGAAGAAATTCATAGGTCCACAGCGATCATGGGATTCTGTTTTCTATATACTCTGTGAGTCGATGAGCCATCATTGAGGATGCAGATTGACATCATCAATCATGCCCACCAATAAAGGAGAGAATCCATCATAAGTGTTGCGGACGACGAGCGACGACGAGTGACGACGAGCCCCGACGAGTTCCGACCGCCCCTGATGGCGAACGTAGTATATGTCCTGTCTCTGTCTAATGTATGTATGTGCATGCAAAATATGATATACGCGCAAAAGATGCCCGCCCCCCTTGCATTGTGTAAATCGACCAATTAGAATTAAGGAATGAATTTTACCTCATGTAATAGCATACCTATTGCCAGTATAAATGTTAGAATAAGTTTAAGAGATTTTGTGTGTAAATCATTCAGTTCAGTTGATTAAAGTGTTCTCTTCAGTTCAGTATTGTATAACAAAGGAAAATAAAAGAAAGTAAGAATCAAGAAGACTTTTATTAACATATCGAAGAAGAAGAAATAAATACAGTCCACTACAATAAGAATAACACCCCCACAATGTGTGATGGGCGTTAAAATCACCTATTACAAGGACAGGACTAGAGAGAGAAGAGAGAATTGTGAGAAATATAAAGCGAAAGGAATGAAATATTGAGGGTTCTTAAAGCAACAGCATTTATCCGTTGGCTATGAGAGGGGGGAGGAATGAGAGAGTAAGAAATTGAGTGTCGAATGAAGATGGAACTACCTTTATAGCCGTCACACCTGTCATCCCTTAAACAGGCAAAACCAGGAGAATCTGACGATCTGATCGAATCTGAACCCGGAAACGAGATCCAGGAATCAAACATGTCTCCGAAATAGCAATAATGATAGGCACATAGAGGGAAATAATGGAAAGATGTTCATGTTTTTTAGGACGGATACTTTTACAATTCCACTCAGGGAAGTTGAGTAGGGCCATTTTTAAGGAAGTGGGAGATTTGGAACAAAGTTTGGGCAACGTTGGACGGTAATGAATTATTGCCATAATTTGAGATGATACTTATTAGGGTTAAAAAGTGTTAAGAGGAGTAAAAAAATGGGAGTAAAAATGTGAAAAGAGCATCAATGCTCTGCAAGCGGTGTCTGATGTATGGTGGGGCACACATCCCTATACTCTTAAACTATTGTACAATTCTTTATTTCTTAGTTATATAGATTATGGCCTTTTTGTTATGGCCACTTTTCAATAAAGCAGCTACTGAGAAATTGAATAAAATTCGGTTCATTTTAGATGCATTGAGGTCTTTCCCCACTAATGCCTTACATCTTGAGTGTGTTGATCCCCCTATTCATCTCCGTTGATAATTCCTGACTGATCGCTATATTAGTAAAACGTTACAGCTATCTTCCCACCCCATATGGCCTAAATAACGTCTTTTATCTAAACATGACCCAAATAATACACCATTACCATATTTACTGCAAAGTTTCCATAGGTTTACCAAACTCCAACATCCCATGTCTTGTTTTCCCTCTAATCCCTTTTTCTGCTATCCCTACAAAGCCTTAGTTATGTCTTCCCATATAATCACAGATCTTGGTTTGGTCAAGGATCCACCTGACACCAACACAAAATTTCATGCATTAGTTCATTAAAATTGGTTAAATCACATCCTTATTTTTACTGACACATTGAAGCTATCTCAGGATGGCTGTGTTGGTGCAATTTGCTGGATCCTAAAATTCAAAATCATTCTGCAATTTAAATGCCCTCCCCAATTATCGGTGTTTACTGTTTACATGCGAGGCTGTTGCTCTGCGAGAAGCAATCCTGTTCACACTATCCTATGACTTTCAACAGTCATAAAAGAGAGCCTTTTTTATAGCAAATCAATGTATAATACTTTCTTATTAATAATACTGTTTTATATATTTAAAAAAATCGATCTATTCTATTACTTTGAGGATTCGTGAAGCTTTGTTCTGATGTCATTGTAAAGGCTTACCGACAACTTTAGTGTGGATCCTAGGTCACTCAGGTATTCCTGACAATGAAACTGCAGATTCATGTACTCCAATTCTGCTCTTACAAACAAGCGGAACGTTCGGTATTCGGGATCTGTTGACTGTTGCAAAATCCTATTTAGATAAAGGATGGAGTATTTACTGGAACTCATCAAAATCTTTTAAGGGTAATCATTATGGTGTAATTCGATCAGAGATACCAAGATGTCCATGGTTCTCTCCTTGCAAAGAGGCGGAATATTGGGTATTATTAACTATTAATCGTTTTCGTCCTGGACACGCATGTACTCCTGTTCACCTGGCGAAGATCAGAGTCAGAGACCACTCCCTGTGTGAATGTGGCCTTGATGAAGTTAATTTATCCCACAGCTGTCCTAAACTCCTTCATCCTCTATATGACGTTCTCCCTTCTAAAGTCCCTCATCCCATTAATTTTAATTGTTTGTTAATGCTGGTGTACAGTCCCTTATGTAGATTTTTGTATAAATTTATTAAATTTTATAATATGAAATTGTAAAATATTGAATTAATTTATACTAATTGCGTGTGTGTGTGATGTGTATTTATATTGTATGTACTTTATTGTGATGTCTTATTTGTTAGGTCTAGATCATACATTAATTCCTCATGTTTTATATGTACATAAAGAGACCTCAGTTTGAATATTTCTCTTTTAACTGGTTGTTATCTTCTCTACACCATACTTCTCCATTCTATACGACATTGGAGAAGTAATCTATGCCCAACCGGCACGCCTAAAATCCAAACGATAAACAATTAAATTGAAACTAAATAATATGACTTCATAGCTAAAAAGTACCTATTATCTAAGATATAAAATATGATCGTTGATTTTGTTATTTTGTCTTATTTCAGGTTGACATGGTGGTAAGTGTAGATCCACATTATGCCCATCCAGATATACCACATCATATTGGAAGAATGAATGAACCGAATAGATTGGATGCTCAATTTTTTAAAGTCACCTTCAACCAAGCTGTGACTATGGATCCTATGTGCAGAAAGTTAATGGAACACTCGTATAGTGCTATTTGTGATGCTGGTAATGTTTATATATTAATAATATAAAAACTTAAAAGAGTAAATATAAGGGGACTTCAAGAAAACACTAAAAAGTAAAAAATAACTGATCGTTAACTTTCATTTACTATAGATACTAGATAGAACAAGAAGGTCTAATGTAATTGGTGTTAATATTTGAATTATTTTTAAGGAATCAATCCACTCACGTTGGACGGTAAAAAAATTGGTATATACGTAGGAATAGCTTACATGGATATCATTAAAGCTTTTATGGAGAAAAGCAACTATACAAATCCATTTTTTCTTAGTGGGTAAGTTGTTGAGATTTTTATTTTCAAGCCTAAGCTATGAACCTATAATATATATTTTTTGTTACAGTTTAGTGATATTAAATTTTTTATCTATGTCACTACTATCATGTCTAGTATAAGTAATACACTAGTATGAGTAATGCTGTGCGTTGTGGGGAGTGTGTAACGTCATTACGCTAAAAATAATAATTAAAAAGACTCGTCTGAAGGATGTTTTATATATCCTAAGACAGTTACGAAAACATTTCCAGAAAGACATTGAAATAACTATAAGTCTCCGACAAGAACAGTTAATCCTAAAATGCCGTGTATAAAAGTAAGAGAGGAACAAAACATTCGAGAAAGACATCGAAATTACTAGAAGTTTCACAATTCAGACAAGAATACTTCAACGTAAATTGCCGTGTATAAGAGTGAGAGAGGAACAAAACATTCGAAATCACTAGAAAGGTTTTGAATTTTTGAATACTAGAATGTTCTTTATTTATGCATATAAAAAGGTCGGTCATCGGTGGGTCAAGAGTTCAGTAGAATTTTGAAGCTAAGTGAAAACTGAGAAGAAGTACGAAAAAGTGAAATGTGAAGAGAAGTGGAGTGAAGTTATAGTGAAAGTGTATCTAATGGTGAAAATTAGTGTTCAGCGACTGAGTTTAAGCAGGACTGTGTATATAATGAGCGTGTTAGTGAATCTCCATAAGTCACTCTTGTTAACTAAGAGAAATAAATATTAATAGCGCAAAAGACGTGCTTTAATTTCTGATCCCCGAACTCATAGAACATAACAATATTATGCACTATTAGCGGCTCACCCTCGCTTCGCTCGGATTCGCCTCTAGAAAAGCACAAACAGATCTATCCTACGGAAATCGTACATTTTTCCAGGATAAAAAGTAGCCTGTTGTTTGACCGGCAGTATAAGGTATTAGCATACCAAAATATACTAAATTAGGTGTATAAGTTACTATAGTTTAACTATCCCACAGGAACTCTTCAATTTTCCGGGATGAAAATTATCTAGAATATTGACCGGTGATATAACCGCCTTTTCCGTACTTAGACTTTATTGCCCGTTGTGCGTGAGCTTGTGCTGTGTATAGTATTAGTCCTTCCATCCCAGAGAATCCCAGTAGTCCAACAGGCTGCCGGTGTCCTGGAAGATTTCCGGAAGAGATCCTCTGGGGCTAAGTTTTTCTACTCGTAGTTGTTCCAGTTCACAGCATTCTAGAAGAATATGGGCTGGTGTTTCATCCCCTCAGAGGCATGCTCTGCACAGGGGGCTGTCTGTGATATCTATATCGAAAAGATGTTTGTTAAAGGTTCCACCACCATTTTTAATTTTTTTCTGCTTAAGCGTGTTAGTTTAGTTGGTATTTGTTTGTTATGTTTGGGGAATGCTGCTTTGGATTGACGATAGTTAGTATTTGCATTCCAAAGTACGAAAGCAAGGTGAAAAGTTCTCGGCCTGACAATGAAAAACTTCGATTTTCAGTTAATGAATGATTTTATTTTTCTACATACTTTCCATTGACTTCAATACATACTCGTATATCCAGAGTTTTTTCGACATCAGTATTCTTTCCCGGAAGTCAGAGTCTGGAAGGCTGTGAAAATATTCTCTCAACTTCTTGATTGGATGCGAAGCGCCTGCCAGAAACAAATTTCTTAATGTTTGGGAACAGTTGGAAGTTTGACAATGCTAAATCAGGAGAATAGTGGGGATGGCTAAGCAAATCGTACTCCAAATCTCGCAGTTTTCCCTTCGCCAACGCACCTTTGTGAGCCGGCGCGTTGTCCTGGTGAAAGGTGAATGTTTTCTTCTTCAAGCCAGGCCTCCTCTCACGTATTTTGGCATCCAGATGGTCGAAAAAGTTGGAGTAATATTCGCCTGTAATTGCTCTGCCCTTTTCAAGGTAATCAATTAACAGGATCACTTTCGCATCCCAAAACACATTGGCCATGACCTTTCCGGCAGATTCAATTGACTTCGCTTTCTTTGGCTTCCACCCACTGCTTTGACTGTTGTTTAGTTTCTGGCATATATTGGTGGAACCATGTGTCATCTATAGTAATCGGTGCTTAGCAAATGCGGCACCCATCTTGCGTAGAGCTTTCGCATCCCTAATTCTTTGTGCAAGATGTTTCACACCCTTTATTCCGATATTCCCACGGCCTTAGCTATCTCGCTCACCTTCACTCATTTATCGCCTAACGCGATATCGTACACCTTTCGATGGTTTCCAGTGTAGTTGCGGTTTTTGACTGTCCTTGGCGGGGGTTGTCTTCGGAGGACGTGCGACCACGTTTAAATTCAGCTGCTCACTTTTTAACAGTTGACAATGAAGGAGCAGAGTCCCCGTAAATTTTCATCAATTTTGAATAAATTTCCTTAGGAATTAATCCATTCAAAACAAAGACTTTTATGACCGCAAGATATTCAAATTTATCTATCGTTAAGATAAATACGGAAGACGTCTACTGCAAAAGTTCATGTAAGCAAACTACTTGAGAGATCAAGTTGAAACTTGTCATGTGAACTAATAACACATGCATCTAGGCAGGAAACATAATTTTTTGATAATTAGAACGCCATCTCTGTGTCAGGCCGAGAACTTTTCACCTTGCCCTAGTATGTCTACTGTTTTGTTTGATAGGTCGTGTAGCCGCGATTTGTATATATAAGTTACCACCATGCAAAATTTCATTTAAATCGGTCTAACAGTTTCGGAGATTAGCCCGTACAAACAGACAAACAAAAAATTTGGAAAAAATCTGAAATTGTTCTATTTCTCTTCTTACATCCCCCTGACTCGGTATTTACCATTTTTTTTTCTATGAACAGACATTCGACCTGTACTGTTTTATTATATGTATAGATTTATTACTTTAGTAATTTTTAACCGACTTAAAAAGTAGGATCTCTTAATTTCGATGTATTTTTGTGTATATGGAGTATTTTGAATTATTGTGAACTGATTTAAATGATTAACTGTATGAATATTATTTGGAAATTTTAATTTGAAGAAAACAAACTAATGAGGATTTAATGAAATTGTAATATTCAACATATTAACTTATATTGTCAAAAAAAGCACAACTGATAAAATTATTTATTTTTAGCTCATCCAAAACAATGTTGGCAAATCGCATATCATATTATCTCAATACAATAGGCCCATCTTACACTATTGATGCATCTACCGCTAGTTCATTACTATCCTTAGAACAAGCTTATCAACATCTACTTTCTGGTGAAATTGAATCTGCCATTGTTGCTGGATGTAATATTTGTAAACAGCCAACATTAAGTGTTAATTTGAGGAGGTATAAATATATTTTGTTAATTTTACTTATTGTTTCATAGTATTTTATGTTATTATGTACCCTTTTGTAAGGGGTTACCGAGGCAATTACGAAATAATTGCGCTCGTTTGATCCCTTGCTGTATTGCTATTACTAAACCTTTAATTATGTAATTAATATGTAGGATATTTAAGGATTTATTCTATAAATCGTACCTTCAGAAACACGATCACTTGTAGTTTCCTGGATAGAAAAATCCAAAATGATCTCTAAAACACAAAATGAACCCTTAGTGCGGCGTAAATACTTCAAGGAAGTTCATCAGGTTTTAGTAATAACAAAACTATACGTTTTATATAATGTATACACTTTACATTTTCAAAATGTGTATTTGTTTTAATAATCTATCCTATCCATAACCCCCCCTCCCTCCCCTGCCCGCTATCGTCCTACTAAAACAAAAAGCTAAGTGCCCACTTGACCATCAATTACTCACAAGCCTACCTATAGACTTATAATTTCTTAGCAATACTGCATATTGCTCGTATGAGATTCTAAGTGTTTTTATTTATTTATATATGTATGTACAAATTGGGCTAATATTGTGTAGGTACAAAATGGCCGCGTTTAGAATACCAAAATTTTGCAAAACATTAATTACAAATACTGCTTAATAATTTTAAATACACCAATGGCAGCATGTTGTTTTTAATCCTAAGGAAATTATAATTAGCAAATTATTATATTTTCAGAGCAGGACTTGTATCTCTTGATGGTAAAACAAAATGTTTCGATGAAAACGGAGATGGCAGCGTAAGATCAGAAGCAATCAGTGTTGTATTTTTACAAAAAGCTAAGGACGCGAAAAGGTACACTTATTATTATTAGGTTGCGTACACCAACTTCACTTCCATTGTAACTGAAATTGAGCTTAATTATATTTACACCAGTTTTAAGGCTATAAGTTAATTGAATTCATTTATAACAGCATTTAATTTCTACAAGTTATCGTACTATCTACTATGATCATCTAAGTAGGTATCTTTTATATCTTCAGCATATTATAGGACATATTCAGTGAGATCAGGAACAAGCATAGGTACGCTTTATCCATTGAACAAGAGAGATTACAAAACCTCATTTCTTTAATCCTTTTTTTTTACATGATTTTATTTAGTTTCACCTATCCCGGTGTGTAATGGAATCTTGCAAGTTATATGTGACCCACTTCCTAGTTTCCATTTGAGCTGAAATTTGGCAAACTAATTTAATTCACTAGACAATGCACGATTATTTAAATGATACCACTTTTAATTCAATATGGTGACTGCCGCAAAATGGCGATTTGTCATTCCCAAATTAAATTCTATGTTACGAGTATCAAATAAAAGGGTTTAATAAGTGAAACGCAGTAAGCAAAGTGACTTCATTGTAAATTAAATATTGCGGACGTCATAAAATGGCGATTTATAATTTCCACACTAAGCCTATTGACCTGGGTATCAAATGAAAGGCTTTGATAAGCGAAAGCGACGTCATTCTAAATCCAATTAGCGAACTCCCAAAGATGCGCGACAATGCGGACAATGTTCTTTTTATGCACCCCCATGATATGAATGTCAAATGAAAGGGTTCGATCAGAAGAATACGAATAAACCTAAAAAAATAATAATAAATTATTAGTAAAAAACTGTAAAAAAAAAGAATTCAGAAAGAATTAGTAAAAAATATTTTTTATAAAAAACTTTTTTTTCTTATATTTACGGGAATATTTGACATTTTAAATCAAACTATCTTTTTGGATTATTTTAGAGAAATTTCTTTTTCTTCCAGAGCATTAAAATAAAAGCATGTTTTTAAAAATGCTGTTCTTACTATTAATTTTCTTTGAATTTTAATTCCTGTATAACCATTACCTATTTACTCATTGTTTCTAAACTATAGCTTATATATTTTTCAGGATTTATTCTCAAGTATATCACGTGAAAAGCGGTTATTCTAAGCCAGACATTAATTGTTTTCCAAATCGTGAAGAATGTGATATTTTAGCATTCTTACAAGAGTTCTATTCTGAAATTGACGTGGCACCCTCTTCCGTTGAATATGTAGAAGCGAACGCTCCTGGTACAGTATATTTAAATATTTATATCGAAGTTATTTTCTTTGAGGATAATTCAAATCGAATTATGATACTATAATATTGGAAAGAGGAAAGAATTTTTTCTTTGTTGGTAAGTAATGATCCTATTGAACCAATTTTAATACATCTTTCCGTTCTTTTCTTACTGTCAGTCTCTAGTATATTTCTGTAATATTCAAGTTCAGTTAAAAGTTTACTTCAATAATCAGTTCAATAAAATTCAGACGCCTGTGGTGCACTTGAACGAAGTAGACGTGATTTAAGTTATAATAAAATAATTTAAAGTCACAATCCGCTATGCCTATCAAAAGTAAACTTAAGATGTAAGACTTTACAGTTGATTTTAAATTACTTCAAAGTTGTGACATATCACTTTTTACAATAAATCAGTGCGACGCGAATGCATGTCTCACCCCCTCGAGTATAAGAATCAGAGTCTGATTTTTCATCTTGCTCGCACCTACAAGTACCTGTGCGTAAGCGCTCTTGTTAACGATCTTAAGATGAACACCTGCCTGTCTGCCTGTCTGCTTGTCTGCCTGTCTGCCTGTCTTCCTGTCTGCCTGTCTGTTACCGCATCACGAGAAACTACTGAACAGATTTTGATGAAATTTAGTATGATGATAGCTGGTTATCCGGGTCAACATATAGAATACTTTTTACCGTGGGAAAATATCTCATTTCGGAGAAAAAATACAGAAACTTCATTGTAAGAGTATAACTAATATGTAAAGCCTAAGAATTTGCTTTTTGGTCAAGTGAACATTGTTCTTTTTGAAAATAAAACAACTTTAACCCGAATGTTTTCTTTTTGAATTATCCCGATTGAGTTAAATTCAAGTAATATTTATTTAACTTTATTTATTTTATCCTTCCAAGGCATTGCATCTCGCGATAAAGTGGAACTTAAAGCAATTAGTAGATTTTTTGGAGATAAATCACCAGTTAAAGTTGGAAGTGTGAAGTCTAATATGGGGAACAGCGAGGGAGCCTCCGGCATGTGCTCATTGGCTAAGGTTAGTTTAAATTTATATATATATATATATATATATATATATATATATATATATATATATATATATATATATATATATATATATATATATATATATATATATATATATATATACAGAAAAAAAAATTATCAATATTTTTATGAAACGTCATACTAAAACTGTAACAAAATGTTGTGTGTATATAATATTAATAAAAAAACAATTTAACTAGTGACTCACCCTCGCTTCGCTCGGTTCTGTCCCTAGGTTGCTTCCCCATACAATCTTGCACCCCCTTTTTCACCGCCTTAATAATAATTACGAATAATTATGAGATAATTTTTGGGATAAAACCTATCCTATGTCCTTCCTAGGGTGTCAGATTATCTTATTATCAAATGTCATCTAAATCGGTTCAGTAGTTTCGGAGCCTATTCGATACAAACAAACGAACAAAAAACACATTTTTCCTCTTTATAATAATAGAATAGATTATGTTTTTAAAGTGTTCAAATGTTCAATAATTTATTTTAATTAAGGCCCTAGTCATGAATTAAAATGTATGAAGTTTTAAGACTTAGAACAATATCAAATATAAAATTTACGTAGCGTATGAATATTAAAAACTTCACAAAAAAATAACTTTCAATATATCTTAAGAATATTTACCACCGGACCATGAAACTTCCTATATGTTTTCTGATAACTACATACACAATATAATAGGTATTTACATATTATGAAGTTGCCGTTTTACAAGACTAGCCGAAACGAAATATTATGAATGGCCGCCAAAAAATTCTAAATTCAAATGAATTTTCTTTTAAATATATGCAGTTCTATTTTCAAATTTAGACATTTGTTTATTGATTAGTGTTTTGTTTTCACTATATTTGTATCTTTTTCATCAACATGGACACAATAGAAATACATTAATCCCTCCACGACAATATATTTCTTAGAAATTTAATTAATTTCTTAGAAATTTACCTGGTGGTGTTAATACAATTATGGAATACGAGTTTCGCAACATTAATGACGCGTAGGAAGCAAACACTACAAACGAACACACGACTCGTTATTGTAAAAAAACTTGATAAGTGGGTGCCGTACGAACTGAACGATTGCCAGTGCGATGAACGATATAATATTTTTTGTATCTTAATGTATATTTTAATGAACGTGTAGGGCCAGTCTTTTACTATAATTTGGAAAATCCTACTATTATTCAAGTAATATATTTTCAGGTATGTCTAGCATATCATACTGGAACTATTGCCGCTAACATTAACTGTTCAAATCTTATGGAAACAGAGAAGGCCGTTATATTAAAAGAAAACATACCATTTAATAGAGGATTCATTGCCATAAATGAATTCTCATATACCGGAATTGATGCTCACGCTCTCCTTAAAGGATATTATAAACCAAAGGTAGTGTCATTATTTCATATAATATAACAAAAATATTGGGCTTGAATCGTACGTTTTATTTGAAGTCACTAAAACTTCTTAAAATATTAGCTATTTTTATAAAGCACTGATGATATCAATAAGTATGGTTAGAAATATATACGGGCGTTTCAAGTATATCTTAATCAGGTGAACGGTATAGAAAAATAAATTTTACATAAAAACAAAGAAAATAAATACATTATTAAGTATTTGTAACATTTGCTTTTTCGCTATACGTCAATTATTATGTACCACAAAAGGTAGCATAAAAACTTTTTTTTAAAACTTTTTATATACATAATAAAATAATAAAACTGTAACTAAACCGAATCTGTACGTTAGATATTTTTTGGAAAATCTTATTGAAATAAACATTATTATCAATACAGAGGCCGAATCTATAGTATTTAGAATTTTGTGTGTGTCTGTCTGTTACCGCATCACAGAAAAACCACTGGAGGGATTTTGATGAAATTTGGTATGGTGATAGCTGGTTATCCGGGTCAACATATAGGATACTTTTTACTGCGGGAAAATATCTCATTTCTGAGAAATATTACAAAACTGTAATGTATATGTGAGTATACTAATATGTAAAACGTAAGAATTTGGTTTTTGGGCATCTGAAAGCGAGCGGAGCCGCGTTCAATGCTATTATAATATGCTATACAATATATTTTGTAATAATTTAATATTATTAGACCTTTCTTCTGTTTATTTATAATTATATAATTTAACATGCTTAAATTAGTATTTATACTTTCAATTAGCAAGTGTATCATTATAATATATTAAAGTTATTTTGTTATAGGATCACGATCGTTACAAATGCAGTATACCTTATTTAGTATTAATTTCTGGAAGGGATGAGGACTGTATAAACCATCTTTTTGATATTTTACAAAGCTATCCGGTGGACCCTGAATATGTAGGGATGTTACACCAAATTCAAAATTGCGAAATTAAAGGGCACACATCGCGAGGATTTATTATACTAGGTATGCTATCTATCCTATATCTTTAAACGAGCAATTCTTGTATGTATATATATATATATATATATATATATATATATATATATATATATATATATATATATATATATATATATATATATATATATATATATATATATATATATATATATATATATATATAATGTGAATCTCGGAAACGGCTCCAACGATTTTCATGAAATTTAGTATACACGGGGTTTCGGGGCAATAAATCTAGATTAGTCTTATATCTGAGAAAATGCGTGTTTTCGAGTTTTCATGCAGTTTTATTTTGAATTATTCCACGCAAGATATGGTCGGTAATTTGAATGCTCTGGTGTAAGCATCGTGGTCAAGTGACCAAGGTGCAAGATCAATAATCACAGGTGTCCAGGTTCGAATCTCGGTCGCATACAAAGTTATAACTTTTGTTTTTTTTTTTTAAAAAGAAAATTGTACCTCAGACTAAAAAACCCGAACGAAGATCGGTAGCCCAGCTACTATATTATAAACAAGCGAGCTCATTTATTTTTAATATTTTTTTCGACATGTTGCACCTCTTGGATTTTAATGAAACTTGGCATGCTGTTAGACAATATACTCCTATAGACAATTAATGTGTTTTTTTTTCAAAGTGGTAATTTAAATATATCTGACAGAAATCGATTGACAAAATTTTTATTTGAAATTAACTAATATATAATAATCGCTTTGAAAAAAAGTCGCCCCCGGACTTCACTTTTTTTCAAATAGCTCCACAATTAACTAAGATATAGAGTTAATATCTACTGGATCAATTACTATTAGTGTCCTCTACATTCTACAATATAACATTTGTTACGATATAGGTTCCTATCGGGGGCACTTTCGCCATAGAAGTACGGCTACACCCTTTCATCTAAATCGGTTTAGTAGATCCGGAGATTACTCCCTACAACGTCACAAACTCAAACTTTACTTCTTTATAATATTAGTATAGATAGATTGACGTATTGTATATGAAAAAAAAAAAAACCATCTTAAAGACATATCACTCAATAGATTACGACACGGTCGCGGTTCCATACCTACGAGTATGTCGTATTATCTCTTTAACCATGTGTCCAAATTATATGCAGTAAAAGGGAAAAGTCTTTTGGTTTAAACATTTTAGACGATAAGTTTACTTATTTTGATAAGAATTCATAATTGTTAATAATATGACCAATAAACATGACCTACCAATTTAAATTATTTTTTAATATAAAGAACTACTTTTTGTGACTTTAATATAAAAGTTACACATATTCTGTCGCTGACTTTTTTATAGGCATTATTAAGCTCTACAATTTTTTTTCTAGAATATAATAATATATCTCTCATCGTTAAGGTAGCGTTTGTAAGAAACCTTTTCGATCGACCGTTCTTCTCTAACTTACTTTACAAATCCGACTACCATGAAAAAGTCTTTACATTCTTCGGGTTAATATAGGCTATGACACTCCCCCCCAACGTGCGTTCACCTTGTCGTGGTGGGGGGTTCAGTAGTGCTCGGCAATCCAACCGGACGCGAAGCCAAGAAACGCACAGGGAGGTGGCCCGCTTCGGTGGGCGGTGGGAGGCGGCCCTCTTCGGAGGGCGGTGTTCCATGCGGGTTGCTCCTGGTACTTCTCTGATAGCAGAGTGGACCTTGGAGCAACCCCGTGGTTGTTGTGGTCTGCTTCGGCAGACCTGCCGTCGGGGCGTCGAAGTTGAATGCGTAAGAGATCCTGCGACGCCCCATTAAGACGGGGGAAGGCTTTGGTGGGTTTTAGTGGGTAGAACTGGCATTGCCGGTGAGTCCCACACCTCGTGCGTATTGCATTTCCCAACCCAAAGAAAAAAAATTGATAATCGGTTCAGTAGATCCAGAGATTACCCCCTACAACGTCACAAACTTTACCTCTTTATAATATTAGTATAGATAAGCGGAGATAAAACAGCTCAGTACCTACCTTATTCTCCTCTCTTTGTCGACCGATTTTGTCTTTTTCTGTAATAAAAAAATATATTATATTCGTATTTCGACCACTGTGTGAACACTGGAATAAGAAAAATGTAAATAGTCAATCTAGTAAAATAAAAGTTATGAAAAAAGATTCATATGTGAATTATATTATATTTTTATATTTCAGATGGTAATGCAAACCGACAATCAGAAGCACTGTCAAGAAGCATAAACTATCATGCAGGAAACAAACGACAAATTTGGTTTATTTTTAGTGGCATGGGATCACAGTGGGTTGGTATGGGAGAAGCCCTGATGCGGATACCAATATTTAATGAAGCAATTCAAATGTATGCACTGATTGAAATACGCTAACTATCTAGCTTAAGTTAAAGATACTGATTAGGATATTTAAAATGTCAATGCGCACCGAGCCACCGGTGGCTCAGTGAACAATTAATTTCCCGGAAACTCGCAGACAGGAGTTAAACTAATCTTGACTTTCCAATAAAACTATCTTTTCGGATTTATTCATGGATTTATTTTGATTTTTGGTTCCCAACGTTTCGAATAATTTACACTAATAAATGATCACAGAAAAGACTAGGTTTTAGACGTCCCAAAGGGTGTAAATAATTGTTAAAGACAGCACTTACCCAGAAAATTAGACAATTATGTCCAAAATTGCGTCAAAGTACCTTATAATATGTTTTAATTTTATTTTAAGTATCTTTTATAATTGAAATGATTTTTATAGTTGATTATTAAATATTGTTTATTTAACATTATAAAAGTTATACTATAGGGTAAAACCCGGAGAGTTGCCTCAGTGGGATACATACCCCGGTTTTCAATACGGTATATTAGAGATTGCCCTGATGTTAGCGCTCTTCTGTAATTTGTAGCACCTCTTCCACAGACCTTAGGATTATGCCAGTAGTAGGACTAGGCAAACGTGTTTCCCGGGGGAGAAGCCACCTCCTACCGGGCGCGTCCCCAGGTGGCGGATAGGGGAATGCCACCCGCTTAGGGCGGCGGGTGGTACCGGAGAAATCCGGCGCGGACCAAATGGCTTGGGTGGGCCGCTCGTCTAGGCCTCGAGCCGAAGGCGTTGCGGCCACCGGTGGTGGGACCGCTTGGTCCCACAGCCGGATGATGGGTGCCGGTTGCGGGACTGTGGTCGCAGGCCCGCATCCGGCGGAGAGGTAGGCCGCGGCGGGAGAGGAGTGCCGGTATTTCGGTGCGCCGTTCTCCCTACCTTCCGCGGCCTAGACGGGGCCACCACCGTTGGATGGCGGACGCGGTGGGGCTGCAGGGGAAGAGGAGTGTCGGTGTTTCGTTGTCGCTCTCCCTGTCCTCTGCAGCCGATTGGAGGTGGCCCACTTCGGTGGGCGGAGGTTAGGTATAATGAGGCTGCTCCGGGTACCTCTCTGGCGTAGCAGAGTTGACTGTGGAGCAGCCCCATTGGTTTGGTGGTCTGCCTAGCGCTTAGGCAGACCTGCCGCCGGGGCACCGTAGTAGTTATACGCAGGCGATCCTGCGGCGTCCCACTAAGGCGGGGGGAAGGGATGTCGGGTTTTAGTGGGTAGTACCGGCTCTTCTAGCCAGTGAGCCCCACATCACCACCTGGGGGATCAGGTGGTATGCGTAAATGCATTTCCCGACGATAAAAAAAAAGGTAAATGAGTTTAGTCCGTGTGAGCGAAAATCTTCCGCGGCAGGACGTTGACGAGTGTTGAAATTATATTCGTGTGTATTTTCTATTGAATATTTTTTTACAGTTGTCGATTCAGTCAACTTTTTACTTCTACGAGTGTACTGAAGTTTAAATTACACTACCTATTACTTTATACTGTTAAATAGCTTTTATTTATTTTAAATCTTAAGCTGTCGAATATTTATTTTTCAAAATATAAGGGCAAGTATTCGAACTAAAAAGGATAGTCGCCCCATAAAATTTTGTGGATAGTCGCCCTAAGGACAATAATTCAGTGTTGTAGGTAGGCGTAATGCCTCGCAAATATGAGCAAGAGCTTAGCAAGTTTAAAAGGGCTAAACAATCTGCAGAAGAATATTACAAAAAGAACTAGAATGGAAACAACGAAATTAAAAGATTTTAAAACAGTAAAAAATAAATCAGCTCATAACGATATGATAATTATGAAGAAAAGAGAACAAAAGTAACAGATCAAAAATATGTCGATTTCTCTTGCAGTGAAACAGAATTTGAAAACATAATTAAACTGAACGGAGAAAGAGCTTTATGGATGACAAATAACAAACTTATAATTCCGAGAGTGAAAAAGAAAAAAGCATAAAAAATACAAAAATAGCCAAAGAAAAAGCTTCTAAAATAGTACAAAAAAGGAGTAAGAAATTAAACATGATAAGAGAGACTGAAAAGACACTAAAAGTTATTATTTACATTAATACAAAAATAGAAAATACGAATGATAAAGTTTCAGTTTATGGTTATTGTAAATGTTTTGAAAATTACAATAATACTAAATCCAAATCATACTGGATTGTATTTCCAGGAAACTTGTTCATCATTCAAAGAATATTGTGTAAGGTGTGGAAAATTACAAGTTATGGCTTCGTAATTGATGATGATTTTTAAACGTTTTTGGTGATATCCGCCTACCAACAAATTTTAATATTTGTGTCAAAGTTGATTACCATATTGTTTTTATCTTTAAAGTTAATTATTATTTATAACTTAAATTTTAGAGATTTTATTTGTATTTTAAAAGTTGTATTGATTTCGATTAGCACCTACTTAATAAATTGATGTTAATAATTAATAATGGTTGATTAAATTTACATAAATTTGTTTTAATCCAAAAAAAATGCGACAATTTCATAATGAGTCTTCTATCCCCGCATGAGGCAAGTATCCCCCAAAGCATTTTTAACATAAGGCATCTATCCGCCACAGAGGGCAACTATCCCTTTTTGTAGAGGTCAAATAAAACAGGATTTACTGAAAAACAATATTGACGGTGTTTAAAAAAATAGGTCACAATGAAAGACTAAAGACCAATGTTTTATTATACATGGGACATATTGTAAGTAGATTCTTAATTTTATGTAATTGGAAATTTCCAAAAAGTAGGGAAACTATCCGACTTTTACCCTATATTATAAAAGTTGACAAGAAAAAAAAATATGTTTCAGATGCGACAAAGTTCTTAAACCTAAAGGATTAGATATTATAAAAATAATATGTGATAAAGATGATACTATTTTTGATAATATTCTACACTGTTTTGTGGGTATCGCTGCTGTACAAATTGGTCTCGTGGATATATTAAAAGCCATTGGAATAGAATGCGATTATATGATTGGTAAGCATTTACAGTATATGTATAAAGAAATACGCAAAGCCAATCTTTGTTAAATTATAATATAATCTTAAATGGCAAACAAACTAGTTTACACATTAGCTTACAAACCTAACCAATCACGCCAGAATAGCTAAACGGATGTAGATGAAATTTAGCACACAGATAGATTATAGTCTGAAATAACACATAGGTTACTTTTTATACCGAAAAAACCACAGTTCTCGTAGGATAGATTTGCTTTTTTTTCAAATGTCAGTATATTTTAGTAATAAGCTTTTTATTTCTAAGGTCACAGTGTCGGTGAAATAGTATGTGGGTATGCCGACGGATGCTTTACTAGAGAAGAGCTGATCCTTTCTGCGTATAGCCGAGGGAAAACGTCTTTAGAAACCAATTTTATCCCGGGTGCTATGGCGGCCGTAGGAATGGGGCATAAAGATGTACGTTATCCTAATTTGAAATTCAAAAATTATATGAATGACGGCTTGTTTACTTTTTATATAAAAAATTCAAAATAATACTTAAAGAAACTATGATATTATGTGTCTGTTTATTTTCCAACTCTTTTTAAATAAATAATTAATTTAAATATAGATAATTTTAAAAAAGATTTTTAGACACATACCTAAATTAGAAATTTATTCACATAAATATTATATTCTCATATATGTATGTATGTTTTTATTTTTTTTATTATATCATATGAGGGCCCTACCGTGTCACCGTTCACATCGGCTCTGTGTTAAAATTTTACAAATATATACTGTGCGCGCCAATCGCAAACACCACCCTCGAAGGCAGTTTCAAGGAAGGTAAGGGTGGTTCACGTGCCCTCGGTACGTAGTTCAACTAAAGGCCACTTTCCCCGATCCCCCGTCGGCAAGAATACCCTAACGCAAAAGAGAAAAGCACTCACCTGTGTGTCTTCTTCTCCCGCGCGTTCCAGGCGCCTGGGATTCCCAAGGGTCGGGTGCACCAGTGCTAAAACACTGCTGCACCGGTAAAAATAATTCAGCGGCCGTACAAAGGCTACACGCGAACTTATAGCCACACCTTAGCGGTTATTATAAAAGTAGATTACGTCCGTCCATGTCGCGAGCTAATGGTCGAGAGAGGGTGCGGTTGATGCGCACGAGTATAGACAACAACAAGGGTCGTGCATTCCCTCGTACGTCATAAGCATTCTGCCGAACGGTAAGAACGGCAAAAATGGCCCAAACACATACTGTTAGAGATAAAGTTAGACTCAAATAGTGTTACATCGAAACGCAGTGCTAACAATCATCGAGACAAAGTGTTCTCTTCTCGCCAAAGCGAAATATCAGTGCTAAAATAATCAAAATACTAAGCGACAAGCAACAGACAATTTAACAAACTTTACAAAGTGTAGACTAGCCAGAACTTACTAAACAGTGCAGTGATCGTTAATAATTACAATTTCAATGGAACAATTATTATGTGTACATGATATCATTTCCCATATAAGTGTATAACCTCAAATTAAAAAACTTACTAGAAATTTCTCACAAAAACCTATCAACGCCATCTAGCGGCAAGTAGCCGAACTCGCAAGATATCTACGCAACGCGATAAACCCAAACTAATATCGACGTAAGTACCTACTTTCACTATTCACCACAAGGGGGCGGCAACTGTATCAAGACTATCATAAGGTCATCATCAACATATATAAAATAATGGAGGAAATAAAAGATATACTCAGAAACATGCAGGAAGAAATAAGGCAATAAAAAGCGGAAATTCTAGAAATAAAAGAAGACAAAAAATACCGTAAACAGCAATATTAACGAGAAGTTTATTATTGTAGAATCAAAAAACCTAGTTTCTCGACCAAAAATTGGAATCTAAAAAAATAAAATAGACAGCATGGAGAGATTTAATAGAAGAAAAAGATACTTTCTTCGGGGTCGAAGAACGCAAGAGGTCTTATGAAGACCTAGAGAACAAGGTGCTACAAATTATAAACAATATACTGGAAATTGAGTGCAATGACAACAGCATCGAATTAGTAGGACAGCTTGAAAAACGTGGAAAAACTAAACTTATAGTAGTGACTATGATCACCATGAGGTTAAAAAAAACTAAAAAACAAAAAGAATCTAGAAGCATCGTCTTACTATATAAAAAAAGACTTTCCCCCAGAAGTGCTCAACAAGCTAAAACTACAAATAGAGCTTAATAGGCGGAGAGAATTAGGAAAAAAGGCGATCATAAAGTACGATAGACTTATCATTCTAGAACCAACCAAAAAACAAAAGGAACACGCCATCCGAAGCGACATCGTTGAACAGGAAAAACAAGACAATAGGAAAAGAAACCTATCTGAATCCCCTGAAGAACCACCTAAAAGTTTCAGCCACAAAGGAAACAGAAAAACAGCCCTTAAAAATTAACAAAATCAATAACATAAATAACTATCTCACAAGAAAGCCAGGGGCTGTCGCAACGCGGAACTTCTTCTCCGCAGGCAACAACTCAAAGCTCTAGTCAAACAACACAATAGCAATTAACGGGCGCCCTTTTCAATCTCCCAAGATGGCTGGTCACCGCGAGAGAACTTGACCAAAACCCTCCGGAGACAAATAATCTCTCAACGAAAAACCCAAATTTATACTTAGCCACATATAACGTAAGAACTCTATCGACTAACACGCGCCTCCTAGAGTTGTTAGATGCACTAGAAAACACAAGGTTTGATATAATCGGCCTTTCGGAAATAAGACGGCTCGGCAATACAATACAAGAGCACCAAAACTTATATTTTGTTATATAGGAAAGACACAAGGACTATACGGAGTAGGATTTCTTGTGAAAAAATATTTAAAAAAATGTATCGATAGTTTCATTGGCCCGTTAGAGCAAATGGCGCTTTTAAAAATCAATGTAAACAAATTCAAAATAATTTTCAAACAAGTAAACGCACCCACTGAAGCAGCCCTATACGAAGAATTAGAAGCTTTTTACAACACCATAGACAAGACTTTAAAATTATGTAAAGAAAACGTCGTAACTATGGGCGACTTTAACGCAAAAATAGGAAAAATAATAAAATATATAACGGACTCTTGATGACAGTCTAGTTCTTAAGAATTTTGGATACGGCGAACGAAACTGCAGAGGAGAGAGATAAATACATGAGAACCACCTTTCCATTATGATCTCGTTCTTCGAAAAGAAAAGTAAACAAGGATGGACATGGAGATCTCTAGACGGTGCCACAAAAAATGAACTCGACTATATCCTGACAAACGTACATAAAAACATTCAAGACGTACAAGTACTAAACATACCATTCCCATCAGATCACAGATGCGTAAGAGCAACTTTTAATTTACAAACAATTATTAAAAGTAGAAACAACTACACCAGTAACTCGAAAAGTTCTCTGAAAAATATTAAAAAATCTCAAGATATCTAGAAGCACTAAACAAACATCAAGAAGAAGTTATCCATCATTTAGAAGACGACACAGTCCATACGCACTACGAAAAAATATTCTTAGCGGTCGAAAAAGTTTGAAAACAGCCCTAACACCAAATACACATACAGAGAAGAAACATATTGGCATATCAGAACGAACGAGAATATCAATAGATCGTAGAAGAGACAAAAAACAAAAACTAAGACAAGAACCCTATATAAACTTAAAAGTAAATATATGACATTTTAAATAAAACTATCTTTTCGGATTATTTCGCGGATTTACTTTGATTTTTGGTTCCCAAGTTTTGATTTTAGGGAGCAAATATTCGCGTAAATCTAAGAAAGTATTAAGTAAATATATGCGTCAAGATTACAAGGATCATTGTATATACTATAGAAAAACAACTACATTCGTAAGGCAGCTTAAAAAAGATTTCAAAGAACTAAAACCTCACAAAACATGGATAGAGGGCCTTTGAGGATCGAGCAAAGTATCACACCACAACGCTTAACAAAACACTATACAATGCAATGCACCGGAACACTATGAAAGCTCACAGAGTCTATCTACTAGAAGAAGATGATCATAACCTTACAAAAATAAAGCCAGTGCAAAAAATCGAAGTTATTAAAGAAATTCATCGACTCAAAGCATTATATTAAAATAATATTAAAATCTAAAAGAAAATCTGTAAATTAACAGTTAAAGCAATTAAAATAAATTATTTAAATTAACTAATCAATTAAAATCAATAAATTACTTAAATCAATAAATTGATTAATAAAAATTTATAAAGTAAAAAAAAAGTAAATTCATGTTTAACAAAATAATAAAAAAAGTTATTAAAAATAAAAATTATGAAACTGTAATAAATAATTAATCAATAATTTAATACAACTAATTCAATCATATCTAATCATAAAATTGCTATATACTATCAATTACTATATTTAATTTATTTCTAACAACTGGATGTAACAATTATTGTATAAAAAAACGTTACTCCATCATATTGTATTATGTAGTCAATTTAAGTGAATTAAAAGGCTTTTTTTATTTTTATTTCATTTATGTGTTTTTCCAGAATATATAATATTACCTATGTGTTTTTAGTTATACCCAATATGCCCTGCAGAGATTGACATCGCTTGTCATAACAGCTCTAAATCGTCTACTATATCAGGACCAGCTGACGACGTCGCCCAGTTTCTGAAAGAATTGACAGCGAAGGGAATATTTTGTAAAGAGGTGCCGTGCAGTAACATTGCCTACCATTCTCGGTACATTAGTGTAGCTGGTAAGATATATTAAGAGATATTAAATAATTTGCTAATACATAAATATACTTATTTAGAATTAACACGACGAACAAATACCATTTTTATGATGTACTTAAAATCAACCATACCATTCAAAATTATAATAACACGTCAGAATTGCCTGAGTTTAGATATAACTTTCTGTAACAGCTTAAACATCTATCTCGTACGGTACGGCCCCACTCATCGCGAATGTATTCGGGCGATAAAACTTCGCCTTCGGTCTACGGCGAGTGTGCGTGGCCACATCGCATCGTTGTAAAGCTTATCGCAATAAGCAAACGCAAAAAACAAAATGGACGCCGCGGTCGCACGCAAGCATCATATATGACATCCCTTCTTTTGAGGCCGACTTCTTTCGGGTTCCTAAATATCGTCTCAGATTCGTAATTACTAATGAATTCTAAAATCTCCATGTCTAATATACGCCGCAAACCTTAATTTACTCCAACACGTCCGCTACGTACGATGTCTGTGGGCCGAATGAAGTGTGGACTGTGGACTGTGGCCGCGCAAGTGAAATTCTTCGTGATAGAACCTTTTAATGTGCGAGAGTTTGCCAACAGCGGAGCGATATGCTGTCAACTTCGCCCGAAATGCCTATTTATTCACGAATATTTGGCTACATATCGACGCCCCCAAGCAATACGAGTAAGTCGGTAATCATAAGATCCACAGGAGAAAGTATTTACTGTTTTTGTTAAATAACTTTTCAAACAGTGGGAATATTTAGGACATTGATGCATCAAATGAAAGCTATTTTTTTGTCAAATATACCTTTGATGTCAATATGGAATTATCTTTGGCCAAAACCTAGCAAAGTATAAAAATATATATTACCGAAAATATGATAGGTAAAATATTACACTAATATCACTTACGAGTTTGTTGAAGTATATTTTTCGAACACTATCATAAGTAACATTATTATGGACTTCTATAAGGTTATTTTCTATCACAAGGATTATGTATAATGTGTTATAATGTTTTTATTAGCATAAAATTAAACAGATACGATAACACTATTGTTATTTATCATTTTTAATGCAGGGAAATTAATAGCATCACTTTAATGTAACCATTAATTACGAATTACTTCTTTACTAAGTGAAAACAGTTAATATTTTATGGTTTATAAGAAAAAAACATAGAATATGATCATTATAATAAGTTTTAATAATAAAAAAATAATATTTAAGTTTCTGAAACCGTTTACTTATAAAATTCGCCTACACACGACGCTGATAGATTACTTTCTTTTCAAGCGCAATCGACTTAACCAAAAATATAGCAAAAGAGATTTTCCGTAAGAGTAACGGGAAAAGAGTAATAGATAAGGATACATGGTGGTGGTCAGAAGAAGTAAAAAGTGTATTTAAAGAAAATATGTCGAAATTTAAACATTGGATTGAAAGTAGCAAAGACGGAATAATATGATGTATGATAAAAAAGCAGTTGCGGTAGCAAGAGCAATAGTAAAAATAAACTATATAACAATCTAGATCCTCCGGCCTAACAAGAACACTTTTATCGGTTCATTAGCTACTTCGTCGCAAGGTTGATTCCCCATACAAACTTTTATCCCCATTTTTACCTCCTTAAGGGATATTTCCGGCATAAAAAGTACCCTATATATTTTTCAGGGTCTCAAAATATATTTTTACCAAATTTAATCTAAATCGGTTCTGTAGATCCAGAGATTACCCCCTACAACCTCATAAACTTGATTTACCTCTTTATAGTATTAGCATAGGCTAAGGCAAGAGAAAGAAAAACGAGGGATTTTGACTAGTTTCGCGAATGAAGTGTGTGAGTAATGAAGTAGGTGAGGTACTCTAAGATAATGTTAAAATTAAGGATAGGTGGAAGGACTATTTATTAAATAAAATCTTATGAATAAGGAGAATGAATGCAGTGGGAGGCTTGACAAGAAGGCTTAAAATAGGATTAGGAAGAACGATAAGTACGGATGAAGTGAAAGGAGCCATACGTAGAATGAAGAACGTAAAGGCGGTGGCACCAAATGAAAAACCAATAGAAGCATGAAAGTTATTGTCAGAGGATGGATGGAAGTTGTTAGTCTTATTGTTTAATAAGTTGTTGCAGAAAGAAGTCATACCGGATGAATTTAAAAATAAAGATGGTGTGCTGGAGTGCAACAACTATAGAGGAATAAAGCTGATGTCACATAGTATGAAAGCTTAGGAAAAAGTGATTAAACGGATACTAAGACAAGAGAGTGAAATTTCACAAAACCAGTTCAGATTCATGCCCGGTCGGGGAACAACTGATCCCATTTTCACAATCTATGCGAAAAGTACAGAAGTGTACACAAGAACTTGCACATGGTCTTTATTGACCTGGAGAAGGCATATAACCGGGTACTCCGTGAGGTTTGTCGTGGGCCCTTAGAGAGAAAGGAGTGCCTGAAAAGTACCTGAAGTTGATCCGAGCGACGTACAGTCGATGTAGTAAATATAGGTCCGGTTCACAGCAGACTGATCCGATCATGCGTTAAAAGGTTTAATGAAAGTTGGCTACTAACTACACGTTCAAGCACCTGGGAAAAAAAAGGAAGTATTGAAATTGATTTATAGTAACAAAACGATGAGAGATTGGAAATTTTCGGAATGGAAACAATGTAAGCTGAACAAGGTGCCGGGAAGTTGATTTTAATCGGCCTGAATGGAGCATGATGAATGGAATTAAAAATATTCAGCTTATCATCCACGAATGTGGCATTTAAAACTGAATTCCAGTCAATCACACTCAGATCATTCATAAAGCTGTCGTTATTGAAGTGCTTAAAGCAGCATCGCATAACCACCGCAGGTTTGGCTTTGGGTGGACGTAATTTATATGGCAGATAAACTAAGTCGTGGTATGAAAACGCGTCAGCTGAGAGCTGTCCATGCACATTAACGAGGTCAAGTGAAGAGACATTCATCAGATCCAGCAACGAAAGAGTGCAATCAGGAAAAAATATATTAAGATTAACGACCTTGATAATGCTGTTCAAGCGCTTTGCTGAATAGTCATCCTTAATCAAACAGATATTAAAATCCCTCATGATTATAGAGTGATCAGCATTTGGGATAAGTCTCTCCATTAAGACCTCAATTTCGTCAAAGTAATCAATGCGTATTGGAGGACTATAGAAAACTCTCAACAAAAGTTTCAAACAACCGAAAAGAACCTCATTTATAATATATTCAGCTGACTCAGTGTATTGAGAGGGAGATTTGCTTAAAATATTAAAAGAAATGTATGATCGAAGGTAAATCGCTACCACTCCACGACCCTTGTCAATTCTATCGCTCCTAATCGGATAAAATCCCGGCAAGGCATACGAAGTAGAAGGATGACAAGGCTTAAGGAAACTTTCCGAGACTAGGATCGCATGTAGGTCTTTAACGTCAAACGTGCTTAATAGGTCCGAGTAGTGAGCTGGGATAGTCTGGATTGATGTGGGCAACATTGAAGCTTTTTGAATTATGAGAGAAGGCAGAGGTTTCATTGAGGGGAATGAAGGACCGAGTTTATTTAGTGGCAAATGTAGTTTTAGCCACGCCACCAACACAAGTTGGTATGGAAAGACTCTTTAACCGACTTCCAAAAAAAAGAAGGAGATTCTCAATTCGTCGGAATCTTTTTTTATGTATGTTCACCGATTACTCGAAGACGCCTGAACCGATTTGAAAATATTTTTTTGTTTCAAAGGGTATACTTCCTAGGTGGTTCAATATAAATTTTTATCGAAATCGGTCGAGCGGTTTTTAAAAAAATCAACAATATATATATTTATTAAATAAATTGTTTAATCGAATATGTTACTAAAAAACTTTCTTCTTGCAAATTATCTGCTTATTACGCCTACACTAAAAATGGAAAAATAAAACTTAAAAAAAAACGACTTCCAGGAACTAAAATGTAAAAAATATTTTTTACATTTTTTGAGGTTTTCATTTACAATAGATACGTAATCAGAAATTTTCGAAGTAAAAATAACTGCCTAGATCATGTCATCTCTAGGTCTACAAATTGTACTGTTGCTATGGTTTTGGACTCATATATCTCCGATCATGCACCTGTTTTAATCTATTGTAACATAAAAGCATAAACACACTTGGCTAATCCATCATCTGATAAGATCGATATTCAGGTCACAGTTTTTGTCTAGAGCAATCTGATTTATCTACCATTTTTACATATACTGATCTCAATGTTGTTACTGATATATTTATTGACACAGTCTCTAGCGCTATCAAAGCGAATATTAAAATACAGTGCTTATCTAACAAACTACGAATTATTAAGCCCTGGATAACTCCTGGTCTCTTAAGATGCATTCGCCTTAGGGATAACTTATATAGGAAATATAAAAAGCATCCAGACAACTTAAACTTAAAAACTAGATTTTTGCGGTACCGTAACTTTTGTAATAACCTACTCAGAAAAGTAAAACGAGAATATGAAAAGAACGAGTTCAATAAAGTCAAAAACAGTCCAGGTAAAACTTGGAGTCTAATTAAAAAAAATGTTAATATGGGCCAAAAAGAAAGAAGCTGTTTGGAACTGTTGGATATATGTAATCATCCATTGGAATCAGTAAATTCTGTTAATCAGTATTTTGCAAACGTAGGTAAAAATTTAGCAGACAATATAACACGTATACAAGAAACCTTGTATGATATTGACTTTCCTAGACTTAAATATCTAGATACAATGAGCCTATATACAGTGACAGAAAAAGAAGTGAAAACAGCTATCATCAGTCTTAAAGACAAAACTGCCTCTGGTTGGGATGGTATGCCCACATCTATTGTTAAGGCCACTGCGCATATTCTTATTCCGATCCTTACCAAATTATTCAATCTTTGCATCTCAAAAGGAATCTTTCCACGTTCTTTTAAAAAAGCAGTTGTACGACCTATTTACAAAAATGGTGACAGGAGCAGTATCTTTAATTATAGGCCAATATCTTTACTTACCGCTTTTTATAAAAATTTTGAAAAAATTCTCAACAAAAGGCTACTTATGTACTTGAATAAAAAAAACATCTTAGCAGAAAATCAGTTCGGTTTCCGTAGTGGTAAATCAACAGAAGATGCAGTTATTAATCTTTCAGCTCAAATAACTAAAAAATTTGATAATAAAGTTAAATCGATTGCTATTTTTCTAGATCTTGCTAAGGCTTTTGATACTGTCTCCATACCTCTTTTGTTGAATAAGCTGGAAGGTGTTGGAGCTAGAGACCTTGCATTTAAAATTTTCAAAAGCTATCTTGAGGAACGTCAGCAGTGTGTATGCATTGATAACTTTAGAAGTAGGGAAGAATCTGTTAGTTTCGGTGTCCCTCAGGGAAGTGTTCTTGGTCCTACTCTTTTTTTTATTTACATAAATGAGCTCTGCATGTTACGCCTACCTAATAGTAAACTTTTAATCTACGCAGACGACACTGTACTTCTTACTAGCGGTAAAACATGGGCAGAAGCTCAGGCTTCCACAGAATTATCCCTAAGAGCTATTATAAGTTGGCTTGGTTGCAATCTGCTCACTCTTAATGTGGATAAGATAAAATACCTTACCTTAGCTCCCTCTACTCTACTACAGGCTCGACCTTGTTTGACAATTCGTGCACACGTCTGTTCACTGACTATTAAAGAGTGTAACTGTCCTGTGTTAGAAAAAAGTTCCAGTGTTAAATATGTTGGCGTCATAATTGATAGTAATATGACATGGAGACAGCAAATCCATTCAGTAGTGTTGCGACTAAGAAAGCTCATATTGATTTTCAGGAATTTAAGGAATGTGGTAGATTTTCAATGTCAAAAAACAGTATATTATGTTCTGTGTCAATCCGTTATTTCATACTGCATTACGTGTTGGGGTGGATCTGCTAAAACGTTAATATTGAGACTGGAAAGGGCCCAGAGAGCAGTTTCAAAAGTTATGTTCAATAAGCCAATCTATTTCCCCACGGCGGATTTATACGCTCTTAGTAATGTATTATCCGTAAGGAAAATTTTTGTTTTACAAACTGTTCTTCGAAAGCACTCTGAGCTTCCTTATAACCCTAGTATATTATGTACTAAACGCAGATCCCACGCTATATGTCAAATTAATTCTGCAAGAACCGCGGTTGCAAAACGTCATTACCCATATCTAAGCTGTTTACTCTACAATAAAATCAATAAATTATTGAATATATATCCACTCACATCTTATCGTTGCAAATCTGTATGTTAAGCATGGCTTAAATCCATTACGTATGACGAGACTGAAGAACTTTTGACCATTGTTTATTAAATAATTTTGCATTCACACACACATATACACACACAAACACATACACACACACACACTCACACATACATCATCATCATCTTATTGTTTTTTAGTTTTTATAAAATAGTTTAAATATTGTACGGAGGCGGGCGTTGATATCTGCAACGCAGTTTATACTTTTGCAGTATCATCGTAGCCATTGTTTACTGTATACTTATAGGAATATGATACTAAATAAATAAATTTCATTTCATTTCATTTTTTACATTTTAGTGTCTGGAAGTCGGTTTTTATTATTTTTTTTAAAGTTTTTATTTCTTTTTTTAAATTAGTTTTAATAAGAATTTCTTTAAAATATACCATGATTAACGACATATTGGTGGTGAAAAATAATTTGTTATATATAAATAATGCCATTACTAAAATATATAGTATTTATTTAATCAAAATATTAATGCTGGTATAGAGAGTAAATTATGCCTTTATATGTGAAGAAAATTAAAAACTAGTAATAATTAATTATTTAATTTTCAATTTCCATAAGTGATTACCGATTAGTCATCATTTGTAATCTGATGTTTTTGTTTTAATATTGGTACGTATTTTAAACTATTCTTTTTATATTATTATAACATGGAGGTAAAAATTCTAATTCGTGTATAAGTAAATGACCAAAATGTTTTTTTATCGTCAAGAGTTTCTAATGTACAATGTTAACATTCTTGATTTATCCTGGCTTTCTATGATGATACCCACTCTCTAGTGACAAACTACAACGAAAGCTACAAAGTATACTTGTAAATGTGCAATTCTACACCCAACTGAGCCTCTCTTCTGCTTTGGGCGGCACATCAAATTTTAATATTGTAATTATATTAATTACAAATTATTGCTAGTTATAGAAAGAGAGCAATGCGCTTTGCAAGTAATCGCGCAGCAAATCAAAACCAATAATATCGATAACAGAACTAGACGTGTCCTCGTCGTTATGTATTGAAATTTAACGTATAATATTTAGCGAATTATTTACTATAAAAACATTGTTACTGACTAATACGGAATGCGTGTATTTAAAATAATTCGACAAAAAACAGTGTTAGCTTTTACCAAAAACTTCACGAAGTAATAAGCCGCCAATAACCCGGCAATCCCAACTTACCGAAATAAAGTATAAAATAAATTTCTGTAATGATGCGTAACAATACTTTTACCATCATAATATTGTTTGTATATTTCCCTACAATAAAACTGTGTATTACTATAATATCTTCGTTAATATCGATAGGTAAGATCTGAAAAAAAAATACTAAGATGTATTCCACTCCATAGATGCCAAATTTGCCATAACAGCATGAAGTCCATAATAGCATATTTCCGACTTATTGCTTAGGGGCGTCGATATATCGCGATTAAACGAATATTCGCGTTATCGCGATGTATCCGACCGAGATATTACTGTAATTGTAACTCGCTTATTTTATAAATAATATCATAACAATCTCAGAGCAATTGAATAAATATTATACAAAACTGTTTACCCTACAAGACTTCAATCAAAGAACTATTCTTGGTACCTGCCCTCCATGATGGATTCATAATTAAAAATCATTAAATATTACAAGCTTTTTTTAAAATATAATAATATATTTTAATTTTGTTTAGCTCCAACTCTAAGAAACTATTTGAATGAGGACATCAAAGAACCAAAATTGCGAAGCAGTAAATGGCTATCTACATCAGTGCCAGAAAATAGATGGGAAGAGCCCATTGCAAAATTTTCATCTCCTGAATACTTCACCAACAATTTACTGGTAGATTTATTCTTACGTTTAAACTATTATATGTACATGGTGATTGAAGTCTGTTTATTGAATTTTGGGCATTTAACACTTCAAAGAGTCTTGAAGTCATTTATGTATCAGTTTGAAGAAACTGAAGAAATCTAAACAATGGGATAATAAGTAATTTTTCAAAATTTCCCTAATCCTTTTTTTTTAAATAAAAGTGACCTAAGTGACTCCTTATAAAATCAGCTATATGCCAGTGTAATTCCTGTAAAATCAGACCGGCCTTTTCGAAGATTAGCCGAAACAAACAGACAGAAAACAAAAAAATTAAAATTGTGTTTTTCTTATAAGTACCGTATATAATTTCACATGGTTTCAGTAAAAAGCTGATATTTTAAAATTACAAATAGACAGTTAACTTTTATTTATCAGTATGTATAGATAAATCACTATAATAAGATCATTTTTCACTTCATCTGTATAGAACATAAAATTAATATTAAATAAAATATTACAAAGATATTTGTTTTTTATTTTTATTTATTATTAGTAAAGTTTCATCAAAATAATATAAACATGTTTTACTCAAATGAAGATATTATATTTTGTAGAATTATGTATACTTTGAAGAAGTATTACAACATATTCCGTCTGACGCGGTAGTTATTGAAATTGCGCCGCACGGCTTACTTCAAGCAATTTTAAAACGTGAGCTTAAAGACTGTTTACATATTCCTTTGACGAGACGAGGACATGAAGATCAAGTGAAATTTTTACTAGAAGCAATTGGAAAGTAAGATATTGTATCAAATACTATATGCAGTCCTGAAACTATCAATATTTGATAAACATATTCTTTCAGAATTTACGAAGCCGGATATAATGTGAAGATTGATGCTTTGTATCCAAAAATTGAATATCCTGTTTCTACCGGAACTCAATTTCTATCGCATTTAGTTAAATGGGAGCATAGTGAGGACTGGTATGTAACGTGAAAGTTATTTATTTAAGTAAAATAATTGATGTATTTTAATATAACGCTTTAGCTAATAACTACGTTAATGAGAATAAATATAACGTAATTATAAAAACATTGTGTTGAATTTTACATAATCTAAGCAGGGGTTTTATTTTATTTTAGAAGTTATCACTTTTATTTTTTTAGGCACGTATTCGAACGTTCCGAACAAATTGTTGTTTCAACTAGGAATCGTGATATCGTTATTTCTCTTATTGATGAAGACTATGCATGTTTCAAGGATCATGTGAGAGATGGTGAGTACTAAAATATCTATCTATATTCATATAATAAAATTGTAACCAAGCAAAATATGAACATTAAAAATTTTTTGGAAATTTTTATTACAATAGACATTATTATCGATACAGAGGCCGAATCTATAGTATTTAGAATTTTTGTTTGTCTGTGTATCTGTAACCGTATCACGGAAAAACAACTGAAGGGATTTTGATGAAATTTGATATGATGATAGCTTGTTATTCGGATCAACATATAGGATGCTTTTTACTGCGGGAAAATATTATCTGAGAAATCCATATTAACGTTAAAACGTAAGTGGGGATGGACCCGAGTGGAGCGAGGGTGATTCGCTAATCTCTCTCTCTCTCTCTAAGTCACATGAAACTGTTACCGTAGTTGCTATAAATCATTCGAAACATCGGAAAAAAACACAACAAAATCATGAAGAATTTGCCTGCCTGTGTATTTTTTTATTACACATAAATCAAGTGTCAAGCTTAGATTACTATTATTATTATTATTATAAGCCTGTGTTCTCCAACTACAGGGCAAAGGCCTCCTTACTCTTATTCTACTTCTCCCTATCTTTCGCCACAATAGACCAGTCTCTCTGGAAGGAGTCCGACTCATTCCGCCATCTCCGTCTAGGTATACCACGCTGTCGTCTGATTATAACATAATTATTAAAATTAAAGTTAATAATAGTAAATAACATTAAAATACAACATTCGTCACCAAACTCAGATTATTTTATTATCATCTTTAAGTGATGGTTTAAATTAAAGTTACAGCTAATTTAAAACATTAATAATCAAAAGATACACTATTTTTCTTATACGTGCTCTGATAAATATTTTTGTTCAATAAATAAATAAAATTATTCAATAAGCCGAACAAAGTTTTAACATAATTATCTAATTTGAACAAAATTATTGTTGTATTTTTCTAATTTTAACGGACTTCCAAAAACGAGGAGGTTCTCAATTTGTCGCATTTTTTTTATACCATGTCGGTGGCAATCAGGCATGCGGCCCGCCTGATGGTAAGCGTTTACCGCAGCCTATGGACGCCTGGAACTCCTGGGGCATCACATGCGCGTTGCCGACCCTTTAAGAACCTATTTACTCCCCTTTTGAAGGACCCCATACTGTAGCCCTCTAGGAAAACCTCGGCAGGGAGTTCATTCCACAGCGCGATGGTCCGTGGGAGAAAATTCCTCTGAAACCAAACTGTACGGGACCATTTGGGCTGCAATGTGTGAGCATGAACTCGCTGTCGATGGCGAGCGGTGCGGTGATAGAAAGTGGTCGTGGGCATCATTTCGAACAATTCGGAACACAACCCATTGTACAAACGATAGAGCACACATAGGGACGCAAAATCTCTTCTTAGACTTAGGGGCTCTATATCGCTTGTGAGTATTGGATCGTCGACAGTTCTCACAGCTCTCCTCTAAACCGAGTCAAAAGGCCCAAGCTGGTATGCCGGTGCTCCCGCCAAGAGATGTGAGCAGTACTCCATATGGGGACGGACTTGCGATTTATATAAAAGCAGTCTTTGTCCCGGCGTGAAGTACCGCTTCGCTCTATTAAGCACACCTAGCTTTTTGGATGCCAGCTTGACCTTGTATTTCAGGTGACTTCGGAACTGGACGTCGCTGGATATGTCGACACCAAGAATACCAATACTGTTATAGTTAGGGGTGTGTCCTGGAATTGAGGGGCCACAGTAAATGGGGTTTTCTTAGCGGTGAACGCACAAACTTGTGTCTTGGAGGGGTTAAATTGGACTAAATTGTCCCGACCCCAATCGGAGACTCTGGGAAGAATACTCTCGATTTGAGACAAAAGTTTTTCGCGACTTTCTACCACAGCGGAGCGAGGGATGTTTGCACGGCCTGTGTAGAAAGCGTCTCCAGTGCTGTCGTCCGCATAGCAATGAATGCCATCAATAGACAGCAAGTCATTGATATGCAGAAGGAAAAGCGTTAGAGACAGTACAGAACCTTGCGGGACGCCAGCGTTTATATCTAGTTATTTCGAGCAGCAGCCATCAACGACGACTCTGATGGATCGACCAGATAAAAAACTGGCAACCCATTTGCACAAGCCCTCTGGTAGTCCGTACGATGGCAACTTCGAGAGAAGACCCCGGTGCCAGACCCGATCGAACGCCTTTGCTAAATCAAGGCTAACTGCCAACGCCTCACCTTGACTCTCGATGGCTGAAGGCCATCGGTGTGTCAGATACACTAGAAGGTCACCAGTCGAGCGACCGTGGCGAAAGCCGTATTGCCGGTCGCTGATCAAGTCGTGTTCCTCTAGGTATCTGAGGAGCTTGGTATTAATAATACGCTCCATAACCTTGGAGAGAAGAGAGGTAATAGCGATAGGCCTGTAATTCGATGGGTCTGATCTATCGCCCTTTTTGGGCACCGGGTGCACATGGGCGGTCTTCCACGAGGACGGTACTTGCCTAGATTGGTAGGAAAGTTCGAAAAGTCGCGTTAGTACAGGGCACAACTCAGGAGCACACTGTTCGAGTACCACTGCTGGTATGCCATCGGGCCCACTCAACTTATGAACATCAAGACTTAGCAGCTCCCGCCGGACATCTCTTTGTGAGAAATTTATTTCCGGCATGGAGTGTCCACACTATGGGATGGTTGGCGGTGCGGCCCTTTCATAAACCTGCAAAGTTGAGTTTGTGGCAAAGAGTGTACCTAGTAGTGTACCAGAAGGCTCGACTCGCGGAAGGGTACCTAGCCAGCTTTCCGCCAATTCTCCCGATGAACTCGAATAAAGCTCTTACAATTGTTTTTTTACTGGACCTCGAGACGGCATTTAGTTTGTGTTTCACATCAGAAAGATTTGGATCGCTATTACTTCGAGCCGTGATCAAAGCCCTGAACGCGGCTTGCTTAATGTATCTCGCTTTCTTACAAGGCCGATTAAACCACGGTTGTTTCTTTTTCCCAGCAGCAACTAGCGAGTTTGGAATGAAACATTCCATACCCGCCAATATTGTCTCGGAGACAGCAGCTGCGCAGATGTCGGGATCTTCTGATGTGAAGCACAATTGCCTCCACGGGTACGATGCAAAGTACTCTCGCAATCCATCCCAATCTGCTGACTTATACTGTCACATGCGCCGCAAGCTAGTTGGCCGAGGTGGATAGGGGCGCGCGCATGGTGCAAGAGTCCGGATAAGGCAGTGGTCGGACGAGCTGAGTGGTACATCTACTGAGATGGAATATCCATCCGGACGTTGAGTCAGCAGGAGGTCCAGTATTAAGCTCGTATGGTCCTCAATATCTGGTATTCTTGTTGGAGAATGCACCGGTTGTGAGTAACCATAGGCCAGAGCAAATTCGTGAGCACACCTCCCCGCGTAGTCAGTGGACCGAGACCGAGTGTGGTGGGCGTTAAAGTCTCCTAAAATCACCAACTCCGTAGAGGGGTATTGCTCAAAAACTTTGTCCGTGGTCAATTGCAGGTACTCGAAGAGTCTTTTTGTTTCCCTGTCACCGCTATGAGACCTGTATAGGCACGCATAAATACGGGTGTGGCCACCGTAGTCCACGCGCATCCACAATATCGAGAGGTCCCTGTCCTCTAAATGAAGGAGACGGCGACAGCAGATATCATATAATATATAACATGCATACACCGGCACGTCTTAGAAACTTATGTTCTAGTTTGTAGCCGAGATAGTGCAGGTATGATGTGTCGGCCGGGCAAGATATTTGCGTCTCCGTGAGGAATAGTAAGGTCGGCTGCGCAGTCTCCAGATGGTGATGGACTGCGCTGAGGTTTGCATGGAGCCCCCTGATGTTGCAGAAGTCCACTTGTGTAGAGATGGCAGCCGCTGTGTAACACTTACTTTTTTTCCTTTTGTTCTTCATTTTCTTGGTGGGGGTGGTTTATAGGTTGTTGTGAGGATTTGTTGTGTTGATAGCTAAAGGGGCAAATTTACAATGCAGACCAGCCACAGGCTAGCATAGGTAGTACGGGTTGTCAGCGCAGCGAACGAGAGGGCCCCCAGCCCCCCCCCCCCCCCCACTGCAACAGCCGGGTCCACCCCGGTCTCCTCCTCCGGCACGACTACTACATGTTTTACGTACCGAAATATATTAGATTTGTTTTGCATCGGCTAGCACCGACTTCGAAAATATCTGATTTGGTATCTATTCTAAATGAAAACCCCAGTTTAGTTATTGTTTACATTTTAGTGCCTGGAAGTCGGTTTTCATTTATTTTTTTAAGTTTTTTTATGCAGCCACAGATCGACGTGATTTATAAATTGCTTGTGGGTCGCATTGCTATCAAATATGCTTAAGTGTAGAAATAAGATCTTGCCTGTAGTTCATTTATGTTAAAATATTGCATGTACTTACAGGTAGGATAATATTACCTGAAAGCGCTATACTAGTATTGACGTGGCAAACGTTAGCTATGTCGATGGATATGAATTTCGAAGATCTTTCAGTAATATTCAAGGATATAAATTTCAACACACAAGTAGAATTAAAACCAGAAAACTTACTAAATCTTAGCATTTCTATAACAAAGAAGAAAGGCAGATTCGAGGTAATATTATCATAGTAATAAAATAGAAATGACGTTTGCACACCAAACACACTAATATATTTTTAATTGTTTTTTTATAAGATAGATAATTCAAAAGATTTGCAACTAATATTTTTTAGATCTTTGAAACATCTATTCAAACATACGTGTTGTTTAAAGGTGGACTAAAATAAATGTTTTTCAGAGCTCACAAAAAATAAATCTGATAAAAAATATACATTTCAGGTAGTTCATAACAATGAAATAATTGTCACTGGTTACATAGTCGAATATGAAGATGATCCAATGAGAAAGGTTAACCATTCTAGCGCCAACACAATAAACGACGTAACTTTGTTTGCAGCAGATATTTACAAATTCCTTAACCTTCGAGGTCACGTTTATACGTATGTATTCAATATATAAAAAAACATTGTATGTTTTGATCATATCATTAGTACTAGAATTACTACTTTTTGTATGTCATAACCTCAGACCAATACTTTTTTATTAGTCTGAGGTCATAACATTCAAAATTAAATGATTTTGTCACATATATCAAAATCACATTTATTTATATTATAACTTACCGCTACAGTTTTACAAACTTCACCTTATATCGAGCCGAGTCGACATAACTAATCATTAACTATACTAATTATTTATTGCACTATTATAAAATCTACGTAATTTAAAGTTTATTAGGTACTCCATAATTTAACTATTTCAGAAACGAATTTCAATCTCTTCATTCGTTAAACCTTAAATGCAATGAAGCATACATAAAATGGGCTGGTGATTGGATCATGTTCCTTGATGGCTTAATATAGATAAACATATTTGCAAATAAACACAATGGTGTATCTAGACCGAAACTTATAGAGAGTTTGACTATTGATATTAATGAGCACGCCAAAGGACATAGCAAATCTAACATTGATGGCGCTATTTGCTATAAAGCAGATTATTATGAGAACTTCAATATTCTAAGGTAAGATATTGTCAGGTTTTGTTTTTAATAAAATTCTTTCGGAAAGATAGATGTAGTAGATTTTTCTAAAACTATTGTGTTGTTACGTTATTCTTGCAGAAGTGGCGGTGTCCAAGTTGTGAATGTTAATTTTGAAAATCTTATCCCTCAGCGGGTCGAATCTGATTTCTTAGGCTCGATACAGTTTTGGCCACACTTTTCAGAAACTAAAGTCGAAGTTCGTATTTGTGTTATTTCATTAATTATATAATAGTACATTACTTATTACAACAAATTATATGATAATAATTATTTTTACAGTTAAATACAGCTATCACAATAAACATGCAAATTATTGCTGATGCTACTCTGCAAAGGGACATTAAAATAACAGAGCTTAGAACATCAAACATAAATATCATATCAAATGCTTTAAAGGACGTATCAACTCAGCTCCCTATAAAACTGAGATTTAATCACATCAATATTGAAAATGGAAAACTAAATCTTCTGAGGAAACATGATTTATCTCAGTCAGAAGTATTAGTAGTTTATGACTTTGTAATGGATACCGAGGTATTTATTGTTGTTTTGTTTTATCTACATATTTGGTAATATTTTATAGTTATAATATATTCCTACCATAGCTTAGCAACAAAAATCCTAATATTTTCGAGTGAAAACAAACGTATAGTTCTCGTAAAGATCCAAATTGTTCTATTAAAATTGCTAATTTGGAACCACTTCTAGCGTTAACTCAGTAAAGTTTTTATTTGAAAATTTTGAGTCTATGTTCTCACAATTTTTGATATATTCTAATCAGAAATTTAATTAGAATTTTTGAGTGTATATTTTAACAAAGATATTGAAATACGAATTAAACGTATTTTGTTTGGAAATTAAGAACAGTCGATGTATTCTCATTTTTCTAAATTAGACTAAGTTTAATACCTTCTTAGATTTACGCGAATATTTGACATTTTAAATAAAACTATCTTTTCGGATTTTGTCACGGATTTATTTGCATTTTTGTTTCCCGACATTTCGAATGCTTTACAGCATCCATGGTCACGGGAGAGACTGAGGTGTTGCATGTCTTGGAGGTATAGTTGTTACAGACAGCCTACCCACAATTAACAAAATGAAAATTGCACCAATTACATTACAATATTTTTTAACTTTAAACATTTTTATAATTTTAATTATAATTGAATATGGAATATTATTTATTTAATTTTTGCTATTATTTTTATAATTATTACAATTTTAAAATATTCATTAGTAATCTATATTTAGTATTGCCATTATTATATTTGTAACCATAAAGAAAAATATAAAATATAGTATTAATTATTTAAGCCATATAATTGTTCTATGTGTAATTTAAAAAGTTAAAGTTAATTAAGCATAATTATTTTAATTTAGTTTGCTATTATTTAAAACAACTTACTAAGCAACACTATTACTATATATTTTTACAAATGAAAAATATTAATCTGATAAGCTGTCATTTTGATTTACACAGTAAGAACTTACTACATCTACCTGTCTGTTATGTTTATATTTATTATTTGATTTTATTATATTCGTTCGATCTGCTGTCTGCAAACATAGCCAGGACCGCCCAAGCCATTATATTCGCTTTGATAGACCTCAAATCCTGGCGAAAGAAAACCGATATCGCCCTAGAATGATTCGAGAAGCCATAGAAATTAAAAAACATCCAAATTTTAATAGGGAAGATAGCTGGGTACTACCATCGTCATGGGATCCTGTCATTAATATGTTTAAAGTTAAAAAATATTGTAATGTAATTGGTGCAATTTTCATTTTGTTAACTGTGGGTAGGCTGTCTGTAACAACTATACCTCCAAGACATATAACACCTCAGTCTCTCCCGTGACCATGGATGCTGTAAAGCATTCGAAACGTCGGGAAACAAAAGTGCAAATAAATCCGCGACAAAATCCGAAAAGATAGTTTTATTTAAAATTAGACTAAGCTTTTGAATAGGTAGTGTAAAATTATTTTTATTTTAGACGATGGCTGCAATATATGATCATCTACCGAGAAATGGATTCATTTTATCGTTAGAAAAAAGAAAAAATAAAAAATACATCATTCAAACTGATTATTTTAATATTTTAACTGTATTTCCTACAAATGACGAGTATAAATTAGTTTTATTAAATAAAGTTGAAATTAATCATGTTGTAAACGACAAAGTAGTTGTAAAAATTGATGATGATAGCTACTCTTTTATGAATACATTAAAAAAGGAGCTTAACAATAATAAGAAAATTGTACTGCTTTACGAAAAACAAAACTATTTGGATCTAAAGGGTAAGAATGTAATAATATTCTTTTAAGTTTTACGGCCACACAGGTATAGAGTCACATTTTTATGTGGTTCTGACTTATAGAAAGCTCTTTGGGAATATTTTGTTCTGTTACTATTATTCATTCTAAGACAATATAAAGTTTAGTTTATAAAGTATATGATTTACTAGTTAAACTTAGTATGTATAGCTCCCTATTATGTTAGAAGGCAAAAGTCTGTTTATTGGTTGCTTTTTCTTAACCTAAATAAAAGAATAACTATTTTATTTTTTTGTGTTATGCATCACAATAAAAGAATGAATTGAAATATGCTAAGTTTTTATTATTATTTCTGCATTTTTAGGTTACTTGAGAGGGCTACGGGAAGAATATCGAAACAAAATTAGTTTGTACATGATATTAGATGAAGGATCGCCAGATTTTAATGTTGACAACAATTTCTACAGTAAACAACTGCAAAAGAATCTACCATTTAACACACTGTATAATGTAAGTAATGAGTTAGTTATAATGTTCTGATTAAACTTTAAATGTTATATCATAGATCTTGATATACTTTCATTATTATTTTTACAGGGTGAATGGGGAGGATACTATTACACGACGTTCAATAATTACAAAGGTATTCCCAAAAATTCTAAACTTAGTCTAACAGAATTTGGAAACATAAATAGTTGGCACTGGGAGGAGATAGACAATCTGAATAAATCTAATACTGTTGAGGTACAAATATATACTGCTTTACTTACCGAAATATTTTTCGTAAAAAGCTCAAGTGGCTCCCTATTCGTCTTCGCAGAAATACTCATATACTTCACCTTCTTTACTGTATTCTGTTCGATCGGTCCACTCCAAATTACCTTAAAGAACATTTTGAATTCCTTGGAGATTCCCATTCTCGACTTCTGCGTTCTGCCCAAAATTTAATCCTTAAAATTCCCTCCCACTTCTCTACCTTTTATGGCAACTTCTTTAGTGTTACGGCCTGTCGCCTTTGGAACTCCCTTCCCCGTAACGTTAGGGATGCGAAAACTCTAATGATTCTTAAAAAACGTCTAAAAGAATACTTTAATACATTTTAATTCCTTCCGATTGCTCCATTATCATTTATTCTTAAATTATACGTACGGATATATGTATAGCTATTATCCTTATTTGTTTGTGTTTTATTTATTTGGTTAAACTGATATTATTATTTTATTTAATTTATTTATTACTTATCATATTATTTACATTAGTTACGTTTACCTAATTTATATATTTTATATACGTATATAAAAGATCATATTATGTATAATGTATGTATATATTCTTAAGGTATTTATCATTTTTATTTTTCTTCTGTTATTTGTTCACACCCTTCCACTTCACACTTTGCTATTTCCTACACCTAAAGGTTGCCTGGAAAAAATCGCTGTTATAGCGATAAGGCCGCCTCTTGTGCATTTTGTTACTACTGCATTATTCTTTTTTTTATATTTCTTCCTATGTTGTGTGTGCAATAAAGAGTTTTTATTATTATTATTATTTTTGAGCATTTATTTTATTGTGTAAAACCGTTTTTTATTGTTATAGATAATCTTATGAATAGGGAAATGTTATTGTAATTACAGGTGCAATATGCAGGATTATCATTAAAAGATGTAGAAAAAGTATTCTGGAGACCAGTTAATAACAAAAAAATATCTTTTGGTATGGACTATAGCGGTTTTGATGCTAGGTAACTGTAACTAAGGCCACATAATCACTAAAACAATAAATAAAATTAATAATGACAGAAAGAAAGCGTAACACTTACTTTTATATTTTAGGGGTAATCGGGTGATGGGAATCATTGCCGATGGTGCAATTTCTAAGGAAATTGAATATGATTTAGATTTACTTTGGCCCGTTCCAAAAACTTGGTCTTTAGAAGAAGCTGCGACAGTTCCTCTACCGTACGCCCTCGCCTATTATTCTCTGGTAAAGAAAAAATAATTAATATAATAATTACACTACGGGACTTAACGCGTGAATTCGTAAGTGGCTATATACCTTGTTACCCCAATGTTTCCTTGTGAAGATCAAGTAAGTCACTTCACAAGGATGATGGTGCCTGTGAAAAACATCTCCGATCGTAGCAGGTGATGCCGTACACCACCAGTGTGCCCGTGACCACGGCTGGTGCAACCCAGTCGAAATGTCGGGTATATAGCCACTTACAAATTCACGCGTTAAGTCCCGTAGTGTAATTATTATATAATTATGAAACGCGTTAATTTAAAAAGTTATAAAAATAATTGAATTCTTAATTATTGATAATTAAAATTCATAATGGAATTGTTCACATTTTTTTTCATTCGTATATGATGGTAGATGTTTATCTTTTTTTAGGCACTTAGAGGTACTTTGTATGCAGAAACAACAGTTTTTGTTAATGGTGGAGCTGGAGCACTTGGACAGGCAGTAATATCGATATGTCTAAGTTTAAATTGTAATATATTTACCACAGTTAGCGATTATGGCAAGAAAGCGCTTCTACTTAAACTGTATCCTACATTAAAAGGTACGTTTGTCTAATTTCTACAAATCTAGAGTTCATAATAAGCGCATTTGAAAGGTTACATTTTGATCAAGTAATTAAATCAAATAATGTTTTGAAACACATTTCGCTATACTAAAACAACTAAGCCCATAAAATATAGTCTAGCTCAAAAAATAAAACAGAGGAAATCTAATATTATATTATGTGTTGAAATTCATTTGAACTATATTAAGAGACCTCATATTCTTTAGATTAATAATGTCATACTAGTGCATTAACACGCGTTTTATAATCTGTAATATATCTGGGGGCACCGCATTGCCCCTGCCAAGTCGAGCTCCTTTTCTCGAAGTCATTCAGGACATTTTCCACACCCTTTTAACTTCGTTGTGGATTAAGTTCGAAGCCTAAATTTTCAGTAACTAATAGGACATAATACAACTATGTATATTTCCTAAATAAATTCAACTTGAACTTGTAGGTTAAAAACTGTTGCATGTTAAATTTCTGTAATTTCGTCACCCACTCGCCAATCATCAAATTTCTAAGGTACACACACACTGCACACAAACGAGCTTCCAATTTTGGACACAATTAGTGTTTAGCCTATAACGCAAGGAAAAACTAAAACATTCCGTAATATCAGTCCCGTTCTCTAGATATACAACGAACTGCAACTGAGTAAACTGCAACTGAAGTAACTTTGTAATCCTATACATAGTATACAAATAAATATGCAATATATGCGATTACAAAGTTATTTGAGCAGTTTATATAATTTTTCTAACTTAGACTACCCAAATGGATAGCTAGGTAAATAGAGTTTAGTACAGTAAGTCACAGATATTATGCGTAAGATGTATATAGCTAATAACAACGCCTAAAATAATATTTTCTCATTTAAAAAGTAGTTTTCTAATACATGACAATTTTTCTAATACAATAGTTGCAATGTAAACATTATTATTTTTATATTACCTCTGTTCCTTTTTATTCCACTTGTGGCGAAGCCCAAAGGATGGTTATGTGTTCGAGCTGTATGTATGCTTGTATATCTCCTCCTAAGTTCTAATCTTTTATTCGTCTATTTATTAATGTTTATATTGCAACTATTGTATACATGTATTAGAAAACTATAATTTGACAAATGCTCAAGTATTATTTCAAGCGTTCTTAGTAGCTTTATATATTTTATGCATATACTAATAGGTACATAAATATAACGTAAAAGTGTATACTAATATTCGATTACATGTTGTTTATAATGAAATGATGAAAATATATACCTAATTACGAAACAACTAGACGCTTACTTAATTATGAAGTAAAGCTTGTACGTTCTTTTGCGATGTTGATATGAATTAGAAAACTTGTGAACCTATTCCTTTCTTCGGGATTTACCCATAATGCCGCATAGACACATAAATCTACACTTTTTATTAAACTAATGTTTAAGTTCAATATCAGTATCAGGGTAGGTATTTAGGGTGGACAATGAAATTAAAATATTCGTTAAACTAATTATACCTTTTATACCCAATGAATAATAAAGTAGTATTAAAGCCCAGAAATCCGCAATTTCTGAATACAATAGACTTTAAAGCATTTTTGCCGTTCAGACTTGTAAAAACTTGTTACATCATAGCCTCTGAGAAAAGCCCACAGAGACAGCGAATAGTACAAGAAAAAAATAACACGAGAATTATTTACAAAAAGAAATGAGATCCCATCAAAAAAATAATATAAAATAAATGCAAACGCAACGTAGTTCTTCTACCGTAAAAAGTTGTGCGATTTTTACATAATATGTTTTTGATGGGATATACATATATTCCTTTAAGTTAGGTGCTTTATAGATTGAGAGTTGGTCCTTCGTCTGATCTCATTGATTCTTTTAGTCATACTTTATAAGATGCTTGTAAAATGACTTCATTACACAAAATCATATTTAAAAAATAAGAATGAATGTCATACATGAGAATCGAACATAAGAATATGAACTGCATGTATTCGCCTCTCTGTTCCATCGAGTGTATTGACTTATGTGACTATATAAATGTGTTATCTACTCAATAACACCTGGCTTCTGAACTTTATCGCGAATATAAGCGTTATCTCTGGGTCTATAAGCTTTTGTATTTTCGTTAAGAATATTTGCTTTTAGTTGCTTAAATCTCAATTGATGTCTAAGTCTTCAATTGTCTAACAGCAAATTTCGAAGTGACCTTCAAATCCACATTCTGCACATTCATAATTTCTGGCTTCACATTTATTAAAGCTGTGTCTATTGTGCTTACTGCATGTGCGGCATTGGTCTTGACGTAATTTGCATGTTAGTTTTCGAGTGTCGTTTTCTTTTCTGATCCCATGTCCCATGTTTTGCTAGATATTCTGCTAATGTTTAACACTCTGTATTAATATCTGCTTCAGCTAGTTCCCTAGACTGAGCAATAGTAAATAATTGTTAAAAGGCTACATCTGTTTTTATTCCGTTTTCAGTATCTATAAGATAAGGTCATTTTTGATGATGATCTTTAAATCACTGATGATCTTAAAATATATCAAAAATTAGAATACATAAATGATTGTAATACTCATTTATTATGTGATCATAATAATTTAAAATTAAATCATTTAAAATGTTACATTATAACGTTGAGTAGAAAAGTAAAAATTGTCGATTTTGATAACAGTATTAACGGGAATGTTCTGGAGAAAGTCAGCCAAATCAGTGACCTCGGGATCATTTTAGATAGCAAACTAAGTTTTATACCACATTTGGATGACATAAAACAAAAATCACTGAAATTGTTAGGTTTTATTTTGCGATCTTCAAAAGAATTTAAAAGGTCCTCAACCAAAATAGCGCTGTTTAATTCGATGATATGTAGTAAACTTGAATATTGCTCTGTTGAATGGAATCCTCAGTATCAATTTCATAAAGATAGGATAGAAAGAGTGCAAAAGAAATTTTTACGGCAATTGGCGTACAGAGATATGTACCGAAACAAAGTAAAAGCTATTGCGATCATCTAAAATTATATAAATCTCTGTCTCTATTAAATCGTAGAGACTTAGCAGATCTTTGTTTTTTATATAAAATTATAAATGGAGGTATCGATAGTCCAAATTTGTTAAATAGAGTAAGATTAGCAGGAACCAAGGCAAAATGCTAGAAGTCACATTAAAAAGAAGCAAACTTTTAAACAACGATTTGCTAGGAGTAACCTTGGCAAGGCCGTCCCTATAAATAGAGTGATCATTACATATAACAACGTATTTATAAAAGCAGGTTTGGATATTTTCCAACGATCAGCTTAATCTTTTAAACGACAATTTAAAAAAATGTTCACCACATAGAATTGCCTCTTGTAGTTTTTATTGTTATAGGCGTAATTTGTTTTAATTTTTTGTGTTGTTTTGTTTTTTTAATCTCACCATGAAATATTTTATAGTTCGTATTGTTTATTTATATTTTAATAGTTTATAATGTTTTAGCGGTCTACAGTTTTATATGTTTTTTGTATATTTTTTTAGTTATGTAAGTTTTTAAAATTACTACTTTCAAAGAATGTTTTGTATTGTTTTTACGTTCTTCTTTATATATTAAGCATGTTGAGTTAGCCTGTAAGTGAGGTATACAATTTCTATCACAGATACTTAAGAGTGTGCTCTAGAATAAAAAATATTATAATTTACAACATTGGCTTCCTATTTAAATAAATAAATAAAATTTTGTCTTAGTTCAATTTGCAATTAATGATGTATTAGTCCTCCTGTAACGAAGCGATCTCGTAACTGTCGTTCTAATATAGCGTCTTCATAACCACAATTTTTGTTGAGTTCTTTCAAAATATTGACGAAATATTCCATGCTTACACAAGTATCTTTGATACAAGACTAAATTTCTGTCAAAGCCTTGTATCTTGTTTTCCGTGTTTTATATATAACCAGTATTTTATTTTGAATATCATCGTAGGAAGAATTTTCGAATGAGAGTATTAGTGCTGTTTTAATTTTGTTATCTGTTTCTGGTGTTAATCATGATAATAAAAGTAATAACTAAGTAACTCTCACCCCCTATTCTACATTTTGCTTCGAAATAGTTGATAAAATTTTCAATTGACGAGTTACTTGTTCTCTCCTTTAAAATTATTAATGATGGCTAATTTATTCATTTCCTTCGGCGTTGAGGTAGTTACCTGCGATTCCATTCCATTGTTGTTCAATTGTGTGGGTGTGATAATTCGTGTTTCTACTAAAAAAATGTCAGAATTTCTGTAATTTGTTCATGCTGTGATACTTGGTTGCGAATAGGTCTTTTTGTTCAGTGTTAATTTTTATTTATTTCCTCATCACCAATAAAATAACTTCAATACACAAAATCATAAGACATTTTTTATTAGTTCAAAAGATATTAATGTTATACATGGGAATCGTACATAAGATTATTTTTTAAAAATACAAAGAATGTATATTATATAAAGAGTATTTATAACAACTCGGATCATAAAACTAAAGGAATACACTATCTACCTGTGACTATGCACACCCTCGTGCTTTATATGTACACTCTTACGCAGATGTCTACTTCTGTGAGATTCGCCGGCAAAGATTTATGATTTATACATCTTTTAGATAACTTTTTTTTTATTTTCAGAAAATCAAATTTTAAATTCAAGATATGATGACTTTTATGCATTTGTTATGAGGCAAACCAACAACAACATGTGCGACTATGTAATCAACTGTGAAAGCGGTATATTCCGCAATGTAAGTCAACAATACTTCTTAAATATATTTTGTATTTTTTTGTTGTACATAGCATTTTAGTAGAACTTACGGCTTCACCCGCAATCAAACTGCAAAAAAAAAAACAAACACTTTGGTCTTATATTATAACTAATAATTTGATGGCTGTAATCATTTTCAAACGTCTGAGTATGATTTTGACTCGCACATAGAGAGTTCCATGCCGAAAAATATCATGTTATGTTTATTAACATATTTAGACATTAAAATATTTTTTTACGCTTTTGCAATGCATACTTTATTATTTGAAAAAACAAGTTCGTGTTTCATATTATTTCTTGCAAATATTGTGGAAAACAAACTTTATTTTAGCGATCGTAATTCAAAATATCCACTATCTTATAAGATATTTAACGTAAATAAATATATTATGTAAATAATTTTTCTATAAAAGTATTTAGCAAGCTCCACTACCGCTATTTTTTGCACATTTTATACTGCACTTTTCCAAAGTTGGGAAGACAGTACAAAGACCTCGTATAAAATGTTTACGACTTTAGATAAATAGATTTTCTGAATTGGTAGCTTCGCTTTTTGAAGGGTTTGCTCAGTAACAAGAAAATTTTTAAACTTGCTGATTTTTGTATAAGTGGATAAGCTACACTGGGGTAAGTTAACCCAAGGAGGCTATTGCTGCTAATAATCATATGGTCTTATATTTATTTATCTTATATAAGCTACGAGATTTTTTAAGGAAATTGGTGTACTTACGGTTGCATCGCAATATATATATATATTGTAATATTATGTATGTCCGACAAAACATTCATTTTTATTTAAGACATAGTGATAGACACGAAATAATACAAGAAATAAGGATAAACTGGTAACGTCTAGCTTTCGCCTTCAAAAAGTGAATAGACCGTTTATGGGAAAAGGTGTACGCATGTGTAATAGAATTATAGATTTTCACAATCCATTTTGAGCTTGCCATTTAAACAATTTAAGTCTAAAATTAAAACGTAGTACTGAATAGGGCTTATTATACTGTCACGGAATACTTCGTAGATATCAATGTGTGGAACTAATGTCTGGTTGAGCTTCGCGTAGGATAATTACATAATTATTGTATTACAATATTGTATTACACAATTATTATTTAAAAAAGCAACCGTTGTGTTTCTCGCCAGTCTTCTCAGTAGAACTGCATTCCGAGCCGGTGGTAGATTCTTCACCGACTGACTACATTGACATTTAATTTAAATTTAAAATGTAAAATTGACAATTCAAAAGAGCTTGTAAAATTCTATTTGAATAAAGTATATTTTGATTTGATTCTTATCCAATTCAATTTCTTGTTATTTGGCTTTTAAGCGTGCCAGTTGGGCACACATTACTTCGTCAATGTTGTGTAGAATTGAGAAGACACGATGTAGATAAGGTATTTTATTCCACGGCTAAAAAGAGATATTCACGCTGAGATCTCTACATATAAAATATGAGCCATGAATTGTATGATCTAGACCTACAACAAAGATATCACAGTAAAGTATATACAAGATAAATACCCATAAAACATATTTATACAAAAATCTACATAAAGGAATGTACACCAAGTAACCAACATTAAAAACAATTAGCATTAAGGGGACGGGAGATTTTAGATGGGAGATCGTCATACAGAGGATGAAAGAGTTTAGGACTGCTGAAAAGGATGTAGGATAAATTATCTTCGTCAAGGCATTCAGACAGGGAGTGATTCCTGACTCTGATCTTCGCCAGGTGAACAGGAGTACATGCATGTCCAAGACGAATACGACTAATAGTTGATAATACCCAACATTCCGCTTTTTTGCAACGAGAGAACCAGGGACGTCTTGGTATCTCTGACCGAATTTCAGCATAATGCTGTTAATAATTATCCTTTAAGAGATTTCGATAAGTTCCAGTAAATACTTCACTTATTATCACGACAGATCCTGAGCAGAATTGAAAAAATATTCTAAAGGACCGCACTGTATAGCAACCTTAGCACATGAATCTGCAGTTTCATTGCCAGGAATGCCCGAGTTACCTGGGATCCACACTAAACGCATCGCTAAACCTTTACAATGACATGAGAATAGAGCTTCATGAATCCTCAAAGTAACAGAATACCTTGATTTGCTACAAAAAGGGCTCTCTTTTATTCCCATCAAGCAGCCTGATGAGTCAGTAAAGATTACACTCTGTTGAAGGTCGTGGGAAAAGGTGAACGAGATTGCTTCAAGTATAGCAACAGCCTCAACTTTAAAAACCGATGATTGGAGAGGACATTTAAATTGCAGAATAATTTTGAATTTCGAAATCCAGTACGCTGATCAAACACAACCATCCTTAGACAGATTCGATGCGTCAGTAAAAATAAGGATGTAATTCAACCAATTTTGATGAATCATGCAATTTTGTCTTGGTATCAGGAGCACCCTTGCCCAAACCAATATCTGTGACTATAGGAGAGATCATAGCTTAGGTATTGTAGGGTGAGTGTAAAAGAGGATTAGAGGAAAAACAAGACATACGATGTGGGAGTTTGGTAAACCTAAGGAAACTTTGTAGTATATGGACATGGTTTATTATCGGGGTTATCTTTAGATAAATATGTAATTTAGGCCATAAGATGTGGGAGGATAGCTGAAAAATTTTACCAACATAGCGATCAGGCGGCAATTGCCGCTGGAGAGGAAGAAGGGGGTCAACACACTTGACTTGCTTACGCATTAGTGGGTGAAGACCTCATTGTAACTAAAATTAAACGAAGGCGTTTGTATTGTATTTAATTTAATTAAGGCGCCTCACCACTCACCAGACAGAATTTGAAGCCTTGCTTTTTGTAGGATTTGCTCAGTAATAAGAAAATGTTTAGACTTGCTGACGTCTGCATAAAAGGATAAGCTAAACCAGTCTAAACTAACCCAAGGAGGCTACTGCTGTTGATTATAATTGGATGATCTTATGCATTCTTTAACACCGTGAATGTAATAAAAGAGATATAATATTACATTATTATATGGAAAATAAATAAAGCATATTTCAGTTAAATGAATAAAATTATATGCAATTTAATACTGAATTAATTTTTGTATAATATAATTTTTCAGGCTGCAATAAAATGCTTATCAATTCTTGGCACCTATTTAGATTTATCTAATAAGGACATGATAGACAACAAACCTTTGGGCATCAGCTTCGCCAATGAATTTAAATATTACTATGGTGTCAGTTTTTGTAGTATTTTTAAACCGAAATATTCACATGAAAAAAAAGTAAGTAATGAAATATTTTATAGTAAAAACATTATATGACCTACTGGACCAATCGAAATCCGGTTATTTTTAAGAGAAAAAATATTTAAAACCTGAAGTTTTATGAATTTAAAATGTTATCAGGTTCATAAGAAATAGAAATTCGTAAAATTCCCCCGATTCCCAGCTTCCCCTTAGACACGGGGGGATGCAAAGCGTTGAAGAAATAGTTTTTTTTTTCAATTTTCGGCTTACTGTGACGTTCTATCGAAAAATATTTTTTTCAAAAGTTGTAGGTCTAATAAAAGTCTACAAGTTTTATACTTACACTTTTTATAATAACCACAAAATTTTTGTGATATTTGCAAAAACAAGTTTTTAACTTTTCTTGGTTTTTTATTTGTAACTTCTAGAAGTTATCAAGAGATTATCCTAGGATAATCTCTTGATTTTCATGAAACGAAGGCAATATTATCTTCAAAATACATATAATATATATAAAAAAATTGAAATGTTTAACCATTTCCGAGAAAAGTGTGTTTTATGGTCTCGAGAGGCTGAAAATCAACGCCAACTTCAAGTGGACGCTTACATTTAAAAAAAATCATTCAATTTTCAGATAGGGCTCATTCTTTTTATCTTGAACTCTTCTTTTTGAAAAAAATAAAAACATTGTATGGTCGTCCTGTAAAAACACCCTTAAAAGTTTAAAAAAATTAAGAAATCAATATAATTTTTACTTTGTAAACCATCCATACCATTTGTATCATTGAAGAAGTGTACTATATTGACCAAATTCTTATAAACTAATTACACCAATGTATTTTTCGTGAAAAAACGAAAAAAATTGTATCCCTAAGTTTTTAATTTGACGCTTATTATTTATAAAATTTCAAATAAAAAATGAACAAAAGTTATAGATTTGTACTAGAACTACGACTTTTGTAGAAAACATTTTTCGATAGAACGTTACAGTAAGCCGGAAATTGAAAAAAACTATTTTTCGAACCTTTACGTCCCCCCATTTCTCGGGGAGTAGCTGGGCATCGGGGACATTTTACGAATTTCTAAACTATATATTTTAAAATCATAAAACTTCAGGTTTTGAATATTTTGGTCCCAAACCGGATTACGGTTGGACTATACTCTTGGTCTTCAATAAGAACTTAATGTACGAATTCGGCAAATAAAAATATGTAAGAAAATAAAAAAGATATTTGAAATGTCATAATATTGCTACCCTGTGGGTCTTTGATATTTAACGTGTTTATTTTAGTTATTACAATCAATGATAGCAGATGGCATCGCTACGGGAGTCGTTAGACCACTTACTTACACCATGTTCTCATCTTCCGAAGTATCCAGGGCCTTCAAGTTTTTATCTTCTAGAAGTCATAGAGGAAGGGTTCTGTTTGATTTAAGAAATCCGCTAAATTCCAATGTGATGCCAAGGTAAAATGTATCTGGACGTATTGTAAAATTAAAACGAAATGTGTCATATGAGTGCTTACTAAAACATAAATATTATTTTATCTTAATGGATTGATTACAATTTTGTAACGGTTATATCTAAATTAACCTAAGCCTATACATTGAAAATGGGCAGTTGTAGCCTTAGTCGTAACCGAGTAAAGCGAGTTGAAATCCCGGGTCTCGCACCTCTGATATTTTTATGTGCGAATCATTTCCAACATGATTACCACTTGTCTTAACGGTGAAGGAAAAACATCGTAAGGAAACCTGCATGTCTGAGAAAACCTAGCAAGTTTTCAAAAGACATGTGAAGTCCGCCAACCCGCACTTGGCCAGCGTGGTGGACTATGGGCTGATTCCCCTCGTACTGAAGGGCGGCCCGTACCCAGCAGTCGGACATTAAAAAGGGCTGAATACATACATTGAAAATTTTTGTTGGTCCACATATCCGTAAAGTACCCAATAGACGCAGATGGGTTGATTTCGTAACACTTTTTCTTGTACGTATTTTCTAATTTTTCAGGCTTATATTGAATCCTCAATTTGCATATGTCGTAGTGGGAGATCAAGATGAATTATGTGTTAGTATAATGGATTTATTAATAAAACGGGGTGCGAAGAAAATTTTCTTACAAATAAGATCCAAAGCTGTTACTCCGTTTATAGAGGCTAAGATATTGTAAGTACAAAAATGCATTTAATAAAAGATACCTATATTCCAAAAAAATATTCGTAATCGAAATTAATATTCCTCGTTGTTTGTTTAAAATAATAAAACTAAGCCAGTAAACAATAAAACATTCATGTTAGTACTCCAAATTGAACTTCGATCAACAATACTACTAGATATCGGGTCGGCGTAAGAAATTCGTCTCGGTAAATATGAACTCATTTAAAAAATGAGCGTATATTTCGATTAGTTCTATTGAAACACTGCCTACGCTGGCACGTTCACAATGCCGCAATATATATTTAAAAAATGCAAAAATAACGCGCGAAGAAGAAATTTTTCAAAAGGAGTGTCTTATTTTCGGAAAATACATGTAGTAGATTTAACCTACGAAATAACATAAAAATGAAATTATGAACAATTTAAAATCCGCTTAGAACTTAGGCCCAGGTCGGCCAATACATGCGCCAATACAAAGAAGCAAACAGAAACAAAACATAACGATTTAGCTCACAAAGCAAGAACGGGGGAAGAAAGTGCTTTATGTTTTGTCTTGGTTCGTTATTATACAAATAAAATAGTATAAGTATACAGTATATTCGCGCGGACAGAATTTAGCTTTGATTTTGTATGTTTGATCGAAGAAATTGAATTATTTTATTTCAGACTATGGATGACTCAAGGTATTGAGGTAAAAGTAAGCCGTTATGGAATTGAGGACGAAGAAAAATGTAGACTTTTTATAAGTGACGCTGCAAAATTAGGGCCAATTGAAGGCATATTTATTGCTCTGTACAAGATAGCTGCTCCAGCATATATAAATGTGCCAAGATCAATATCTAATTTGGATAAATTATCAAGAAACATGGATTACCTTAGGTACAATTACATTTTATCAGTACAAAATATCGCAGCAAAATTTCTGCAAACACAAAAAGTTTGTGTATTAATTGAATTATATAATATTGCAGATACTTTGTAATACTAGCAAGTAATGTTAACAGTTCGGAAGATGAACTTGTGTTCTCAATGTGCAGTAAAATATGTCACTATCGTAATAACATTGGTTTGAATGCTCTTCTATATCGAGCGGAATTCGTAGATGAGGTAAGTAACGAGAATAAGCACCTTGTTGTTAGAAATTTGGTACAGCTCATATCGAAATTACCACATTCGTTATGATTTATTGATGTTCTATCATGCAAAATAAAAAAAATGTATAAAGAGAGTCTAATTAAAAACTAATAGTCTGAGAGAGATTTTTATTCAATAACTTATTTGTATTATTATATGGTATCGATATATAATTTTGTCTTACATTTTCATCTGGATTTTGCAACTATGAATAATTTATTGTTTGGTTTATTTACATCATTTTATAAAGCTCATTTTATTAGGCTTTTTTTAATTTTTGTTTATTGTGGTCTTCAATAAGAATTCAAAAAATATTTTTATTTTATAACAGTTCGAAGGTCTTGGTAAAAGCCAAACAACGTATCAATCGATACACCAAGTTTTAAATAGCATGGAAAATAGTATAAAACAAAATTGTAGCAATGTGATATCATATAATACAAACAAAAATGCTAAGATGGAATATTCAAGAAAATTAAATGTCATTTTAGGTATGTATGAATATTTCATATGTTGCTTTTATCTTTTTTTTATATAATATTATATAATAGAAAACAATAAATACTTTTTGTCTTCAGGCAAACAAACAAACGGAACTAAATTAGATATAAATGCATCATTACAAGATATTGCAATAGATAAGCTCACAATAAAAGAAATAAGAGGTTTAATTTTAGAACACTATCAAGTTGCAGTATCTGAGAGGAAACTTATCCAAATGTCTTTATCCAGGTAAAAAATATCAAAATGGTAAATAATCAAAATGCACAAAACTTTTACTTCAACCATTATTAAAAAAAGGATAGATGGATGTATTACTCTTTAACGCTAGGACGGCTAAACAGATCTAGATAATATTCGGCCTAGAGATAGATTATAGTTGAAATAGCACATAGGTTTGTGTCACATTTATCCCGAAAAAATGTAAGGTTCCCGTAGGATACATTTATTTTTGTTTAGGGACAAACCCGAAGTGAAGCGAGGGTGAGTCGCTAGTAGTAAATAATAATTAAAACTAAACCAATATCACACTTACATAAACGCTTACTTTCAGTATCCAGAATGTTGAATACTATTTAGACGAATTAAACCACAGTGGGCTTGAAGCAATAATCTCGTACGTCAATGACGATTCCTATGAAGCATGTGATTCATTCAAACAAATGTTAACGTTGACGAATAATATTCCAGAGGTAATTTGTAAACTAAAAATATATTTCATTCAAAGGGCGTAAAATAAATTGCTAGAAGACAGTACTAAAAGGATAAAAGGGCAAATATTCATTTGTATAGACTATAGATATGTTTAAATCGGACTGGTTGTGATTAAGTGCTCCACTAAGGACGGCCAACTAATATAAATAGACTCATTAAATGTATTTAATATGGGAACTGATATGCGAATGATGCAAAAGATGCATTTGACTAAATGCAAGGAAGTGTGCAGAATAAATATTAATGGTAACTTTACGAGCATACTAAATGTGTTATACGAATCTAGGTAATGTGACAAAAGGCAGTGGTGGGTGCTGTCGGCTAACAAAAACACTATTATAATACTGGCAGAAAAACAGAACAGAATTATGTGTAACTAAGACAAGAATTAAATTATTTTTATTAATTTTAGAAACTCTATGACATGGATTATGTTGACCCTGCTGCAGAATATTTGATTTTAATTCCTGGTTTTCAAGGCGATTGTGGCGTGTTTGAATCTTTATGCTCCACTCTCAAAATCAAAGGAATAACTGTCCAACTTGGACCAGACTTGGGAGCAAATACTATATCAGTAATGGCAGAAAGTATATTGAAGGTTAATATATTAAATATTTTAAAGCTCGATAAATAAAGATAAGCAAATAATAATAGTATACAATTTTTTTTACAAAAGTAAAGATTGCAATATTTTGATGACAAGTCCACTAATTTATATTAATCTTTTCTAATAATCGCTAGATAATGATGACAGATCTCAAAAATTTGATCAAATTTTCATACATAAGAAATAACCTTTATAGAAGCAGGCTAAGCTGCAAAGCTAATGATTTCTAAGTTAACATGATCACACTATACAAATTATTTAGATTGTATTTAATTATTACTTTTCTAATTGTTTAATTCTACTTTTCATTTTTATCTTATTTAGAATGTAGTAATAAAATTAGAGGAAAAGAATAAATTTTATCTCTTGGGATACTCGTTTGGTGTTAATATTGCTTTGGAAGTTGCAGCATTATTAGAAAAGAAAGGTAATTTTTTATATAAAAAACATATATTGTGTTGTATTTGTATATAAATAATTAGTTCATAAATGAAATAACATACAAAAATTAATATTACAGGCATCGTTGGTACAATTTTTTGCCTAGACAGTAGTCCAGATGCTTTGCGTGTACAACTAAATACGTATACCAGCAATTTGGCAGAAGAAGAGTTACAAAACGTACTAATTGATCATATTTATTACTTAATAACTAAAGAAACAAACAACAAACTTAAAGAAGAAATAAACACATTTAACACGTTTTAAGAAAAAGTTACGGCTTTTGTCAAAGAAATAAAAGCACGTGTGCCTTATCCTCAAGAGTATATCAGACTAAGTGTAGAATCAGTATATAACAGAATTTTACTGGCTATGAAATATAACCCTACATTTACGCTTGAATCTGAAATAGTTCTGCTAAAAGCAATCAATGATTCAAATGCTGAAATTTTACCATACGATTATAATTTGGCCAAATATACCAAAAGACCAGTAAAAGTAGTAAATATTGAATCGAATCATACTACATTACCATTTAATGTTAATGTGCCGAATATAATAAATAAAATGCTTGACAAGGACCTGCTAACGAAATATAAAAACACTAATCTTTGCAAAACTTATATGATAAACAAGGAGTAAATATTATGTTATATTAAGGGTCCTAAAAGTGATGATCAACTTTTGAAATGAACGTAAGAAACCAGATGTAGACGATAATTGGGATCAGCCTGCTATTCAAAGATTTGGATTGTTGCTACAATTTTAGACTTTTGCATACTCTTATCAATTAAAACCGCTGAAGTATAAAAAAAATCTTATTCAATGTAATATTTCAACACAATCATAGCTTTAATTAGAAAACACCCAAAAGCGTCCAATGCATTGATATTTTCCGACTTCTCGGAGGAGACATACATCGACATTTTGATTCATATTATTATTATTATCATTGTACCGAGATAGTCTGGTCAACATCAACTCCACCAAGAATTTAAAAGCTCTGAAGAAATAAATTCATACATATTACGTAGTATAGAGATTATGTAGTTCTAAAATGTTAGCACGTATTAAATTTATGAAGCCACTAAATTAATGTATATGTAATAAAGCACTTTTTAGAAAACATTTCTTTTAATTTTAATACAAAGAATTGAATGTACGAATAAAGACTACGTTTAAATTGCTAAAAAAATTTCTTACGATTCTACGTTAAATTATAAATTATTTTTTAAAAAAAAAAAAAGACTTTCTATAAAATAGAATAAGTTAAAATTTAAAAATTAGATTAGCTTAAGTAAACTAATTTATATTTATATTTTTGAAAACCTTCACAGAAACTTTTTACACTGACTGTAGATTTTAAAAACTCCCAAAAATATACGCTTATAAAATATAAGAAAATATTTTTTATCTTATATTATCTAACTAGCGGCTCACCCTCGCTTCACTAGGACTCGCCTCTAGACAAACAATAACAAATCTATCCCATGGGAACCGAACATTTTTCCGGAATAAAAAGTAGCTTATTTGTTATTCTAATGTATGAACGTTATTGGTGTAAAGTTTCATTAACACAGGTTTTTAATTTTTGTGTACTAAAGTTTTAGTTTTTGTGTACTAAATTGTATAAGTTACTACAGTTTTTTAACTACCCCACGAGAACTCTTTAATTTTCCGGGATGAAAAGTATCTAAAATGTTGACTGGATGGGATATAAAGTACCACAATGCAAAATTTCATTTAAATCAGTTCAACAGTTTCGGAGATGAGCCCGTACAAACAGTCAAACAGACAGACAAACCGACAGAGAAACAAAAAAATTGAAAAAAATCTGGATTTCTTCTATTTCTCTTCTTATCCCCCTGACTCGATTTTAGCATTTTTTTTTCTATGTAAAGACATTCTACCTCTACAGTTTTGTTATATGTTAATAGCTGTTATATTTTATCACTTTACAAATTAATGAACTGAAGGTTACATAAGCCGCCCGCTGTGTTCACAGTTCGTAACGGCCCTATAAATATAATTTTTTATAACAAATATTAGTTCTTGTATACTAAATGAGTTTTTATTTCGTTACGCCTTAAAGGAAATTATATTTATTTGCTATGTTTCCTAGCTTTATAATTAATTTTATATTTATTTCTAGTAACAGATACTCGTATAAAATTAATCATAATTATCGGTTAGTAATTTTATAATAAATATTACTTATTTCGGTTTTTTTTTATCTGTCTCAACAACATTCGTTAGTTAAATGTTCCAAAGTATTGTCCTTTAACTTAAAATATATATATTTACATAAAACTATAACTAAGCCGAATCTGTACATTAAATATTTTTTTTGGAAAATCTTATTGAAATCTTTTTAGAATTTTTGTCTGTCTGTCTGCCTGTGACCGTATCACAAAAAAACCACAGGAGGGATTTTGACGAAATTTAGTATGGTGATAGCTGGTTATCGGGGTCAGCATCAGGAATACTCTTTACTACGACAATATATCTCATTTCCGAGAAAAAATGCAAATACTGCTTAGAATGCAACCACGATGATATTATAAGCATTTTAGCGAGATATCTTACTAAATATGGCAGAAACTATTAAAAAGGCTTATCTAGAAAAAAATATCAATAGCGCTATTTCATTCATTAAAATAAGTCCAAAAATTTAAGTGTTATTTAGTAGATATTCGTCAATAGATGTCGCCATATTTTTTTTTCAAAATACATAGTTTTAATTCCAAAAAATTAAATTTACAGATATTGAATGTACATACCTTTCTATGATGTTATTAGAATTACTATTAAATTACTTGCGGCACCGCCCGTGTTCAAATTATTAGTAAAACAATTATTTTGTCATTATAAATTAGTGACATATTAGTAATATTTTGTTGGCCGAAACAATTTTTAAATGAAATTTTTTTTATTAAAGTAATAGTAAGTTTAGTAAATAATGTTAATGTTTGTAATCTTTTAATGTAAAAATTGGGCAAGAGCAAGTCCAACTCGCGCATTGTAGGTTCCGCATAGCTAAAACTGTATTGTTTTTTTTACTTACATATTTTGTTAGGTTAACACTAAAATAAATACGAATAATAATTACGTTTCCACAATATCAACCGTAAAAATAAGTTTGTTTCATATTATTTTTTAACATTTTATGGAAAACAAGTTTATGGTTGTTAAACTGACAAAGCGGGCAGCTAAAAATATTCCATATCTGCAAGATAATTTTCGATAAAAGTATTTTAGAAAATGTTATACCTCAACTTTTTCAGATTTTTTTGACACCATTTCTTGAAGGCTTTAAAGGTGCAATAAAATGCTTACGACTTTAATCATATTAGCCGAGCCATATGAAAAAATAAAGACCATTTGCTTAAGATTATGTATTTTTGGAACTCTCACTTTCCCCTACAACTTTCTTTTTAAAATCATTTCGAAAAATATTACTAACTAATGCTAACTCATCCCTGTTTCGCGATAAATTAACACTAAGAAAAGTTATTATTATATAATTTAAATGTGTGCCTCCTGTGATGAGTGATTTAAGTCGAGTTGTACCCTTTTTGTGATTTTTACATAGAAATAATCAGAAAAAAATTGGGATTTTTTTTCTAACTCACGTTCTTATATTTACTATAGTTTCGGAGATAATTTTGTGCAAAGTGATATAAGTAGAAGGTTTTTGCAAAAATTTTGTGAATATAGACATATTTCAAGTTGTAACCTCTATAAGTAATTGCTGCACACGCTATTTTTCGTGCTTCGTAGTATAAGTGCGATTGTATTAATTTTCACATTTTATTTTTTAGTAAATTTATCGTGAATATTGATATTGTTAGAGTTATATCACTTTGAACAGATTTTTCTCAATAATGATTAGGGTACAATTCAACATGTACCTACTAATCCTAATTCTGTACAAATCAACCTTTATGTGTAAACGAATATAAATTGAATTGTATTCAAAACTCAAACCAAACCTAAATCAAAAATGTATAAAGAATCTCGTGCTAAATGATACAAGTGCTGGGATACACCTATAAACTTTTAACTTTTGTGGTTTTGGGATTTGGTTTGGTTTGGTTTTGGGTTTTATGATTTTTTTCGCGATTTTGGAGCAGTGATTTTGCATGAACTTGATCCTTCAAAAACAATTATGATGAGCGCGTGGGCAGTCAAGTGGTTAGTCGTCTTTTACAACACCCTCGGAATGTAGGGTTGGTGACTTTCAGTATTCTCAATCCGATACAACACACGGACAGTTGCAATTAGTAGTTGCCGAACTGAATCAGATAGGTGTACCTTCTTACAGACATTTTTATTATCATTTCCGAAATCTCGAATTGCTAAAATTATGAATTTAGCCACTAGTCACATGGCGAACATGAGTTCACAAGACCATATTAAAGTTGAAATTGAACGAACAGAACAAAATAATAATACCAATTAAGACGGCTACGGATATCATGTAAGAGAACTTATTGAAGGATCACTGCCAGTGAAACCTATAGAAAGTCCAGTCCCTACTATCCACGAACACAAAAATTTAGAAAAATCTGCAGAATATTTAACAGAAATGGTTATTAACAATAATAAAACAAACGATACAAATGACAATGATTGAAAAAACCCTATGATGATTTGAACCTTAAAGATTCATCCAGCGATGGTGGTATTTAAACCTTTATAAAAAAAAACAAATATGACTTTTCAAGAATTAAACAAAACTAAAGGCACTGGCTCATGGCATTTAAAAGTAATCAATATTATATGAACTGGCATTAATCAGTCTTTTAAAGTCTCAGATTAGTTATTTGGGCTTATTAATACAAATATAAATATAACTTATCAAAATAAAAAAAAACTTATCAAAATTAAAAAAATAATGATCTCTTCGAAATTAAATGAGATTAAGCATAAACTACTTAAAATGAAATACTTAGTTATTTTGTTCGTAATATTTATGACAGTATAACCACGGATAACAAAATGAAACCAATAAGTAATCCAGATAAATAGCTTCTGTTCTATTCTACAAAAGTTCCACTGTGTGACAATTGTTGATAAAAATTATGGTAGGGGTATTATATTGACAAAGACTTAATAAATCTTTAAATTTTGCTAATGTAATAGGTAAATGGTCAGTGTAATATGGATTCAAAACTTCTGTATGTAATAGATTATTATTTTTTCTTCTTGAAGAATAATAATTCTGCCTTTTTTAGTTATTAAGCTCATAATATTACACATATATCACTTGACACTACCTGAACTTCTCTAAGTTTGTTCCATGATATTTTTTGATTTTTAGTATTTTTAGCCCAATTTCTACCATCCAGTAAAATTTTATACTTATAAAAATCTATAACACTCATTTTAATCACATTATAATTAGGAGGGTTGACTTTTGACCATTTAACTAAGGCAAACCATTTGTAGGGGTATATATTAGCTTATTTTTAGCGTTTCTTTTTATTAAAGCATGAACGACGTCACGCTCTAAAAACCTATGAATTAAGGTTATACCATACTTCTTACCTGCATAGCTATAAAATGCAAATACAATTTGATTTCGATTTTGACCGGTACAATTATCGGTTCAAAACTTGAATTCTTTAACACTATCATTTACTGTGGTCTTAATAAATTTCACATAACCCGTGCTCGCCATTATTTTCGGGCCACATGTAACAAGTAAGCTTCTTCTAATTTACGACACGTTTGACTCAGTTTGTAGTGAACCTACTTGCAGTGCCAGCGGTCGCGGGTTCGAGTCCTGCTGGGGGCATTCATTTGTGTGATGAGCACGAGTGTTTTACTCCAGTTATGGGTGTTTATATTTATAATATGTATTTAAAGTTTTATATGTATAGTGTATCAACTATCTGGTATCCATAACTCAAGCCTCGTAGCTTACCATGGAACTGGATGGTGCTGTGTGTTAATGTCTTAACATATTTATTTATTCTTGACTAGTAAGATCAAATACGATAAAATTATAAATTGACAATTTTCATTTATAATAAATTGGCCTACATTACCGCGAGGACAATTTAAAATCTTTTGGAAATCGAAACACGCAGTAATTATTTTTCTTTTACTTTCTAAAGCTTATTTTTTATCTTTTGCCTTAATTTCTCTAGCTATAGTCTTGTTTCTCATATGATTTTCTTGTTTGTGCTTTTCTTCTATAGTGATTATATATTTTTTTGTATTATATATAAGACATTCGTCAAATATGTCCTTTTTCGGTTTATAAAATAAAATATACAAATTTTGATTTATGATATTACGGTACTGTCTAACTGTCTTTGCTTTTTTAACTATATTTATTATTTTCAGTAGCACACCACTTATTGTACAAAGAAAACATTTTTTTAAATGTAAGATCGCTATCCAGGTAAAGCTTAGTGATTCCTGTGTAATTTCTTCAGCACATGGTCCTAAATCCATACATCTAGCAGGGTTTTCATTTGACGTAAAAGGAGAAGTCGTGGGTAAAATTGCAGTTGAACTGATACTATTTAAATTGATAAATTTTGCTTTGTGAATACTTGGTATTGAACTCCCACTATTCTCAACAAATCCTACTGTTGTTCAGCTTTAAGTGGCACCGATGATTCTGAAAACAAAACTATATTAATAAAAGACTTAGTACAAAATACACATAGCTTACAAACTCAAATATAACTTATATAATAATATAACTGCACGCTTTTTATTCCTCTAAGAGTTAGACAAGCCTGTATAATACATACATACACATTTCACCAGCCATGCCTTTAACCGGGCACAATTTTTTACGCCTCTTAGCTGCCTCACTTACGAAGAGCCAGCGAGGCAGATAAAAGCCAAAAACACAATTTTAATGATATTTATAGCTATATTTAATAATTAAAAAAATGTAACTTTATTTAGCAACAAAGCATAAAGTCTTATGTCTATGTTACGTCTTTATACGTTAATTTTATTTTAAATTGCAACCACGCATATGGTCGTAATAATAAGTTACGACTCCTAGAGTAAAATTATTGCGTAGTATAAAGTCGTAACTGACCACTGCCAGTGATTGTTAACGGCGCATACAGTCGTAACATAGATATACCGACGTTATGCGCTGGAATCGTAATTTTATTTATCGTTGACAATTAAACGCTATCACATATAAATATTATTTATTCCTACGATAATATGGCATAGTAAAGAAGTACATTTCATAATAATATACGAAAATGCAATAAAACTTACCTTTTCTAAGATGTTCACCGGCCGTTACTTCTTCGTTGTTTGGGTTTAACTTATTTAAAACTAATTTAAAAATCTTTGACGAACGTACGTAACTCATTTCTGAAGTTTATAATTGTATTGATCTTAATTATAAAAAAAACAACAACAACACCACATAAAACTTTTGTTCAATATTATTTTCAACATTCAAAATTGTGACAGCGATTGTGTCATACGACGTCGTTACTGTGGTCTCATTGTCATGTGCGCGGCCCAATAAACCGGTGCACGTCGTCGAAACTAGCGGCGTGACTGTATGCGCGGGAGCGTTCAAATGTTAAGACTATTATCCATTTGAAAATTCACTATTTATATAAGATATTAATTTTCTGAATTCACGAATATTTAATATGGTATAATATGGTTCCAATGGGCCAAAAATATCATTTTACTTAAAAAATGAGTTCAGACTTTATGCGTAGGAGGCGTCGATTTTTACTTCATGTATATCAATTTACACAACGACAACTTATAGGTGCAATATAATTTACAACTCACAGGCTTTTCAATAATTACTCTAAAACTATAATATTTACCAGAAAAATTTAAATGCACAGTGAAAGTGAATGTTTTTATCTACATAATAAGGTACTCAAGTTTAACCTAGCCCACTTAGAACGCGAACTAGAATTTTTTTTAATCTTGTTTTTGCTCTCATGTAAAAAGTAAATTTTTGACTTGTATCACTTGTCACAAGAGGCACAGAAATATTCAGCTAAATATAAATTAATTAATAGCTGTCTATTAGTAAATAAATGATTAAAATTAATTCAGTAAATTGAGAATTTATCGCCCAAAACTAAACAAACAAACAAACGAAACAGAAGTATAGACTTACTATAAATGTTATTATTAAAAAAAAAGTGCAATATTACTAAGCCAAATAAGAGATAAACGGAGGAACGTTTATGGCATAGTCAATCACCGCCATTATTTACCGATGATGTAGTGCGCATTGCGCAATGAAATTGGTATATTTAAGAGTAGATTTACTTATATGTAAAACCTAAGAAGATATATTCTTTCTAAGCCTGAAAAATTAAACGTGTTTTAATTCGACCAGACAATTAACTGTTTTTTTAATGCTATAGTAATTATTCCCACAAGTCGAAAAAGCCGAACCTACATACATTACATGTCAACTGTAATCGTTCATTATTGTTTATTTTTTCATTTTCTGTAGTATCTCTTAAATATTGACGGTTCTTCGGGACGAAGACGACATCTGCGTAGAAAAACAGCTTAATTTCAGATTTTATATAATAAGATAATTATTTTAATAATAAAACAGTAAGTGCTTATTGTACAAACTGGTAATCCGATTTTTTCCGTCGAAAAAAAAAATCGTCAACACAGAGCATTTTTAATATTGGGAAATGCATTTACGCATACCACCTGTAGGACCACAATAACCATGGGGTTGCTCCACAGTCCACTCTGCTATCAGAGAAGTACCAGATAACCCGCATGGTACACCGTTTCTTGGCTTCGCACCCGGCTGAACTACCGGACGCTAATGCCCCCCCCCCCCCCTCCCCTTCCTCACCACGGCAACGTGAACGCACGTTTGGGGGGATACTTTTACCTTTCTAGCTTAACTGAAGCTACCCACTTCTTTTGCCGAATTGAATCGGCAGGGAAATTAAAAGAAAACAAAATAAGCAAAATACATGACTATTATAAAATAACTAAATTTTAATGATTTACATTTCAATATTTCATCGGGAATAAATAATAAATACTTTCTAAATTAGTTCAAAAATTTATTGACTTCATTTTACATAATATTGACCCTCTCGGTTTGACAGCGACAAGAGGCGGCTTTACCTATAGTGCAGGGTGTGCGGTGCACAAAGGCGCAGGATCTCAGGGGGCCCCAAGCGCCGTGACACTTCAAAAGAGCATTCGTTCGGTCGTCGCCGGCGGGGCGCTCTCAAAGACCTTGTGCCCGTGTTGTGGCCAACGTCGGGCGGTGGTAGCAAAACAAGGCACGCGTAGTTTATACAAATTGGCAGCATTTGTCTATAGCTTTAGAACGCCTTGAAAAGAGCTTAGGGCACCTATGTCTCGTAAGAAAGTAATTACGTTGAGAACGGTTATTTTATGTAAAAGAAAAGACGGTAGGCTTCTTGAACAAAGTTGAAATTGAACGGGAAAAAAGAAGAAAGAGGAAGGGAAGAAGTACTATATAGTATAAGTAGTACTACTGTAGTAACTTACTACAGTAGTAAGTTCTTACTGTGTAGATCAAAATGATAGCATTTCAGATTAATATTTTTCATTTGTAAAAGTATATAGTAATAGTGTTGCTTAGTAAATTGTCTTTTTAAATAATAGCAAACTAAATTAAAATTATTATTCTTAATTAATTTACCTTTTTAAATTACACAGAGAACAATTATGTGGCTTAAAAATTAATGTTATATTTTATATTTTTCTTTATGGTTATAAATATAATAATGGCAACACTAAATATAGATTACTAATTAATATTGTTTAAATTGTAATAATTATAAGAATAATAGGAAAAATTAATTAAATAATATTCTATATTCGATTATAATTAAAATTATAAAAATGTTTAAAGATAAAAAATATTGTAATGTAATTGGTGCAATTTTCATTTTGTTAATTGTGGGTAGGCTGTCTGTAACAACTATACCTTCAAGACATGTAACACCTCAGTCTCTCCCGTGACCATGGATGCTGTAAAGCATTCGAAACGTCGGGAACTAAAAATCAAAATAAATCCGCGAAATAATCCGAAAAGATAGTTATATTTAAAATGTCAAATATTCGCGTTAATCTTAGAAAGTATTACACTGGAAGGATTTGGACTTAGATATAAAAAAGCGCATGGTTCTAATTTAGAAAATAAACTATGCTATGCTGACTCTTCAGATTTGGAGAAGTTCGAGCTTTTAATGAAATCGAATAGTTCCGCGTTGATTGATGATATTTTAAATTATTTGTTTACGAATAAATTAATTTCACTGTTTGCAAATCTGTCCACAGCATTTAGAATTTACCTCACATTGCCAGTCACTGTAACACATAGAGAAAGATCATTTTCTAAACCAAAAATATTTAAAAACTATCTCAGATCAACGTTGTTGCAAAGAAGATTGACAAATATTTTATCGTTACTGTACTCATGGTATTGGGCATGAAATCAAAATTGAAGTCAGTGACATCGTTAAAGGTTTTGCTAATGCAAACTTTTTTGGAAATATATTTGTGTTTTATGCGGGTCCTGTAATGTTAATGACATTATTATTTTTAAATTAAGTATTTTTGAAATAACTACAAAGTTGTACTTTTTAATTCTCGTAACCCCTTCCTAAAAAAAATTTTTATTCGTGTGTTAACATTTGTACCCGAACTTCCGTTCACTGGTGAAAATATAACTTTAAATATTCCAGTTTGACCGCGCGCCTACTAGAGGGTGCCAGGGTATTGATTGCACACGGGCGCTACATGCGCTAGAGCCGCCTCAACGTACATATTTGTCATTTGAACACCTTTTCATAAATATAATTATAATTTTGCTACTACTTACTAGTGAAAAGTGATTCTTGGACATTTTAATCTTGTATGGCTCCTGCACCACTTCACAAACCATGCTGGCAATTTGACATGTGCTTTCTTGCAAGAATAATGTCCGACTGATGACGCGCTCGACACGACTTTTGTTGAGCCATTCTTGTAACGCAGTTACATTTCCTGTCTTATTATTTATTCGTAGCCTTTTTTTCTTTTTTTCATCGTTGGGAAATGCATTTACGCACGAGGTGTGTGAGGAGGTCGAACACATACTTATTACAGTTTGTTTGAGACGTCTATAACCTTAGTCTCTCCCGTGATAATGATTGCTGTAAAGCGTTCGAAACGTCGGGAACCAAAAATCAAAATAAATCCGCAAAATAATCCGAAAAGATAGTTTTATTTAAAATGCCAAGTATTCGCGTAAATTTAAGAAAGGATTATGTGAATTGAAGACCATTAATTCAAAGTTTCAAGTAATTCTGATCATAAAATAAAGTTTTATCTCCTTTTTCTACATTACAACCGTTTACGCTTTTAAGAGATGAATTTAAAAAAAAAACTATTTGTTTTATTTATTTAATGAAACTTTATAAAAATAGAGCTCATATATCAGTATAACATATAGGCTACTTCTTATTCCGCAAAAATTGTCAGTTTCTGTGAAATTTGATTTTGTTTCCCTGGAGGTGAAACCGAACGATACGAGGGTGAACCGCCGAAGATTGAGAAAAAATGGCGAGAATTGGCAACGCCACAAACAAATATGAGGAATATTTAATCTCATATGTAATTTCGTAATATTGCATGTTCCGTTTTAATAAAAATATTTATGGTACGTCTATACATCTATTCTTATATTCTAAAGAGAAAAGATTTATTTATTTGTAGGCGATAAACTCTCAACTACTCTAATTTTAATAATTCTTTTACAATATATAGCTACTAATATCAAAAAATAAAGTATTAGATTATACTTATAACATATACTAGCCAGATTCGTTGTGGACCGTAAAATTAAATAAAATAAAAAAAAACATATTTTCGAAGTCGGTGCCAGCCGATACAATTAAAGCATACCGACTTCGAAAATATCTGATTAGGTATGTTTAGTAAAAGAATACTAAAAATCAGTTATTTTTACTCTTTAAAGTTTTTTGAAGATAGTTTTTATTTTTTTTTTAAGTTTTTATTTTTCCATTTTTAGTGTAAAAATAGTAGTAGCAAATTAAGAAGAAAGTATTTAAAAAAAATATTCGCCTAAGCCCTTTAAGATACGTTGATACTAATTTTTACCTGAAAATTGACAAACTAAAATTCGCTTTTATTAGTAACACTAAAAATCGGTTAGTAAAGATTTCTCAGAGATGAGATATTTTCCCGCAGTAAAAGTATTCTATATGTTGACCCGGATAACCAGTTATCATCATACCAAATTTCATCAAAATCTGTCCAGTGGTTTTCTCGTGACGCGTTCCCAAACAGATAGACAAAAATTCTAAAAACTATAGACTCGGCCTCTGGATCGATAATAATGTTTATTTCAATAAGATTTTCCAAAAAATATTTAATGTCCAGATTCGTTAAATCGTTCGTATAGATTTTCAATCACCCGCTTTATCGGTTTAGTAACCGCAAACTTTGTTTTCTATAATATGTTAAAAAATAGAATGTATGAAACACAAACCTTTTTTTTTCGTAAATATTCGTATTACATTTTATTGTTAACGATACGTAAGTAATTAAAAACAAAAAAGTATTTCGCTAAATGGAATCGTTGATGTGCGAGTTGGCCGGGCACTTGCCTACCCGATTTTTATATTTAAAGATTTGCAAATTTAGCAATTTTTTCTAAATAATGGCATATATTATTATTTGAAAATTGTTTAGGCCAAGAAAATATTACTGATATAGTACTAATTTACAAAGCCAAATATTTTAAATTTATGTAATTTTATTTTAGACTAGTTTTTGTATTTTTTTCTTAGAAATGAGATATTTTCCTGCAGTAAAAAGTATCCTATATGTTGACCCGGATAACTAGCTATGATCATACAAAATTTCATCAAAATCCCTCCAGTAGTTTTTCTGTGATGCGGTAACAGACAGACAAACAGACGAAAATTCTTAAAACTATAGATTCGGCCTTTGTATCGATAATAATGTCTATATTTCCATGAGATTTTCCAAAAAATGTTTAATGTACAGATTCGACTCAGAATCTTATTACATGTAAAGATATTGTTCGAGAAAATATCTGTTTTTCTCAAATACAGTTCAAAAGAAATTTTGAATTTAACTATTTCGTCTTTTTTTTTAAAGATCAGTGGCGAGCTCATACAATATATATGTTTTTTAATTTATCGTATAATCTTTTAGATTCACATGTTATTTACTATCACGTTGTTACATTCAAATCTGATAATAGTAGGGGAGCCCAAGAGGGGATTTTCTGTAGTTACTCGAGCGCGGCAGATAACATAAAAGAGGTTACCTTGCACTCTATTGAGTACTTTCACCATAATATAAGTCTTCTATATAAAGGGGCGCGTCTAGGGAAGCCGATTAAAATATTTAAAAAATGTTTTGATAAGGTAGAAATACTTGAAACCGTCAGATAAGGTGTGGTAGGCTAGTCACATTCCTAAAAAGTGTCCAATTCAATAATCTGCCGATTTGCACAAGCCTAAGAGGCAAAAATCGACTATAAAGTTTATGATGATTTTTGCCTCTTAGGCTTGTGTAAATCGGCAGATTATTAAATTGGACACTTTTCAGGATGTGACTAGCCTACCACACCTTAATCTGACGGTTTCAAGTATTTTTACCTTAGCAAAATATTTTTTAAATATTTTAATCGGCTTCCCTAGACTCACCCCTTTATATAGAAGACATATATTATGGTGAAAGTACTCAATAGAGTGCAAGGTAACCTCTTTTATGTTAATCTGCCGCGCTCGAGTAACTACAGAAAATCCCCTCTTGGGCTCCCCTACTATAATGAATAGATTTTTACATATTTTATTGATCCATGAAAATGTTTTGCACATAATGTTGCACTAACAATGATAATATGTTTAATAATTGACTCACAATACTGCATAATTAATAAATAGAGGGGAATACTATTCGGTTGTGAGTCAGTTATGTATATAATTCAGACTAAAAATATAACAAAATTCAGTACAAGTTTATCGAAGTAGTAACTACTAATACTTTTGCACTAAAAGTCAAAGGTTAGTCTAAAAAATTTGAATTGTCAATGTTAATGTATGACTTTACTTTGTTACCGTGTTGTTTGTGTTTAATATGTACATTTCATTCAGTTTTTTGACCTTTTAGCTACCTATTGTGAAAGTAATTAGTATCCTCTGTATTATATATTAAATATATTGTATTACTTATAAATAAAATTTAAGTACCTATTTAAGATAATAATAATATGATAAATGATATTTTGCTTTTTCGTTTCCGACGTTTCAAATAATTTACAGTTAACATAGTTAAGATAGTCAAGGCAGTGGTAGCCCAGTGGTAACGCGCTTGCTTGGGAAACCGAGCGAAACGGGTTCAAATCCCGGGTCTCACAACTCTGATATTTTAGTGTGCTAACCATTTCTAACTTGATTACCACTTGCCTTACGGTGAAGGAAAACATCTTGAGGAAACCTGCATTTCTAAGAAAACCTAGTAAGACATGTGAAGTCCGCCAACCCGCACTTGAAACTCGAGATAAAAATTTATCAGTTTTGATTTCCATTGAATTTTTAATATGTCATATTTTAACTTATATTATTAATAGTTTTTATTTGTAATATTATGTGTACATTTATGTTATCACTCTAGTTTCCGTTAACTTAGCCTACGCTATAAAAGTCGCGAACAGGAATTTAGGATTAAATTAAGAACTTCTGTGTTTACCACATTGGTGGATGTTCTGTCTGGTTCTGCGTTTTACTAAAATGATTAGATAAAAACTATCCTATGTCCTTCCCTGGGTCTCAAACTATCTCCATTCTAAATATCATTTAAATCGGTTCAGCGGATTAAGCGTGAAAAGGTAACAGACAAACAGACAGACAGACAGAGTTACTTTCGCATTTATAATATTAGTATGGATAGTATGGATGTGTATGGTGGCACCATTGGCAAATACATGAATAATTAATTTACTTTTTACTTAATTTGATTTGAATATGTTTAAAGCTAAATGTATTTAATGAGCGTGTACTAGTAAGCGTCATCAATATTGTAGTGATTCTGCAAGGTGAAGTAGCCACAAGTAGACATTTTTTCTTAAAAGTGATTAAATAATGTCAAACATGCAGGATGAGAGACAAGATGAGTTAAAAGGGGATGAAGTGGTTATAAGTGGAATATCCGGAGTATTTCCGAAATCTGATTGCGTTTTGGAATTCATGGAGAATTTGTATAATAAGGCAAGGTTTTTTTTAGTTTTCTTCATATCTTTTTACTATTTAATTAACTTGATGCGATTTTTTCATGTTTAATCTTACAAGTATATATTTTGCATTGTCGTGACTGACTTCATACAAAACTTACTTTACAATAACAGTGCTGATGTTTAAGATTATAGCTTAAGTTTCAGATTTAAAAATATATGTTACAAAATAAGACCAAATTGTAAAATTTAATTTAATTGCAAAAATCACATAAAGCAAATGAGTTTAAAAATAGTATACATACTTTAAATATTCAAAATTATTACTTTATAATAATACCTACCTACTGCAATAATAAATTAAATCTCTAAATAGAATACCAGTGAATTTGTTTATAAATCATATTAATAAAAATTAACTAAATAATATGACTACTAACTAAAAAGCGTTATCTAAGATATTAAAAAATTATTGTTGATTTTATTATTTTGTTCTGACTACAGGTTGAAATGGTGGTATGCGTTGACCCTCATTTTGTTCATCCAGATGTTCCACATCATATAGGAAGAATGAATGAACCGAATAAATTGGATGCTCAATTTTTTAAAATCATGTTCAACCAAGCCATGTCACTGGATCCTATGTGCAGAAAGTTATTGGAACAATCGTATAGCGCTATTTATGATGCTGGTAATGCTTATACGAGTATATCTATATAGATAAATAAAATTTAATTTGTCTCTTAGTAATAAATTAAAATAACAGCTTTTTACTGATTAGATATGAAATTATTTGCGGTATTTATACGAAAAACGCAAATTTTTTTATCTTTTGTCTATCTGTCAGTTTGTCTGTTAGTTCCGGTTAATCTCCAAAACAGCTGGATTGATTTTAACGGGACTTTCATTGGCAGATAGTTGATGTTATACGGAGTAAACTTAGGTAACTTAGGTTACTTTAATTTTAGAAAAAGAATTAGAGTTCTTCTCAAAAGAAGCTCAGAAGGAGCTTCAAAGAGAGAGTAAATCGCTAGTTAATAATATGAAATTACTTCAGTGGTATGGTAAAAATGATAATTCAATTTTCACTCGAATTTTCTATCCGCTAGTTAAAGTCCTGTTAAAATCTGTTGAGCTTATCTTTTCTTTTTTAACTGCTATGAAGTAAGAGTAACTAACTACTTTAAACAACAGACCAACAATTTAATTTTATTTATAAGCCCATATTATAATTATCTACACAAGCTAGATCAAATATCACTATAGTTAAAAAGTCCTTACAATTTCTTATGAAGACTAAAGTTGGAGCTTTGTCAAGACGCTAATAAGGATTTTTTTCACTTTCTGACTCCAAATTATTTAAATTAATCAGCAATATAATTTATGTATACAAAATTTTTGTACTGACATTTGCATTTTGAAAACTTTAGAAATCAATCCGCTTATTATAGGGATATTAAAATTAACTATAAAGATTTGATTACATAAGTAGTATAAATAGCTTATTAAAAGAAAATCTAAAAAAACTCATCAATCAGTTATAAGGTCTAAAATTATGTACATACATTATTAATAATTGTTGTATTTTCAACCGACTTCAAAAAGGAGGAGGTTCTCAATTCGACTGTATGTTTTTTTTTTTTTTTTTTTTTTTTATGTTTGTTACCTCAGAACTCCGTCATTTATTAACCGATTTGGACGATTTTTGTTTTGTTTGAAAGGGTATACTTCCAGATTGGTCCCATTTAAATTTCAAAAAAAAAAATACCACCCCTAAGGGTGGAAAAACAACTAATGATTAATGATGAATTTAACCTACTTCTAATTGTCATATTGACTTGAAACTTTGCAAAGTATTTCTATTCCGTTGATAGTACAGTGGTTCGGTGTTGTTGACCTGATCTGATGGCAAGGCCAGAAGGTGGATAGGTGGAACTCTTCAACGGCTAATAGTAGATACTTTGAGTTTGGGCTTATTTTGTTTGATTTGACAAGCCTAACACGTTAGAATCCTTACTTTGCTACTACTGTCTACACTAAAAAGGGAAAAATAAAAACTTTTTAACAAAAAAATAAAAACCGACTTCAAACAAAAGCACTAAAAAGTAAAAAAATAACTGATTGGTAGTTTTCATTTACTATACATACCCTAATCAAATATTTTCGAAGTCGGTGTGCTTTGGCTAAGTAATTAAAGCCTACCTATTAAATACATACCTAATCAAATATTTTCGAAATCGGTGCCAGCCCATACAAAGAAAAGCACACCGACTTCGAAAATATTTGATTAGGTATGTATAGTAAATGAAAACTACCAATCAGTTATTTTTACTTTTTAGTGCTTTTGTTTGAAGTCGGTTTTTATTTTTTTGTTAAAAAGTTTTTCTTCAATAGTAAACTAATTTTAATACGCTAATTCGATTTTTTCAATACTTTTGTTTTATATGAATAAGTTGTGTAAGGGTTGTTACCCAGTAATTTAAGGCTGTTGCTATTCGTACTTAAAATAAGGATGAATAAAAATTAATTATCCGTTCTTGAATATGAATAAAAGATATATTATTCATCCGACTATTGTAGGTTTGTATGAAAATTTACCACTTTTTTGTTTTCTAATGTAAAATAAGTGATTTTTAGGTGCAGGAGTTTCTAAATGCAAAAAATATAACCTTAACCTACCGAGCTGCAAACTTATTCTTTTAAATCCCAACGATTATTAAGTTATAGAGCTTTTCAGGTTAAAAAAAAATATTTTTGGTATGGTATTATTATATGGTATTATTTGGCATAGGAGTTTCTGTATCCATGCAAAAAAAAGGTACCTTAATCTACCGAGCTGAGCCGAGCGGTTTATTCTACTTACTTATTTATAAGTCTATTCGTCTTTTCTTATAATATACTAGCGACTCACCCTCGCTTCGCTCGAGTTCGTCCCTAGGTTGATTCCCCATATAAATTTTCATCCCCTATTTTCTACTTTTTAAGGGATGATTTCCGGGATAAAAGTATCCTTTGTCCTTCCCAGGGTCTCAAACTATCTTTTTATCAATTTTCATTTAAACCGGTCCAGTAAATCCAGAGATTACCCCCAACAACGTCACAAACTCACAATTCACAAGCCCATAAACTTTACCTCTTTATAATATTAGTATAGATATATTTTATAAAGGACGAATAATTATTTTTTATCTGCCCTATTTAAGGACGAATAAACACTCCGATAATTTTAGATATATGTAATTCTACCTCTAAGTCTTGAAGTCGGTGTGGTATAACTTGAATATTTTTAAGGAATCAATCCACTCACGTTGGACGGTAAAAAAGTTGGTGTATACGTAGGAATAGCTTACATGGATGTCCTTAATTTTTTTATGGATTGTGACAACTCAACAAATAAATATTATCTTAGTGGGTAAGTTGTTGAGGTTTTTATTTTCAAGCCTAAGCTACCTATAATATATATTTTTTACTATTATCACCATAAAAGTATATGGGTCAACATATTTTTACTGCGAGAAAATATCTCGTCTCTGAGAAATTTATACTAACCATTAAAATGTATCCAGGGACGAACCCGAGCGGAGAGAGGGTAAATCGCTAGTATTTACTATATAGTAAAACACTTGTATGATATATAGTAATATTATGTATTATTTAGTATTTAACTAATTCTTAACTGACATCAATAGTAAGAGTCCAATTAATGCAAAATTTCGGTATATTTTTTATGTGTATTTATGGATTATTTTAATGATTTGGGAAATTTAATTTGGAGAAAGCAAACCGCTGAGGATGTAATGATTTTTGAAATTATTATGAAGTTGATATATCTTCTACACTTCTTCTTCTTCAATTAAGAACGATTACCTTTAAAAGTAATAACATCCTCAGTAGCTCGCTTTCTTTAAATTAAAATTTCCAAACACTATTCATTATATAATTAATCATTTAATTAAAATAGCACAACTAATAAAATGATTTATTTTTAGCTCATCCAAAACAATGCTGGCAAATCGCATATCATATTATCTCAATACAAAAGGCCCATCTTACGCTATTGATGCATCTACCGCTAGTTCATTACTATCCTTAGATCAAGCTTACCAACATCTACTTTCTGGTGAAATTGAATCTGCCATTGTTGCTGGATCTAATATTTGTAAACAGCCAACATTTGGTGTTAATTTAAGGAGGTACAAATATATTTTGTTAATTTTACTTATTATTTCATAATATTTTCTTTATTTATGGAGGGCATGACGTGAGTACGTTATGGGTGAATAATATTTTTGACATGAAATGTCTTTAAAATCACAACTAAACATACGGGTACCAGGTTAGAAAAGTGGACCGTAACAAAATCGTCTATATCATCTTACCTTAATAATTACAAAACTATTGATCGTTGTAATATAAATCTAGTGCCATTATTTAGCTTATATAGTCAGCTCACTCATGAAACCTTGACTTTGCATCAGGATTGGCCGGGGTAGCTGGGATAGGGCACTGTGTAGAATAGCCGAAATCGCTGTTCTTAATCCTTTCTATGTTGTGAAACTCACGATTCACCCATGATAGCGCATTTATAGAATTTATTCCAACCAATCGATTTAAATAAAAATAAGTGTAATTTGGATTCAATATGTCGGCCTCAGCTCGTACTATAGCCAACCGGAAAAACCTTCGATCACCCACGCAGTTTTTTTAACCACGTGAGCACATACGGGGTACTGTGGCCTTCCCATAGACTTATAATGTCTTAGAAATACTGCATATTATATGAGATTCAAAGTGTTTTTTTTTCATTTGGAGATCAAATAAACAAATTGGGGTAACATTTTGTAGGTACAAAATGGTTAATAATTTTAAATACACCAATGGCAACATTTATTTTATCCTGAGGAAATAAATAATAAATATCAAATTGTTTTATTTTCAGAGCAGGACTTGCGTCCCTTGATGGTAAAACAAAATGTTTCGATGAAAACGGAGATGGCAGCGTAAGATCAGAAGCAGTCAGTGTTGTATTTTTACAAAAAGCTAAAGATGCGAAAAGGTACATTTATTATTATTTTGGACTAGTATTGCTCGCGCTTCCGCCCGCGTTCAGATTACCATAAGCCAAATTCTTAGGTTAACCAGCTATCACCATACCAAATTTCATCAAAATCTCTCCAGTTGTTTTTCTGTGATGCGGTAACAGACAGACAGAGAGATAGAAATTCTAAAAATTATAGATTCGGCCTCTGTATCGATTATAATTAAGTCTATTTCAATTAGATTTTCCAAAAAATATTTAATGTACAGATTCGGCTTAGGTACAATTTTATCATATGTAATTTATATTACGGGTAGCGTACACCAATTTCACTCCCATATGAACTGAAATTGTTATCTTATTATCTACTACTAGCGACTCACCCTCGCTTCGCTCGAGTTCGACCCTATTTTGATTCCCTATACAAACTTTCATCCCCATTTTCACCCCCTTAATGGATGATTTCCGGGATAAAACTATTCTATGTCCTTCCCAAGATCTCAAATTATCTTCACAGTAGATCCAGAGATTACCCCTTACAACCTCACAAACTCACAAGCCTTGCATCGTTGTAATATTAGTATAGATGGTCATCCAAGCATGTTTTATGTCTTTAGCATAATATAGGGCATATGATATCCTGATATCAGTGAGATTAAAACCAAGCAGAGGTAGGGTACCAGCGAACAAAAGCGAGATTACAAAATATCATTTCTATCATCCTTATGTATTTTCTCTGGATCCCTTTGTCTTTATAACCATCATCTATTTACTCATTCTTTCTACATTTGTAAACTATTCTTTATATATTTTTCAGGATTTATTCTCAAGTATATCACGTGAAAAGCGGTTATTCGAAACCAGAAATTCACTGTTTCCCAAAACGTGAAGAAAATGATATTATAGCATTCTTGCAAGAGTTCTATTCTGAGATTGACGTGGCACCCTCTTCCGTTGAATATGTAGAAGCCAACGCTCCTGGTACAGTTTATTTAAATATTTGTATTAAAGTTGTATTCTTGGAGGTACATTCTAATCGAGTTATCATATAATATTATAGATATTGGAAAGATTTTTTGTTTGTTAGTAGCCGATGAACTTTAAAACTACTGAACCAATTTTAACACTTCTTTCTGTTCTTTCGCTAATAGAAATATATATTATACAGAAGTGTTTCTGTCAGTCTCTATTATATTTCAGTAACGTTTTTTCCTTAAAGTGTCACGACTGAGTTAATTTTTTCATTCTTCTAAGGTATTGCTTCTCACGATAAAGTAGAACTTAAAGCAATTAGTAGATTTTTTGGAGATAAATCACCAGTTAAAGTTGGAAGTGTGAAGTCTAATATGGGGAACAGCGAGGGAGCCTCCGGCCTGTGCTCATTGACTAAGGTTAGTTAAAATATATCTGCAGGAAAAATAATTAATCAATATTCTTATCAAATATCATATTAAAAATATAAGGTACACACTGCTAAGCCATATAAACCATACGGTAAGTATAATATGATTATACCCTAGTCTAACAATATATTATTATTATCTTTTTTAACTTTTGTAATTAAAAGCTGTAAAATCTTAAGATTAAGAACAATATTAAATAAAATTTACGTAGCGTATAAATACTAAAAACTTCACAGAAAATTTACTTTCAATATATCATAAGTATATTTACCACAGGGTCATGAAGCTTTCTGTATGTTTTATGATTGCTACATATATTTTGTAATATTAAATGAGCAATTCTTGTATATAAATATATAAAAAATTGCGTTTCTTGGAAACAACTCTAACGATTTGAATTATATTTTTATAAAACACGATTTTACAATCTATACATATAATAAAATTCTAACTAAGTCAAATCTATACATTGAATATTTTATAGAAAATCTTATTGAAATAGATATTATTATCGATACAGAGGCCGAATCTATAGTTTTTAGAATTTTTGTCTATCTGTCTGTCTGTCTGTCTGTCCGTTACCGCATCACAGAAAAACTACTGGACGGATTTTGATGAAATTTGGTATAGTCATAGCTGATTATCCGGGTCAACATATAGGATATTTTTTTTTCCGCAGAAAAATATCTCATTTCTAAGAAAAAATACAAAAACTGGTTAGAATAAAATATCGATGATACTATGTATATAGATTTTAGCACGTTTACTTACTAAATATGTCAAAAACTATTAAAAATAGCTAATCTTGAAAAAGTATATCAATAGCACTATTTTATTCATTAAAAAAATTATTTTAATGTATGTTTATTTTTGTATTATTTAGATATTTGTCAATAGATGTCGCCATGTGCCTTTAAAATACGTAGTTTTAATTCCAAAAAATTGAATGTACTAATTCGACCTTTCTATGATTTCATTAGAATTACACTAAATTACCCGCGGCCCCGCCCGTGTTCAAATTATCAAAAAACATCTTTTTGTCTTTATAAATTAGTTAAGTACATCTATAGATACATTAAAATTTAATGAAGCAGTATCTGTGCTTTAAATATTTTTTGGAAAATTTTATTGAAATACACATTATTATCGCTAACAGAGGCCGAACCTATAGTTTTAAGAATTTTTGTCTGTCTGTCTGTGACCGCATCACAGAAAAATCACTGGAGGGATTTTGAAGAAATTCGGTATGGTAATAGCTGGTTATCCAGGTCAACTAATATACTAATACGAGTATACTAATATATAAAACCTAAGAATTTGGTTTTGGTCATATGAACGCGGGTGGAGCCGCGGGCAATGTTAGTTATAAAATATAACATCATCATGACATTTCATCATAGTGTACAATTGTTGTTCTTTTTAATTGTATTGTATATTATTGTTTGTCTTCACACGTAACTTTTGGAATTTTTTAAAATAACAATGTAATGCTGTAACAACATTGTAAAGAAGTCAAAATGTCAAACTAGATAATTTATTTGGATTATGCAAATTTTTTTGTTGTTTTCACAATCTAATGTTCATTAGTGATGTATGTTTTGTATTGTTAACGTATGAACTTTAATGAACTATACGACGTACAGTCGACTTTTTCTATAATATGGAAAATCCTACTACATATTTAAGTAATATATTTTCAGGTATGTCTAGCATATCACACTGGAACTATTGCTGGTAACATAAACTGTTTGAATCCTATGAAAACAGAGAAGGCAGTTATATTAAAAGAAAACGTACCATTTAATAGAGGATTCATCGCCATAAATGAATTCTCGTATACCGGAAATGATGCTCACGCTCTTCTTAAAGGATATTATAAACCAAAGGTTTGTGATTCAAATTGTGATTTTAAATGCAATCGTATGTTTTATTTGAAATTAATAAAACTTCTTAAAATATTACCTATTCTTATAAAGTACTGATGATATCAATCAAGTATTGTCAGAAACATATACAGGGTTTACCACTTTGTCATAATCAATTTTGCTGTACATATGCATATTATTGTGTACCACAAAAGGTAGCATCAAAACTATTTTTTTTGTATATATTTTGTTATATGATTTAATAATTATATAATTTAACATGCTTAGATTAATACATAAATTTACAATTAGCAAGTGTATAATTTTAATGTATTAAAATAATTTTGTTATAGGATCACAATCGTTACAAATGCAATATACCTTATTTAGTATTGATTTCTGGAAGGGATGAGGACTGTGTAAGCCATCTTTTTGATATTTTACAAAGCTATCCGGTGGACCCTGAATATGTAGGGATGTTACACCAAATTCACAATTTCGAAATGAAAGGGCACACATCGCGAGGATTTATGATACTAGGTATGCTATTTATATATAAATAGGCGGAGATAAAACAGTTCAGTACTTTTTTCTTCTCTCTTGGTCGACCGATTTTCTTTTTTTCTGGTTTGCAGCTTGACGAGCTTTAGTCTTATCAATAAAAAATATGCTCGACTTTCGAGCACTCGGCGAACACTAGAATAATGAAAAAAAAATTATGATGACTCATCAAAATGAAAGTTTTTATTAAAATGCCATAGTTTTTAAACTGTTTAAACAGTAATATAAATAAATAGTTATTTATATGAATATTAGTATAATAATTAATATTATTATAATATTTTTCAGATAGCAATACAAACCAACAATCAGAAGCACTGTCAAGAAGCGTAGATTATTATGCAGGAAACAAACGGCAAATTTGGTTTGTGTTTAGTGGCATGGGGTCACAGTGGGTTGGTATGGGAGAAGCCTTGATGCGGATACCAATATTTAATGAAGCAATTCAAATGTATGTACTGATTGAAATATGTTAACTATCTAGTTTTAGTTAAGGATACTGATCAGGTTTCTTACAAACTTCTTCACTTAAACTTATACTGACTTTCAAATCAAACTATTTTTTCGGATTTTTTCACGGGTTTATTTTGATTTTTGGTTCCAAACGTTTCGAATACTTTACAGCAGTCAATGGTCACGAGAGAGACTAAGGTTTGAGACATCCCAAAGGGTGTTAATAATTGTTACATACAGCACTTACCCACAAAATTAGAAAATGATTTTCAACTTTGCAAAAATGCAACAAAGTACCTTGCAATATGTGTTAATTTTAATTTTAAACAACTTTTTAACAATTTAAATGAGTTTTATAATTGTATATTAAACATTATTTATTAAACATTATAAAAGTTATAGTATCTATACTAATATTGTAAAGAGGTAAAGTTTGTGAGTTTGTGGGTTTGTGAGTTTTTGACGTTGTAGGGGGTAATCTCCGGATTTACTGAACTGATTTAAATGAAATTTGGTAAGATTGAGACCCAGGGAAAGACAAAGGATACTTTTATCTCGGAAATCATCCCTTAAGGGGGTGAAAATAGGAATGAAAGTTTGTATTGGGAAGCAAGCTAGGGACGAACCCGAGCGAAGCAAGATTTGTTGATAAGAAAAAAATATGTTTCAGATGCGACAAAGTTCTAAAACCTAAAGGATTAGATATTATAAAAATTATATGTGATAAAGATGACACTATTTTTGATAATATTTTACACTGTTTTGTGGGTATCGCTGCAGTACAAATTGGTCTCGTGGATATATTGAAGGCTATTGGAATAGAATGCGATTATATGATTGGTAAGCATTTACAGTACGTGTAATATAGAAATAAGCAAAGCAAATCATTGGTTTTATTAAAGAATAATCTAAAATGACGACCCGCTTGGCTCAATTTGTAGTGACCCTACTTGCTTTGCCAGCGGTCGCAGCTTCGAATCCCGCTGGGGGCATTCATTTGTGTGATGAGCACGGACGTTTGTACTCCAGTCATGGCTATTTATATTTATAATATGTATGTATTTAATGCTATATATGTGTAGTGTATCAACTATTTGGTATCTATAATACAAGCCTCGTAGCTCACCATGGAACTAGATGGTGCTGTGTGTTAATGTCCCAACATATTTATTATTTATTTATTTAAAATGGCACACAACCCAGATTGTTTACAAATATTTTTTTTATAAAATCTCAGTATTAATGTTATTTTTTTTATTTCTAAGGTCATAGCGCTGGTGAAACAGCGTGTGGGTATGCCGACGGATGCTTTACTAGAGAAGAGATGATCCTTTCTGCGTATAGCCGAGGGAAAGCGTCTTTAGAAACTAATTCTATTCCGGGTGCTATGGCGGCTGTAGGAATGGGGTATAAAGATGTAAGTCTTAATAATATTTTTTTACTAAAAGGGTACAATGTCCTCACATATGAAATTGGCGTTTTGTCGAACTAGCGACTTTGATCTCAAATATTTGGCGTTTGGTTAGGAATTCCAAATTCAAATTTACTTCAAACTAGTGACTCACCCTCGCTTCGCTCGGGTTCGTCCCTAGCTTGCTTCCCAATACAAAGTTTTATCCCCATTTTCACGCTATACAACTGAGACTAGTCAGTTGCTCTAGCTTACTTCTGCTTCAGGATAAGGCCAGACCGTTACACTGCACAACAGACGGTCGCTAAATTACAGGAGCTACGATAGGAATGTCTCGGACACCCACCATGCTCCCTGGACCTTGCTCCAGATTATCACTGTTTCCCCAATTTGGACAATTTCTCGCAAGGAAAAAATTCAATTCCGATGAGGCAGTCAAAACCGCCTTCAGAGTTTTATTGATTCTCGCTCCCACAATTTTTCCATCAAATAAATTAATAAATTATCTACAAAATGGCAAAAATGCATAGATAACAATAGTACATACTTTGATTAATTAAATATATAATGTCATGTCTTTTTTCGTTTTGTTTTTTGTTATAAAACGTCAATTTCAAATGTAAGGACCTGATAATACATACCTTATCCTAATTTGAAATAAAAAAAATATATGAATAACCGTTTATTTACTTTTTATATTAAAATTTCAAAATAATATTCATACAACTATGCTGTACGTCTGTATACTTCCTTAAACTTTCAAAATATATAATCAATTTTAATAAATCTAATAGGAAATAACGTAATCAATAGTATGAGACTTTTATATTTATTTTTAAAAATAAGTTTTTAGTAACATAAACAGATTTAAGACACATACATATTATATTAGAAATTTATTAATTTAAATATTAGATTACCATGTATATTTTTCCAGAATATATACTAGTACCTGTATGTTTTTAGTTATACCCAATATGCCCACCAGAAATTGACATCGCTTGTCATAACAGCTCTGAATCATCTACTATATCAGGACCAACTGACGATATCGCACAGTTTCTGAAAGAATTGACAGGGAAGGGAATATTTTGCAAAGAAGTGCCGAGCAGTAACATTGCCTTCCATTCTCGGCACATTAGTGTAGCTGGTAAGTTATATTAAAAGAAATTAAATATTTTGTTATGTATACAAATTTAAATATACTTATTTAGATTATTAACATAATGAACAAATAATTTGAAATATTTATGATGAACTGATTAAACTGTTTACCGAACATAAGTTCAATGAAATTGTTCATGGTATCGGCCTTCCATGATGGATTCATAATTAAAAATCATGAAATATTACAAGCTATTTTTATCCACGCACACATATCCCACAGGAATTGTACATTTTTCCGGGATAAAAAGTAGCTTATATGATATTCTGACGTATGAGCTATATTATTGTAAAGTTCCATCAAAATCTATTCAGTAGTTTTTGCGTGAAAGATTAACAAGCATCCATACATCTATACATCCATACATCCTCACAAACAAAGGATATTTTGATTTTGTTTAGCTCCAACTCTAAGAAGCTATTTGAATGAAGTCATCAAAGAACCAAAATTACGAACCAGTAAATGGTTATCTACATCAGTGCCAGAAGATAGATGGGAAGAACCGATTGCTAAATTTTCTTCTCCTGAATACCACACCAACAATTTATTGGTAGATATCTTTCTTACATATAAACTATTATAGAATATGGTGATTGAAGTCATTTAACACTTCCAAAACTCGACAAGTCATTTATTAAATTCATTATTATGTTGCAATACTTTATAATATATTTCTAAAACGAACTCACAATAATAAGAACAATTTTCACTTTATCTATATACAACATCCATTTAATATTAAATAAGATATTGAGAATATATTTAGCAAAACATCAAAAATATATGAATATTATGATATGTTTTATTCAAATAAAAATATTATATTTTGTAGAATTATGTATACTTTGAAGAAGTATTACAACATATTCCGTCTGACGCGGTAGTTATTGAAATTGCGCCGCACGGCTTACTTCAAGCAATTTTAAAACGTGAGCATAAAGACTGTTTACATATTCCTTTGACGAGACGAGGACATGAAGATCAAGTGAAATTTTTACTAGAAGCAATTGGAAAGTAAGATATTGTATCAAATACTGTATGCAGTCTTGAAACTATCAATATTTGATAACCATATTCTTTCAGAATATACGAAGCCGGATATAATGTGAAGATTGATGCTTTGTATCCAAAAATTGAATATCCTGTTTCTACCGGAACACAATTTCTATCGCATTTAGTAAAATGGGAGCATAGTGAGGACTGGTATGAGTTAAAGTTATTTAGTTATTTAGGTCAAATACTTAATGCATTTTAATACAACGTTTTAGATAGTAAGCAAGGTTTTTATTTTAATTTAGAATTTATTATTTTAATTTTTTTAGGCACGTTATAGAACGTTCTGAACAATGTGTTGTTTCAACTAGGAATCGCGATGTCGTTATTTCTCTTAGTGATGAAGACTATGCATGTATCAAGGATCATGTGAGAGATGGTGAGTATTAAAATTTTTTAATTAATGTTGTATGAAATATCCCTTTTAAATTTTTCTATCCCCCTAAGAGTAATTCCGAATATTTCCTAAAACTAACTGATAATTAGAAAAGTGTAGGTTTTTTATCTAATACTCATTTTATTCATTTTTAGTTTTTTTTATTTTAAATGATTACAAGTAGCGTAAAAAACTTATTTATGGTTATTATTATAATAATTATATATAGCCATTTAATAATAATAATAATAAATTTCATAGATAACTTAGAAAATAATAATTAAAAAAAGGGTAAATGATGCAAATGATATTTAAAGATATAAGATTTTTTTAAGTGTTTAAAAGAAACTTTATTAAACGTTTTTTTATATTTAAGTCAAGCTATTAAAGAAAAAAACCCGGTGCAATTTTTACTCCTAAATTTGGAGAAAAATCCTAAGTGGCAACACTGTAAAAAAATCGGTAGAGAAATTGGCCCAATCGCGCTACACACGCGACAACGCGGCAGGGGAAATCTACGAACCAAGGGTGATCTCGCACTCCTACGGCCCTGCCGCAGGGGCAATCTAGAAAATTGTGCCTGCTTGATTATACAGATCACAATTTAGGTGGCAATTAAGGTTCATCCCGACTTTTACACCCTAGATTGTCACTGCGGCAGGGATGTGAGCAGCATCTCTAAAACCCAACAAATCCTCTCCCGTGTTAATGGGGCGTCGCATTATCGCTTACGTACTCAACCACGACGCCCGATGGTAGGTCGCCGAAACAGACCGCAATAATCATGGGGTTGGTCCAATAGTCTACTCTGCTATCGGAGAAGTACCAGAAGCAACCCGCATTGAACCCCGCCCACAGTTCGTCCTCCTCCCAGTGCGTTTCTTGGCTTCGCGACCGGCTGAATTGCCGGGCGCTAATGACCCCAAAGACTAGGTGAACGTAGATTGAAGAGGCTATTATTATAAGCCTATCCAACTGCAGGGCAAAGGCCTCCTTACTATTCTTCTACTGCTCGTTATTTTTCGCCACAATAGACAAGTCTCTCTGGAAGAATTCCAACTCTTCCCGCCATCTCCGATTAGGCTGTCGTCTGATTAAAATATATTATTAAAATAAATAATATTAAATAATAACATTAAAACATAACATTCGTCGCCAAACTCAGATTATTTTATGATTATCTTAGAAGTAATAGTTTTAATGAAAGATACAGCTAATTTACAATATATTCAATCGAAACACACCTTACACCTTTTGTTATGTTATGTGCTCTAATAAAGATTTTATTTCAACTAATAAATAAAAATATTCAATAAATCGTAAAAAGTAGCTAAGTTTAAATATGTTTAATTTTAACAATATAATTGTTGTATTTTTCTATTTCATAGGCCGACGTGCTTTGTAAATTGCTTATGGATCATATTACGAAATATGCTTGAGTGTGAAAATGAGGGCTTGCCTCTAGTTAATTTATGTTAAACATATTATTGCATTTACTTTCAGGAATGATCGTTTTACCTGAAAGTGCATTACTAGTATTGACGTGGCAAACGTTGGCTATGTCGATGGATATGAATTTCGAGAATCTTTCAGTAATATTCAAAGATATAAATTTCAAAACTCAAATAGAATTAACACCAGAAAACTTACTAAATCTTAGCATATCTATAACAAAGAAGAATGGCAGATTCGAGGTAATATTATCATTACAATAAAATTAAAATGACGTTTGAACACCAAATATATTTTTAATTAATTGTTTTCACTAGATAAATCATTCAAAAGATTAATAATCGATAATTTTTAGATCTTTGAAATATTTTCAATTTATATGCAAACATACGTGTTGTTTAAAGAAGTAAATGTTTTGCATAACTCACCAAAAAGAAATCTAATAAAAAATAAATATTTCAGGTAGTTCATAAAAATGAAATAATTGTAACTGGTCATATAGTTGAATATGAAAACGAGCCAATGAGAAAGGTTAACCATTCTAGCGCCAACGCAATAAACGACGTAACTTTGTTTGCAGCAGATATTTACAAATTCCTTAACCTTCGAGGTCACGTGTATACGTATGTATTTAATGTATAAAAACATTGTACGTTTTGATCATATTATTAGTACTAGAATATTTTTATGTATGTTTTTGTTTTTATTTATATACACTGTCTGTCAACATATATTTAGCGGAGTTGGCATAACTAGCCAGTAACCATACTGTTTGTTGCACTATTATAAAAATTAAGTAATTTAAAGGTCATTACCCAATAATTTAACTCTTTCAGAAACCAATTTCAATCTCTTCATTCGCTAAATCTAAAATGCAGCGAAGCATACATAAAATGGGCTGGTGATTGGATCACATTCCTCGATGGCTTAATACAGATCAACATATTTGCAAACAATCACAATGGTATATCTAGACCGAAACTTATAGAGAGTTTGACTATTGATATTTATGAGCACGCCGGTGTACAGTACAAATCTAACATTGACGACGCTATTTGTTATAAAGCAGACTATTATGAGAACTTTAAAATTCTAAGGTGCTTTTGGTTATTAATAATATACTTTGGAAAAGATTAACATGGTACATTTAACATATAAAACTATTGTGTTGTTACGTTATTCTTGCAGAAGTGGCGGTGTTCAAGTTGTGAATGTTAATTTTGAAAATCTTATCCCTCAGCGGGTCGAATCTGATTTCTTAGGCTCGTTACAGTTTTGGCCACACTTTTCAGAAACTGAAGTTGAGGTTAGTATTTCTATTATTTTATTAATTATATTATAGTACATTACTTATGACAATAAATTATATATTTTTTTTACAGTTAAATACAGCTATCGCAATCAATATGCAAATTATTGCTGATGCTACTCTGCAAAGGGACATTAAAGTAACAGAGCTTAGAATATCAAACATAAATATCATATCAAATGCTATAAAGGACGTATCAACTCAACTCCCTATAAAATTGAGATTTAATCATATCAATATTGAAAATGGAAAACTTAATCTTCTGAGGAAACATGATTTATCTCAGTCAGAAGTATTAGTACTTTATGACTTTGTAATGGATACTGAGGTATTTATTGTTGTTCTGTTTCATCTACATATTTCATATATAATTATAATGTATTCCTACCATAGCTTAAGTAACAAAAATCCTAAATTTTCGAGTGAAAACTAGCGTATAGTCTTGTACAGATCCAAATTAGTCTATAAAAATTGCTAATTTGGAACCACTTCTAGCGTTAACTCAGTAAAGTTTCTATTTCAAAATTTTAAGGATTATCATAGTTGTATAATTACATTGCAATGGCATTATGAGTCTATGTTCTCACAATTTTTGATATATTATAATTACAAATTTAATAAGAATTATTGAGTGTATATTTTAACAAAGATATTCATATATACAGATTAAACGTATTTTGTTTTGAAATTAAGAACAGTCAAACTATTCCCATTTTTCTAAATTGGACTAAGCTTTTGAATAGGTCATGTAAAATTGTTTTTATTTTAGACGATGGCTGCAATATATGATCATCTACCAAGAAATGGATTTATTTTATCGTTAGAAAAAAGAAAAAATAAAAAATACATAATTCAAACTGATTATTTTAATATTTTAACTGTATTTCCTACTTATGACGATTATACATTAGTTTTAATAAACAAAGTTGAAATTAATCAAGTTGTAGAAGACAAAGTTGTTGTAAAAATTTATGATGATACCTTCTCTTATATGAATACATTAAGAAAAGAACTTAATAATAATAAGCGAATTGTGCTACTTTACGAGAAACAACACTATTGTGATCTAAAGGGTAAGACTAAGAACGTAATTATTCGTTTAATTTTGTTTTGATCTCTATGTGGCTCGGACTTTTAGATAAAAGCTCTGAGGGATTGTTGTATCTGTGACATTGTAATGCATTCTAAGACAATGAAAAGTTTCTAAGGCAAATATAAAGTTTTGTTTATGAAATATATGGCTTACTAGCTAGTATTAAATTTTAATATTTATAGCTCCCTATTATGTTTAATAAAGCGAAAGTGTATTTATTGGTTGCTTTTTCTTATTCTAAAGAAAAGACGTACTGTTTTCTTTTGTGTTATGCATCAAAATCAAAGAATAAATTACTTGTGAATTTTTAGGTTACTTGAGAGGCTTACGCGAGGAATATCGAAACAAAATTAGTTTGTTTATGATATTAGATGAAGCATCGCCTGATTTTAATGTCAACAATAATTTCTACAGTAAACAGCTGCAAAAGAATCTACCATTTAATACATTGTATGATGTAAGTAACGAGTTAGTTACAATGGTCTGATTAAATTTTAAGTGTTATATCATATAACCTGGTATATTTTCATTATTATTTTTACAGGGTAAATGGGGAGGATATTATTACACATCACTCAATAATTACAAAAGTGTTCCCCAAAATTCTAAACTTAGTCTACCAGATCTTGGAAACATAAATAGTTGGCGCTGGGAGGAGATAGATAATCTGAATAAAACCAATACTGTTGAGGTAAAAATATATTGTGTTTTATATGCTGAAATATTTTTAAATGTTTATTATTTGTACAACCGTTTTTTACAGTAATACATTATCTTATAAATAGGGGTATGTTGTTGGAATTACAGGTGCAGTATGCAGGATTGTCATTAAAAGATGTAGAGAAAGTCTTCTGGAAACCAATCAATAACAAAAAAATATCTTTTGGTATGGACTATAGTGGTTTTGATGCAAGGTAAAGATATAATATAATCACCAAAATTATAAATAAAATTAATAATAACAGAAAGAAAGTGTAACACTTACTTTTATATTTTAGGGGTTATCGGGTGATGGGAATCATTGCCGATGGTGCAATTTCTAAGAAAATTGAATGTGATTTAGATTTACTTTGGCCAGTTCCAACAACTTGGTCTTTAGAAGAAGCTGCGACAGTTCCTCTACCGTATGCCCTCGCCTATTATTCTCTGGTAAAGAAAGGATAATTTAATTCTTAACGATTGATAATTAAATTCGTAATTAAATTATTCAAAACTTTGTTCATTAGTATATGATGATAATATTTATCTTTTCTTTTTTTAGGCACTTAGAGGAAATTTGTATGCAGGAACAACAGTTTTTGTTAATGGTGGAGCTGGAGCACTCGGACAGGCAGTAATATCGATTTGTCTAAGTTTAAATTGTGATATATTTACCACAGTTAGCGATCCTGGCAAGAAAGCGCTTCTACTTAAGCTATACCCTACATTAAAAGGTAAGTGTGTATAATTTCTACAAATTTAGAGTTCATAATAAATGCATTTTAAAGATTAGATTTTGCTTAAATAATCAAATGAAATAAATTTTTGAACAGATTTTGCTATACTATAACAGCTAACAAGATAAAATATAGTCTAGCTCAATAAGTAAGACCGAGGAAATTCAATATATTTTGTATGTGTTAAAATTTATTTGAACTATATTAATAGCGTTATATTCTTTAGTTTAATAATATCATACTAGTGCACTAACGCGTGTTTTGTAAAGATGAGATTATTTACCTGAGATAGTACTTTAGATCCTGATAATTTCAAACCAATTTCGGTACTGGCAACGTTTAGTAAAATTTTTGAAAAAATCATACTCTCGCAAATGTTAATGCATTTCAATGCACATAATCTACTTCATAATAAACAAGTTGGATTTACGAAAAGCCGCTCCACAGCAGATGCTAGTGTTGAGCTAGTAAAAAATAATTTTGAGGCGTGGGGAAGGTCACAGGATGCACTTGGGATATTCTGTGACTTAATATAGGCCTCTGATAGTGTGCATAATGAGACGTTGATCAAAGAACTGCATCACTATGATATTATAAATGAGGCACTCTACCTTCTACAGAGGGTTGATGTAAATGGTAAGAGACCTCCTGGGGCTCCATTAGATATTGGGTTTCCACAAGGATCTATTCTTGGCCTTTTCTCTTTCTAATTTATGTTGATGATTTGCGATTTTTTATAGGACAAACATGAGATTGTATTGTTCACTGCTGACACATCACTAATTTTTAAAGTAAAACGGAAGCAATGCTCTCTCAAAGGTTGAATTTGAATGAATGAATTACTCTTTATTGTACACCCAAAAAGAGAAAAGTAAATATACAAACTATAGAAGTAGGTACAAGAGGCGGCCTTATCGCTAAAAGAGCGATTTCTTCCAGGCAACCTTTAGGTGTGTAGGAAATAGTACTAAGATAGAAGGGGCGCGAATAACAAATAAAGAGACAGTAGGAAAAGTATATATTTTACTTATACGTATCATAAAAAAGTTGTCTATTGATTTCATTTAAAAAATATATTATTTAATAATAAAATGAAAAAAAAAACCTCGACACCTAATATAAACTCGTTGATAATGGTGTAATATTAAATGGGGATATATTAAAACTGGTGGAGTCCACTAAATTCCTAGGTATTATCATAGATGTGATATTGAAGTGGGGCCCCCATATTGAGGGACTAGCGAGTAGACTCAGCTCTGCAGCGTTTGCGGTAAAAAAATAAGACTTATTACTAACGTAGTACAGCTCGCCTAATATGTTTTAGTTATTTTCATAGTGTTTTGTCCCATGATATCTTATTATGGGGAAATGCAACTGCTATTAATACGACTTATGTCCTGAAGAAAAGAACTATTCATGCAATTTATAGTTTAGGTCCTAGAGTGTCATTAAGAGATAAATTTAAAGAAACAAAAATATTGACTATTGCTTCTCAGTACGTGTACGAAAATGTTATGTATGTTCGTAAAAATATGCACGAATTTCTGAAGAAGTGTGACATGCATAACAATAATACTAGGAGCAAACACAAATTTGTAATGTCTGTGAAACGCTTACACAGATTTAGTAATTCATTTTATGGACAATGTAATATATATATATATATATATATATATACGCTAAATAAAAAAAAAATAAACAACGTTTGTGTGATAAACTTACAAAAAAGATACCGAAATAATATTAGTCTCGCTGAGTTTCTTTCGCCAGATCTTCTCAGGTCTGAGGCTTCTTCTTTCCGAACTAGTAGTAGACTCATAACGTTCAGTAAAAAATTGTAATAATTTAATGCTGAATAATTTGATTTTCTTTTAACACTTGAACAAACAATATATTTCTTAAAGTAAGGGGCTTTATAGACTGACAGTTGGTCCTTCGTTTGATCACACCGATACTTTTGGAAAGCCATACTACGAGTATATTACATACTTAGATCATGAAACTAAAGGAACACACTATGTGCCTGTGAATATGCACACACTCGTGCTTTATATAACACTCTTACGCAGATGTTTACTTACGTGAGATTCACCAGCAAAGATTTATGGTTTAAAAAACTTTTAGGTATTTTTTTATGTATTTTCAGAAAATCAAATTTTAAATTCAAGATATGATGACTTTTATGCATCTGTTATAAGGCAAACCAATAACAAGAGATGCAACTATGTAATCAACTGCGAAAGCGGTATATTCCGCAATGTAAGTCAACAATATTCCTTAAAATATATTTTTTTTGTACAAAACATATGACATGTCATAAATGAACTTTCTGAATTTATAGCCTCGCTTTTTTAACCCCCGACACAAAAAAGGGTGTTTTTCTGTCTATGGCTCCATTTCTCTTAAACTAGTGAACATATTTAGATTTATTTTTTATTTGAAATATAGTTTCTTGGCAATGGTTCTTAAATATGTTTTATTAAAATTGGTGCGGCCATTTACTAGATATGGGGGATGAAAGTGGGTATAAGAAATCGAATATTTTCAAATATACCCAAGTGGGGTATCAAATAAAAGGGAATTATGTGTTTATTTTTAACCCCCGACGCAAAAAGAGGGGTGTAATAAGTTTGACGTGTCTGTTTATTTGTGTGTATGTGTATCTGTATGTCTGTCTGTTGCATCGTAGCTCCTAAGCGAATGGACTGATTTTGATGCGGTTTTTTTTGTTTGAAAGCACATGTTATCAAGATGGTTCTTAGCTATAATTTATGAAGACTGTTCAGGCTTTTGCTTATCATCACTCATTTTCTGCTTGACAAAATGGTCTTACTAACTTTCACAGATCTGATTGATTTGAAATTTGGTGTACTATTACTTCGGTCGTATTTTCAAAACATGCTAACCTTAAGCAAATGCTATAGCATCAAATAGTCTGTGGGATGCTCAATTCCTCAGAAACTTACGGCAAATATTATAGCGTGTTTGGGCTCATAAGTATAATCTTTATGAGAGTTATCTATTAGAATAAGTGTCCGCAAGTAATTTAAAAAGAATGCAATAGAAAAAAATAATTAAGTAACCCCAACACAAAAAAATCGTCTTGTAAGTAAAAAAATATTCTCTCTTAGCCTTTTAACTTCATTAAAATACCAATTATTAAATATTTTGATGATAAGCATCGCCGCGTTGGGACACCGCAAAATAAATAAAATTAAAACGATACAAATAAAAATAAGATTGACAATGATAAAGTATTAACGGTCCCTTGACGCGGCAATGCTCATCATCAAAATATTAATGGGTACTTTTAATGAAGTAAAAAGGCCAAGAGAGAAATTATTATATTTTTTTGTTTTTAGAGGTTTTCTTTGTGTCGGGGGCTACTTAAAATTTTTGTAGGGTTTGCTCAGTAATAAGAAAATTGCTTAGACTTGCTGACGTTTGCATAAACGGATAAGATAACTAGGGTAAGACACTGGGTAAGCTAACCCAAGGAGGCTACTGCTGCTAATAATCGGATGGTCATATACTTATTTGTCTTATAGAAAAATAAATAAACCATATTTCAATTAAATGAATAACATTATATGCAACTTAAATACTGAATTAATTTTTTAATAATATAATTTTTCAGTCTGCGATAAAATGCCTATCACCTCTTGGCACCTATTTAGATTTATCTAATAAAGATATGATAGAAAACAAACCTTTGGGCATCAGTTTCGCAAGGGAATTTAAATATTACTATAGTGTCAATTTTTCTAATATTTTTAAACCGGAATATTCACATGAAAAAAAAGTAAGTAATTAAATATTTTATACTAAAAATATTATATGGTCTACTCTTGGTCTTCAATAATAACTTAATGTACGAATTCCACAAATTAAAAAAAAAGAAAATAAAAAAGATATTTGAAATGTCATAATATTGTTACCCGGTGGATCTTTGATATTTAAAGTGTTTATTTTAGGTTTTACAATCAATGATAACAGATGGCATCGCTACAGGAGTCGTTAGACCACTAACTTACACCATGTTCTCATCTTCTGAAGTACCCAGGGCCTTTAAATTTTTATCTTCTAGAAGACATAGAGGAAGGGTTCTGTTTGATTTAAGAAATCCGCTAAATAACAATGTGATGCCAAGGTAAAGTGTATGGACATATCGTAAAATTAAAACGAAATGTGTCTTATGAATGCTTACTAAAATATAACTATTATTTTATTTAAATTTATTGATTGCAATTTTAGAATTAGCTTTTGCTACACGCACAATATTTATATACCATGATATTATTTAACAATAATACCTAAACTAATCTATGTCTAAACATTGAACATTTTTATCCAGTCATGAGTATTTATATTTATAATATGTATGTATTTAAAGTTATATATGTGTAGTCTATCAACTATCTGGTATCCATAACACAAGCCTCGTAGCTTGATAGATGGCGCTGTGTGTTAATATCCCAACATTTATTATTATTATTATTTGTTTAAATATGCGTAAAGTACACAATAAACGCAGATGATGATTTCATAACACTTTTTCTTGTACGTATTTTCTAATTTTTCAGACTTGTATTGGATCCTCAATTTACATATATCGTAGTAGGAGATCAAGATGAATTATGTGTTAGTTTAATGGATTTATTAATAAAACGTGGTGCGAAGAAAATTTACTTACAAATGAGATCCAAAGCTGTTTCTCCGTTCATAGAGGCTAAAATATTGTAAGTACAAAAATACGAGGGCATTTAATAAAAGAACAATTCTTACAAATAATATTCTTTATCGAAATTAACATTCCTCGTTGTTTCTTTAAAATAACAAAACTAAGCCAGTAAATAATAAAACATTCACATTAGTTCTCCAAATTGAAATATTTTATTTCAGACTATGGAGGACTCAAGGCATTGAGGTAAAAGTAAGCCGATATGGAATTGAGGACGAAGAAAAATGTAAACTTTTTATCAGTGACGCCGCAAAATTAGGCCCAATTGAAGGCATATTTATTATTCTGTACAAACTAACTGCTCCAGTATATACAAATGTGCCAACATCAATAGCTAATTTGGATAAATTATCAAGAAACATGGATTACCTTAGGTACAATTATATTTTATCAATACCAAATATCCCAGCAAAATTTCTGCAAACACAAAAAGTTTATGTATTAATTGAATTATATAATATTGCAGATACTTTGTAATACTAGCAAGTAATGTTAACAGTTCGGAAGATGAACTTGTGTTCTCAATGTGTAGTAAAATATGTCACTATCGTAATAACATTGGTTTGAATGCTCTTCTATATCGAGCGGAATTCGTAAATGAGGTAAGTAATGGGAATAAGTATTACGTTTTTGTCCACCTCGTTGTTAGAAATTTGGTAAAGTTCATTTCAAAATAACCACATTCGTTATTATTTATTGACGTTCTATCATGGATGGATATATATAAAGAGATTTTTATTTAATAACTTATTTTACCATTTCTCATTACTATTCTCTCTTCAATGCAGTATATTAATGACTAGTGTAAAATGATTATAACAGTTCTCTAAAAGTTAAAGACTAAGTCTTTCAATATCTTAAAAGGTTAGTCCTTTTTAATCTTTCTCCGATAGAGCAGAAATTATTTTAATATAATCTGCTAAAATATGGTGGTCAAAATTTATGATATATAAATTGAAAAACAACGTGCGTCGCGTGCACGCCCCGGTGCAGTGTACACGTAAATCATATGTGCTAATCAAAAATTGTTGAAATGTATTTAAAAGTGACTATTAAAGTGAACTTCTACTCTAAATTGAACTATATATAATTAAAATTTAACTACATGGCGTTAAAAATAACATATAAGTGTTTTTAGTGTAAAGAAACAATAACAAAATTTCGAGGAACTTAAAAACCTACTTAAGTGCAGTGTTCTGATAGATACGCGTAAGCGACACGATATACACGGCGCTTACGACGTTTTGGACGCGGCGTTAGTGTATAGTAAGATAACGCTTTTGCTTTGAACAAAGTATTTTGTTATATACCTGCCGCTGCCGCTTCTTTCTTTATTTATAAAAATGGATTGTAAATATTGCTCAGAGGTTTTAAAGGGAGATGAGTGCATTAAATGTGTTTCATGTAATAGAACATCTCACTTCCAATGCGTGGGGTTATCTGAGGCAGACTTCAAAAGAATGTTACCTATGAATAAAGCTAAATGGAAGTGTCCTATTTGTAAAACTTCTAATAAAAGTAGCAATAGTCCACAAGTTTTTTCCACTGATGCAAAATCTTTATTATTACTCTTCGATGAACGATTTAACAATCTTAACACGACGATTGAATCCTTTAAAACATTTATTACTGAAGAATTTAGAAAAGTAACTGAGACAGTTAAACAGTGGTCTGAGAAAATTACTAACATGGAATCATCTATTAATTCTATTATTCAAAGAATGAATGATTTTGACTTAGAAATATCTAAAATTGCACATTTAGAATCAGAATTGAATGAATTACAGATGGCATTTAATGAAATAAAGGAAAATAATAGTAAAAATGAGCAGTGGGTTCGTCGTTCAAATATACAAATTAACGGTGTCCCCCAAAAAAAAGGTGAACGATTCGAGTGACAGTAGACCTAAACCAATTATATTAAAATTGCAGGCCCGTTATAAAAAAGATGATTTTTTAACATCTCTTCGCAAATTAAAAAACTTAAAGGCTTGTGATATGGGGTTTTTGGGAATGCAGAATAGAATATATTTCAACGATCACCTTTCCACCAAAAATAAAGCACTCTTTAATGAAGCCAAACGCTTAGCCAAACAAAAGGGCTATAGCTATTGCTGGGTTCGTAACTGCACAATAATGGTTCGACGCGCAGATAACTCGCCGGTTCTTCATATTACCTCAAAGGACTGTTTAAAAAAAATCTCATAAGTGTTAAATTGCTTTCTTGTTTCTTTTACATTAAATTTTGTTGTAAACGATTATATTATGTGTGTAAACGTAATTTGTATTATACATTGTGTTATAAACGTAATTTTACATTGCGCTTATTGTCAAAACTTAAGATAAATAATTCTTTACCCATTGAACTCATTGTTGAATTAATTATTAACAGATATATCATACTTAAAATTATAATAATTAGTCGTTTATTGTCTGATCAAAGTGCGATATTGTTTATTGCTTTATTTCTGGAGCCCTTGTCACAATTACAAAAAATAACAATGAAGTGCCACACATTTTCTTAAGCGTCATAGTGATTACACTTATTAATATAAATTTTACATTATGCTCATTATCAAAACTTAAGATAAATAATTCTTTACTCATTGAACTCATTGTTCAATTAATTATTAATAGATATATCATACTTAAAATTATAATAACTTGTCGTTTATTGTCTTATCAAAGTGCGATATTGTTTATTGCTTTATTTCGGGAGCCCTTGTCACAATTACAAAAAATAATAATGAAGTGCCATACATTTTTCTTAAGCGTTATAGTAATTACACTTATTAATATAAATAATAAATATTTACAAATAAATTTATCATTAACATGTTACTAAGTATTTTTTATCAAAATGTTCGTGGTTTACGGACTAAAACAAGGGAATTTTATTCTAATCTTCTGAATAATAACTACGATATTATATGCTTAACAGAGACATGGCTTTTACCTGGCATTTTTAATGAGGAATTGTTTGATACTAGGTATGATGTTTATCGCACGGACCGTGACTACCAACGCTTTAACTTGAGTATGGGAGGTGGTACTCTCATAGCGGTACGTCGTGAAATTAATATAGACTTGCGTAATATTCCTCAAATTCCCGATATTAATGATGCAAACATTACTATCCTCAATATAAATCTGAGAACGGGTGCTGTGCAAAAATCTATCATCATTGTATGCTGTTATTTTCCTCAAAATTTTAATCAATCAGATTCCCAATTAAAACTGTTCGAATACGTCTCGGATTTACGCTTAGACTTTCCTCTTTATAATATTATTGTAATGGGTGATTTTAATATAAAAGATGCCACATGGTCACTACAAAACAGCGACAATGACTTTAAATTAGAAAATATATCTGAGAACATTCTCACTTACCAATTATCTACGTTTATGAGCTTTACCGATCTACAACAATATAACTGTGTGCTTAACAATAATAATAGATTATTAGACCTTGTTCTATCTGACTTAAAGTGCTTAGTATCTCGAACGTTACCTTTATCAGAGCCAGAAGATGGGCATCATCCCCCACTACTTGTAGAGGTAGATATTCATTCAATAGAAAGAAACCTTAGTCTTAATCATCGTATAATCCGCAAGTATCACAATGCAGATTATAGCATTATTAACGCAGAATTATCAAAAATTAACTGGAAACTAGAACTAAATGACAAACATATTAGTGAAGCAGTTGATGCTTTCTATAGTATCATAAACGATTTAATTGAAAAATATGTTCCATCTAAATTGACAGTAGAAAGTAAATATCCCATTTGGTATTCACGTCACTTAATTAGTCTTATTAATAAAAAATTAAAATGGCATAAAAAATGGAAGATATATGGAAGGTTAAGCGATTATGACAGGTTCTCAGAAATTAGAGCACAAACAAAGTTTTTAGAAAAATCTTGTTACAATTTGTATTTGGAACGAGCAGAAAACAATATTTATATTAATTCAAAACATTTTTGGTCTTTTATTAAATCTAAAAAAGAACACATTGGTATACCAGATACAATGTATCTGGATTCACAAACTGGCTCAGATGGACAAACAATCGCCAATATGTTCAATATTTTTTTTCATTCTGTCTTTGAGAAGAATAATACATCATTCACGCCTGATGTTTACGTTAATAGCTCTGATACAATTATAGCTTCATTGGATATATCAGAAAGCAAAGTACAATCATACTTAACTAAATTAAAAACAAATAAGGGGAGTGGACCAGACGCTATACATCCAATTTTTTTGAAGCAATGTAGTAACACTTTAAGTATACCCTTAACTATTCTGTTTAAAAAATCTTTAAATTCCGGTTGTCTACCTATAGAATGGAAAAAATCTTTGATAACTCCAATTTACAAACGTCTTGATAAACGAAATATTAAAAACTACCGCGGAATCTCAAAGTTGTCCACCATTCCTAAGCTTTTTGAAAAAATTATATATGACATGATATATCCAATATTGAGACCACTGTTGATGAATAATCAACATGGATTTATTAATAAGCGATCGACCGAATCTAATCTTTGCGAGTTTTTGGATGTTGTACTTAATGCAATGGATTCTGGATACCAAGTAGATGTTATGTATACCGATTATTCAAAAGCTTTTGATAAAATTTCACATAACCTTCTAATAAAAAAACTTGAATACATCGGCATACATGGCAATCTGCTTCGATGGCTAGCATCTTATCTACGCGATCGATCCCAGGCTGTGGCAATTAAAGGTTTTACCTCTTCCTTTGTTCCAATTACTTCAGGAGTGCCTCAGGGTTCGCACTTGGGACCTTTACTCTTTAATATATTTATTAATGATATCAATAGGTGCTTTTTAAATTCAAATATATTATTGTATGCAGATGATACAAAAATATTCAAAATTATAAAGAATAAACAAGATTGTGCTGACCTGCAAGACGATCTAAATAGACTCGAACAGTATTGTAGATCCAACAGTCTATATTTGAATTTAGAAAAATGCTATACAATTACTTTTTCAAGAAAAAAAAATCAAATTTCGTATAACTATTCAATCTCGAACGCTAATTTAAAAAGAGTAACAGAGGTAAGGGACCTTGGAGTCCACCTGGATAGTAAAATCATATTCGATCATCATATAAATCATGTAGCAACTAAGTCATATCAGATGCTAGGCTTTATATTTAGGCAAGGGGCAGATTTTAAAAATGCTCATACATTAATACTGCTATATAATGCTTATGTTAGGGCTAATCTGGAATACGCGTCTACAGCTTGGAATCCACAATATAATAAATATATTGACTTAATTGAAAAAATACAAAATAAATTTTTAAAAAGATTAAAAAATAGATTTGGTTCTGCTTCTTTTAGTAATACTACTTCCCTAGAAAAGCGTAGAGAACAAAGAGATCAGCTCTTTCTTTACAAATTAATTAATAATTTAGTTGACTCTCCGTACCTATTAAATAAAATATCATTTAATTGCCCTAGACATGGCACTCGTTCTCAGGCTACTTTCTCCACCGCTGTCTCCAGAACAAAGTATTGTGACAATTCATTTATTGTAAGATCCTGCAATATGTATAATAAGCAATATCATGACATCGACTTATTCAATAATGGGTTCAAAAAATTCGCTCACCTATTAAAAAAAAAAACATAAATTTTGTTAATGTTTAGTATTCTTGCTTTTTGTTCGATTTATTCCTGTTAATTTAAGTTCACTTAGTTTATGTTTTTAGTGGAAACTTTATTGGCTTAAGATTTTTGTTTAGAAGTATTTAACTAAATTTTATTAACTATACGCTGTATGTTTCCCAATGATAAATAAATAAAAATAAATAAAATAAATAATAAATTTGTCTTAAATTATCATCTAGATTTTGCACCTATGAATAATTTATTGTTTAGTTTATTTACATCATTTTATAATCGTTATTTTATTAGGCTTTTAATATTTATTTTTTGTTTATTGTGGTTTTCAATAAGAATTCAAAAAATATTTTTAATGTTACTATAGTTCGAAAGTCTTGGAAAAAATCAAAAAACGTACCAATCGATACACCAAGTTTTAAATAGTATGGAAAATAGTATAAAACAAAATTGTAGCAATGTGATATCATATAATACAAACAAAAATGCTAAGATGGAATATTCAAGAAAATTAAATGACATTTTAGGTATGTATGAATATTTCATATGTTACTGTTATGCTTTTTTTAAATATAATATATATAGATAATAAAGAAAACGATTTTTTTTATCTTCAGGCAACCAAACAAATGGAACTGAGTTAGATGTTAATGCATCGTTACACGATATTGCAATAGATAAGCTCACAATAAAAGAAATAAGAGGTTTAATTTTAGAATACTATCAAGTTGCAGTATCTGAGAGGAAACTTATCCAAATGTCTCTATCCAGGTAAAAAATATCAAAATGTCAAATAATCAAAATGCACAATAACTTACTTCAAGCATTAATAAAATAAAGTTTGTGAGGGTGGATGAATGTTTTACACTTTCACGCTAAAACGGCTGAACGGATCTAGTAATAAATAATAATTAAAACAAAACCAGCATTACACTTACATAAACGCTTACTTTCAGTATCCAGAATGTTGAATACTATTTAGACGAATTAAAGAACAACGTCGGGCTTGATGCAATAATCTCGTACGTCAATGACGATTCCTATGAAGCATGTGATTCATTCAAACAAATGTTAACGTTGACTAATAATATTCCAGAGGTAATTCTTGAAACTAACTATTTTAACATAAACTTATAATATTTTAATATAGTAGATATATTTCAAAGGCCATAAAATAAATAGCTAGAAGTCAAGACTAGAAAAATAAAAGGGCAAACATTTGTATAGACTTTAGAAATATTTGACTCGGACTCGTTAAGATCAAGTGCTCTGTTATGTACGGCCTACTGATGTAAATAGACTCATTAAATGAATTTAATATGAGAACTGCGGATATGCGAATAATACGAAAGATTTCCTTGGCTAACTGTAAGGAAGTTTTCAGATTCAATATTAAGCGTAACTTTACGTGCCAACTAAATGTGTTATACGGATCTAGGCAACAGATAGTGTTGGGTACTGTAAGCTAACAAAAACTCAATTTAAACACTGGCAGAAAAAAGAGAATAGAATTATTATATGTAACTATGTACTGAGGCAAGAATTAAAATATTTTTATTAATTTCAGAAACTCTCTGACATGGAATATGTTGATCCTGCAGCTGATTATTTGATTTTGATTCCTGGGTTTCAAGGCGATTGTGGCTTGTTTGAACCTTTATGCTCCACTCTCAAAATCAAAGGAATAACTGTCCAACTTGGACCAGATTTGGCAGCAAATACTATATCAGAAATGGCTGAAAGTGTATTGAAGGTATATATATATATTAAACATTTTAAAGCTCAATTACCAAAGACAAGAAAAAAACAATAGTATACAAAAAGATTTACAAAGTAAAGGCAAAAGTTAAAATAATTTACATTAAATTGTTCTAATAATAGCTAGATAGTGATGAGAGAACTCAAAAAATTTGATAAAGTTTTCACACATAAGACGTGACTAATAAAAGCAGGCCAAGCCGCAGAACTAATAATTTCTAATTATCACACTATAAAAATTATTAACATTGTATTTAATTATTACTTTTCTAATTATTTCATTCTACTTGTTTTATTTTTATCTTATTTAGAATGCAGTAATAAGATTAGAAGAAAAGAATAAATTTTATATCTTGGGATACTCGATTGGTGTTAATATTGCTTTGGAAGTCGCAGCAATCTTAGAAAAGAAAGGTAATTATTTATATAATAAAAATACGTATTTGTATTTGTATATAAATAATTATTTATAAAATAAAATAACATACAAAATTTAATATTACAGGCATCGTTGGTACAGTTTTTTGCCTAGACAGTAGTCCAGATGCTTTGCGTGTACAACTGAATACGTATACCAGCGATTTGGCAGGCGAAGAATTACAAAATGTTCTAATTGATCATATTTATTACTTAATAACTAAAGAAACAAACAACAAACTTAAAGAAGAAATAAACACATTTAACACGTTTGAAGAAAAAGTTACGGCTTTTGTCAAAGAAACAAAAGAACGTGTGCCTTATCCTCAAGAATATATCAGACTAAGTGTAGAATCAGTGTACAACAGAATTTCACTGGCTATGAAGTATAACCCTACATTTACGCTCGAATCTGAAATAGTTTTGCTAAAAGCGATCAATAATTCAAATATTGAAACTTTACCATACGATTATAATTTGGCTAAATATACCAAAAAACCAGTAAAAGTAGTAAATATTGAATCAAACCATACAACGTTGCCATTTAATGTTAATGTGCCGAATGTAATAAATAAAATGCTTGATAAGGACCTGCTAACAAAATATAAAAACACTAATCTATGCAAAACTTATTTAATTAAAACCAAGTAAATATGTAATATGAATATTAAGGGCCCAAAAAGTCAATGATCGACTTTTGAAATGAACGTAAGAAAGCAGGTGTAGAGGATAATTGGGACCAGCCTGCTGTTCAAAAAGTTGGAGTTTTGCTATAATTTTAGACTTTTGCATACTCATAATAAATTTTGCTTAACTAAACCGATGAATTATAAGAAAATCTCATAAAATCTAATATCCGAACACAATCACAGCTTTGGTTAGAAGAAGCCGAAAAGCGTCCAATTCATTGATGGTTTCTGACTTCTCAGAGGAGGCATATATCGACTTTTTGATTGTACTGAGATAATCAAGTCATCATCAACTCTACCAAGAAAAGAAAAGCTCTGAAGAAAAAAAAGATCCATACATATAACGTAGTATAGATTTAGTTCTAAAATATTAGCTTAGTTTATGAAGCCACTAATTTAATTATTTGTAATAAAGTACTTTGTAGAAAACATTTCTTTTAATTTTAATACACAAAATAGAATGTAAGAATAAATATTTAAATTACAATAAATATAATGTTTTGATGTTACGTTAAATTTTAAATTAAAACTTTTTTGATAGAATAAGATATTATGTAAAGTAAAATAATTTATATTTAAAAAATCATATTTCTATTTTTGAAAAGCCTTACAGAAACTTTGTATACTGATTGTAGATTTTAAATAATAATAATAACTCCCAAACAATAAAAAGCTTGAAAAATATACGTTTCAAATATTTTTTATATATTATATTACTAGCATTGTCCGCGGCTCCGCCCGCGTTCAGATGACCAAATACCAAATTCTTAGGTTCTATATATTAGTATACTTTTACATTGAATTTATATATTTTTTCTCAAAAATGAGATATTTTCCCGCGGTAAAAAGTATCCTATATGTTGACCCGGATAACCAACTATCGTCATACCAAATTTCATCAAAATCCCTCCAGTGGTTTTTCTGTGATGCGGTGACAGACAGACAGACAGACAAAAATTCTAAAAACTATAGATTCGGTCTCTGTATCGTCAATAATCCTTATTTCAAGAAGATTTTCGAAACAATATCTAATGTACAAAATCGGCTTGGTTACAATTTTATTATATGTATAGATAATACATTTTATTGATTTGCAAATTAACGAACTAAAGGTTACATAAGCCGCCCGCTGTGTTAAACAGTTCGTAACGACCCAAGAAACATTATTTCTTATAACGCATATTAGTTCTTGTATACTAAATAAGCTTTTATTTCGTTACGCCTTGAAGGAAATTATATTTATTTGCTACATATTAAAGCTTAAAAATTTATGTTTATTTTCTATTAATAGATATTAAATTAATTATATTAATCAATTACCAATTTTATTATAAACTAGCGGCTCACCCTCGCTTCGCTCGGGTTCGCCTCTAGAAAAACCCGAAATAGATCTATCCCACGAGAACCGTTCATTTTTCCGGGAAGAAAAGTAACCTGTTGTTTGACCGGCACTGTTTACTACATTTGGTGTTTACTAAATTAGGTGCATAAGTTGTTGTGTACTAAGCTGTATAAGTTACTATAGTTTTTTAACTATCCCACAGGATTTTTTTAATTTTCCGGAATGAAAAGTATCTATGATGTTGCCCGGGGATATAAGGTACCACCACGCAAAATTTCATTTAAATCGGTGTAATAGATTCAGAGAGTAGCCCGTCCAAATAGACAAACAAAAAAATTGAAAAACATTTGGATTTATTCTATTTGTCTTCTTACATCCCCCTGACTCGGTTTTCAGCATTTTTTTTTTCTATTCACAGACATTCGACCTCTACAGTTTTATTATAGTATAGATATAACTTATTTGGGAATATTTTTATCTCTATCATCAATATTTGTTAAGTGTTCCAAAGTATTGTGCTTAAAGCTGAAATTTGTTAATTCCATATGTCCCTTTAAGTTATTTTTTAGTATCAGGGCGACCGTGTTTTGCTCCGTGTTTTTCAGAAAAGATATAAAAATTGCATTTTTTCAGAAACGGCGCCGTAGGTGTCCTTTCTAGATAAACTTAAAAAACTAAACCTTATCTAAACAAAAAAAAAAATATCGAAATGGTTAGAGCCGTTTCCATGATACACATAATTTTATATACATATATACAAGAATTGCTCATTGAATAATATAGTACCTGGGCTACCGAGCTTCGCTTGGAGTTTTTGGCCTAAAGTACAATTTTAAACTTAACTTAAACAACTAAAACCTTGAATAAATATTAAAAAAAAAACAAAAGTAAACACTTTGTATGTGAACGAGATTCGAACCTGGACACCTGTGAATGTTGATCTTGCACCTTGATCGCTTGACCACGATGCTTAAAAACAAACTAAAAATTTGAATAAATACAAAAAAAAACAAAAGTAAAAACTTTATATCCGACCGGGATACGAGCCCAGACAACTGTGGTTGTCACACTTGCGCCTTGGCTGCTTGACCACGACGCTTATGCCCTAGTGTGCAAATTAGCGACCATATTTTGCGTGGAGTAATGCAAAACAAAACCGTATGAAAACTCGAAAACACGCGTTTTCCCAGACATAAAACTAATCTAGATCGATTTATCGTCCCCGAAACCCTCTGTATACTAAATTTTATGAATATAGTTGGAGCCGTTTCCAAGGTTGAGAGTAGATCAAAGTGCTTATTCAATCTATATTTCCACTGTTACTTAAAGAACATACGAGCATGTATGTGACCGAAGTCGAGCTTTAGCTAAGTCGGTAAGTCCTAACACCGAAGCCACACATATTGCAATATACGCGTGAATTGTCCCCTAGTACTGACTTTTCGCCACCAGAGATGAGAAGCCTTTTTCTAATATTTGATTAATGTAGGAAAAAAAATTTAATTTTGGAACCAAGTTGAATGTAAGAATGTAAAATTTTCTTAACCAGACCTTTCGAATTCGCAGGTTTAATTCCTTCATGGTGCAAATATCATACATAGATATGTATGTATGTGTTCAGCCCTTTTTAACGTCCCACTGCTGGGCATGAGCCTCTCTTCAATACGAGAGGGATCAGGCCATAGTCCACAACGCTGGCCAAGTGCGGGTTGGCGGACTTCACATGTCTTTTGAAAACTCGCTAGATTCTCTCATACATAGATATGCATTACATTTATTTTCGGTTACCGCAATTATTACTTATAAATAAAATTATATTTTTAGCAGATTTGATTTAGGAAATATTTGTGGTGTTACATTGAACTAAACATTTGGAGCACCTTCACAGTTATTTGTAATCCCATTGACTAAAGGTAGACCAGAATATTTATACATTAACCACATTTAAATGATTATACTTTAAAGGAAACAGTAGAATTTAACATTTACTTCGTATGGAAAATGAACCCACGACGACGTGTAAAAGCACATTATCTCCACTTTGGTTTATCTATACATATAATAAAATTGTAACTAAGCCGTATCTGTACATCAAATATTTTTTGGAAAATCTTATTGAAATAGACATTATTATCGATACAAAGTCCGAATCTATAGTTTTTAGAATTTTTGTATGTCTGTCTGTCTGTCTGTCTGTCACCGCACCACAGAAAAACCACTGAAGGGATTTTAATGAAATTTGGTATGGTGATAGTTGGTTATCTGGGTCAACATATAGGATACTTTTTATCGCGGGAAAATATCTCATTTCCGAGAAAATATACAAAAACTGCATTGTAAGAGTATACTAATATGTAAAACCTAAGAATTTGTTTTTTGGTCATCTGAACGCGGGCGGTGCCGCGGGAAATGCTAGTTATTACTATAGATTGAATGAATGAAATAAACGAATGAAAGAACATTTATAGTTATATAATAAGTTTTATCACTTTATACTAAAATACAAAAACTGCATTGTAAGAGTATACTAATATATAAAACCTAAGAATTTGGTTTTTGGTCACCTGAACGCGGCCAGAGCCGCGGGCAATGATAGTTATTCATAAATCGTTACTTATAAAGTTACGTTACGGTATTTCAAAGATAGTTTATATATGTAAATTGTTGATCACCTCTGACAAGTTTATAAAGTACTTTTATTTAAAGTCTTTGAAACCGCACTAGCGGTAGATTTAGATGTAATTTCAGAAAGGATTTGAGTTTTCTAGCAAAGACAATGTTTTACGTGTTATAACAAATTATGCCTGTAGTACAGCTCTAAGTGTCTTGAAGCAAATTCAAGAGTAAGCTTCGTTTGTTTATTCCGTTACTTAAAACGAGTTTCCTAAAGTAGTTTCTGAAATTGTACAAATAAATAATAAACTAAATTTATTTAAATTTTATTTGCACTTTTGCTTTAAAATGCAATTAGTTAATGAAATGCAACAGAATTATTTTGTTAAATTAAAATATATTTATTTAAATTAGTTATAATATAATGTTTTACGATATTTTTAGTCTAATAAGAATATTTTTGGCCTAACAATTGTTTCTAAATTATAATACCTAATTATAACACCTCCAGGTAAATTTCTAAGAAATTAATTAAAATTCTAAGAAATCTATTGTTAACTGACACGGCCGCGCCGGCGTGTCCGCGGTCGTAGAGGGAATAACTAAGATAATTTGAAACAGTTTTTGCATATAAATGTTTTCATATTTTTAATAGGCTAAAATGTCGAGAGTATTCTTATATATAATATAAAGAAAAAATGAAAACAATATAAAATTTTATAAAGGAATTGATTTCATGACCTAGTGGACCATGTTATGGGACCATAGGAAGGGATTTACTATATGGAATACGAACATCCTTGAATTTTGCCCTACTTCATTATAGATATTATAAATACAAAATAATTATTCTTTCACAATAGTTTATCTAAATAGGTATATTGACACAATATTATAATGTACAAATCAAATACACAAATGAAATGTAAGCCGCTCACGCTCATATCAGTGTCATATGTCTACAAACGTACTTAGAATTTAATCAGATTTAGCTAGCACAGTAAGCTATAAAAAAAGCGATGCATACAGTCTCAGTTATATACGAATAGATCTTTTGATAAAGTTAAGAGGAAATTTGTTTCCTATAACCACATATAAATGATGATTTCCTTTAAACACATAAACAATGTTTAAAAAGTTACATAAAAAATATTATTAAAAAAAAACAGGCAAGTGACTAAATTAATAAAACTATTACTTATCTATAATATAATAAAAGAGTAGAGGTCGAATATCTGTACATAGCAAAAAAATAATAAAAACCGAGTCAGGGGGATGTAAGAAGACAAATAGAACAAAGTCAGATTTTTTTCAAATTTTTTGTTTCTCTGTCTGTTTGTCTGTTTGTACGGGCTAATCTCCGAATCTATTGGACCAATTTAAATGAAATTTTGCATGGTGGTACCTTATATCTCCGGGCAGCATCTTAGATACTTTTTATCCCGGAAAATTAAATAGTTCCTGTGGGATAGTTAAAAAACTATAGTAACTTATACAGCTTAGTACACAAAAACTACTGATTCGATTTTGATGAAACTTTACGAAAATATAGGTCATACATCAGAATAACAAATAGCCTACTTTTTATCCCGGAAAAATGTACAGTTCCCGTGGGATAGATGTTTTCGTTTATTTAAATAGTTATTAAAAATTTGTCTGTTGGTCAAAAAGAAAATTTGTCTGTTTGTCTGTTTGACAAAAACAGACAAACAGACATACAGTCTTTTTGTCTGTTTTTGTATGCGCGTTTCACGCGAAAAATAATGAACCGATTTCAACGAAATTTGGTGAAGTAATAACTTATTACTCGAGTCAACGTTTAGGATATCTTTTACTTCAAAAAAATCTTTCTTTCTCCGGGAAGATACAATAACTGGTTTAATCGAGTCCTCCCTAGAAACCTTCCGCTGGCTAAACCTTAAGGCATACATACATCAAAACAATATACTAAAAAATTGTAGGTCTTGAAAAGTCCTACGGGAAAGTTCTGAATAGTATATGTATATCTCCTAAACAATATCTTTTCTTATCTATACCTATAATAAAACTAACTTAATCAAATCAATGTGCGCGTTTCACGCAAAAGGTACTGAACCGATTTTAATTAAATTTTGTATAGTGATAACTTAGTACTCGGGTCAACATTTAGGATACCTTTTACGACAGGCGAATTATTCATTCCCACGGGATAACACAATAACTGGTTCTATCGAATTGTCCTTAGAAATTAGAGATAGATCAAAATATTGTACAAGAAAATTGTAAGTCTTAAAAGGTCGATAGAAAAGTTCTCTATAGTATATGTCTATCTCCTAAGGTACACTCGCTTTAACTATTTTCATTATTATATATTACTGTTTTATTATACGTTATTTATTCTATCTATAAATATAATAAAACTGTAGAGATCGAATGTCTGTACATAGAAAAAAATGCCAAAAACCGAGTCAGTTATCTTCTTACATCCCGTAAGAAGAAAAATAGAACAAATCCAGATTCTATTGGACCGATTTAAATGAAATTTTGCATGGTCGTACCTTATATCACCGGTCAACATCTTAGATACTTTTTATCCCGTAAAATTAAATAGTTCCCGTGGGATAGTTAAAAAACTATAGTACCTACTTTACACATATATAGACCACAACAACTTATGCACCTAATTTAGTAAACTTTAACTTTCTGATACCTTATATTGCCGGTCATACAACAGGTTACTTTTCATCCCGGAAAAATGAACAGTTCCCGTGGGAACTAATAGATCTGCATTAGTGTTTAGAGGCGAACCCGAGCGAAGCGAGGGTGAGCCGCTAGTTATAATATATTACTTTATAATATTATATCACTTATAAAATGTACTACACTTTACAAAAAAAAACATTAGCGCACCGACTTCGAAAATATTTGATTAGGTATGTATAGTAAATGAAAACTACCAATCAGTTATTTCTTACTTTTTAGTGCTTTCGTTTGAAGTCGGTTTTTATTAACGAAGGACAAAGAGGAAGTTTCCGTTGGGTTTTAGTTGGTAGTACCGGTTTCTCTAGCCAGTCTATAGAACCATATATACAGATAAGCGTAAATGCATTTCCCGATGTTAAAAAATGGTCGAAGCGCTTTGTAAGGGTGTTGTAGCATACCATAGCACTGCCTTGATAAGATTCCGCTGTTGCTTTTGGTGATTAAGTGTCTTGCAGTCTCCTGCCCATTGACGGCCTGGAGTTATCCTTGATAGGAAATGCGTGAAACAACCAACAACATCGATCTACATGAAACAAGTATCTAATTTTATATGACCATGTATTTGGGCATAAAGTTGTGTCTTGCTTATATAAATGAGCGAACTCATTTGAAACTATAAAACACTCTTACATATAATATAATAATATTGACATTAAGTAGCATTTGGTTTAGTGAGTAAAAGCATCGGAGGCCCAAATAGTCACTTTTTGTTTCCGAATTTTCTTTTCTTCTTTTAAATTTTCCCCTATTGTCATAGATTTTAAAGCAGGTAGTATTTACCTGCTACAGGTGGTAATGTAGAGACTCATCATCAACAAAAGTCAGTAAATTCCACCCTCTAAAACCCAACGGAAACTTCCCTGAATCAATTCTTTTACTTACCGCTGCGAAACCATACACATACACTGTACAGTAAGTTTATTTATATGATATGATAAATGCATAATAACATAAAATCGCCTTTTTCCTGGGCTGAATCGAGCTGATAATTGCATTGCACGCTTCGATCCACGGGTGATCAAATCTGACCGATCTTGCATCAGATTACTTACCAGGTCTGAATGTGTCGTTAACAATTATTTGCTAAAGTGGATAAGACGATTCAACTCATGAAGATTGTATTATAGGGCATGTTAGATTACAGATTGATTATATCATTTCTATAATTCTTGAGTGCCTTTTATTTTAGGCTTTTATTTGTGTAATGTATGTAAGAAAATAGAGTAATATTATTAAACCATAGGTACTATAATATGAGTAGGTGGAACTACACCAGGTCACAGGTTCAATTCCGGTATGGTTAAAATAATGCTTAATGATGGAAACTATCATATGTTTATCGAAGAAAGAAATAATTTCATTCCCTCGAATAAAGAAAATGGAATTTACGTGTAAATCTATATTTTTAGCGGTCTGAACATTAATACACTTCAAATAGACAGTTTTTAATAAAATATATTTGAGTGCACTCATATTCTCTAAAGCTACTATTTGTGGAATATTGAAATATAGGTTTTAATTCGTTCAAGTGGCTTAAACATGAATTTTATGCAATTCATAACTACATTTCGAAGTCGAAATAATTTTATATTTTTATTTATTTGTTCAGAATTCAATTATTTATTGATATATTTTGATATACTTATACACGAAAATAATAATACATAATTTATTAAATTTATAAGAATTAGCTATATTTAGCAGCTACGTATACGCTTGTTGAGGCATGCATAAGTTGTATATACTTGTGTATATCACAATGTATATAAGTCGCTATCTGTAAAAAAAGTTCTAAATACACACTCGAGCGAAGCCAGGGCAAATCACAAGTAATACATTATTAAAAACAACGCTAAACTATCTAAGAGTCTGTTAGCTTAAACCATCAAAAAGTAATCGTAACTAAATAGGCAATGGATTATTGATCATAGGAACACGTTTTTGAAGAATGTTTAAAAGCTATCCCTTTACAAAGTACAGTACAAACTTCATTTTGCTTTGTGATACCGTATTCAGTAAGTACGACACCAAGAACTTCAGATAGTGGTTAAAAGCACGTAAAGTTGCCTTCCACACTAAAGTCCCTCACAAGTTTTGTTGATTCACACACAGTGCTACTTGCTTTGAATTATTTACTAAACATGCTAGTTTTACTTTAATTTGTTTTTGATACACTTCTTACGAATATTATAAATATAAAAGTTTGTTGGTTTTTCTTTTATGGACTTGATTTGTTTTTATACAGATGCTGAGTGATAATGAAATATTTTTATCCTACTATAAAGTTAGAGTTTACTAGTATTAATGTACATATTTTTCATATATGAACGTAACTACATCTATACTAATATTATAAAGAGGCAGAGTTTCTTTGTTTGAACGCGCTAATCTCAGGAACTACTAATTTTATTTGAAAAATTCTTTTTGCAGTACATAGCCCGTTTATTGAGGACGGATATATGCAGTATATAATACAGTATAAATGGTCTAGATAGACTCTACACTATACTATTCTATATTAACCGTTAAAACGTACCGTACGTATATAACAATTGATACAGAGTCTAAACTGGGAGAAAGGTTTTTTTTTAAGATATTAAAAAAACGGTGAAACTATTCCTCTAAGAGCTTTGAACTTTAGTTAAAAATACAAATTTCATAAGTCACATACAAATACGTAAAAGGGAGCTAAGTATATAATATAAAAAAAATACTTTTCATGTAAAGTAATATGCCATATCATTTTATCTGTCTAAATTGTTTAGATATTTTGCCACTTATGGCAATTCCAGATATTGATGTGTTTTAAATTAAAACTTGGTCCAAAGTTCTCACGCCACTATTAATAAACACTGTTCGTGCATGTAAATTTCCTTTCATTATCAGGCTTAAATTAATGATTTAATTTAAAGGGCGCGAAAATTGTTTAACATTACAATCAATATCGATTTGAAATTTTGAACGTGAAATCTGCTGAATTTTTGATAGCCTATTTTTAAAATAACAGGTAATTACTGAGAATGGTTTTTTAATTCGACGCCTTAAAGGGTATTGTTGGAAAATTTTATTTGGAAAACATATCCCAATAGCAAAAAACTGATTGATAATTCTATAATATTTAACTTACTAAAGATCTTTAAATTCACTGTGTAACTGACAGATAACTTACAGCTTAAACCATTGAGTCCAGAGCGTCGCCCAGTTTAGCGTGAAGACAAAAAACTAGGTTTTCTGTCTCATTGCAGGGTGAATCGGTATACAACTAAGGTTATTGTGAACGGAAAGGAAAATAACTGTATGAAAATTTACCGGTAATACTAAGTACGGTAAGTAGTACGGTAAAAGTTGTTGGATGTAGCAGATTTTATCGCTCGTTTGGAGGTCTGTCTCGGTAGACCAGCCTTCAGGGTTTTTTACTTGAATACAAAAGTTACTTACGAGGTTCTGTTGTTAATATAATTTAAGAGTGTAGTATAAATTATGTTCTACTCGGTGATTAAATAGCGAAAATAGATATTTTATAAACATAATATAACAAATACTTCACCTTTCAAAATGCTCATTTTCACCCAAAGAGCGGGCATTATGGCTATTCCACTTTATATCTACTACAGAAGGCAGTTTTTTAATACACATCAATTGTTTTGTATAATATACATTAAGATTTTTTTATTACATTTTTAAAATATATTTATTTTAATACATATTACTAGCATCTGACGTCATTAAAAGACTGCAGGCTCGTAAATATCTATTAAAACTCAAATATAAAAATTTTAGATACGGAATTTCACTTCAAAATACAATCTCATCACTGGCTTTTGAGAACAATAGAATGCATTAGGCACCTTCTACAACAAACTATTGTGGTTCTTCTCGCACTACGCAAACTGAACTGGACGGTTATTCCCATGGAAATTCTCTAGATATCTTGATAACAGAATGGTCTTTTATTTAGGTTTTTATAATATTATTATACTTTACTATTAAATATACATAATACATATCGAGTTTGAATTTAAAAATGTTGACCATATATATGTTAAATAAATATGTTGGACATTAACACACAGCACCATCTAGTTTCATTGTAAGCTACGAGGTTTGTGTTATGGATACCAGATAGTTGATACACTACACGCATATAACTTGAAATACATACATATTATAAATATACACACCCGTGACTGGAGTATAAACATTCGTGTTCATCACAGAAATGCATGCACCCAGCGGGACTCAAACAAACAACAAAAATATGCATTCGAATTGAATAGCTCCTTTTTTAAGTAGGTCAAAAATTTATGATTTTACTCCTATCTATATATAAATAGGCAAAGTCAAAACAGTTCAGTACCTCTATCTCCTCTGTTAAGCGTTTTACTTTTTTTTGTTTTGTTTTTTGTTTAATATTCATAGCTCTTGACGAACTTTAGTGTTATCAATATCTTATTTGGAAACAGTTACTTTTTCATATAGATAAGTAAATTCTGTCATATGTTATGTTTTTCTCAAATTTTTTATAATGTTTATGGTCGAATTTCAACTTCCAGGCGAATATTAGTACTCGTATTATTAAATATATATATATATATATATATATATATATATATATATATATATATATATATATATATATATATATATATATATATATATATATTCTCTTACATATAAAAGTCACATGTAATAATCTTACTAATATTATATACCTATATGAAAGTTTAGATAGATGTTTGGGATGTTTGTTACTCAATCACGCTAGAACGGCAGAACGGATCTGAATCTTTGGCACAGAGATAGATTATAGTTTGGAATAGCACATAGGCTACATTTTATCCCGGAAAAATGTACGGGTCCCGTGGGATAAATTTGTTTGTGTTTTTCCTGAGATGAACCTGAGCGAAGCGAGGGTGATCCTTTATTTTTATAATAACAATAAAAGTTTATAGTTTTAAACTGCTACTTGTAGAATGTAGATAAATAAAAATCTAAAGAGGAAGCGCTCCGTCATGAAACTTGAAGTTACGTTTTTAAGGTTGTAACGGCTATTTTATTTTAGTACTATTATTTTTATAACTATTTACAAAAGCAAAGCAAATATTTGAAAACAATTAGATTTTTCAGACAGCTTTTAATTTTATACCTATTATTTAATGCTTTATACAAACTTTGTAGCATTTTTCAGCTCATTTCGAAGTTTTGCTATTAAAGCTAATAAATATTATTTAAATTATTAAAATGGCTTTAAATGTTGATTTATACTTTGATTGTTTTTCACGCAAAAGGTACTGAATGGATTTTAACTAAATTTTATATAATTTACTATCCGGGTCAACATTTAAGATTGTTTTCGTACGCATACATGAATAACGCTAGCTAAATCTGACGAGATACATAAAATGTACTAGAAAATTGTTGGAAAAGATCAACAGAAAAGTTCGCAATAACATGTGTCTATCTCCTAAGGTACATTCACAATAAAAAATACCAGCGACTCACCCTCCCTTCTCTTCGGGTTCATCCCTAAAAAAAGTCAAATCTATCCCACGGGAACCGTATATTTTTTCCAATATGATATAGAGCCTATAGACTTCCTCAATAAACGGATTATCTAATGCAAAAAAAAATTTTTTTTCAAATCAGATTAGTAGTTACTGAGATTAGCGCGTTCAAACAAACAAATAAACTCTGCCTCTTTATATTATAAGTATAGATCTTGTTCTGTAACAAGTGGGTTCTCTATATTAGAATATCTTTAAATCTTTTAGAAGGTTTATGTCACTTGACAAATTACTATTAAGTCAGGCAGATATAGTGACCCCCCCCCCTCCCCCCCCAACGTGCGTTCACCTTGTCGTGATGGGGGGGGGGCTCAGTAGAGCCCGGCAATCCAACCGGGCGCGAAGCCAAGAAACGCACAGGGAGGTGGCCCACTTCGGTGGGCGGTGGGAAGTGGCCCTCTTCGGTGGGCGGTGTACCATGCGGGTTGCTCCTGGTACTTCTCTGATAGCAGAGTGGACCTTGGAGCAACCCCATGGTTGTGGTGGTCTGCTTCGGCAGACCTGCCGTCGGGGTGTCGTAGTTGAATGCGTAAGCGATCCTGCGACGCCTCATTAAGACGGAGGAAGGTTTTGTTGGGTTTTAGTGGGTAGTACTCGCTTTATTACGCCGGTGAGTCCCACACCTCGTGCGTAAATGCATTTCCCAACGTTAAAAAAAAAAAGAAAAAAAAGGGCAGATATAGTGAAGATACACACATGACTTCCTCATATAAAATACTTTGACCAATCAAATGTACGTATATTAATCAAGATTGACAGATATCATATGTAATTGATCGTATTTCGACCATTAACGATATTGGTTAATTTGGTGAAATTACATACTACAGACTAATATTATGTCCATTTTAATTTAAAACATCGAATTTTGTTCAGTTTAGTGTGAAAGCTAAGAAATAGACATAATTTTTTCACATTAATAAAATGTATATCTGAAATAATTAATGATTTTCTCTAGAATTGTATCATAATATTTATACCAGAAGAGAATATATACTGGTCCATACGGGGCTCACTTTTCCCGTACTCTCATATGCGGCGGAAATCCGATACGGCGATAGAAATGGCGACCAATGATACCATATAAGCTCTTCGAGAGTAATATCAACTTCTCAACTTCGGGCTTCTGGAAACTTCTAAACAAAAAACCGTCTTTGCCCTATCCGACGCTTGAACCTAGGACCTGACTTGCCTGTATAAGCTCACCAATAAACGAACAAGACAAAACAAAACTATAATTGGCATAATAAATGCATATAAATATTGTATATGTACATAAATGAAAGGACTATGTACGGTAGCGCGACAAATAAGCTTACGGTCCAAGCTGGGGATATCGTTTGTCATACAATTAGGTACCAGCGCGCTTGCAACCTAGTTAGTTACTGTGCAGAAATAAGTTTACTAGATATGATAGCGAGTAGTATTTTATAGATGATAATTTTATAATAGTTTTTGTTGGTTTGTCCATTCTTTACGCTGTAACAGAGCCATGAATTGACAAGATTTATGTATAGTGACAGCTTATTAGCCGGGACATGGCTGATGATGTTTACTTTTAATATTTCATTTTAGTACATCGAGTGGTTATCTATACATATAATAAATTTGTAACTGATACTAATCTGTACATTAAGTATTTTTTGGAAAATCTTATTGAAATAGACATTATTATCGATACAGAGGCCGAATCTATAGTTTTTAGATTTTTTTTCTGTTTGTCTGTTTGTCTGTGACCGCATCACGGAAAAACTTTAGGACTACTGGAGGGATCATGTACTTTTTCCTATGGGAAAATATTTCATCTCTGAAACATCTATACAAAACGTTAAAAAGAAAGTATGGACGAATCCGAGCAGAGCAAGGGTGAGTCGCTAATACCTAAAAAAAGAGACAGTGAATGACACGTGAAATTTAATCACTAATCAGGATTTGAATGCGGGGGCTATTATTAAAAATTGCTACGTAGAAAAATTCTGAAATATTTATTTCTACTCACCATTTATGTTGAGGAAGTTACATTAAGCAATTAAGACTGACGATAACGCCATCTATTAGCGACGGAAGCTTCCATCGTTACTGTTTTATTATACATACAAGTGACTTACCCTGGCTTCGCTCGGGTGTGCCACTAAAGTAGACTTTTCCGACTTAATTCATAAATGTCATCTAACCTGTAGGTTATTTTCGCAAAATGTTCATAAATTATAGCGTGATTTTAGTCCATGTGTATGGTAATTTAAGCGGGAATTTAAGGTTCATAATTATAGTATTAGTATGGATAAATTTCTTATAATAATTTATATTATATTTTATAATAATTTATAATTATAAAAATTATACGAAAATCCGTACGAAGTTTCTGAGATTAGCCCGAACAAACACAAACTCAGCGCCTCCCGCGTTGAGTTTATTTTATTTTAGTATAAAGTGATAAAACTTATTATATAACTATAAAAGTTCTTTCATTCGTTTATTTCATTCATTCAATCTATAGTAATAACTAGCATTTCCCGCGGCACCGCCTGCGTTCAGATGACCAAAAAACAAATTCTTAGATTTTACATATTAGTATACTCTCACAATGCAGTTTTTGTATATTTTCTCGGAAATGAGATATTTTCCCGCGGTAAAAAGTATCCTATATGTTGATTCGGATAAACAGCTATCACTATACCAAAGAGTCTAGCCGTACTTCCATGGCGAAAGTGCCCCTGATAGGGTTCCTATATCGTAACCAAAGTTATATTGTAGAGGGCACTAATAGTAATTAATCCGGTGATTATAAGATCTATATCTTAGTTAAAATTGAGGAGCTATTTGAAAACAAGTGTCCGGGGACGACGTTTTTTCAAAGCGATATATCTTAGTTAATTTTAAAGCTAGCAAAACAAAACAAAATGTAAGTGTTATAATAAGCTTTATAGTTTATTTTATAGCTGTTTCCTATGGACCAAGCCTAAATAAAAGTATTAAAAAAATACAAATAAATATTTTGTCAATCGATTTCTATCAGATATAATTAAATTACCACTTTGAAAAAAATATACAATAATTGTCTATATATCGTCTAATAGCATGCCAAGTTTCATTAAAATCCAAGAGGTCCAACATGTCGAAAAAAATCAAAAGTAAGTAAGCAGGCACTTTACGACCACCTTGTTGACACTTTTATCTTGCATAACATTTTTAGTTTTTCAATATTGGGCACGAAAGGTTTAGCAAGCAAGCAGAAAGCAGAAATATTATTGGTAATCTGAACGCAGGCGTAGCCGCGGGCAATGCTAGTTCTTGTAATAAAAATGGCTCGTACATGTCCATATGAATATGAAAATCTATTCAAACTTATGACGATGTCACATCCATTAACAGTCTATCCGTGTGAAGTAGTCCCATAAAATTTCTCAGCTTAGTTCCCGCACTAAAAACCAAGTTGTAAAATATTTTTACAGAGTGAAAATTAAGTTTTAAAATGCTTTTGTAAAACGGAATTTTAACGGTGCAATTTGACGCTTGCATAATTATCGTAGCAGTTACTGCACTTTGTGTTACCCGAAATCAAACGAGCTTTAATTTTTCAAACTATACACATGTGTAGAATAGGGAAAATCTAAGCATTTTTGCCAAGTTTTTTAATACCCAAATACATTCATTGTAGGTGTTTGAAATTATTTTAAATTTGTTCTTACCATTTTACTATTACGTAATAGATAGTAGATCAAGATCCCAGGGCTGCCAGACTTCACGTATTTTCTGACGAACGAAATGTGGGCGATTGGGTAGTGTTAGTATGTACTAAGATCGCATGCCTACCTGCTAACTCTGTTAGACGGCCAATTTCCAGGTATCAGGTAATCAAGGTACCTCAAAAGATTACTTACCTCACGTACATTCTCCAAGCTGATTTTCACATATATTTCAGACAATAACATTAAAAATAAGTCGTCAATACTCCCAGACACTTTCCGTCGGCCGTATTGCTTTGCAGACGCTTTGAAGGTCTCAAAATAATTACTCACTCGTAGTCCACAAACGCTAGGCATAGAGGCTGATTATATTCCTCGGTCTTCTTATAGAATAATACCACCACACCCTCACGGATTACACGCATCAGACTGTTGGTGGTGTCGTCAATGTCCTGAGTGGTTTCCAACATGGCGAATCTATTCTGTAGCTCTAGCTGGAAGCTTTCGCAACCAGCTTGCATCTGGGGCGGTGTTGGTCTAAGAGTCGACTTCATTAGCCGCGCTCGTTCCATTTTAATGTTGATATTCAGGGCTCCCCTTACAAGTCGGTGATCACTACCGGTTTTAACCCTGTTAATCACTGAGACATCCCTGAATATGTGACGCTTGTTGGATATAATGAAGTCGATCTCGTTCTTTGTAATGTTATCGGGGCTTTGCCAGGTCCACTTTCTTTGAGGCTTTTTCTGGAAAAATGAGTTCATCAGAAACAGCCCCTGAGCCTCAAGAAAGTTTACTAACATTTGCCCACGATGATTTCTACGCCCATAGCCAAATGCTCCTACCCTCGATTCACCATCTTCTTGTACTCCACTTTGGCATTGAAGTCACCCATGACAACTGTATAGTAGGTGTTGGTACGAGACATAGCTTTTACTATGTCTTCGTACATGGCTTCGACCTCTACGTCAGGGTATGTGGACGTAGGGGCGTACACTTGTATAACCTTCAAGGAGTATCTTTCGGTTATTTTGATTACAAGGTACGCTACTCTCGTCGACACACTGCCAACCTCTACGACGTTGTTCTTGAGTGACTTATGGATCAAAAATCCGACACCACCTTGGGATGGTTGGTGTCCTTCTCGGAAGAAGAGTAAGTGGCCAGCATCTAGTACTATCGTCTCCTCACCCTGTCTTCGGATTTCCGATAGACCCACTATTTGGCAGTTAATATGACTTAACTCTTCTTCCAGTTCGGCAAGGTGTTCATTCAGCCTTAAAGTGCGTCCATTGAACGTAGCCAAGTGCAGTCGTTTGTGGTACCCTGCCGTAGCCCGGGGATTCTTAGCACCCCCTGTCGCACCGTTACCATGGCCGGTACCGTGGCCAGGAATAGTGCGACTACCGGGAACTGGGGGCCTTAAATCTGAGTTGTCTCTCATTAGGGGGTATTTGCCTTAGTCACCACGCTTGGCAGACGGGTTGGTGACCGCAGTTGCTGGAATATTTCACTGGTGGCGCTGCTGCCCACAACCAGGATTAGTATTTGCGTATTCCAGCCTTAATGTGGATATACCGCCACGAATTCGGTCGCCAGAGCCTCGTTCGTTATTCAGCAGGATGTACCACGAGCAGGTGAGGTTGACAATAGGGGGCATTAGGTGGAAGTTGGCCCCACTTACATCCCGTATTAAATAATTACTCAACTTCACGTAAATTCTGATGCTCCATTTTTCTTTATGTTCGCCAGACAACTATTTGAAAACCTTTTACAAGAAGACTCCAAGAAGAAGAATCCAAGGGGCCAATCACCCCCTAAACTCAATTTTCCTACCCACAGAGGCATTAAAATGGATCTTGGACTATAGGTTCAGTTATTTTCGAAGTTAATTTGAAAATAATTATTATTAAGGATTTTGGTTCCGTACGTTTTGAATACACTGTCTGTAACAACTGTATAATGACTTTTGAGACGTTTAAAACCTTGGTCTCTCCCATGACCATTATTGTTGTAAAGCATTCAAAACATCGGGAACCAAAAATAAAAATAAATACGCGAAGAAATCCGTAAAGATAGTTTTATTTTATTTCCATTACAATATTTACCTATGTCAGGAATCAAACCCGCGAATTTGTATTCCGAAAAAAATATATGAACCAATCGTAATAACACATTCACACGACCCAAAAGTAATATAGTTTTTATAGTTGAGCAAAAATACGTGGAAACGCTATTAATTCTTGTTTTTTCTTCCTCTGACATATTTATGTTTCCACGCCTGCTCTATAACTCTTTAATGTTATCCGTTGGCTTTTTCCGTAAATACGTTTCGAATGAAGCGTTTTCTATTTGTAATTTTCTTTGTGGAATATGTTATTGGCGCATTATTGATTACTTATCCAGATGAAGGCTGTGTTTGATTTTAGAATTAAGTAAATATTTATATTTAAAATGTAATATTAAACATGTTTTAATTACAGTTAGTTCTTATTCTTCTATTTTTGTAGTGTATATTTTACTAGATACTCACTTTGTTTCGGTGAAATTCAACGATTTGTAATCCTTGACGACACGTTTGGCTTAATTTGTAGTGACCCTAATTGCTGTGCTAGCGGTCGCGGGTTCGAGTCCCGCTAGGGGCATTCATTTGTGTGATGAGCACGAATGTTTGTACTCCAGTCATGGGTGTTTATGTTTATAATATGTATGTATTTAAAGTTATATATGTGTAATGTATCAACTATCTGGTATCCATAACACAGGCCTCGTAACTTACCATGGAACTAGATGGTGCTGTGTGTCTATATCCTAACATATTTATTCTATCATAATATACCTTGTTATGTAAAAATAACCTATCACTAAAATAACTTCAATGGCAATAAATAACTAAATATTTTAGAACTTCTTTAACAAATAATAAAATGCAAGTTTTTACTGAGATCATTGAATGCATCTTAATGCGTATTATATTTAGGATGATAGTATTGATCATAGAACCATTTTAAGCAAGTTATAATAGATATGCGTGTTTGTGTGAGTGTATGTTATTGCGTGTGTGTATGTGTATGTATGTACTTCTTCACATTGAAGTGGTTGAACTTCTTACTACTATAATAAATGTGAAAGTTTGTGAGTATGGATGTTTGTTACTCTTTCCGCCAGAACGGCTGAACGGATCTGGATGAAATTTGGCATAGAGAAAGATTATAGTCTGGAATAACACATAGGCTACTTTTTATCTCGGAAAATATACGGTTTCTAAGGGATAGATTCGTTTTTGTTTCTCTAGAGGCGAACCCGAGCGAAGCGAGGGTGAGCCGCTGGTTTAATATATATATTATATAAAATTCTCGTGTCACAGTGCTTGTAATAAAACTCCGAAACGGCTTGACCGATCCTTATGAAATTTTTTGTGTATATGAAAAAGGCCTGAGAATAGGACGTTGACTATTTTTCATACCCCTAAGTAATAAGGGGGGTCCACCCCAAATTTTTTTTTTATATTTTGGTGAAAATTTTATTTTAATTTTATTTTGAATCGGCTTTATAAAATACATACAAACCTAAATTTTCACTAGGGACGAAAGCGAGCGGAACAACGGTGAGTTGCTAGTATTTATACGTAATTTAGAACAAAGACTATGACCTGGAGTAATACATAAGCTTCTTTTAGGCATTCAGGGACTCGCCCGAGCGAAGAATGGGTAAATAGCTAGTACTATAATAATTTTGATATAAAAAAATATTGTGAACAATTAAGTTAATTGTGTATTGTTTCAGTTACAACTCAATTACAAATCCATTAATTACATTTCTGCTTGACTCGCTGTTTGAGGGATACACGCTATATTAAATATTTGCAATTGGAATTTTCACCTTATCACAAAGCAATAAAGTTTATAATTCTACCATTGAAAATTGTGCAAAGAAAGTTTTTATTTTAATCACCAGTATCGAATAATCGAACAGTACCGCATACAATGAGGTATAATTACGTAGTAGTCTCTTTGACAGTTTTCTTCTTTAGTTTTGACCAGCAAAATCTTTACCTACTAATATTATAAAGAGGTAAAGTTTATGAATTGTGAGTTCGTGAGTTTGTGACGTTGTAGGGGGTAATCTCAAGATTTATTGAACCGATTTAGATGAAATTTTATAAAAAGATAGTTTGAAACCCGGGAAAGGACATAGAATACTTTTTATCCTGGAAGTCTACCCTTAAGGGGTGAAAATGGGGATGAACCGATGAGGGAACCGACCTAGGGACGAAGAGTCGCTAGTATTTAATAACTTTTTAATAAAGGATGTATGTATACATATAGCATCTGTATATAAACAGGCAAAGACAAAACAGTTCAATACCTTTTTCTCCTCTGTTTTTAACCGATATTCTTTTTCATTGTTCAGTAGCTATTGAAGTTCTTTTATTTTATCAACAAAATTTTTTTAGAAAATAGTTTTTTTTTTAGAAAATAGTTTTTTTTTTTGGTTAGTTCTATTTATATATAGATTTTAGTCATATATAGAGGTCCAGTTTAGTTTTAGTTTACCTCAAATTTTCTATAATGATTAATTATTGAAAATTAGAAACTATATTGAAAATAATTGTCGAATATGGAGCACTGGGTGAACATTAGTATGCTTAATAACGTCCAAGTAGCTATTGTCAATACATATATAAAACTATCGACACACCTTCGCTTCGCCCGGGTTCGTCCCTAGGAACGTTTTAACGGTTAGTATAGATTCTGAAAGATACTTTCCCACAGTAAAAAGTATCCTACATGCTGAGACCCAGATACCCGGCTATGATCATACTAAATTTCATTAAAATTAGTCCAGTGGTTTTCGCGATGCATTCCCAGACAGACAGAAAAAAATCTAAAAACTATAGATCCGGCCTCTGTAGTAATCATTGATGAATATTTCAATAAGGTTTTCCAAAAAATATTTAATGTACAGATTTGGCTTAGAATTTTAATATATGTATAGATAATATCATTCACACAAGCATAGATATTATTAATTAAAATCATATTGTAGTTAAAAATGGCACGTTTATGCCTAAGAATTTTTTGTTATTAAAATCATTATTATTATTCTTTAAATGTTGTACTGGCCCAAGTTGTGTCAAAAATAATAGGCTAATTAGCCTATTATTATATTTAAAATTAAGTTTAAAGGCCTAATGTGCCTTAAATGATTTTAGAAATGAGAAAAACCCCATTAGGGTTATTATGTATGACAAAAAATCAATTAATAATTAATAATTTATTTCATATATTCATTTTGTCATTTACGAATATTTCTGATATGTCATGCTTCTAGAAATTCTAGAAATCATGTCATCAATCATATTTATAATTCAATCAAAGTCATCAATAAATGTTTATTATTGCTTAGCAATAGTAATAGCAATTATATTTTAAAAATGTGCTTGGTTTATATATGTCGTATTTCTTATTAATACCCCAATTAACTCTTCACAATATATCGAATGCGTTGCATAATTGAAAAGGCATTGGAAATTCTGACCAAACGCTAAGTGAGTGGATAGGCTGTGGTTATAATAATTAAATTAGTGATACAGACTAACTTTAGCTTATACAATGTGAAATTTTACTTCTTACTAATCTTATATCTATCAAAATTATATCAAATCTTGTATTTAGTTAAGGTTTTGCTGTTCAAGTTTCTTTTTTTTTTCAATTTTTTTACGAAAAATAACGTTTTTTAATAACTAGTTATTATTAAAGTCTGTTTCTATATGCTCTCATGCTGACAATCATATAGCGCCATCTCGTAATATTTTGTGGTATTTGTATTGTCACCAATGGACGATCACCTGCTGAACAGGTCGAGCGAAGTTCGATCGCCCAAGCGCTATAAATTAATAATAAAGTCTAATTTCACAAATAAGATTATTCTCTTAACTTTGTTTAAATAAATGCTTACAATATATAACCGATAAAAGTGTCCTTGTTATAATATTAGTAGGATTCTTTACTAGTAATTCTTTTATAATAATTTTCATTTAATGCCTACATAAATAGCAAAATTATACCCTAAATCAATATCTACACAAAACAGAAGTAAAATTAAATGAATGATACAATGTACTTTAAACGTTTTACACGTTTTACGTCACACCATGTACTGAAACGTTCCTATTCGTTAGTCTCTTTTGTTTCCACTATGTTATATCTCGCATAATATGAAACGCGTTAAATCTTAAGAATACGAAGAACTTCAGAATTCTCAAAAGCTAAACAATATAAATTTAGAAGTCATAAATAAATAAGATGCATTATAAAGTATATACTTAAAAGCAGCATAGCATTCTTTTTAAATATGCATAATTTATTTAAATATTAGAGACTCACCCTCGCTCCGCTCGAGTTCGTCTCTAGATACGTTTTAATGGTTAGTATAGATTTTTTCAGAGATGAGAAATTTTTCCACAGTAAAAAATATCCTATATGTTGACCCAGATATCCAGCTATCACCATGCCACATTTCATTAAAATATCTCCAATGATTTTTCCATGATGCGGTCACAGGCAGATAGATAAAAAATGTAAAAAGTATAAAATCCGCCTCTGTGTCGTAATAATGTGTTTTAATAAGATTTTACAAAAAATGTTAAATGCTCATATTCGGCTTAGTTACAATTTTATTATATCTATAGATGAAAGGTAACTCGAAATCATTTTAAAATTATCTTTATTTATAAAAATGATATAGATAAATTGTTTACTCTGTATCATTATTAGTCTGTACCATATAAAAACACTTCTAGTGGAACCACGGGTATAAAATTTTGAATAAAGTTGAAAAATTGAATCAAGCGATATATTACATGATCCATTAGCAAAATTGATGGATACCTGTTTTAATTAATAACAGACTAATAGAATTATTGTTTTTGTTCACGTAATAAATTAGTTTTTTGAAAGCCTATTCTATAGTTTTACTATGCAATAGTTAGATAATTTTATTTCGTACGGTCTACATACGTTTCTTTAGTATAAAAAAGACCAAAAGAATTTTCCTGCAATTCATTTTTAACAACCGACGCAAAGGTGTCGGTTTGTTATAAGTTTGACGTGTCTGTGTGTGGCATCGTAGTTCCCGAACGGATAAACCGGTTTTGATTTTGATTTTTTTTATTTGAAAGGTGAATTAGTCGGGAGTGTTCTTAGCTATGTTTGATGAAAATCGTCCAAATGGCCGCCGCCACAAAATGGCGGATTACATATTTTTTTTAAACTCCCTCAATATGGGTATCAAATGAAAGGGCTTAAGGGCTTGACTAGTAGAATACTATACACTATGATAAATTCAAAATCAAGATGGCCGCCAGATAGAAACCAATGACATAGACCCAATCTGCTAAAAGTACTTATTAAGGCCAATATAAATAGATATATTAATGGGATTCGAACGCGTGACCGACAACTTGAAGCTATCAGGAATCGGATCTATCCGCTAGTATTGAGATTATGTTAGGTAACAATTTTTAGCGCCCACACACCAGAGAAAAATCTGTATGATAAGTGCAAATATTTGTCCTAAATGGGAATCGAACCAGGAGTAAGTAGTTTTCGCGACACTGAGTATTATTAGTTATTGAACGCGTCTATGATTATGCCGGGTGTATATAAAATAAGCCATGCTTCTCAGGGATAGTATTATAAAAAAATCGTGTGTGTGTACTTATCTACGCACGTAAGAAGTTATACTTCTTCGGCGTAACAGAACAAAAATAGCTAAAGACTATGTCTCTATGTCACAACTCTCTGTTTGTAAAAGGAATGCAACTAACTTCATCGTGTCGTTTTTTGGCTGTCGGTGTGCGCGCGCATCGTAAATATTTTACTCTCATATTTTTTTCTAAACGTGGTAAAAGAAGTATAACTTCAAAAATTTAAATAGTGTGGCTTAGTTTTAATTTTTATTAAAAAAAATACAGAAAATGTTAATTTCCAAGAAGAAACCAGTAATGTAAAAATAATTTTAATCTAAGTAAAGGCCGGTCATGTGTATCCCCGACGCCATATAGCTATTACTTTGTAATGAAAGCACACCCTGTAGTATAATTAATTTACATGCCAGCGACATCATGACTACGAAACTGTTATGGTGCATACTTCGAATATTAATGCGGAAAATAAGAATTGTCATATGTTTTAATATTCTTTAAAAGTCCCTTTCACATTAAAGATATTTTTAACCGTTTGACGTGTCTATGTGTGCTTGTGTGTCTATCTGTCGCATTGTAACTCCTGAACGGTTGAACCGATTTTGATTTTGTTTTTTTTTTGTTTGAAAGGTGAAATAATCAGGAGTGTTCTTAGCTATGCTTGATGAAAATCGGTCCAAGATGGTCTGGTTTTTTTTAATTTATCACTTGTTTGTACTCAGCTTCACTGGTAGTTTGATAAAAATTTACCCATTTAAAAGTTTATTACGAATTTCAGCTACAGAGTTAATATGTAACAAATGTACACACTAACTCATAAACATTCACATTTACCTTATAATGTTAAATGTGTAATTATTGTATATACATACTCGTATATATGTATATAATTTTATTTCGTTGTGTTAATGTTCTCTCTTTTTAAGAAGCGTGTATGTTATAAAAATATGTATGTATATAAACAAGAATACGTATCTCATAAACAATACAAATTGAAAAAGAATAAAATGCAATGAAAAAATAAAGGCTGTAAATATATTTTCAAAGAGCAGTTTTTGTTGCTTTGTTTTATTGCCATTGTATGGTTTATGATGTCCTTTTACCGAATTTTGAGGGCGAAGTTACGATCAGAAATTTGAATACCTTGTACTGTTTATGTCAATAAATGGATAGGTTTATTTATCCATACATATAAATTTTGAAATATCTGTTTGTAATATCAAAATAACAGGTTTTTAGTTAGGTTTTAGCCTTTTTAGTCATATTTAGGCTACTTTTTTCTATAAAAAAAGTCGGGTTTCGTGTGAACAAATTAAAACCCATGAAATTGTGTACAAAATCCGCCTACCCGAGGACGCACCCGAGCGAAGCGAGATAAGTCGCTAGTTCATATTAAAGTAATAATGATTCGAATATACCTATACGATAATCGAACGATATAGCCGGATAAAAAGTATCCTACTCAGTTTTTCTGAAAGACAAACCAACAAACACAATAAGTTATAAATAAATAAGATTGATAAAAAACAGTAATAAATAATATGGTCAGCTAAAGAGTACAATACCAAATTCCCAATAAAAATGTCGCCATAATTTGTTAAAACTTAAACATTCGAAAAATCTTATTTTGTAAGAATTTTCACGTACAATAAAAAAATTATATATAAAATTTATAGATCTTTATAAGTTACTCATACCTGTAATAAGCCCATTTATATTATAATTAACATAACAATTACCTAACTAATCTCTGCCTGTTGTCGCCTACTTAGAGCAAAATATTGCCTTCGCTTGTCCCAAGAGGACTCTCATAGATTATGGCATAGCATATATTTAAAATAATTATTTAAATAATACTTTCTTAGATTAGCCCGAATATCTGATATTTTAAATAAAACTTAATTATTTTTTCGGGAGACACGAAACCCGTGATCATGATTGCTGTAAAGCATTCGAAACGTCAACACTACAAGAAATCTCCAAAAAAGTAGGTTTCATACAAACTTTCATCCCCTTTTTACCCTCTTATGGGATGAATTTCGAAAAATGCTATGCTAATGCTAAAACACGTATTTATTTAATTGTATAGAACAACATTAATACCAAGTTTCAAGTAATTCTGATCATGAATATTGTTTGGGTTTTATTATAACGTGTTTTCCCGTGGGAATGAGAAATCTCCCGCGGTAAAAAGTCTATGTCACTCCCTATGTCACTCCCCACCCCTTCAACAATCTCCACACAAAAAATCAAGTCAATCCGTCATTCCGTTTCGACGTGAAATATAGACAAACAAACAAACACACTTTTACATTTATAATATAAGTATGGATTGTATAACTTTAAATGACAAAGTAGTTTGTTGCTATTAACATCTGAGTAATGCAATTTTAATATTCATTTCATACATTCTCACTAAATATTCAGAATATTTTTTTATAAAACACTCAAATTAAATAATTATCTAAATAATATAATGCACATATTTATATTCTTCATTTGGCTAAGAATAGCATTGTTATTTCAACGTAATGAGTAAAAACAGAATACCGTAGCTGAAACAATAAAAAACCATACTAGGGCAATATTTTCAAAGTTTACCGCGAAGTATCTTATACATACAATACGTATCACAATTGAAACCCCTCGCGCCATAAAACTGAGCAAGTCATAAATAAATTTCAGCTTATTACGCGTGTAATACGGATACCCGTATATTGGAAACCAGACAACAATTTCGTAAAGTAAATTTAAACTTTCTCGTAAGCACTAATTACGTTTATATTGTATGCCTTTATTTATTTTTTATTACTTAGAAATTTCTGTGTTGGTTTTTAGGGAAATAAGAAAACTGAAACATTTTATTTAGTTATTAGCGATAAGTATTAATGTTTAGTATAGATTTCTCAGAGATGACGTATTTTTCCGCAGTAAAAAGTATCTTATGTGTTGACTCGGATAACCAGCTATCATCAAAATCGGTGTAGGGGTTTTTTCGTGATGCGTTTCCAGACATACAGACAAACAGACAGACAGACGGTCAAAAGTTCTAAAAACTGTATACATTCGGCTTCTGTATGGATAATAATGACTATTTCAATAAGATTTTCCAAAAAAAATATTTAATGTATAGATTCGGCTTAGTTTCATTATAGTAGACTAGAGAAGTTGACCTGTCATCGAATTACATATATTGTTTTCCTAATTCCAAGAAGGAGGGTTCTTTGTTTGTCATTATGTATATTGTATGCTAGCCGATACAAATTAAAGCACACCGACTTCGAAAATTTCTCATTAGGTATCTATTCTAAATGAAAACCCCCGTTAAGTTATTTTTTATTTTTTAGTGCCTGGATGTCGGTTTTTTTATAAGTTTTTATTAAATAAATTAACTCGCTACACATAATATTTTTGAATAAAATCAAGGTACAATTTATATACAAGGTGTGGTTATTGAAAATCGTTAACCTACATAATATAAATAAGTAAAGACAACAGTTCAGTAAATTTTTCTCGACTGTTTGTCAACCGATTTTTTTTCTTTAGTAGCTATTAAACAAGCTTTAGTTTTTGTTATAATGATGTATCAAAATTGTAAATGTATTTTAAATAAAACTATCTTTTCGGATTGTTTCGCGGATTTATTTGGATTTTTGGTTCCCGACGTTTCGAATGCTTTACGGCATCCATGGTCACGGGAGTGACTGAGGTGTTACATGTCTCGAAGGTATAGTTGTTACATGATATGTAAGGTTTTTGCTCATCTGAACGCGGGCGAAGCCGCGGGCAATACTATTTAATATTATAAATCAGCGACAAAATCCGAAAAGATAGTTTTTTTTAAATGTCAAATATTTGCGTAAAAGTATTACATAAATCTATTTCTTATTTGTATTTTGCTACTAGTAACGCCATCTCATGTGCAATGTATACACTATATTGGATTAAGTATATTTATGGTACTATGCCAACTTTATTTAAAAAGAAATTTTATAATTGTCTATATATACCTTAAAAATTAAAATCTAGTCTGTTAGCGACATTCACACGACACATGTTTCATTATAGTTTTATCAACAAGATTTTTTTTAAACAGGATTTTATAGATAGGTAAATTCTATTCATATATATTTTCCAAATTCATTGTTCACGATTATGGTTAATTTTTTACCTTTGACCTTATGCATATATTTTCTGTAGTTCTGTCTGTTCTGTTTAATAATTGTTGATCTTTGACGAATTATTATTATGCCTTTGCTACAGTCGGATCTATCTAATTAAGTGGCTGCAGTTAATGTCTATGGGATTTATAGTTTGTAGGCTCGTTGAATGTAAATTATGCAAGTGGGTGGTACCTATATTATAAGCTATGTACGATGTCTTTGCGTGTCGCACTCCGGTCTCCGCATTTTCCCTATTTCTAGTAAAAACCTATTTGGTAAAAGTTCAAAGCAAGATTTTCTTTTTGTGTGTCAAAAATTGAAGAAGTTTATAAGAAATTTTGAGTAGAAATTTTGAGTTTTTAAAAAAGTTTTAAATGGTAATAAAAAAAAATCTATAAATTTCTGGGCCTATGTAATATATATTTAATAGGTTAAGGTAGGTATTGGTATAAAGTTATCAAGCTGGGCACAAAATAAATATGACACAGACATTTTCTGTATAGATGTATATTTTTTCAAAGCTTCAACGTCTTCACCAATGCCTAGGCGGTTCTCCTGAGACATTTGATATGACATATGACAGACTAGCGGGTTCATCCTGAATTCGCATCGGGTTCATTCCTAGAGAAAAACAAATAAAAAGATACTTTTTACCTATATGTTATTCCAGACTATAATCTATCTCTGTGCTAAATTTCATCCAAATCCACTTATCCGTTCTGTCATGAAATCGTAACAAACATCCGTGCATCCATCCTCACAAAATTTCACATTTATAATATTAGTATGTCGTCCATACTAATATTATATATAATAATATGGCTTTCGTCTTTGTCTTTTGGCTACGAACCCCTAAAAAAGGTTTGAATGTAAAATATTTACAGACTATTTTGCTACATCTTACGTCTTTAAAATTGACTTAGAAGTTAACTGAACACTAAATTTTTTTATATATTTATTTTAAAGCTTATTTATTGCAAAGCTAACGTTGAACTCTTAACCTCAAGCATATTATTCGCAACGATTCGGCACTTTTATCTCTTTTTTACGTAGCCGCCACTACGTGACTCGTCTGAAAGTAATAGTAAAATTATTAAGATGTTACAATGAGTTTACTATGTACCAGTGGCGAAGCGTCCATACAAGATGTCTTACCTTAAAATTATTTTGCTATAATTTTACATACATTTAATTCTTTTGGATATATATATTTAATTATATATATATATATATATATATATATATATATATATATATATATATATATATATATATATATATATATATATATATATATATATAGTTTTTTTATATATAGATAGGTAAATTCTATTCATATAGTTTTCCTTAAATTAATAATAATTATGATTGGATTTCAACGACTTGACGAACACTAGTATAAATAAATGTATAATTAAAGTCATTGATGGGGTTATATAATTTTAAAGTCACCCTAGCCTATACAATTTAAACGCCAAGTTTAACAAAATCTAAGGGTGGATTAATTTTGTTAACAGGCGTTAAATTCGTTCGAAATTTCATTTAAGAAACAATTTCTATCAAATTTTATTGTGCTTATAAATTTAATTTTTTGTTAAAATTGAACTAAAGAAATGTCCTATTTTAATATATATACATACATACGTTATGATTTATGTATTTTTAAAGGGTGTGCTCTATGTATAAACTCTATTTAATTATTTACATTGTATTCAGTAACAAACAGATACACAAACTATAATATCTATATCTTTACTATAACTATCTTTGCTTTATATTTATAATATGAATAGAATGAATCAACTAGAAAAGCTGCGTTCAAAGGCGCCATGTGTCATGTAGTTTTAGAATCGTACATATATAGGTATATACCTTCCCACTATACTAGCAGAACCCACGGCTTCGCTCGTGCTAAAACTACAAAAAAGTTTCAAGTAATTCTGATAAATATTTTTTGGGTCATATTACAACGTGTTTTCTCTTAGCAATGAGATAATCTTCCGAGATAAAAAGTAGCCTATGTCATTCCACACTCCAGCCTTCTAACTATCTTAACACAAAAAATCACGCTAATTTGAAAGGACAAACAAACAAACAAACACACTTTCACATTTATAATATTAGTAAGTATAGAAATATGGATGTACTTATTGTACCTATTGTAATATTATATTCTCTTTGTCAGACTAATTATATTACATACGGTAATTAATAATATTTTAATTTAAAACATTTGCGAAATGAGGTAAGAATCACTAACAATTTACAATCGCTCGCACGGGTATATCTCACATACCTTTTCTACTTATAATATCATATACAGGCAGCGCCACCTTTCGCCATTAGCAATAAATCAAATTCAATTTTTTTTACTAAACTAACTTTACCCGTGACTTCGTTCGCGTTTGGAACATTGATTTTAAAAATTCTCGATAAACTATGATTCTTGTAGACCCGTCAGGGACATAAGATCTTATCATATTGGTGTTGCTGATGCAGAAAAGAGCTACATACAGCTACGCCAAGGTCTACGTCAGCTACAAGCAAGGTTTGTCCTTAAGCTTTGTCTAAAATTTTAATACTAAATTTCACCCAAATACATCTATATAACTTAAATGAATAATAAACATACAAACAGACTTTAGCATTTTTAATATTAATGCCATTTTTATGACATTAAAGATATAATAAGTGTACATCTTATTGAGTATCACTTAAGGTGATTATGAAATAGATGTATTTACTTATTATATTTAAAAGTAATAAGTTTAAGGACTTAATACGCATGTGCATTTTAGAAGGGGTCGCGATGCCGGCGGCGGTGTTTGATGACTTTCCTCAATTAGATTTCAAAATTTCATACCGGGACCTAAATTCAATAGGCAGACATGACTAACTTAATAAATTTAATAATCTTCAACTTTATTATACGGTGTATAAATTTCGTAGATATGACAGTTAATTGAGAAATATAGGTTTAATATAATATATAGATACGATAACGAGTATCACAACATTTGCACCCGACTAATGTCTCACAGAAATCAATATGTTTATTAATCAGTAGATAATTAAAAATGTCCAAAATTGATAATATTAGCAAGGATAGCATATTTTCACATGTTCTTAAGAAGATTTTTAAAACGATTTACAGATAGCATACATGCGTAACTGCTAGGTCAAAAGAGTGAAATTTCGCACTAGAATAGTACGATGTTTAGGTATGTGTGCGTGCGTGTGCGTGTGCGTATGTGTGTGTGTGTGCGTGAGTGCGCACGCGCGTATATGTGATTACGGTACGGCGGCGCAGGAGATATTAAACTGCACACTGGACTAGTATGCCTGAAACCACAAGTGCACTCTATTATGTTCATGCTTAAAGTACGCTGGGATAAGAGTTCGAAACGACCTATTAAGTCAGGCGCAGGACGTGACTGACTACTGACGGCCTTACACAATGAAAATGAAAGAAAAAAAGAATTTAACACAATAAAACTACGTCATGACCCGACCCGGGACTCGTATCTCGGACCTATGAATCATAGCCGTATATAGCTATTAAACAATACACACATCTTTTTGAATGTGCAATAATGTAAAAGATAAAGATTTATTTTGAAAGAAAACCTTTCCTGTATTAGGCATAAAGCTGACACGTCCAGATTTCAGGGTAATATATCGCGTCTATCATGCGGTGCAGTAGATATAAATCATGGATATTCTGTGCACGCAGCAATAAATGTTCTATAGAAAATAGCTATTATTATACTAACGATGAAATTCGGCATTTATTGTCTTGAATTTTATATAACGTCTTAACTACTGTCATATCACGTGTTTTTACACAGTGTTCAAGAAAGGATAACAACGTTTAAGTGATCAGAATAAATGATATTATAATATGTATAAAAAACTTTAAAAAAATAAATAGAAACCGATTCCGGGCACTAAAATGTAAAAAATAACTAAACGGAGGTTTTCATTTAGAATAGATACGTAATCAGGTATTTTCGAAGTCGGTGCCAGCCGATGCAAAGCAAATCTAATATATTATGTCGATACGTAAAATACATATTTACCTTTTAGATATTCATATAAACGCAAAAAATATATCCAAATCGGATCAGGAGTGTTTGAGTAATCGGTGAAAATACATAAAAAAAGATTCCGACGAATTGAGAACCTCCTCCATTTTGGAAGTCGGTTAAATATTATAAATGTGAAAGTTTGTGAGTATGTATGCATGTTTGTTACTCTTTCACGCCAGAACGGCTTTTTATCGCGAAAAAATATACGGTTCCCGAGGGATAGATTTCTTTTTATTTTTCTAAAGATGAACCCGAGCGAAGCGAGGGTGAGCCGCTAGTATTAAATAATGTTATAATCGTATTTCCATGGAAAAATACAAAAAATTAAAATTCTGTGAATAAAGCAGTCGGTATGGAGAAATAATTCTCATTAATTTGGACTCCAGTATCTATAAAACATATATTTTATACTGAAACCATATTTTATTTTCCTTTATAAACCGTATAGGTACACGTGTTAGCAATTTATTTTGAAGTTCTTTAACCAGCCGAAACTTAAATTAAGATAGGTGGTGCCTACCACAGTTTTTTAACTGAACAATATTGTTAAATGTTTCATTTTAAATTGATATTATGAAAATGGTATTCATTCGTATAGTGACTTATTCTAACATAACTAAATTTATTGTTGCCAAGACACATACACTTGATATAAGGAAAAATGGGGAATGATATAGACGAACAGTGGAGTATTGAATATTTGACGCTCACACTCTCCGATTCACGTATAACAATACTTACGCACGAGGTGTGGGACTCACCGGCAAAGCCACTAAAACCCAACAAAACCTTCCCCTGTCTTAATGAGGCGTCGCAGGATCGCTTACGCATTCAACCACGACTCCCCGACGTCAGGTCTACCGAAGCAGACCACCACAACCATGAGGTTGCTCCAAGTTCCACTCTGCTATCAGAGAAGTACCAGGAGCAACCCGCATGGTACACCGCCCTCCAAAGAGGGCCACCTCCCACCGCCCACCGAAGCGGACCACCTCCCTGTGCGTTTCTTGGCTTCGCGCCCAGCTGTATTGCCGGGAACTACTGAGCCCCCCCACCACGACAAGGTGAACGCACGTTGGGGGGGATATATTTTAACACCTATCTCAACTAAATTTTACAAAAGATATTAATGTACAAATTTCGCGTTAATACTATTTTATTATATATTTGGATGTACATAAACCGAAATTCAGTCAGAAACTTAGTTGCTTCTCAACACTGTTCTAACCACTGATTCACTACATGCCAGTTTGCTAGCTCGTTTAATTGTTTTCATCAACAACTAACTATAACTTTTAGCTGCAAATTGCCTGCAAAGCACTGAATACGCGTAAAAAGCTATAATATGAACGGAGCGTCTATTCATCTTCTAATAGAACGAATAAAATATAATTATTCGTTGTTTATAAAATAAATAAGTCAATAAATAAATAAATATGTCGGTTGGGACATTAACACACAACAATGGTTTTTTTGCATATTGGAACTCCTGCACAAAAAGAGTGGTAAATATTCGTACTAATCGACAACAGTCGGACGAGTAATATTTTTTTTATTCATCTGATTATATTATATATATATATATATATATATATATCGAACGAATTAAAATTTATTATTCGTCCTATTAAAGTACGAATAATTAAACTATCTAATCGTATAAAGGCGAATTATAATTGTAGAGACTAAGCAATAATTACATAGGTTCGTAAAACTACCGGTAAACCAGAATTTATTTAGATAATAAATTTTCCAACACTTGCACTTAAATAATAGTGCTTGCAGTAAAAATCTTAAGGATTGTATTCACTTCATGTATATATTATTATAAATTAGAAAATTTTGTTCAATACCGTCGTGATCATTGTTCAGCTATCGAATATTGACTTTCTTGACGACACGTTTGGGTTAAATGCCAGCAGTCGCGGTTTCGAGTCCCGCTGGGAGCATTTATTTGTGTGATGAAAACGAATGTTTGTACTGCAGTCATGGGTGTTTATATTTATAATATGTATGTTTTTAAAGTTATAATGTAGTGTATCAACTATCTGGTATCCATAACACAAGCCTCGTAGCTTACCACAGAACTAGATGGTGCTGTGTGTCTATATCCTGTGCTGTGTTAATGTCCCAACATATTTATTATCATTATTTAAATATTTGTGCCTAATAACAGCGCTTAAAAGTTATGTAACCAGAGGTTTGAATTAGAACTTTATTAATTCACGGGAGTTATCCGTTTGATTAAAGAAGACGATTACATCGGACTTTAATAGCATTATTACAAATAATATTATATCTCATGTCTTCAAATTAATCGACACAGTATAAAAAAGTCAGGAAAATTTTATAAAACGGCACATCTAAATAAATAAAAATAACAATTTTAACTTTATGTTTATTTATTTATTTTATACACCATTAGTACACATTTATGCAACATTCACATAAATATATATCAGTTATTATATATTTATGTCAATGTTGCATAAATTTATTTATTTGTATTATAATATACAAAGGATCGGTCTTCACATTATATCAATTACAGGTATTCACAACACTGTCAGAACAAAAAAAAATGGTACCATAATCTACAATAACTATAAAAACTATTTATTTATTTATACGGATCTCCAATAGTATACATATACAATATACATTTACAATATACTTATATCTAATTTATAATTTTTATGTATAACCAATTACAGGAGAACACATCATTCGCTATGTAATATTTAATAAAAAGTATTTTAAATTGCTTAAAACCAACTACGAGTACCAAAAATATACACAAAAAAAGAAAACTATTCAGTTTTTGGTGTATTTTATTTGTAGAAAAAAAAACAAGACAAAAACAAAATCTACTAAAAATAACAAGTAAATTAAACTTAAAAATCACAAAAATATACTATGTACATAGATTAAATATATAACAGTTCAATATAACGGTTGATACTAAGCATTCCGAATGTCTAAGTCGTTACATAAATAGTAAAAAGAATCTCAGTGGTCGTAGCCCTTTACAACGATAAGGCTTAAACGGCCGATTCACTCGGGAACAAAATAAATTTCCCTGATGGCTCTAAGTACTGCCTTCCTCTAAGATACTGAAGACTTCCTGAACGGATTTGCTAGGTATCAGTAAAATCTTGTAAATTATCCTGATTTTGCCTAATATAAATAAGTATAATTTACTATGTTTTTAATATTTATATGTACTCATTTTATTGTCACGCGAGTTAGAACCGATATATAGAATTTTAAATATTACTTATAGTTTTTCTGTTTTTTGTGATTTATTTATAAGCTGTAATCTTCATTTCTATCCGCATAATTAGTAAAAAAATAATTGTTACTTTTAATTCAACGATTCATATAATATATCAGAAAAATAAGACGATTTTACAGTGAGGTAAAAATTATTATTATTACATTTAGATAGAGACTAAGACCTCTTTACATGGTTTTATTAACTTCCTTTGTAATTATATAATTTGATCTTCAATGTCGTTTTCAACCCATTGTACTTGACGAATCAATTTGTAAATTTAGTTCGTTCATCAAATATTTAATTCTCATCTCTTTAGTTTTATTATTATTGACTCACTTCATGAGAGAATGAGGCACTTAATTTGAGTGTATGCTATTTTATAGACAAAGATAAAACATCTCAGTACATTTTTCTCGACAGCTTATTACATTTTCTCTTTTATTTATCAACCCATTTTCTTAGTTTTTTGTATTTTATCAATAAAAAAAAATCAGTTATGATCATGGTCGAATATCAACACCGATTTTATTGGTTAAGTTACGGGATAGCTTCTCAAATTGATTTATTTCAAGTGTAATTCCTATATATTTCCACTTTCAACTTAAATATTTACCGTTAAAGTGATTTTGTATACAGTGTACGGTTTTGTTATGAGGTTAATTAGTTATTAAATATGTATAGTTTTGGAGCTACTTTTATGTTATTATATTTTACTTACAAAATGATGTTATTTACAATAGTTTTTATAATGATTAGGTAACATCAGGTATATGAACACCATGTTCCTCAAACGTCTTTCAGACTTCGAAAGGCTTTCAGATGAACACTTCAATTTTGGAATAACAAATATGAAAAATAGTCCTCCTTCTATACAATTTAAATGAACAAAACCTAGCGTGATTTAATTTACTACTAGCGCAGTATGTTAAGTCAAAACAAAAAACTTCATATTCAAACAATTTATTTAAGATTAACGACTCACACTCGCTTCCCTTGGGTTCATCCCTAGGTTGAGTTCCCATACAAACTTTCATTTCCATTTTCAACCCCTCAAGGGATGATTTCCTAAATAAAAACTATCCTATGTCCTTCCCAGGGTCTCAAACTATCGTCTTACCTAATTTCATCCAAATCGATCTAATAGTTTCGAAGCTTATTGTTACAAACGGTACAAACAAACCAACAAATAAAATCTTTTCTCTTTATAATATTAGTATAGATTATATAGGCGATAGCCAGATTGGTACAAGTAAGAACTCGTTATGCGCGACACTTGCTGCAACAAAGGTTCTCTAGGATCACCCTTTATGGGTAAGGATTTACAACTTTCTCAAAGTGAGTTATGTTGTACATCTGCTTTACGATTTTATACACATAGAAATCTAAAGTTGGGATTCAAAGGGGGTAGAATCTATGTGGTATCCTTTCATAGAAATAGGTGCCTTCTGTACATTTAATATTTTTTGGAAAATCTAATTGAAATAGACATTATTATCGATACAAAGTCCGAATCTATAGTTTTTAGAGTTTTTGTCTGTCTGTTGCCTGTTACCGCATCACGAAAAAAGCACTGGACAGATTTTGATGAAATTTGGTACGATGATAGCTGGTTATCCGGGTCAACATATAGGATACTTTTTACCCTTGGAAAATATCTCATTTCTAAAAAAAAAATACAAAAAATGCATTGTAAGAATATACTATATTATATTCTTACAATGCATTTTTTTGATTATAAAGAAATCATTCTTTAGTTGAAATAGTTAAATCATTGAAACGTTGATACTCAATACAAATTATTTACTGTCATAAAATTATATTAATTCAATACATGATTAGAAAACCAATAAAAAAACAATTTACACTACATATTATAAAATAAAGTCCCCCCGACGCGTCTGTCTATATGTCTGTCTGTCTAAATGCCAAAAACTCAAAAATACCAAGCAGATTTTCATACGTTTAGCACCAATAGACGGAATGATTCACGAACAAAGTTTAGGTGTATAATGATATAAGCTTTTCCATCAAAACAAATAATATTAAAAACCTTTAAATCATAAATTTTTACGATACTACCGAATTATCTACATATTTAAATAATAATGAATGTTTGTATGTTTGTCCTCTATGCGTTCCTAGATTATGGATACTTTTGGACGTTTGTCATTTCTGCATTTTAAAAGCATTCAAGCTGAGGGATATACCTATGCGAAGCGAGAGTAAGTCGCTAGTACGATATACAATTTACTTACATACTTACTATAAAGATAATATGAAAATGTTAAAAATTAACTATCACAAAACCTGTAAACGTGCGAGTGAAAAGAACAAAGGTAGAAAAACGAGAACTCTGAAGTTGGAAAGCTTTGTACTAAGTTCACTGGAGCTGATTCAATTTTCATGTTAATCTGTGACACGACACAAAGTCTCTTTAAAGGCCAGCGTTTGTATGAGTTGTGTTTTTTTTTCCTCTGTAGCTCATAATTTGATAAACTTACAAACAAAACATATTTTTATCAAGAATTTTCCCTTATCATATATATGTACATATATTTTTATATTTTCCCGTTACATAAATCAGTATAGAGAGGAAATATTTCTACATAATATATGTATATATGACTAGAGTTTCTAGATGGCATTATAAATGCGAAAGATTATGTGTCTGTGTAATATATTATGTTATATATAATATTATTTATATAATTATATTAATATTGCAATAACACTTTTGCAGGCATAAAAGCCACATTTTTTTATTAATTATAATAAAAATAATTTACGTTTAATTTTACTATTATATTCTGGCTGGGGAAAAAAATATCACTCGGGCATTTATTTTAGCCAGAATCGATAAGTGTATTTATTGTAACTACTACAAAGATATTATATATTATACTAGCGGCTCACCCTCGTTTCATTCGGGCCCATCCTTAGGTATGTTTTAAATGGATATAAATAATTATTAGCCAACGTTAGCCTTGCACATTTTTTTTTCATGAATTTTGATTAATTATTCTGCTATTGGAGGTGACGATAAATCTAACAAATCAAAGATCATCAAAATCGGTCCAGCCGTTCTTGAGTTATAAGTGTTGCAACAAACCCGACTTTGTTTTATATATGAATTTTTATATTATTGGGTAAGTAGTAAAATGCACTTAAGGACATGCGAAGTGAGAATAAATCATTAGTTTATAATATTAAGTAATCTTGATATAACCTAACTTACATAAATTAAAATCATAAAGTTAGTTACATTACTTCAACAGTAAAATATTTAATAGTTTTTGAAACAATGAAAACTTATTAAAAAAAATGTACAGTCATGACTGATTCTTCTGAAATTTTATTAGTATGGACTAATATAGTATTATGTGATCTCATGGATATATAGTTGTATATTTTAAAAGTTAGTTTTAAATAGGTATTAAGTTATAGCTAAAGTCATATTATGCCTTTGTTCTTAGTATATGATAATCTAAAGTGCAGAGTGATAATGTATGCAAAGTATGGGATTAAGTTAAAACTTAATTGATTAAAATCAAACTATTTAGAAACAAGGATATGTTCTAGCCAGTCTAAGCTAATCGATAAATGGTGTTGTGGAAAACTCTTAATGAATTGTATATATATTAGAAAGAACAAGGTCTTCCAAGCCAACTAGTAATAATGTAAAACATTAAAAGTGATAATACTAAGATATATTGCTTATAAGATGCATCATGGCCATAAAATTTCTATATTTATAATATGTATATATTTAAAGATATATGCATGTAGTTTATCAACTATCTGGTATCCATAACACAAGCCGCGTAGCTTACCATGGAACTAGATGGTGCTGTGTATTAATGTCCCAAAAAAAAAAAAAACTATTCCAAAGTATAATAAGGAAAGGTTGTAAAATTTGTTTGACAGATACATGGATGACCATAAATTGCAAGTAAATCCTTGTTTGCATATAGATTACATTACAATACTTGGCAATTTACTGTTTATTAAGTTGAAGCACTTCGATAGACAGTCTATGAAAATGGCTACATCTCTCTCCTTCTCATACACACTCTCATTCATACAAATGTAACTTAAGGTAATCTTTTTATTTATATAGATAATTAATATGTTTCACTCAATATTTAGCAATACAGTATTTTTAATATTGCATCTTTGCCCAAATAGGCTAAAATTAAACTTGAATTGAATGCGTATATAAAACGTTGACCGTTGAGGAATTGCTTTGTCTGGAGCCAATCCTAGATGAAGAATCAGGTCATAATTAACACAAAAATTCAATGTCATCGGAACTGAAGCAACATTTAAAATTTCAACTCTGTAAGATAAAGGAAACTGGTTTTAATTTAGCTTGCAAGATTTGACTTAAGCCAATAAATTAACTAACTTACAAACATTGCAAATTAAGTGAAGGCTTAAAAAAATATTTATATTAAAATAATATATTTTTTAATTTAATGAAATTGGAATTTATTTAGATACATTCTCTAAAAATAATCCACACAAGAATATAATTATATAGATAGATAGATACTAGTAGATAGATAAAAAATATGATGAATTATTATGAATGTGATTTAATGCATGAAATAAATGTAAACAAGTTTGTATAATGGTTTTCAAAACATTAAATTTTTTGTTGTTTATTTTTGTATACATGGTTAATTTGCCCAATTTTTAAACTTCTTCGCGAAGCTTTAATGCGTTTTTGGATCTACGTTTAGATCCAAAAATCGTTTAGAACGTAGATCCAAAAACACATTAAAGCTTCGCGAAAATTAAATTCCGCCATTTAGGGAAAACCAAGAAAATAACCTATTTCACATTTCAATTAGCAAAATGGACATCTCAAGTACAAAAGGAATAGTGGACGAGATTAGAAAAATTTACGTGATCTCTGCTAAGATAAAACAAACGTTTGGAACAGTAAAGAACTTCGGCCACTTATCTCCAAACCTGACAAGGGTGTAGGATTTATGCTGGCTAGCTTTGTGCAATTCAATTTTTGTTACTGGTGCTACTTGTCTCTGATTTTGTCTTAAATGTTAAACTTTTGGCAAGCTTTTAGATGTTAGAAATTTAAATTTATATCCGCTGTTAGGTTTATATGAATAGAATCACTTCTACATATGTAATAAGACGAATGTTATAAATGCAAAAGTTTTGTATGTATGTATATTATTATGTATGTTTTTGTATATATGTTTGTTAGTAATTAACGCTGGAATAGTTAGAGAAATTTGAATGACATTTAGCATGCTTTACCTATGATCTGGAGTAACACATAGGTTACTATTAGTAATAAAGCTTACCAAAAAGTGGCACTGCATACAAAAAGTAAATAAGGATTCAATTTTTTTTTCTTTTGCATTTACGCATACCACCTGCATACATACATACAGGTTATATGTGACTCACTGGTTAGAAAAGTTAGTACTATTTACTAAAACTTTAATAGGATGTCGCAGTGTCGCTTACGCACTCACCCACGATGCCTCTAGGGCAGGCCTGCCGAAGTATACTACAACAACAAAGGGATTGCTAATACGGTCCACTCTGCTATCAGAGAAGTACCAGGAGCAACTAATTTACCATTAACGATGGTATTTTCCTTGAAATTCAAACGAAACCACCCTCTGAGTTTTCATTTTTTTTTTATGAATAATCTATAGTTTATTCATAAAAAGAACAATTATGGACACTAACATTTACTCACAATGGGAATTGAACCTGTGACTCCTCTTGTAGTCAGCTATTTTAATTAAAAAGAAATATAGTAAACCTGTACTTTTAGTTAACATGTAATATTTAATATAGAAAAATCTATTAGTATACACTATACATACATGTAATCTATAGTATAAATATTTGTCAGTTGATTGGTTTGTTCTTACATGAAGACACAAGTCAATGGATCTTTAAGAAGAACTGAACTGTAGAGTGATGATATAGTTTTTTTGTTTTGTCATAATTTTAACGGTTTTCTTGTATTTATCTTAGTAAGTATCTAAGTTTGAGGAAAAAATAAAGAAGTATGTGTGGAATCTGAGAAATGAGCGAATTGAATGCCAATCGACATCATCATTATTTTATTTGGCTAATTGATATTACTATATCATTCTTAAAATATATTTATTTTAAAATATTGTACTACAAAAACTTTGAAATAAAAACTTTAACAATTAAAAATTAAGAGAAGGTTCGGCGTTAACTAACATTACAAATATTTCATAAATTACTTACAGAAGTAATTGTGATGAGTGTACACTACACACTACACATACTTCAACATAAAATATCAGTTATTGATGTTAAAATGATACCTAGGTTTTACTTTAAACCACTATAATTATTTTGTTTCAGTTAAATATGAATTTAATATAAACAAAACCGACTTCAAAATACTAAAAACTAAACAGTAGCTAAATGGGACTTTTCATTTACTACAGATACCTAATCAGATAACTTTGAAAATATCTGATGAGGTTATCTATAGTAAAAACTCCCATTTAGTTATTTTTACTTTTTAATGTTTTGAAGTGGGTTTTTATTTTTTTTTAATTTTTATTTTTCCCTTGTTAGTGTAGACGTAAATAAATTAATTAAATCAATTCATAAATATAAACAAAAAAGTTATGCCCGAATCTACTTGCAAGGATGGGAGTACCCCAATCAACTTTGACAGAAATGAGGGTGTACTGTGGTATACTGAACACATCTGCGTACCCCTTTAGAGGGTACAGGCTGGATGTTATGTTGTGTGATTGTGTAAACAATGCATAGATATGTGATAGCATCAATCTAGGTTGATTTGCTGGCATTTATTAAAGTATTCCGTTGTCTGTCTCCGAAACGCATCATCAGATCTTTACGAAATTTATTTAAATGATAATTTTTAAATGATAAATTAAAAATTTAAAAATCCTCGACTATCTTGGACCGATTTTCATCAAACATAGCTAAGAACACTCCCGACTAATTCACCTTACAAACAGACAAAAAAAACAAAATCAAAATCGGTTCATCCGTTCAGGAGCTACGATGCCACACACAGACACGTCGAACTTATAACACCGCGTCGTTTTTGCGTCGGGAGTTAAAAAAAAAAGAATTTAGCAAATCCGTCTATATATGTACGACGAAGGTATGCCCGAACACACAATAAAAAAAATATTAACATCAGAATTGAGAACCTCCTCATTTTTTTAAATCGGTTAAAAAGGTTAATCTACTATAAATATATTCATCCCAAAAATATTATGTAAACACAGTAAATAGATTAATAATGAATAAAATAATAAGTAAAATTCACAATATTATGTGAATAATGCCCATACACGTACGAGAATATTGACACCAAGGATTATTACTTTAATGAGTTGCCGCGCGATAGCCGATACTCTTTGCGTGAGCATATATCATACAAATTGGTCTGGCATAAAGGCTGGCCAGCCTATTAAAATTTCCTGCATTGATTTAGGTAAGATTTCCAAATGGATAGCTTTAAATAAAACTATCTTTTCGGATTTTTTCGCGTAATTATTTTGATTTTTGGTTCCCGACTATAATTGCTATAAAGTGGTCAAAAATTAAAATAAATCCGCGAAAAAATCTAAAAGTATTGTTTTATATAAAATGTCAAATATTTGCATCCATCTGGGAAAGTATTATGGATAGGTTTAAGCAATTTCGCCAGCGGCAGGAAGTCGATGGGTAACCACTTATTGGTATAACAAGTCATCGTTTTCGCACTTCAGAGTGCTAGTTAGAATGAGGATGGCAGTTATTCAACAGCTGTCATTATAAAACACCTGATAATCTTTCACTTAGGTGTTTAATCGATATTAGGTAGTCTTCAAAGGTATTATCATTAATTTATATACATATAATTCTTAAATTTAAATTTTGGCCTTTAATACGATTGTGTTTTACAAAACTAAACTATAAATATCTATTTAGACCAACAAAATTATTTACTTCATACAGGAATCGAACATGGGTCCTCTATCAATAATAGTGCTAACGAAATATTTAATTGTAATTTAAATAGCGTAGCAGTAGCGTTATATTACCATACATTATAAATACAGCCATTTTGAGAAGTAAATTTAAACTTTCGCGTAAGCATTTAATTGCGTTCGTTCCGCTCGTGGATATAAATTATTTTATCTGTTAATTTTATTTATTATCTATCTGGTGTTGCAATTTTACTCAGTCCTGAAAAAGAGCTATACAAAGGAGTAACTTCCTCTACAGTATTTGGGAAAATATTATAACGTATATTTAAAAATAATTGTATGCATTTATTCAGCCCTTTTTAACTTTACATGTAACAAAATGATTAATAAAATAAATCGATTCAGTGCGAGTCGGACTCGCACACTAATGGTTCCGTACCATAATCGTTTTTTCTTAATTTGCATGGCGGTCTTTTTGAAATTCGGCATCTTGGTTTTTTATTACTTGTTGTTATAGTGGCAATAGAAAAATATGCACTGTGAAAATTTCAACTCTCTAACTATAATTACGGGAAATGAAATACAACCCTCTGACAGACGGACAGACAGAGAGCGGAGGCTTAGTAATAAGTTTCCGTCGGCACCCTTCGGGTACAGGACCCTAAACGGTAATAATTAACTATGCGTCAAAAGCCATTATGAAAATAATGTCTTTGTATAATAATTAAAGTTTACTAATCAACTTTTGGTTTAAGGCTTTTACGAATGTTAATTAAACATACTTTGTGTAATATTTCATCAAAGCTCTTTCGGAAAGTGTCAAAATGAATTATATATAAATATAAAAAATATATATAAATATTACTAAATAATTTACGTACGGCTTCACTCCTTCTTTCTTTTCTGTGTTCGAAAGAAAACATAGTTTTTAAATCTTAGAGAAGTTAAATCAATTTAATAACATATTATTTTACTTAGTTTATTTGTAGAGACTTAGCTTATAAAGCAATATACATTAATCCCTAACAAGTGTTCGCCCAGTGATGGAAATTCGACCGTAATATTTTTTTATCGATAATACTAAATCTAATCAATATATTGTTACAAAACAAAAAAAAGAGAAAATCGGTTAACAATCAGAGGAGAATAGGGTACTCAATTGTTTTGTCTTTACCAATCTATATATGTAAAATAAATTATTTTCATATCTCAAAGATGTTAATCGAGTATGAATTATTGAGTTGGCAAGTAACTTTTACTTATGTTCACAATATGGGCATCACTAAGATAAAGACGATGGAGGAGATGAACGAAATGTGAACAAATTGATCTTCAGTTGTTTTCAATCACCAAACAAAAAGCATTATTATTGTACGGATTCTACAATATACATACATACATTCTTGTTCCATATTTCTCATATAAAAATCGAACCCGCAACTATCTATCTTATAATATGATACATTCTACTAAGTATACAAGACGATTAATTTTTATTTATATTGCAGCTTTCGCAAAATATATTATATCTCTCGAGCTATATATATCCTGTGTAGAAACCAAAGAGGACCTACTGACTCCATTTTCTACTTAAAATATTTTATTTATTACTGAAAACAGTAAAGAGAAAAATATGTACTTTTACGAACATTAAAAGTTTCTAGCTCTTAATTTCTGGAAAACTGACTCATAAATAACATGAATGTGGGTAGTTTTAAGTTTTCAGTATTACGAATTGTTTCATGCGATGTGATATAATCTGGCTTACTGCACAAGTAAATTAAATTAATTTAACTTGACTACCGTCTTGCCCTAGCTTAGATCAATACAATATGCGTAGATTATTCACAGGTTGTACCTGTTCCATTAAAGCTGAACCTCAATTATGCATAGTTTAAGATGAAACCACTTATGGTAATAGTGCTAAAACAATAAATTTTATTACAAAATGTCAAAATACTACAAACAAACAGACAAACACGATCATTCTTATGTATATAGTGTATTCAATTACAGTCGACGAGTCTGGTAAAGATAAAACTATGTTACCAATATCCTTTCCACAAGTAAGAAACAAAAATAATAAAATATGGCCAACCTTATGAATTTTCCTAATTAGATCAGGACAGTATCTGAATAAGTAATACGCTCCATTAAAATATAAATACTGCAAAAAATAACAAAAATAAATAGAATAATCTTTTTTAAACTAAGTATTATCATTTTTACTAAAAAAAATATCAGTAAAAATATCATTTTCATCGTTTATATAATATTATTATAAAAATCTAATCTACATACTCGTATATATCAAAGCATTAATGTACCAACAGAATGGTAAAGTATTTACTTGAACAAAAATTTGTTTGTCGTTCTCATATATTATCCGCCGCATAAAAATGTACCAAAATTTGGTAGCAGGTGCTGCTATGAAACTAATAAGGAAATAATTATGAATAAACTCCATCCGCTTCCGGTCGTTTATTAAAATGGTAATACCAACATACGAAATTAGTTTTAGCTAAAGTAAGGGTGAAGTTTAAGGGTGATTAAAAAACTTACAGCTCGAATATTTATTTTGGATACTAACTCTTATCTCAAGCTTTTCGTGTACACTTTTGTTAGTTTGTATCTTTTTGGGGTTCCATACCCGAAGGGTGCCAATGGAACCCTATCACTAAGCCAAGCAGAGGACTGTATCTCATGAACCGTAATAGGTAGAGAGTTGAAATTTTTACAGAGTGCATATTTCTATTATCGCTATAACAACAAATAATAAAAATAAAAATCGGTCATCGAAGTTAATATTTATACTTCATATGTACATAGAGTAAAAAAAGTAAGTACATGTACAATGGTACGGAAACCTTCTTGTGCGAATTCGGCTCGCACTTGACCGATTTTTCTTTAGTAATTCCAATACAGTGTTTAGTGTTTACTGCCTAATTACGAATATTTCAATTTCTATCTTTTAAAAATCACTTATTAATAAGCTAAGTCTATAAGCCTATACAATAAAAAATCTCTTTTCTCACAGTAAACAAATTCAACTAATATTTACGAATATTATTACATAGCATAATGAGTATTATCTTTTGCTGCTAAAGCCATAGGTTTGCTACAATATTAAATTTCTTAATTTTTAGTCTTCAGTTAGAGTTCAGAAATTTGTAGAAATTATTTTGCTAAGAAAAAATATTTCCTAAAAAATATGAAGAAAACAGCCATATGTTATGGATGCTTGTGCTATTATACAAGATCAGATGCCTTACGTGAGTACGTCAAAAAGCGTCATGTCAAACAGGAATACCGGTACTTCACTACACAGACATTCAAAGGATCTTTTTATTTTAGGGATGCAACCAAACGACAGCGGAGCTTTTATACCCGACTGTCTATACCAAAGCCCATTTGATCGATTGGGATAAGCCTTCGGTAAATTGGTCAGGCCGATGTTGTTGATAGTGTATTTTTATTTATTGAAATGTACACATATTCTTACTATATATGACAGATGCGAAAATTGATAAAAAACATTATTTTTTATATCAGTATATTGTGGAAACGTCGAAAAAGTAGGAAACTTGCTGCGAATCAGTAGTAGTTATTTATATTGAAACTGTTAATGATATTATTTTCTAAATAATATTCTTACTTAATAAATACATACATACATAAACACGCACGTACGCATGCACGCATACACGCACGCACGCACACGCACGCTTAGGCATATTTAATATTAGTAAAGTTTAAATTAATTAATATTAACATTATTTATTATAGCATCATAAACGTCAAACCAGCATTGAACTCAGGACCTTCGGTCACCAGTCAAATAAATAAGCAGAACTAAAAACTAAATGTAGGTTAAAAAAAATATTCGAAAAGTATCTTACACTTAATAATTAATGTATTCTTTTATATTTTTAATTACACTACTATGTTTTACTTTCATGTTAACGTCCAAAATTGTACAGACCGCAATTTTTCTTTTCAACCTAAAACTATTTATCTTAAACCGGATCTGAAAAATAAAAAGTAACGTTGTCAGACCGCATCTATCAATATAACGATGGCCACTCAAAGGTTAAGGATACTTTTTCGGATGGGATAATCGCAGGAAGAGTGAGGGCAAATAGGGTGACGATATATATTAGTCTATTTATGGAGTGTATTATTATATAAAAACTAAATTAATATTTGTGTACTTAGACACAAACACACACACACATAGTATATATGTGTATTTGTATGTACATGAATACATACAAACTTTGGTATTTATATTAGAAGTATGTTTCAAAAAACTAGTTTTTTCATTATTATTATATATTGTACGGTATCTGTTTATTTTTTTATTTTTTAAGTGTAGGAGATTTCTATTGTGTTTTTTATTATTATTTACCCTTCAAAATTGTATCAATTTTGTTACTCACTATATATATATACCTTATTACATATATATTATAAATTTCAAGTATTATAAATTTATTTTTTTAAATAATTCGTATTTGGAGTTTTTTACGCCGAAATGTACTCGTAGTTGTGTAGTAACAAGGAATAAAGTGTGGGAAAAACTTAGGTACTTAATTCAATTACTCAGATTCAATTAAGTACTTTATTAAATCCTACTCATATTATGAGAATGTATGGATGTATGTATGTTCTTATGATTGTTACTCTTTTGTTCAAAAACTACTGAACGGATTTTGATGGAGCTTTACAGTAAAGTATACATTAAAGTGACACATAGTCTAACTACACTAACGGAGCCGCAGCAAATTTACAGTAAAATGTTAACAGTAAAAATTATTATAATTTGATTTCAGTTTTAAAAGTATACCAATAACATGGTCACCCTCGGTCTAGATTTCTCTAACGAGAGGTATCCATCATTCGTGATGTGATCGTCCAAATTGGGTCGGATGGCCGGTGGAAATTGTGAGATATTTTCCGTTTTCATGTGATTATGGATTTTGGTGACATGAGATTGTCCAACACTATGGATATTTACTAATGTAGTAAAGAGTATAGATGGGTTATCTATAGTACGGTCACTTTAATCTTTACACGGTTTAATCTTGGAATGAGAAATAATAAGTTTTGGCATTTTACGTGATGCGTCAAAAGTCTCATATAATTTTATATCCGAGTCTTAAGATCTTAAAGGTCAATAAAGGACACAAAAATTAGGTCTTTCGAAAATATCTCGCTTCCTATGCGTTAGATGTTATTTAAACAAAGTTATTAATTAGAGATTATACCAGATTTTTGACACATCATTTATAATTCTAAAACAAAGGTTCGTATAACTTTTTCTCTCATTACCTCTCATTCCGAGGTTGACTTATGTAATAGTATTAAAAATATAAAATAATAAAATATAACTATAACGTCGATATCATTATAATTTATACCAGCATGCATAATTTCATTTAAATCGGTCCAGTAGTTTCGGCGATTAGCCCGTACAAACAGACAAACCAACAGAAAAACAAAAATTTTGAAAAAAAATCCGGATTTGTTCTATTTCTCTTCTTACATCCCCGTCTCGGTTTTTAGTAAAAAAAAATCTATGTACAGACATTTGACCTCTACAGTTTTATTACAGTATAGATTAAAGGTCTATAAATACTTATACTTTTTAATATATTAAAATGAATGTGCTTTACATTATACATCTGACATTGTATTCAAATATTATATTACATACATATGTATATAACTATTTCATTCTTTACTATTCTTTATATCTATATTATAAACTCTTTGTTCGATGAATGTTGGAAAAACACAAAGGTTTCAACACCAATGACTACGACATTTAAAAAAAGGCATTTTTAAATAGTATATAATATATGTTTTATTTATATATTTAAATGTTGCAATTTTATATAATAATATTTAGAAATAACAAGTAAATGTTCGAAATGACCTTTTACTTTTGGTAAAAAATGTTGAATTCACAATGAAACACTACACCACAACACACAACGCTTTTATTAATCCTGATTGCTATGTACCACAGAATAGCGTAAGAGAAAATTCAGTATACCTAAAACATTGGCACGAGTCAATTAAAAGTTAAAGGAAGTGTTACATAATATTTATTTGGCAAATACAATTGCAATGTCCTTACACAAGTACATTGTAAATCTATATGTAAAACATAATAATTAAATGGTAACGAGATCAAAGTGGTTCCTGTTGTGTTCCTATTAGGGTTATTTAAAAAATGTCGTCAGTCAATTTGTATATGTAATGGCTAAATTAAATTATAGTAGATTTTTACTGGGGCATAGAGAATATAGCCAAGATTGTTATGGGTACTGTATCAGTCAAAAGTTTCTACAGAAGAGAACATAAGTAGAAAGACTGAGTTGGAGAGGATCAAGACTCATGTAAGAGTTACATAGGTTATTTCTTATTATCTGCAGGAAATGAATAAATCTAGTATTTAATATAATCTATACATAAAATAAAATTCTGAGTCGAATCTGTACATTAAATATTTTTTGAAAATTTTATTGAAATAGATATTATTATCGGTACAGAGGCTGAATCTATAGTTTTTAGAATTTTTGTCTGTCTGTCTGTTACCGCATCACGGAAAAACCACTAGAGGGATTTTAATGAAATTTGGTATGGTGATAGCTGGTTATCCGGGTCAACATATAAAATACTTTTTACTGCGGGAAAATGTCTCATTTCTGTTAAAAAATACAAAAACTCCAATGTAAGAGTACACTCATATGTAAAACCTAAGAATTTGGTTTTTGGTTATCTGAACGCGGGTGGAGCCGCGGGCGATGTTAGTACATTATAAACGTGAGAAATAGAGGAGCTAGAACTAAGTGCTTTATTATATAATAACCGGATTTGGGAAGTTAATGGTGTTATATTTTCAAAGAGAGTAAAGCCGTCAAATATGAGCCTGATAACTCTCCAGTCGATTCATATGGTACTCTATCACACGATGAAAATTATAAGTGAATAATGGTACATGTAAAATTTTCGTGTTGATAGCCAATCTCAGTTATTTGGCCGTTACGACCGAAGTACCGGTCAGGAAGACATTAATATTGATATCATCCAACACGCAATTTTTTACTATGCTAATAGACTGAAGTGGTTTTTTTTAATGCTTATCGATATTTGTTTGTGTTCAAAATATTTTACTTGATAAACCTTGAATAATGTATTTAAAAATAAATAACAATTACGCAGAAAAAAACGTAAAAAATCCGAAAAGATGTTTTTTTTTAAATATCAAATATTCGTGTGAATCTAGGAACATCTAAAACTAATATTATATAGAGGTACAGTTTGTAAGTTTGTTTGAAGTAGGTAGTCTCTAAAATTACTGGACCAATTTATATGAAATTTGGTAAGAAGATAGTTTGAGACCCTAGGAAAGACATAAAATAGTTTTTATCCCGAAAATCACCACTTAAACGGGTGAAAATGGGGATGAAAATTTTTGTATGGGGATTGAACTAGTGACGTATCCGAGCGAACCGAGGGTGAGTCGCTAGTATAAATAAAAATAGCTAAATAAAATACCCTAATAAAAACGGTTTCATTAGCTTCTACTCTGATTTTTCTAGCATGTGTCGTGATCGACGCACAGCATAACAAAAGAGTTTAAAATATAGATGTCGATGTGCATTAACGAAACCCAGTGTAAATGTGCTGAATATTTAACCACTCTTCATTTGAAAACAAATGTTTATTTTAACAAAGCCAAAAATTTTGTATTTGAAGAAAACTTTGTTACTATGACAGTAAACAAGCAAACTCATTATTCTGCTGTATAAAGTCGTTTCTTTGAGACAGGTGTATTTAAATTTAGTTGCACGATTTCAAATAGATTTTATGGTAATGGCGGTTCGGTGAAGGTTAGATATATTTTATATTTTATCTACATTTTTATTTAACGACTATTTTTCTTCTACTATGCGATTTTGAATTTTGCAAAAAAGTGAAGTTAATTTTAATGTCAAATACAACAAATATTACAAATCAAACCAAGTAATTGTAGAACAAGTGACCAGACTTTCTTTAAAAATAATTATTTAGCCGTTTTACCGTTGAAGAAAGAACAAGAGTTGGGCATATATACATAGTTTTAGCATAAATGAAAAAGAGATACCATAATAGGAAAATCTCAGAGGTGCGATACCTGGGATTATACTCGATTTTCTTGATTTATAAGCAAACATCTTACCAGGCTGCTATGTAATATTATATATTAAGTTTTATCATATTTGCCTTAACATTAATTAAGACACAAAAAATTTGTTCAATCCAATTCTTTCTTTTTTGGCCTTTAAACGTGCCAGCTGGACACAGATTACTTCGCCAATGTCGTGTAGAATCAAGAAGACACGTGTAGATAAAAGGTGTTAACCGGTTAAAAAAAGAGAAGATAGAGAGAGAGAGAGAGAGAGAGAGAAAAGAGAAATTTATCATATTTGGTGCGGTATGAATCGTAAAAGTTGGATGTCAAAAACTAATCTACCGCGCGACAAATCACGCAGAGATTTATGCTCTACGTTACGGGTTAAATACGTGCCAGTGGCTTTAGAAAACGTATTTTTCATCAAAAACATTTTAAATTTGTCTCTAACTTTAGCTGTTAATCATACGATTTTTTAGTTTTTTTTTGACATAAATATATATTTTATAACAATTAGTTTGATTACAGATTAAATATCTAACTAAATATTTATTGAAATATACAGAAATAACTTATACAATAAATAGAATCAATAAATTATTAATTATTTTACAGTTTTTATGAGGTATACGTGTACGGACAAACAGATGAAACCATTACCCATTTTCATATACAAAAATCACGCTAATATTATTCAAAAGATATAATATGAATGAATCAGTGAGAGAGTGTGGGCTTAGTGAAATGCAGCATAGAGATTTATATACAAAATTAATACAGGCTACTTTCTTATTAGTAAACTTCAAAAAATTTGGTCAAAAATAAGTATCAGTAGCCGACGCCTTCTTCTTATTATTTTCTTCTTAATTTTTTTGAGCGGAACCCTAATTCTTTTTCTAAAATAAAAGTAGCCTATGTTACTTCCTATAACATCAGCTATCTTCCAGTGAAAGTCCCGTCAAAATCAGTCCAGCCGTTTCAGAGATTATCCGGAACAAACAAACAAACAGACAGACAGACCGACAGACAAAAATTTAAAAAATTGTGTTTTTCTTATAAGTATCGTATATAATTTCATATGCATTTAGCAAAAAGCTGTTATTTTGACATTATAAACAGATACTTTAATTTTATTTATATGTATAGATAATATACATGGTTAATACATAAACTTGAGCAATATAGATACTAAAATAATTTCTTTATACATTAATAAATGTACGAATAGCATCCAGTTATTTATTAAGGTTACTTCACTGATTTGACAGTTAATTTTTTAATGTACGCAGTCTTCGATTTACGTGATGTTGGCGAAGTAATCTGTGCTCAACTGGCACGCTTTGAAGCCATTAATTAGATAATTGAATTGAATTGAAGTGTACAGTCGGTGATGTGATCTCTAACGTGAAGTGTTAAAAAAAATATTTAATAAAGTAATAAATATAATTATTGTTTTTCTGGAAACTTTTCTAGAAGCCGTTTTATAAATTTAATTTAATTCTTTTATCGAACACTATTTAATTCTAAGCCAATATCCAATAAAAATTTGTAAGTCAAAAATAAAACGATTGGGCAAAAATCAAAGCGTTTCAATTAACTTCGCCCGGCCTTATAATAACAGCTAGAATATAAATGAAGAGAAAAATTTCAATTGGATCATATTTTTAATTTTAGTCTAATATATTTATTTACTAATGACTTACCCCTGCTTCGCTTAGCCCGTCACATCACAATTGCTTAACAGTAATATAAGAAATAATAGTACTAAAGTTCTATAACTAAAGCTCTTTAATAAATCGACTATCTTTTTAATTCAAAGTGATTGAGTACTAGATAAACCTTTTAACTTAATTAGGATCGAAATTAACAAAAGCTAAATTGTAAAAGTTATAAAAGTTCCAATATTGGTATTTAAATTCACAAATATTCATTAAAGACGTCCAATTTCATCAAAAGTTTAGTCTTTTCAAACTTTTAATCGTATATTTAAGGTAAGAAGTCGACTACGCGCTTTTAATAGCTAGTCAATGTTTATTTAACGTACTTTAAAAAAACTTACATAATTTATGTATTATCCTGTATGAAAGGATTTGGATTTAATACAATTAATTGTTTACATATTTTAAACCGACTTAAAAAAGGAAATACATACAGATGAATATAGTCGTCTGTATGTATCTTATATATAAAATTTCCATGTCACAATGTTTGTTACCGTACTCCTCCGAAACGGCTTCACCGATTTTTACCAAATTTTATATGCGTATTCAGTAGGTCTGAGAATCGGCTACTATCTATTTTCCATACCCCAAGTGATAAGGGTGGTCCACTCCAAAAAAATATTATTCGGCATTAAAAAATATATACAAACCTAAATTTTCACCAGGGACGAACCCGAGCGGAGCAAGGGTAAGTCGCTAGTTTTTCTATATATTATCACTGATTTCTCGGAGATGGCTTCACCAGTTTAGTTATTTTTACTTTTGAGTGTTTAGAGGTTGGTTTTTATTTTTAAAAGTACTTAATTTTATTTTTTTGCGTATGTATAATGTAAATACATACTTGTAACTTTGCGCAGTGAACTTAAAAGTGAAGCAATAAATTTTAACATCTTTCAATATTTAATTGAGCTATAGCAAAGCCTTTTTAATAAAGCCTCACCCTTAATAAAATATTCACTTAGTGTCAGCTTTATATTGTATAAATTCTAGTTTTGTTTTGAATTTGTTGAGTTTCATTGTTTCTAATCAACCGTAGCTCGCGCTTCCCTAGACTTTGCTGATACTTCAGAATACTTTATAATGCTTTGATTTATGAAATTTAAGATCTCAATAGAAAATAATTAATGTCGTTAGTAAAATTGCAATTATCATCTTGTTTGTGAATACTGAATTGACTTAGAAGATAATTTAAAATATATTTACTAGGTAGGCACTTCTCTGACAGCAGGATGGACCGTGGGAGCAACCCCTTGGTTATTTGGTCTGCTTCAACAGACCTGCGGTCGTATCGGAGTGTCGTAGTTGAGTGCGTAAGCAATCCTGCGACGCCCCATTAAGATGGGGCAGGTTCTATTGGGTTTTAGTGGGTAGTACTGGCTTTTATCAGTTATTTTTTAATTTTTAGTGCTTTTGTTTGAAGTCGGTTTTTATCTAGTCAGTGAGTCCCACATAACGTAATGTAGTGGTATGTGTAAATGCATTTCCCAATATTAAAAAAATATGCTTAATATATAAAAAAATTCACCTAGAAATACACAGCAATAATAAACACAATAAAATTCCTATTTAATATTTTCTATTGAGCTCTAACTAGACTGTTAATTACATAACATGTAATCAAGAGTCTAGTATATTACACGCAGGCCATTTTAGTGTAAATGTTTCAATGAAACTAATTCCATTAGATGCGAAGCCGCAGTACTAAATGAAACATGCTATACAAAACTATTGGTACAAAATAGTTTCCTTATTAGTAGAGAAACTGACAAGTACAGAATTGTGGTACACGGAGTTAGTGAACTTTAATTTCGAATTTATTAATAAAAAGCTGTTAGTTGTGTATTGTTTATTTTTTGCCCGTGACTCCACTTGTTTATATATGGATTTTACTTACTACCTTGGTCTAATAAAGCTAATTTTAGCGAGACGCTAGATATCCCATAACATTCCTCAATAACAGCTATAAATAAATCAGTCTGTCTGGTAGTAGTTGTAAAATGTAATGCGAAGCCCATTAAAGTTAAGGCTCTTTTATATAGGAAACATATAGCGTACAGTCAGAGAGTAATAAAAATATTTATATCATCAATATTAATATTATATAATATATAAAACCGGCTAATGCGATACAACATCCACCTCAATTTTAAAGAAAAAGTACACAATAATTATAAACGGACGCAATTTTTTTCACTCAGTTGCATATAATCGTCTATTTTTAGTTTTCATAATTTTCCTGCATAATTATCTAAATTTCACATATGACACGTGCTTATAAAACAGTCATTCCTCAAATAATCTTTGAATAAAATGCCTATGACGTACGGACAGATATGACCAAATTATAACGATTACATTTTAGCTTTTAGGCTTTAGAACCCTAATAAAATATATTATCTATACTAATATAATAAAGAGGTAATGTTTGTAAATTGTGAGTTTGTGACGTTGTAGGGGGTAATCTCTGGATCTACTTAACCTATTTAGATGAAATTTGGTAAGAAGATAGTTTGAGACCCTGGGAAGGACATAGGATTTGTTATCCCAGAATATATCCCTTAAGGGGGTGAAAATAGGGATGAAAGTTTGTATTGGGAAGCAAGCTAGGTACAAACCCGAGCGAAGCGAGGGTGAGTCGCTAGTTTCATATATTTCACTTCAAGACATCACATTACCGAGAAGCGGTCGTCATCTGTGAAACTAATGCAATCGATTCACAAGGTAATTACGTCGAATACGAAATGCATCTTGAATTTCCGTAGCTCGTATTCTCTTGGCTGCAGACCGTCTCGATGTTGGACAAATTGACAGTGCAAGTCCCCGGACAGTACTCAGCGATGAATGATCATTGAATTTCAATATTGTAGCTTCCGAGAAAATAATAATTTTTCATTCAAAACAACCAATTAACAGAGTATTTGAATTTTAGTATTGATTTTATTTATGAGCATATCATTTATGGGCAGTAAGAGGCTGGGAATATCTACTGCGTTATGATAGATTTTATGCATTAAGTGCGTTCATTTTAAAATTATATTAAATAAAAGTTAGAAAAAATAAAATAAAAATCGACTTCCAGGCACTAAAATGTAAAAAAATAACTAAACAGGGTGCTTGGACGTCGGTTTTTGTTTTTTTTTATGTTTTTTTTTATTCCATTTTTAGTGTAGTCGTAATAAGCAGGTAATTATTAAGAAGAAAGTTTTTTAATAACATATTCGATTAAGCAATTTATTAAAAAATAATAATTTATTGTTGATTTTTTTAAAAACTGCTAGACCGATTTCGATAAAATTGAAATGAGACCACCTGGGAAGTATACCCTTCGAAACAAAAAAAATAAATTTCCAAATCGAGTAATCGGTGAAGATACATAAAAAAAAGAAAAAAATATATTCCCACGAATTGAGAACTTCCGTTTTTTTGGAAGTCAGTTAAAAACTAATCTATTCGGATTTTTTCATGAACTTATTTTGATTTTTGATGTTCCCGACGCCCTGAATGCTTTACAGCAATCATTGTTACGGGAGAGACTAAGGTTATAGTTATTACAGACAGTGCCTACGGGTAGGTAAGTTAAATATAATAATATTTAAAATCTCAATTATACACGTATATTAAAAAAATATATGTTATTAATAAAGTTGAGCCTTTTTATGTTAAATTATATATGCATTTCTCAAATAAAATATGTTTTCTAATTCATAACGTTTTTAATTTCTAAAATATGTCAGTTTAGTTCTCTCAAACATGCAGGTTTCCTCACGATGTTTTCCTTCACCTTAAGATTCTTAATCATTAAAGATATATCGACCAGAAGCGACAAATACCTCGTATCTCATTTTAGTCAGTTTTACAGGGGAATAAAAAAACTTAATTACTTTTTTTTTAGCTGGTATATTGAAATATTGAAAATACAAGTTATTTAATTTTATTTGCTTCTTCTATTAATAACAACAACATTATCATTTTTTTAGTCTAAGAATATGTTATGATAGTTAAGAGTTATTGCTATAAAAAAAATCATGCAAATATTACAGATAGATTTTTTTGTCACAAAGAGAATAAATAAAAGTAAGATATTATTGTCATTTACTTATTATGAATAATTATCAAGAATCACATTTAGGAACTTAAACTCTAATAATCAGTAAAAAAATCAAAACAATAAAGTCAAGTCAGCCTCTTAATTAAAAATCAGACTTCATTTATTCGTAGTTATTAATCAGTTTCAACATAATCATAATATTATTATTCGTGAGGTAAATCATCATAAAAAGCATGACAATCCACAGGAATTACACTCTTCAATTCTTGCAAGTGTATAAATTTTGTATTAGTAATTGGAAGTTTATTATTATGAAGCTGTTTATATTGCGTAACAATAGGAACTGACTTATTCGATCTCTGAGGCAAACATTGCCAATCATCAGAGTGGTTGGTTTTAAACTGTATCTGACCCTCTGGAATATACATCAGAGCTCTTATGTCCGTCACCTTCGGGTCTCCTGGCTTTCTCCCGGGCCTAATTGAACTATATCGCCAAGTCGACGTATCCGCATAGTCCTTAATAAAATCATGATCAATAAGTGCAGCTTCGTACGGAAAAGGTTTTTGTCTAGCCTTTAAAGTTGCAGACAAATAGTCGCTAGGCAAATGTATGAAACGGTTTTTCAACTTTCGTTCTATAGCGCTATGGACAGAATCGCCTTCCATTTGCGTATGTCCTACTTCTAAATATTTTTGTATAATAGTAATATCATACTGCATCGCCAAATTAAGAAGCGCATTACTCAAAATATTATTCCGATTCTGTCCAGTGCACCCGTCACTGTAAACAATTATCGGGAGACGTTTAGGTATGCAGTGTTTTACAATATAGTCTGTCAAGAAAGTAGCGTAAGTTGAAGCTGTAAGATCTGCGTCGACTTCAGTAAACCAGTAACACATAACGTGATGCGTAGTTAAATCATAAACTGAATAATTATGTAACGCCAACTTTGTTTTATAATAAACAGCACTTGCTGTAACAAAAGGACAGACTTTAACGGATTGAAGATCTACAGTAAGCACAACACACTTACCCTCACTAGCCTCTTGCTTGTCTCTAGCTTTCTCAGCTCTTGGACTATCTTTTCGAATAAGATGAGCCTGATAATCTGCATCAGTTACATTTCCTGTCTTAAAGCCTTCGCAAGTATCGCACATATCTTTTTAGCTGATGTATGGCTAAATTTTTTTCCTTAAACATATAATTAAAAATTCTCATTGAGTATGGAATGGCATCACGAGTTTCACAGAAGATTTTGTAAATTTTTGTAAAGATTTGCTATAGAATGGAATACAGGTTCTAAAAATATTTTGTTTGTATTTTTTCTCTCATGTAGAGTCAATAAGCCTACCTCTGGATGTTTCCCTACTCTCTTGATATTCATACATCCCATATTCACTAGACTTAGCCCACGATCGCACTGAAAATGGTCCGATGTCAATTGTGCTCAAAAACATCTGTTTGCATACCTTTTTAATACTGGTAGTTCCACTAGAATCCGTTACAGACAAGCTATATTCAAAAGTAATCTTACGTCGGGAATCCTTCTCGACTGTGCATTTTTTCTTTTCTATGCAGGTCACATGGTTTGCTACAAATACTCTACGCTGGTCCCAGTTCATTTCATTCCAAAATTTATTAAAAATGCATGTTCTGTTTTCATCTGTTATATCTGCACATTCTCTTTTATTACTTTTTCTACAAAACTCCGAATCACATTGACTTCCCATTTTCCTTCCTCCTCGATGTTTGTTTTGTTTCATTTTATTTCCCTTTGGACGCGAGTAACCCAAATAAGGTTTACCTTTCATGCGCAAATGTTGATTTCCACAAACTCTTATTCGCTTTGCGTCTACGACGAGTGCCATCGTTCATGTCCCCGTAGAACAGGCTAGATGTGTTTGCTTCCAAATCACAGTTTATAATGGTGTCTGAATCAGAAAGGTCTGGCACTGTCAGTTGCTCGGCTATTACTGCTACGGCGGCTTGAACTACTTGAACTTAAACTTGAACATGATGGCACTTCTAGCGAAGGCAATGTGTTTGATGGCATTAAAACATATTTTTCGATAAAAAGTCAGATAGGAGGTATTGGTCGCATGCAGTCGATATATATTTAAGAATAGTGTGAGTGTAGAGTGTATTAAAATATTTGAAGTAAATCTAATACGGTGAAAATTATGATAGTTTCAGGAAGATTGTATCAATTTTTGATAAAAGATTACAGCAGTTGATTACCAGCTTTTGTGCATAATGGCACTTAAGTATTCATAGATAGCTAGAAGTATACAGCTTAAAAATTTACTTGTAAAATCAATTTTAAGTCTTATCACTAATAAAATAGAAGTGCTATTTAGATAACGTTTCATGTTAAATAAAATACCCTTTAACTTCACGTTTTCATTGATAAAACGATACCATTTGGACGATTACTGTGAAATATTACTTAATTTTGAACCTTCTAATGATTATTGAACGTTGTTGAAATTTTAATTTTCAATTCCTAAATAAAATTTGCTAAAGTTTTTATAATTATTTAAGTATGTGTTTAGACTGTATTGTTTCTATTATTTTTAAGATAATACATATTTTATTTTTGATAGTTTAATCCGTTTTACTTATTATACTACTATTAAAAAGGCGAAAATTTGCATGTGTGTGTATATTTGTTACCTCTTCGCTCGGAAATGGCTGAATGAATTTTGATTAAAATTTAGTGTACAGATAGACTATCACTCGGAGTTACTGTAATTAGTAAAGTTTTCCAAAAATGACGCTACCTGTATATATTGGTCCGGGCTGAACTCCGAAACTATTTACCCGATCTTAACGTATTTTTTTTCGAAATGTGTGATTTGTTCCAACTTAAAAGATAGGATAGTTTTTTAACCCGATTATTTCCTTTTTTTATTGTAAAATTAACGACTTTCATGCGTGTGTCATAGCAACGCGTGGTCGGGTCTGCTAGTAATATTATAAATACAAAAGGTATTTTCTACCAAGAGACTCACCTAAGCGAACCGACGCGAGGGTCAGTCGCTAATTACAATTTAAACCTTTACAAATTACCTAAGTAAGTTGTAAATATCAAACTTTCATCAAATGAAACAGGTTTACCTCTATTATCTATACACATATAAGTAAGGAAAGACAATAGCTTACTACGTTTTTCTCTTCTTTTTGAAGTTATACTATCTTTTATAATATCTTTTGGTGTGCTTGGAAAAAATTTGTTTTACGACGCGGACGCATACCGACAGCCAAAAAGCAACATGATGAAGTTAGCTGCATTCCTTTTACAAATAGAGAGTTGCGACATACGGGATAAAATCTTTAGCTACTTTTGTTCTATTACGCCAAAGAATATAACTTGTTACGTGCGTACAAGTAACTACACACCTTTTTTTTTCAACCATTTTTTTTTGTTTTTTTTTTATTGATAACTAAATAGCTTTAGTGTTATCAATAAAAAACAAAAAAAATGTTTTTTTTTTCTTTATATAGACAGATAAACAGAAAATAGTTATGTATTATCTATACATATAATAAAATTCTAACTAAGCCGAATCTGTACATTAAATATTTTTTGGAAAATCTTATTGAAATAGACATTATTATCGATACAGAGGCCAAATCTATAGTTTTTAGAATTTTTGTCTGCCTATCTGTCTGTTACCGCATCACACAAAAACCACTGGAGGGATTTTAATGAAATTTGATATGGTGATATCTGGTTCTCCGGGTCAACATATAGGATACTTTTTACCGCGGGAAAATATCTCATTTCTGAGAAAAAATACAAAAACTGCAATATAAGAGTATACTAATATGTAAAATCTAAGAATTTGGTTTTTGGTCATCTGAACGCGGGTGGAACCGCGGGTAATACTAGTTATTTATATATGTTCAATAATTGTAATGATATTTCGACCATTAGGCGAAAACTAACAAAAACCTATATAACTAACCAAACTTATTTATATATCACAGTAGGTAGACCAAATCAAGATACCTTAGTATTATGGCTCACATCTAAAAGATCCGTCCTATAAGGAAATCGTTGCACTAGTAAAGATAAAACAGGCCGGAATCCCATACTTCATTTTAGAGTCAGATCTTCTTTTGACCTATATATGTATAAATGACGGTTGCCATGATCGAATGGTTTCTCGCCTAGAATACAAAACCGTATATTGCTCTTAAAACTCGAAAGGCGCTGCGTCAGATCGTAAAAAATTCGATAACATAAACAAATGACATGTTATGTCTTTAGCTCTACATTAGAGTCAATGGTCTGTACACTTAGAGTGTGTTATGTTTTGATCTCGAGGATCTTGATGATTAATAGTGGCATAAAATTTGCTACAATTTTTAAAAGAAAAAAAAATATAACAAAAAAGATGCGTATAAGTACAATGTATATAGGTATCTTTTAATACTAAATGATATATATATATATATATATATATATATATATATATATATATATATATATATATATATATATATATATATATATATATATATATATAATATTTATCATTTAGTATTATAAGATACCTATGTACATTGTACTATACACATCATATATATATATATATATAGTAAGTCGGAAACGGCTCTAACGATTTGGATCAAATTTTGTATTTAGATAAAGATAAAGTGGATGTTTTTTCTAAAAAAAAAGCGCTTTTTTCTCCTTTACGTAAAAACAAGACTTACACAATCAAAAAATATAAAATAAACGCCGATCTACTACTAATATACCTATATATGAGACAAGTGTTGGAATTGAAAGATTGCCTGCGTACAAATTAGGTTTTATTTATCTTTAAAAAATACTAACATGTACTTGAGATTATTATACAATACATATACGAGTATATAGATATACGTTATAAAATTTCTTTTTGACAAATATACGGTTACCATGGGATAGATTTTTTTTGTCTAGGGACGAACTTAAAGCGAAGCGTCGCTAGTTATCTTATAAATAATAAATATTTTATTAAATCTCTACAGAGATTTCAGAGTAAACAAGTAAGGTACAGACAGACAAGTTATTTTCATATTTATAATGTTGATATATTTATGTTTACATAATATTATAATTTTATTAACATTAAAACACCAAAAAGTCCAATGACGTAAATAATACCGACAGCTTAATATACTACATACGCGTAGATTTGACTTACAGAAAACTAAAAGAAATATTTTTTTCAACTTAAATTTTTTATAATTTAAAAAAATGAATTTATCAATATTTATTATAAAACCTATATTTATAGTCAAAAAACATCTAGAAAGTAAATTTTAATTTTATTTCTTTGAACCAATTACATTATACGAGACAGCGCCATCTCATACTTCTTTATTGAACTAAAACACTAGCTCAAACTTTAAGCTCAAATATTCAGATGGCGATAATGTATACGTATCGTGAATATATATTACACTCTCATTACATAATAATATTACACGATTAGAATCGACTTAGGTGTCCATAATAATAAATATCGAAAAGTTTCATCGTTTTACAGCTACCACAGAAATTGAAAAGCCATTTAGATACGATAGAAATTATATTTTGGCACTGCCATGCGAAATCTGTTTTGGTGGTAAAATCTAAATATTTTTATCTTTTTTTTTTCAAGTTTCACAATTCAATTTTGGAGCGTAATCCGAGTCCGTGCGAGTCACACACTCGAGTGAGCTTAAAAGCGATTTTTCAGAGCTGTCTATGCGCTTATTCATTAATCTAGCTGGACAGCCGGTGACGAACGCATCACTGGAAGAACTATGAAGAACCATATTCACTAGATATACCTTTTAATTTATCCGCATAATTCTTATTATCTACAAGCGACTCACCCTCGCTCCGCTCGGGTTCGTTTCTAAGTACGTTTTTAAGGTTAGTATAAATATCTCAGAAATTATATATTTTCCCGTGGTAAAAAGTATCCTGTATGCTAACCCGGATAACCAGCTATCATCATACCAAATTTCATCAAAAGTCTTGTTTATATTATTATCATTGTTTAAAATATTTAAATAATAATCGTTTTATCACACAAAATCGTTTTATCGTCTCTAGCTACTTTTTAATCATTTTGAATGGAACCCTAATTGTTTTTCTAAAATAAAAGTAGTCTAAGTCTATATTTGACAGCGAAAGTCCCGTCAAAATCAGTCAGCCGTTTCGGAGATTGGGCGCAACAAACAGACAGACAGTTTTTTTTGAATTGTGCTTTTGTTTTAAGTACCGTATATAATAATTTCATACGTATTTAGTAAAAAGCTTTTATTTCGACATTGCTGACACTTAAATTTTATTTGTCTGTATAGATGAGTAAATATAAAAACTTAAAAAAAAAAATAAGAACCGACTGCCAGGCACTAAAATGTAAAAAATAACTAAACGGGGGCTTTCGTTAAGAATAGATATACCTAATCAGATATTTTCGAAGTCGGTGCCAGCCGATGCAAAGCAAATCTAATATATTTCGATACGTAAAATACATAATATTTCCCTATTAGATATTCATATTTTAAAATATTGTAGGCTGGCACCGATTTCGAAAATATCTGATTAGGTATCTATTCTAAATAAAAACCTCGTTTAGTTATTTTTTACATTTTAGTCCCTGGAAGTTGGTTCTTATTTTTTTTATAAGTTTTTATTTTTCCATATTTAATGTAGATGTAATAAGCAGGCAATTTTTAAGAAGAAAGTTTTTTAATTACGTATTCGATGAAACAAAATATTAAAAAAAAAATACTATTGATTGTTTTAAAAACCGCTCGACCGATTTCGATAAAGTGTATATGGGAACACCTGGGAAGTATATCCTTTGAAAGAAAAATAATTTTAAATCGGTTCAGGAGTCTTCGAGTAATCGATGAACATACATAAAAAAAAAGATTCCGACGAATTGAGAACCTCCTCCTTTTTGGAAGTTGGTTAAAAATAGTCAAAAACTATTATAAACTTAATAGTTTTTTAACATTAACAAATTGATTTATGCCTTAATATTTTAAAAAGGCCTTATTTCAGTCGTAGAAGAAACCTTTCCAGTATCTTTATATTGTTGAACTGCATCGGTATGCTGCGACCTAGTTCTGAACTGCATGAAGATTGATTTAGTAGTTTTGCGTGCGCAAAACCATGCTGCCATTGTCTTATTTTATTATTGAATTAGTGTTAAGTTAATAAATTAACAGAATGCTTAAATAATTTAGTGAATATAATTAAAATATACTGCTTTGTGAATAGAAACTATGAAAGAACTCATGACAACTTATTACAGAAGCAGAAAACCTAGTGGTAATACAGGTAAAATTCTCCTGACCGAACTTTACGACACGGTCACAATGGCTAATCTCCTTTAGACTAATTGAGAGAAGTGCGTTGCTCTTCGAGAAGTGTAAAATCACTTAGCACCTGCCCAACCCTAAGCTACTGACATTTTTTGATAGAAAGTACCAACCGAGGAATCGAATCCCGAAACTTGCTACAACTATACTAACTTGAGCGACTGGTACATACTAGCTAATAAGGCATTTAGTAAGCAATTAAATCATCTAGTTGCAATATAATATACTAGCGATTCACCCTCACTCCGCTTTGGTTCGTCCCTAGTTACAATTTAACGTTTAGATTAGATTTCTCCGTAATAAGATATTTTCCCGTAGTAAAAAATATCCTATATGTTGATTGTTTTTGCTGTGTGGCTACGGCAATTAGAATATGGCCACCCCATATCTTCCCGTGGGTGTCGTAAAAGGCGACTATGGGACAAACTACCGAACACCATGGTAGTCGCGGTGGTAGGCCTCAACATCGGCCGACGGCACGGTTACCACCCGTCAGCAGAAGTCGTGCCGCCAAGCGCCCAACAGCGCGTTCCGGCATGTCGAGGCTGATGAAGCCGTATGGAGAATGGGTCTGAATAGTTGTGTTGTACACTAGCCGTGTTGGTGGTGAATTGTTGTTTGTTGTGTCGAGAGCTTAGTCGCGGAGGGTAGCGGGATCCGAAGCACGGCTTGCCGCTGGCCGACCGCAGACAGTTGGGGGCCCAACTAGTGGGCTAGCCACCCATGAAAGGCTGCCCCGCCATCTGTGAAAAATCCCAGGGTGGCTCCATCGTGCTGGTTGGCGACCAGGGGAGGGGGCCCGATGGCGATCCTTGGGGGGGTTCGGGCGTCCCCGCAGTCTCCAGACTAAGCCCTCTGTGACATGACATCATCAATATCACCGCCAGGCTCGTGCAGCGCCTCGTTCAACTGCCATTCTCCATCCTATTCACTCTTCTATTAAAAAAAAAATCACATGAAAAGTCGAAAAAAGAGTAATGTTTTTAAGCGGTTGCACTCCCCCTCATTAAAAGTGCACCTCACAAATATCCGAGGATTGCACACAAATCTCTCATCAGTCCACTTCCACCTCGAGACTACGCAGCCGCACATGCTCTTTCTGACGGAGACGCAGATTCAATGTCCATTGAGTGCTGAGTACCTGGACTATCCCGGCTACACGTTGGAGCATAATTTCAGCTCACGGGCCGGAGTCTGTTTGTACGTGCGAAATGACCTCTGTTTCCAGCGCCTCCGCCACCTTGAAGACCACACATTTTCTACGATCTGGGTTATCGTAGATACAGGAATCGAAAAGATCCTGTATTCCTGTGTCTACCGATCGCACACAGGTGACCAGGAGACAACTCGATTGTTTGAACATCTCAGTGAGGCCACTGATGTGGCTATGCAACGGTACCCCACCGCGCAGCTTGTCTTTCTGGGGGACTTTAACGCCCATCATGAAGATTGGCTGTTCCCATACCAGAAGACGGACCATGCTGGGAGAGAAGCGTGGAAGTTTGCGGTATCACTTGGACTCTCCCAGTTGGTAGAAAAAGCGACGAGGGTACCCGATGTAGATGGCCACTCAGCTAATTGTCTGGACCTTCTGCTGACAACTGATCCAGACAGATATAACATCCAGGTTTCATCCCCATTGGGTAGCTCTGACCACTGTCTGGTAAAAACTGTATCGTCTTACTCTCCACCAGATAACGATTCTACTGGCGTTAGACGAGTATGGCAATACAAGTCAGCAGATTGGGATGAGATGCGACATTTTTTTGCATCCTTTCCTTGGCGGCAGGTCTGCTTCTCTTCTTCCAATCCGTCGAGCTGTGCGGATGCTATAACTGATGTGGTGCATCAAGCGATGGAATATTTTATCCCGTTCTCTGATGTACCCGTTGGTGGCAAAGCTCGCCCATGGTTTAATGCCGAATGCATCTTTGCTGAAAAGCGTAAGCAATCGGCTTACCTTGCTTGGGTTGATGCTCGAGACCGCAAAGCTCCGGATGTAAGATCCAAGAAGAGAGCCTTTAACTTAGCTGCCAAGTCCCACAAAAAGACATTAAAGAAGGCTCGTCTTGACCGAATTACACATTTTGGCGCAAAGCTCTCTGCCCAACCATCTGGCAGCAGAGCTTTTTGGTCCCTTACCAAAGCTGTCGAGACGAACTTCTCTCGGCCCTCACTGCCACCGCTGGTAAAATCTGACGGATCCCTGGCTCATACGGCAAAGGAAAAGGCGACTTTGCTTGCCTCTCTTTTTGCCCAAAACTCATGTCTAGACTCTGGCAATGCTACTCCACCACATCTACCTCACTGCGGGATCTCAATGCCTGAAATTGCGATAACTAATAAGGAGGTTAAGAGAGTATTGTGTCGTCTAGATGTGAATAAAGCCAGTGGTCCTGATGGTATACCAGCGATAGTCCTTAAAACATGTGCTCCCGAGTTGTCTCCGATACTGACACGTCTGTACCGCCTTTCTCTTAAGACTGGAATAGTGCCTAAATCCTGGAAGCTTGCCAATGTGCAACCAGTGCCCAAGAAAGGAAGCCGTGCTGACCCTGCCAATTATCGTCCGATCTCAATCACCTCCATACTCTGCAAGATTATGGAGCGTGTATTGAACACTCGTCTCATGGCATACCTAGAACAGAACGATCTCCTCAGTGATCGACAATATGGGTTTCGCCGGAATCGGTCGACTGGGGACCTTCTAGTGTATGCCAATCACACCTTTGGCGAAACTATTGACCGAGGCGGGGAGGCGATTGCCGTCTCCCTCGATGTCTCAAAGGCCTTTGACAGGGTATGGCACGCTAGCCTTATAAATAAGCTTTCAGCCTATGGCATATCTCCTGGCCTGATCGGCTGGATTAAAGACTTCCTGAGCGACCGATCACTCAGAGTTGTGGTTGATGGTTGTTCATCACAACCCTTAAAGACCAACTCAGGAGTTCCTCAGGGGTCTGTTCTCTCTGCAACCTTGTTTCTGCTGCATATCAACGATCTGCTTATACCCGGTATCTATGGGTACGCAGACGACAGCACTATTGTAGAGAGATACCTGCCGAATCCTCGGGCCAGTAGAGATCAAATTCAGTCCGAAAGAGAGGCCATGGTAGAGCGGTTGAATCTCACACTCAGGACAGTCTCCACTTGGGGCGATGCCAATCTTGTGAGTTTCAATGCCACCAAAACACAGGCGTGCCTGTTCACCACTAAAAGGAGTCCTTTCACCTTGACTCCTACTTTCCGGAATGTGCCTTTGGAATACACTGAACGTCTGCAGTTGTTGGGGATGGATATCAGCCCCAACATGAACTACGGGCGGTTCATCGAGTCTAAGGCTAATGCAGCTGCGAGGAAAGTTGGCATCCTTGCAAAGGTCCGACAGTATTTCACGCCGGGACAGCTTCTTGTTTTATATAAAGCGCAAGTCCGGTCGTGTGTGGAATACTGTAGCCACATATGGGCTGGTGCTGCGAAATGCCATCTGTCAGCCTTGGACTCGATTGAGAGGCGTGCTCAAAGGCTTATAGGTGACCCTACGCTGGTAAAAGCTAACTTACAAAGCCTCGATCACAGACGTAGGGTTGCCAGCCTTTGTGTATTCTATAGGTTACATTTCGGAGAGTGTGCGCAGGAACTACATGAATTAATTCCCCCATCCCCTTTCCATCATCGGACAACCCGACGAACGGCTGGTCTCCATCCTTATGTCGTGGACATTCCACCCGTCCGCACGAAGCGTTTCGCTACGTCATTTATTATACGTACGGCTAAGGATTGGAACAACCTGCCTGCGTCGGTGTTTCCGTCCGATTATAATATGGGTGTCTTCAAGGCAAGAGTGAATAGGTGGCTACTGAGTTAGTGCGACTTACCATCTACGACTGCGTTACCACTTACCATCAGGTGGAACGTAGTCAAGCACTAATTCTGAATATTATAAAAAAAAATTATAAACCCGAATAACCAACTATCATCATACCTTTGTGGTTTTCTCGTGATGCGTTCCTAGACAGACAGACAGGCAAAAACTCCAAAAACTATAAACTCGGCCTCTGTATATATATATATATATATATATATATATATATATATATATATATATATATATATATATGTACTATTTCAGTAAGATTCCAAAAAATATTTAATGTACAGATTTGACCCAGAATTTTATTATATATATAGATGATTAGAGTAGAATTACATCTTGCCTAATTCTCATGATCTGCAATATTAGAACATCTACAGTTGTAATTATCGAATTTTACACGTTCATTTGAATTATTGCAAATAAATTGGCTATCTTAAACCAATTTGATTATACAAGCGGGAAAATATTGCTAAGGCAGTGGTAGCCCGCACTTGGCCAGCGTGGTGGGCTATGGCCTGATTCCCCTCGTACAGAAGGGAGGCCCGTGCCCAGCAGTGGGACGTTAGAAAGGGCTGAATACATACATACATACAAAATATTGCAATCCAAAGATACATGATGACATAACTCAATATTTAAGTTATACTTTTCAACATGCTATTCATTTAATTCACTGGTCTATTTTTTCGATTGATATTTTTAATGAAGATTTTAACCTTGGAAACATCAAAGGTGCCTTATGTACGTACGTAGTTAAGTAATTGAATGCTAGAGAGAAGTATTTTAAAGGAATCCTACATACATTTATATAAATTTTATGAAGGTAGTGCTACTAAAATGGATAAAATAATTAAATAAAAAAAAACTAAGTGTTGCTCGTAACTTCTCTTAGGAGATAATTGAGTGATGTTAGATAATAATGTCTATAATATAACAACGGTTTACTTACTAACGATAAGAATTTGACATAATTTGCATAGAGTTTACGTAAAATTTTTATCTCCAGTAACTTTAGATACATAGATAAGTTTTTGGAAACCGGCGATAATCAATAATTAGACTACAAAGTGTAAATAGTTATTTTAATCAGACCAGAAGTTTTAGAGTCAATCTCTAGAAGTACAAGTCCGGTTCTAAAATTCGGTTAGGGCGAGATCAAACAAACCAGAGATTAAAAAAAACTTTTAAGTTGTTTAACTCATTTAGTGTTTTATTAGTATAGAAATTCTATAATATTCGTAACTTATATCGTCATTATAGTTTTTTATATTCTTGTATTCTTACATATGTTAACACATAATATAGAATGTGTCATATTATAATGACGATATAACTAAATGCATAATAATATTATAAATGCGGTAGTAACTCTGTTTGTTTGTTTTTTTGTTGCTAAACGGCTGAACCGATTTAGATGAAAATTGGTATGTTGGGGGAGAGGTGAGAGGGTGAGTCGCGAGTCTCATATATAAAATTATAGGGATACCAAAGAAAATTCATAGATTCATTTATTATTAGAAAATCACAAAGTTAATCATAAAATAACATAACATTAATAAATATTTCCATAATAATAGTATTTTTATACTGTTTGAATGTATGTAACAATATGTTCATGCAATTTAGATGAAGCTACTCAACTGTACATGACATGTGAGGCGTGTGTAAAATAGAGTCATTGCAGTAGAGCTGCGACATAATATGGCGTAGTAGCGTTTAGATGCTTTAGAAAATAAAATATTGTTTGGTGGAGTATATTATAATATAATGAATAAATAGTTTTTGTTCGTAATCTTGCTGGCTTGGTGGATATGTTGATAAAAAATTAGAATTCATTTGGTGCTCAAAAAGGGGAAACTTGGAAAGTTTTTCGAGAGTTTTGAAAATAAGTCTATTTTCGAAGTTTTACTGTATTCCCATTCGAGTTATTCGAGCCGCCATATTGGGAAAATGGCCACAGAAACAGTTTTTTTCTTTTAAATATTTTCTTTCCGACTCATTTAACAATTAAATAGTTATGTAATAAATTAAGCCAGTCAACATTTCCTATAGTTAATGTAGTAACCTTATTTTTGCAAAATGAATAGTTTCAGCTCCAACAAGCGTTTTAGCCAAATATACTCATTTCCATACCAACACCAGGTAAAGTAAGTGGCGCGTCCCAGTGCGATTAATCCACTTGTGAGGGTACCAAATTTAATTAAAATCCGTACTATGTCGAACAATAATAATGATATTTACGCAGTAAATTATGCATTCATAATATTGCTACAGACTTACGCTCGCTTCCCGAGTGTCCCTGAATGTACTAATTTAGGTAGTCTCTCTGTATACTGAATTTAATTCTAAGTCTTCCAGCCGTTTCAGCGTAAAGAAATAACAAACATATACACAAACAAACAAACTTTCTTCAAGGAATAACTAAAAATAAACGAAGTAATAATAAATAAACATAAATATGTTGGGACATTTATAGCACACAGCACTATCTAGTTCCATGGTATGCTACGAGAATTGTGTTATGGATACCAGATAGTTGATACACTACATATATATAACTTTAAATACATACATATTATAAATATAAACACCCATGACCGGATTATAAACATCCGTGCTCATCCCACAAATAAATTCCCCCAGCGGGACTCTAACCCGCGACGGCTGGCACAGCAAGTAGAGTCACACATACTGAGCCAAACATGTCGTCAAGCATTAGAATTACATAATAATTAATTATTTAAAACGGATAAATATTTTAACTTTGATATTTTAGTCAGATTATTTATCCATCTGTTTGTTCTAAATATGTTAAAGAAATAAATGTGCAATGTATAAAAAATATCTCTCTCTACCATAACTTACATATGACTCTTTCAGTACGTACCCAACGAATTAAGTTGGTCGCTTATTGAAATTATGTATGTAAAGTATGAGAATCATTCACTGTTAAAATCATTGCTTTTGTGCAAATTCTGTTCATTTTCGAATACGAACTAAAATTTCTAACTAAAATTTTGCTGTTGCTATTTTACTAGCTTTAGTCGTCCTTGATTTGCTTAAACCAACTACTATAAATATGGGTTGAATAGATCCGAGTATAAATTACTTGTATAATTCATATATTATTTGCATTATTATAAGCTATCTACTAAGATTTCACACAACGGAATACTGTAACGTGAAACGTTGTATTAAATATGACTATGTTAGGAGATTAACACACAGCACCATCTAGTTCCATGGTAAGCTACGAGGCTCGTGTTACGGGTAATAATATTATAATAACACTAAAAAACGTGTTTCATTTATTTATAAGAACATAAATATACGGTTGACTTAAGTAATATGTATTTTGTTTATAAAACTAATAAAATTTATCATTAGTTTCAACTCGTAGGGTATAGCAGCTTTATCTAGAGCTTTTTTTTATGTTGGGAAATGCATTTAAGCCACCTGTAGATAATACAGGTGGTTAAGTGTGACGGACTCACCGGCTAGTAACGCCAGTACTACCCACTAAAACCTTTCCCATCTTAATGTGGTATCACAGGATTGCTTGCGCACTCAACTACGACGCCCCGACGCCAGGTCTGCCGAAGAAGACCACAACAACCATGTGGTTACTCCAACAGTCCACTCTGCTATCAGAGAAAGATCAGGAGTTTTTCTTCATATTAAGTACTAGCATTGCCCGCGGCACCGCTAGCGTTCAGATGACCAAAAACCAAAGTCTTAGGTTTTACATATTAGTATACTGTTACATTGCAGTTTTTATATTTTTTCTTCTCGTAGGTTCCACGGGAAAAAACGTGGTAAATACAACTCACAACAACTCATCATACCTGTGTATGTATAGTCTACCTATTCCATACTAATAGTTAAAACGTGCCTAGGGACGAACCCGAGCGAAGCGAGAGTGAGTCGCTAGTATAGTATGCAATAATAATACAGATTTACTTAATCCCGCAAATAGGACACGACGTTATAAAATTTTACGAGTCCGAGATGACGTGGGGAGGAAAACGCTGAGTCTTGCAATAATGACTCCCTGTATTATGTGACTGACGTGTCTTTTTCAAATTGTATGCTTTATTTCAGGACTTTATACTTTAACGTAGTAAAATACTTTTAGATTTATGTGAATATTTGACATTTCAAATAAAACTATATTTTAGGATTTTCCTTTTTCCATTGTTCGGGAAACAAAAATCAGAATAGATCCGTGATAATGTTTATCCTATAAAATTATTTACGTAATATACTTAATTTGGTTCAGGAAATTGGTTTATTGTATATACTAGCGATTCACCCTCGCTCCGCTCGGGATCGTCCCTGGTTAAATTTTAATTGTAACGTTTAGTATAGATTTCACAGAGATGAAATATTTTCCCGCAGTAAAAAGTATCCTATATATTGACCCGGATAACCAGAGAGACTCGGCCTCTGTATCGATAATAATGATTATTTCATTATGATTTTCCAAAAAATATTTAATATACACACTCTACTCAGTTAGATTTTTATTATATGTATAGATTTAATATTCATATAGTTGAAATTTATATTGGATTAACTTGTATAGCAAATAGCGAAAGCATTTATGGACTAAAGGAATGTGACGGCAGAAAATTGTAATTGATGCTTAGAATGGATTTAATTAGCTGCTTATAACTACGAGTATTAACCCTAATGTACCCGGAATTTCAGATCACAATAGAGCTTGACCTGCTTAGTCGATGCACCGAAAACTCCGATTGGCTTCAATTTATTGTACTGTATGCTCCATTTGTCTAATACTTTAAATCTAAGATTTTTGCTTACTATAATATAAAGATTTGAACTAAATAGAAATATTTAAGACTGTTACCGCATCACAGAAAAACTACTGGCAGGATTTTGATGAAATTTGATATGGTTATAGCTCATTATCCGAGTCATCATATAGGATTCTTTTTACCGCGGAAAAATATCCCATTTCTGAGAAAAAATACAAAAAATGTAATGTAAGATTATACTTCTATGTAAAACATAAGAATTTGGTTTTTGGTCATCTGAACGCGGGCGGAGCCGCGGGCATTTCTAGTATAGAAATAAATACACACTATGAAACGTAATACGAATCGTAACTTTACTTTAAATAAATATGTTGGGGTTATTGGTACGGGGTTGGCACACAGCACCATCTAGTTCCATGGTAAGCTACGAGGCTTGTATTATGGATACTAGATAGTTGATACACTACACATATATAACTTGACTACTATGTACTTGAGAATTTAGTCTCCACTATAGAAATGTATAATCTTAGTACCCATTAAAATAATGTTGAAAATAAAATGTATCTACATATCTAAATAAATAAAAATGAATGTCGCTAAGCGCAAAACTCGAGAATGGCTCGATCAATTCAGCAAATTTTTCTTTCGTATGTTCCTTATGGTACACGGAAAGTTTTAATAAAGAGAAAAAATATAAAATGAGGTAAATGTATATAAAACAAAGTCGTGTTAGTAACACCATTTGTAACTCAAGAACGGCTAGACCAATTTTTATGATATTTGATTTTTTTGAATTTCTATCACCGGTACGAGTACCTTTAAGATAATGAGTATAAAAACGTTAGAAAAATTTTACAAAAAAAAATGGCTAACGCTGGCTAATAACTATTTATATCTATTTAAAACGTACCTAGCGACAAACCCGAGCGAAATGAGGGTGAGCCCTTAGTATATGTATAAAATAAGCAAAAACAAAACAGTTCAGTACCTTTTTCACCTCTTTTTGTCAACCGATTTCCTTTTTTTTGTTTAGCTAGTGTTTTCAATAAAAAAATTATGTTGAATTGACTGGTGGAATAATTATAGTCGACACTGGATAAACACTGGTATAACGAAATACATATATATACCGATTGATATTTTTTCTACCTTTAAGGTAGAAATTCTTTTTTAAATTGGTATATAATTGTTAACCTTTCCCTTTTTTAATGCAGTCAAAATGGAAGTAATATTTCATTTCACACACACACAAATATATATATACATACACACATATATATATATATATATATAACGTCCTCCTGGGCAATTTCAGCCACGGCGGCCAATCCCACTAAGACTAGCGCAGGAGATATTATCATCGATGGGACGATACTTCGACAAGACCTATGATAGTTAAGGCGCAGGACCAATGTTTTTACGTCATCTCCCAGGCACGTAGAACTGATCCCCCCCCTCCCCCCCAACGTGCGTTCACCTTGTCGTGATGGGGGGGGGCTCAGTAGTGCCCGGCAATACAGCCGGGCACGAAGCCAAGAAACGTACAGAGAGGTGGCCCACTTCGGTGAGTGGTAGGAGGTGGCCCTCTTCAGAGGGCGGTGTACCATGCGGGTTGCTCCTGGTACTTCTCTGATAGCAGAGTGGACCTTGGAGCAACCCCGTGGTTGTTGTGGTCTGCTTCGGCAGACCTGCCGTCGGGGCGTTGTAGTTGAATGCGTAGGCGGTCCTGCGACGCCCCATTAAGACGGGGGAAGGTTTTGTTGGGTTTTAGTGGGTAGTACTGGCTTTGCCGGTGAGTCCCACACCTCGTGCGTAAATGCATTTCTCAACGATAAAAAAAGGCACGTAGAATTGCAGTAGGTTACTGAGAATATCTTAACAGAAAAACTCATTAATTAAACTTGGCCCGACCCGGGACGCGAACCCAGGACCTCCGGAGCCTGCAGCCGTACATTCTAGATATACACACTGAACACTCATACACACACTGAACTATTTTATTTTTGTTTATTTATATATTAGATATACTACACATAATAATATGAGACAAATACTAGACTAAAGGCGTTGTACCAGGAACTGGCATCTAAAGACAAGGTTACGAATGTAAATTGCTCTTTTACATAAGAGAGGCGCATTGTAGACATCGACGTAATTCCTCTATACATAGTAAGTCTCATAAAATCATTATTTTAAATTAAACCTAGTGGTTTAGTAAAACGACTTTTTCTAATAATACATAATGTCAAATATTCAAGATGTATTTTAAGATAAACTGAAGATGTTAGAAAGACATGTATCTATATATTAATACGTGAAGCTAAATCTTTGTACCCCTTCTCTCAGATATGCAGATTTCCTTACGGTGTCTTCCTTTACCGTAGGACAAGTGGTAATCATTTACAATAACACAAGTGGTAATCATCATGGTAATAATTCACACATAACAATATCAGAGGTACGGGATCCGGGATTTGAACCCGATTTACTCAGTTTCCCATGCGAGCTTGTTACCACTGGCTACCACTGCCTTCTTTAATTGCGACAGTTATAATAATTATTTGCTATTAATTCTTCAGATAATAATGTAACGCAGATACTTTATTTAATGGATTTTTCTTTTTTTATTTAAATAATATTATTCTGAGTACTTCTCGTATATTTATAATTTAAAAAATACTGATGTATAACTTTTCCAACATACATTTTTCCATTGCGCAGTGGTAAATTTGCGGTGATCGTACGATCCATACATTGTGATTAAATAGAAACCGGTTATAAATCATTTTTACCAAGTTAATACTCGATACACGCTATCGAACGCGTAATATATTTACAGCATTGATGGAGAAGCTAAAATAGAATAATACGCTACGTCCTATAGAGGAAAAAAATCATAGTAATTCGCTACTTACATAAATTAAAACGTAAAATTGGCATATGCAAAGATAAATTGGACGTTGTTATGCAAAATAGATACAACCACAAAAACTTACTTTTGAGAAAATAGGAGTTTTAGTAAAATTGTTATATCAAAATAACAAGACCGTTGTTTTTTTAAATTCCTCTTAAATATTGGGTATTTTATGTACTTTCTGTATATAAGTTGATATGTAGGTGCCATTTATGACAGTAACTCAGAAAACGGTATTCGTGGGCTGGTTCCATTTTGCATAACTACGTCCAAGTGTGCAAATTAGAATTTATGCTATGGTAAGTAAGGTTTATGTTAAACGTTCGTGCTGTCGAAGTAAGTTCATATCGGAATTGATTGTATTTATGAAGACTGGAAAATGCAAATATGGTATGGTTTTAATACTAGTAGTTTTATCCGACTTTTTGTATTTTTTTAATGATTTTTTATTAAAAAGGTTCTCAACACAGACTTCAAAATAACATTCTTATATTTTTTGTAATTATATTATAATTATTTTTATTTTATTGATTTAAAAATGAATTAATTATTATTGAAAACCTATACTTCCATAGTTAACATTATAAATATGAAAGTGTGTTTGTTTGTTTGTCCTTCTTTCATGTCGAACAGATAGCCGGATTGACGCGATTTTTTGATATATATATATATATATATATATATATATATATATATATATATATATATATATATATATATATATGTCGTGTTATCCATATACTACGAACATCATCTTTGGTGGTTACTAATCTTGTGGGCGTTATCAGGGCTCAAATAATAAAGTATTCAGTGCTCAATACACAATTTAATCAGGGAAGTCACAATGTTATAAGCTTGAAACGGTAATTCTAATGATTTAGAGCTAGCGGGTTCACAGTCACCGATCATCGACTTCCAACTACAATATCAAACATAACTCTCTATGATCCACCATGATCAACCGACTTTACTAAACCACGTATCTGCAAAGAATGAATGTCGTGATGGCGTCTCGACCCCGCTCGAGACTAAATCTCTGCTCTAAATTCAAAATAACTTTAAAAGCAATTAAAAGTAAATTAAAGAACATAGTGATTAAACAATAATAAGGTTTCATAACAGAAAAAGGTAACTAAATCCTCCTCCGTCTCGGCCATCCTGCTGTTCACACGCCCTCGTGTGATCTTGAAAGTCTAGCATAAACGTCATCTATAGACAGAAAAAGCAAATTTTAGAAAACATACTTCGGCCAATCCTGACCAAATATGACCACAGTGGCCAATCTCACTGATATAATAATCGGTGCAGTAGATATTATCTTGCAAAAGTGTACTTAGTACAAACAGACACCAGTTCACTCCCTATTCTTTTGACTCTAAATTCCGATGTACGAAATATCAAAATGTGTATTGGCTCCTTTTTTAGCCTTATATGTTATTAATTAATATAACGATTCACATCATATTTTACTTATTCTCTCTAAATAGTTTTCTTTAAGACAAATTTCTCAAAACTTAATATTTAAACTGACTGAAATACAACTTACCATTGTGTACCAGTTACAGAAGTAAGTGTCTCATATTATGTCAATCAAGTTAAGTTGGTGCTACACAAATCAATCGATGCGACACAACCCAACCGATGCCACACAGACAACTCTCGCCATTCAGGCTACATGTGCCACCTAGTTACTTTTGCCACACAGGCAACTCTCGCCACTCATGCTAGTCGGTGCCTCACAGGCCACTACTCCGGCGACTCTCGCCACTCAAACTACATTTGCCACATAGGCTTGTCAATGTTACATAACTTCGTCAATTCAGTCATCCTAGCTTGTGCTACGTAGGTTCATTAATGTTAAGCTGCTAGATATTATTGGAAATAACTACAATAATTAGAACCGTCATAACGGTACATTCTGAGATCACTTGCCTCACATATCTAAACATAATGGAAATGTCTCACCATATAACATTCATATTAGATTAAATAAATCAGTCCACAGATATCCATTTTTTTGCATAGCCCAAGCATCTCTGGATACAGTCTTCTTTTAGGGCATCGTATACGTCTGATGTGATCTGTTTAGCGTAAACTAAACTGGCTAAAACAAGGCGTCCTCTTTACGCTAAATACATATTTTGAACACTTGAAATGAAGCACCTGAAAATTCATATTATTTATTATTGTGCCACAGTTGTTATTACCATCGGCTTGATCTAATTATGCTTAATCTTTGGACCAAATAAGGACATGTGAAATCGGTATTATGATCAAAGATTTCTATCTTAGCCTGCGTATTAGAATGTCTTCGGAGTGTACACAAACATTAGTTCTTCGCTGTATTACCATTAATACAGTTGACTATTTCTGATATTTCTTTTGGAACATCTTTTACCTGATGGACTGCTAGAAAATTTTAAATTAGTATCAACTGCTAAATAAAAATTTTATAACCGAAATGAATACGCAAGTTAAAGGGACTATGTAATTTTCCAAATATAATTCGCAAATATCGTCCGTTTATTTTCCGTCGATAAATAGTTAAATCTGTTAGTCAAATCTTCAAACAAAAATATCAACTCATTACTTTCACTTTAGAAATCCTGAAATAAAGAAAATATAAAGCAAACAATTACAATACAAAACATTTTTTTGACATATTGTAAAATTCTTTTCATCATTCGTAATTAAGAAGGAGGTCCTTATAGACTTCATCGAACACAAACATTTCAAAAATAATTCTCGTAATTTATCGATTAAATAAATTAAACTTCATATATCATCCTGAAATAAACAAATTTTCGATACATATTGTGTTCTAAAATATGTCTGCGACAATAGGTAATATCAACAAAATCAAATCCAGCTAGCAACAAATCTTTGTCGACGTCATGTCATTCCATAAGAATTAAAATTCAGACATCTATGATTATTTTGATCTTTTAAGCGCATATATGTAAGACATATATCATATCATGATTAATAGTAAATCTTCTGTAAAACAACTCGCATATGCATCGCCATTTTGTGCGCCCATTTTCAATAACATTTGACATGGCATTTCGTTTCACAGTCTGAAAAAATTTCCAAATGGCCGCTGTCATCTATCTTTGCCCTGTTCTTCGGGTATCATACCACTTCTGATGTCGTGTTATCCATATACTACGAACATCATCTTTGGTGGTTACTCATCTTGTGGGCGTTATCAGGGCTCAAATAATAAAGTATTCAGTGCTCAATACACAATTTAATCAGGGAAGTCACAATGTTATAAGCTTGAAACGGTAATTCTAATGATTTAGAGCTAGCGGGTTCACAGTCACCGATCATCGACTTCCAACTACAATATCAAACATAACTCTCTATGATCCACCATGATCAACCGACTTTACTAAACCACGTATCTGCAAAGAATGAATGTCGTGATGGCGTCTCGACCCCGCTCGAGACTAAATCTCTGCTCTAAATTCAAAATAACTTTAAAAGCAATTAAAAGTAAATTAAAGAACATAGTGACTAAACAATAATAAGGTTTCATAACAGAAAAAGGTAACTAAATCCTCCTCCGTCTTTATATATATATATATATATATATATATATATATATATATATATATATATATATATATTATATATATATATATATATATATATATATATATATATATATATATATATATATATATATAAAATCAGTACTTGTTTTAGCATTTTTCGAAATTCATCCCATATGGGTGTAAAATAGGGAATGAAATTTTGTATGAAACCTACCTTTTTAGAGTTTTTTTGTAGTTTAAGCGCGAACGAAACCGCAGGTTCTGCTAGTCCTTCATAATTGGTAAATACATATATCAACTTAGCATACAATGAATTGAGTAGATTGTCCTTTTCTGAAAATATATTTTCATGGTGAACTACGAACATTGTTACTTTACTTTCTGTTCTATTGTCTTCTTTTTAAGCACTGTGTCTTTGGGAGCAGTTTCAAACATGATTTATCAGGTGATAAGTCATGATACAAAGAATTTGACTCACATCGCTTGCATTTTTAAATAGCATTGCCCAACATGGTTTAAATCGGAGAAACTACCATGAACAGAACTATAACAAGTAGACAGTCTGAACTTAACAATAATACTGCCAATTTCTTATATTTCACAAAAGCAGCAAACATTTTATAAAATAACTAAAGTTTCAAATTTTCTATCAATATTATCTTTACCTAGTTAAAAACACAGTCTTTATGTATGTATGTATGTATGTATGTATGTATGTATGTATGTATGTATGTATGTATGTATGTATGTATGTATGTATGTATGTATGTATGTATGTATGTATGTATGTATGTATGTATGTATGTATGTATGTATGTATGTATGTATGTATGTATGTATGTATGTATGTATGTATGTATGTATGTATGTATGTATGTATGTATGTATGTATGTATGTATGTATGTATGTAGTATGTATGTATGTATGTATGTATGTATGTATGTATGTATGTATGTATGTATGTATGTATGTATGTATGTATGTATGTATGTATGTATGTATGTATGTATGTATGTATGTATGTATGTATGTATGTATGTATGTATGTATGTATGTATGTATGTATGTATGTATGTATGTATGTATGTATGTATGTATGTATGTATGTATGTATGTATGTATGTATGTATGTATGTATGTATGTATGTATGTATGTATGTATGTATGTATGTATGTATGTATGTATGTATGTATGTATGTATGTATGTATGTATGTATGTATGTATGTATGTATGTATGTATGTATGTATGTATGTATGTATGTATGTATGTATGTATGTATGTATGTATGTATGTATGTATGTATGTATGTATGTATGTATGTATGTATGTATGTATGTATGTATGTATGTATGTATGTATGTATGTATGTATGTATGTATGTATGTATGTATGTATGTATGTATGTATGTATGTATGTATGTATGTATGTATGTATTGTATGTATGTATGTATGTATGTATGTATGTATGTATGTATGTATGTATGTATGTATGTATGTATGTATGCATGCATGCATGTATGCATGTATGTATGTATGTATGTATGTATGTATGTATGTATGTATGTATGTATGTATGTATGTATGTATGTATGTATGTATGTATGTATGTATGTATGTATGTATGTATGTATGTATGTATGTATGTATGTATGTATGTATGTTTGTATGTATGTATGTATGTATGTATGTATGTATTCAGCCCACTGCTGCTCACGGGCCTACCTTCAATACGAGGGGGATCAGGCCACAATCCACAACGCTGGCCGAGTGCGGGTTGGCGGACTTTCCATGTCTTTCGAAAGTTTGCTAGATTATCCCAGACATGTAGGTGTGTTTCCCCGCGATGTTTTCCATCACTGTAAGACAAGTGGTAACCATAGGATTTGAACCCGCTTCACACGGTTTCCCAAGCGAGCGTGTCACCACTGTTCTACCACTGCCCAGTGTTAGGCAGTCTTTATATCAACAGAAATTACAGAACGTGTAAAAATCTCATAAGGTTCAATCTAGCCTGGAAGGTAAATAACCATAGAAATAACTCATATAATAATTAAAACAATATTTTATCTTAATTTCTTATTACATTACCTGATAGCATCACTTAAACGATTTGCTACCAATTTCATTGTACAAATAAATAAAAAGGGTTTCTTTGCATTATACATTAACTCGCCTCTAACCCTCCGCTCGTAGAATATAATTACGAAAGGGCCGTGTAAGAACTTTATGAAGACTTAATTTTTGCAACTACCCTATTATAATATTCCATATGTTCACGTTAAGAAAATGTTATTTTTCGAATGTTTTTTCTAATAATTATTATTGAAATAGAAATACGTATACATCAATCAAGTACAAAATGTGGTTTTAAGTTTACTTGTAATAGATATTTTTTTTGTAAATACATAGTATGAAAATTAATACTTACATATATCCATTTGCATCCAATTATAAATCTATAAATTACAAAGATATGTTTATTTTTAAAAATAGTTTAAATAAAACATAATTGATACTTTCTTAGATTTACGCGAATATTTGACATTTTAAAATAAAACTATCTTTTCGGATTATTTCGCAGATTTATTTTGATTTTTGGTTCCCGACGTTTCGAATGCTTTACAGCATCCATGGTCACGGGAGAGACTGAGATGTTACGTGTCTTGAAGGTATAGTTGTTACAGACAGCCTACCCACAATTAACAAAATGAAAATTGCACCAATTACCTTACAATATTTTTTAACTTTAAACATTTTTACAATTTTAATTAGTTTTAATCGAGAAGCCATCGAAATAAAAAACATCCAAATTTCAATAGGGAAGATGACTGGGCACTACACCCGTCATGGGATCCTGTTATTAATATAATAAAATCAAATAATAAATCTAAACATACCAGACAGATGTAGTAAGTTCTTACTATGTAGATCAAAATGACAGCATATCAGATTAATATTTTTCATTTTTCATTTGTAAAAGTATATAGTAATAGTGTTGCTTAGTAAATTGTCTTTTTAAATAACAGCAAACTAAATTAAAATTATTATCCTTAATTAATTTTAACTTTTTAAATTACACATAGAACAATTATATGGCTTAAATAATTAATACTATATTTTATATTTTTCTTTATGGTTATAAATATAATAATGGCAACACTAAATATAGATTACTAATTAATATTTTTTAAATTGTAATAATTATAATAATAACAGCAAAAATTAAATAAATAATATTCCATACTCAATTATAAAACTAATTAAAATTATAAAAATGTTTAAAGTTAAAAAATATTGTAATGTAATTGGTACAATTTTCATTTTCTTAATTGTGGGTAGGCTGTTTGTAACAATTATACCTTCAGGACATGTAACACCTCAGTCTCTCCCGTGACCATGGATGCTGTAAAGCATTAGAAACGTCGGGAACCAAAAATCAAAATAAATCCACGAAATAATCCGAAAAGATAGTTTTATTTAAAAAAAATAATTGACTTATTTTTAACTAAAAAAGATAGATCGACTTTAAAAATAACTAAAAAGTACCGTACTTAATTCTAACCCACCAGCAAACGCACGGTACATGGAACCGCGCTTAAGGCTCAGCAAATTCATTAACAATAGAAATACTATAATGTCCTCTTGACCGATTTCGACCACAGTGGCCATTTCCACTGAAATCAGCTCATTAGATGTATTATACGGCACAAATATACGCGCAGGCGCAAGTGCACTCTCTATTTCTTTCACTCTAACTCCGGTAAAACAGCTTTAAGTGCTCTTCGTGATACGGGAATATAACACTGCATCCTTTCCTACATAACGTTGTTAATGGGAATTTCTTATGGAAAACCCCAATAACTATAGGTACTTGGCCTGCTCTAAGACTCGAACCCAGGAACTTCAGATCTAGAACCATTCACGCTACGTACAAGACCACCGAAGAAATTAAATTTAATAATTATATGGATTGACAATTTACGAAAATATTACATAACACTCGTCCAAAAAAATCATACATAGAGCACTTCCTCTAATTAAAAATATATCAATAACTGATTCGATGCATTTAAAATAATAAAAAATCCATTAAAAACGATTGCTTTTAAAGAACGTAAAGTAAAATATTTTATTGTTAAACCATTTTAAACAAACTTAGCCCCAAAATTAAGAGTGATCATATACAATACTGAATAATTTAAAAGTTATTTGAACATAATATCCAAAGTCGTGATAACTTGAAATTTCAAGTGAAAGCTTACGCTCAATATTGTTAGCATAAAAAGCTTATTCATTTTACATTTTAGTTAAGCTTCGCTGAGAATAATGTAGGACAGAAAGAAATAAATAATTTTCCAATACTCATACAGCGTAGAGTTTCTGCATTCATAACAAAGAGACAAAAATGTGAAAGTTTGGTCCAACGTTGGTTCAAAATTGGGACATCTGTTACGTCGTCTATACTTCCTGTTCTATGACTATACTTGATCAACGCCATTGGCAGGTTCAGAAATAAACTGTTATTGTTTGTAAAGTTAGTTAAAGTTATTATTCCATGGGGGCCGTTAAATAAACTTAATTCAAATTATTCTATTTTTTAGCCATGATAATATTATCATCAAAAAATCATTATACAGAATAAAATATATCCTATGTAATGATATTTTTCATGAATGTAATCTTTGGCTTAGATATGCATTACATATACATATAATAAATTTTATTACATATACATATAAAATTCTGAGTCGAATTTGTACAATAAATATCGTTCGGAAAATCTTATTGGAATAGTCATTATTATTGATACAGAAGCCGAATCTATAGTTTTTAGAATTTTTGTCTGCCTGTCTGTCTGGGAATGCATCACGAGAAAACCAGTGAACAGATTTTGATGCAATTTGATATGATGATAGCTGGTTATCCGGGTTAACATATAATTTTTACTGCGAAAAAATATCTCATCCCTGAGAAATCTACACTAACTATTAAAACGTAGCTAGGGACGAACCCGAGCGGAGCGAGGGTTAGTCGCTTGTATATTTATAAGTTTTTTCTACTATACGCGTAATACATACTTTACACTGAGTCACAAATAAGCAAAAATCTTCACAAATATTAATATTTATAGAATATACGCTTGGCAGAAGTATTGGTTTAGCTTCAAGCCAATACGTACTAGAGCTTTTAAATAAAATAAACCATCCAAAGGTGTCGTATTATTTCATCTGAATGCATTCATCCTATTGTTTGGTTATACGCCTGGGGCGTTCCGACCATTGTTAGAAGTTTATTAATTAATTCACCGTGGTTTAATTGGGTTATATATTATTTAAATGAAAAAAACTGAAATGGAGAGATTATGAAGCTTTATTTGTTTGTTGGTGACAGAGATATGACATTTTCATGAGGAAACGCTGCTTTATGATGGTTTGTTTTTATATTCAGCTTAGATGCTCTTTGTGTTTACTTTCTTAATCAAACGGGAACAAAAAGCTACGAATGCTAATAATACATTTGTTCTAAGTATAATACTTTTTCCGATTTACGCGAATATTTGACATTTTAAATGAATGCTTTAGGCTTTTTTCGCGGATTTATTTTCAGTTTCTAATGATTTACAGCAATCATCGTCATCAGAAAAATTAAGGTTGTAGCATAATTCTAAGCCACAATAATTGACGCTAAGCACAGCGTATCGAACCTCTATACTTATAATATTACATTGTTAATTATAACTCCACACGGTCGATGCGAATAATTAGTTCAATTATTCTTCACAGTTATGAGGTTGGTAAAGAAAATAAGGGGTTATCATATAGTTTCTGCAATTGTAATTTACGTGAATCTGTAGAAGAAATCAATGATGTGGTATATTAATTTTTTTTTAATAAATATCCTATATATATATATATATATATATATTATATATATATATATATATATATATATATATATATATATATATATATATATTATATATATATATATATATATATCATATTAATAAAATAAATCGTAAAAAAACGTAAATGAAAAGTCTGAAAATTGAGAAGTAAATGTTTAAATGTGAAATATTATTTTTCGTGTAACTTTGAATATTTTTTGCCTAAATTATTAGATTAATCGACCCTTTATATTTCACTAAAAAAAAAAAAAAATTTTATTTACTGAACAATCAAAACAAATGTCTTTAATTAGCGAAAAAGCAAATCAAATACTAAAATGCTGTTTATCCCATTCTCAGAATAAATAATATGAGCCTTTCTCCTGAATTGTATACCAACAAATACCATAATAATGCGAATTTTTGTTTAATCACACCATAACATTTTTCATTCGCTTTGTTTCAACCGGTTTTGTTGGTATATGGTAAAAAAATCTAATTTTCCTTATGATTAATCGATATATTATGACCTCCGGGCAGTTTAAATCCTAAACCGAAACAATGAAGTAAAATGACCTTTTCACACTTCGTTCTAAATGTATGGATCATTATTCGCCACTCATTTTTGTTATTGAAATTATATTATGAACAATAGACCTGCGTATTCACGCTGGAGGGTTAAAAACGTGAATTTGAATATTTCTTTTATTTTCAGCTTTATTGTAACATTTATTTAAATTTAAATACTTTTTGTTTGACTTAAAAAGGTATAAGGTACTTAATTCGGAACATTTTTTTAACCGACTTCCAAAAAGGAGGAGGTTCTCAATTCGTCGGAATTTTTTTTTTCCATTACCACCACCACCACCTTATTGCTTATTTCAAATTACCAATTATTGTTGTAATTTAAAGTAGATAATTTTTCCTCAATTTATAAAACTAAGCTTTATTTATTAGTTTGATATACATATATAGATATAATATTTTTTTCGGATTTTAAAAAAATGTGTATTTTGTACTGATGGAATTTATATTTAAAAAATAATAATTCTATATCAAAAACTCTTTCAAATAAAACTATCTTTTCGGATTATTTCGCGGATATATTTTGATTTTTGGTTCCCGACGTTTCGAATGCTTTACAGCAATCATGGCCACGGGAGAGACCTGGAGAAATCAATAAAACCAACTTTAAAACACTTTTTTTATATAACTAAGTAAAGAAAAAAACAGATCAGTACCTTTTTCTCCTCTGTTTGTAAGCCGATTTTCTTTTTTTTGTTTGTTTAGGAGCTATTGACAAATAAGATAATTTTAGACTTATACATATCGACTTACATACAAAAAGTTGATAAAATACCCAATATTTAAGAGGAATTTCAAAAAAACAAAAACTACGGTCTTGTTATTTCTATATTTTTCTTACTCAAAAGTAAATTTTTGGAGTTGGATCTATTTTGCATAAGTACTTCCAAATATAACTTTGATTCAAAATCGTAATTTCTTCAAAATTATCGTCAAATTAAATAACCATTTCAGTTAAGGTTTACATTTCACAAACAAATAGTAAGTAAAAATCATATTTATACATATAAAATGAATAAAGCAATAACCATGTTAATATTTAATATATCAATAGTACAAGAGTTAATAGGTACATACTGAAATGTTATCCCATTATCACTTGCTTTGTATTAATTGTAATTCGATAATGTTTGTAGATTCTTCTTTCATATAAAATGAAGGAAGGTATTGAGGTAATTTTAAGGTTTTAAAAATAGGCAACTAAAATCTTTATAATTTCGTTATGTACGTCTGTTCAGAGCCATTCCGAAGACTATTGGAATTTATTTGGTAGATACGTTTTTAAATTACGTAGTATTGGCTCAAAATTCTAATAAATTTCATAAGTTTATGAAAGTATACTTTTAGAGAAAATTATGTTGAAAGTGTAAATTAACAACTTAGAAATATTATACAAATTGTAAAATAATTAAAATACATAAATATATTGTTTCATGCTTTGCAATTCTCGGTATGCGAATGAGACTCGGCCATGGCAAAAATTGGGCATCTTTAAAATAATTAATAAGCCGTAGAATCATATCATGAACCGTTGTTTATTTACATTATAAACTCTTTATAATAGTTATAAAATAAACTATTTATAATAGTTTATAATGTAAATAATCGGTTCATAATATGATTCTACGGCCCACAAATTATTTTAAAGGCAGTGGTAGCCCTATGGTAGCGCGCTCGCTTGGAAAACCGAGTGAAACAGGTTCAAATCTCTGGTATTACACCTCTGATATTATCAAGTGCGAATCATTATCAACATGATTTCCACTCGTCTTACGGTAAAGGAAAACATCATAAGGAAGCCTGCATGTCTGAGAGAATCTACTAAGTTTTCGAAAGACATGTGAATTCTGCCAACCCGCACTTGACCAGCGTGGTGCACTATACCCTGATCGTTCTCGTATTGGAGATCGCCCAGTGCCTAGCAGTGAGACGTCAACAAGGGCTCAATACATTTATTAACCTGCGAATTTAGTTTTATAAAAGATACACTTATCTTAATAAATAAACATAATATCATATAAGTATACTCAAAAGATGAGTATTTATTTTGTGTTTGTTCCAATCAGGTTTGGATAATAGAAATAGCCTTGTACGCCAACGCCACAGTATTTCGATAACAAATTAGAGAATGAAGTAACGTAATACATGTTATATATCAACTTATTTTTCTCATTTCGCACTTCTCAAAGTAAAAAATAATGTGTAAATTAATAATATACATTTAACATTAATATGGGAAGAGAATATCTTGTATACCTTTTCATTAGAGGGAGTACAAGCTATAGTATAGACTGTATCAAAGATTATGTGAAAAATCACTGCAAAATCGATTTGATTTTTCCCGTGGCTTCACTCGTGTATTTATTATGTATAAACTATTCAACTGCCTTAAGCTGCAGTGTGATATCAGATAGCTTATAACTATAAGTCTTATGTGATCCATAGTTTAATATTATAAACTAGCATTTCGCCTCTAGGAAAACAAAAACCAACCTATCCCACGGGAACCGTACATTTTGCCGCGATAAAAAATAACCTATGTGTTATTCCAAACTATAATCTATCTCTGTGTCAAATTTTATCCAGATCCGTTCACTTGTTCTGGCGTAAAAGACTAACAAACATCCATACTCACAAACTTTCACATTAATAATATTATAACATAGTATAAATGTGAAAATAACTCCGTCTGTTATTACCTTTACATGCTTAAGCCGATGAACAGATTTCGATAAAATACACGAGCCAAGCCCGGAGTAAAAACGAGTATAACATATATCTAAAGAGTTTGTTTAATTTGTCCAACTTGAAAAAATAAAAGTGTATTTCAAAGTCTATTTTTTAACGAAAGTTATAGGTTATCTGTATGACAAAAATCATAACGTTCACTTTTAATGAATTACAGTTATTAATATTAAAAATAATTATAGCTCATCTTTATACTAATTTCAATCCATTCGTTCATTAATCAATGAACGAATGGATTTTAAATATTATTTTTAAGATCACCTAAAACAAAATACTTGAAATTTTACGCAATACCATATATATGGAAGATCGCGAAGCTTTATTATATAACATGATGATAATAGTCCATTCGTAGTTGAAATTTAAAATAATATCGGAATATCGGGGAAAAGTTTATCTTCCGACTTCCAATGTTCTCCGAACGAAATACATACGAGTTCTGTCTATAAATCCATATTGATACCATGTAATATTTTGCTCAGAACTTCAGATTGAAGCTTTTACAAAGGAGATTTATTATATTTTGATGCAATATTTCATATTATAATACAACTGTAGTTTCTAAAATGAGTAGAGAATAGTTACACAAAGCTTGCTTGAATTAGATGTGTTTAACGGATTCTGATATAATTTAGTAGGTAATTGGAATACTATTTTGATAATAGTATTGCAGGCAACATTAAAGCTATAATAATCATGTTTTCTTGATCGATTCTGGCCACGGCGGCCAATCTCACTGAAACTAGTCGGATGCGCAGAAGATATTATAGTGCACAAATACGCGAAAGCTCAAGTGCACTCTATACTGCTCTTGCTCTCAAAATCCGATCGAACGGGGCACATGGGGGTTTAATACCGCCAATTTCCCAACTCCAGGCTGTTAATGAGATTTTCTTAATAGAAAGACTCAATTATTCTTAGCCCGACCCAAGACTCGAACTCAGGATCTTCAGATCAGCCATACATGCCAGCCACTAGACCACCGATGTAGTTGCCATTTTTAAACCCTTGGTAATAAATCTGTTTTACATGCTATACTATAATACTTGTTTGCGGAATTATTGGCTTTTTAAATGACTTAACACCACTCAGGCGCGCTTATTTATAATAATTATTTAATGATCTTAATTCACAAATATCATCCGGCACAATATTTTGGAAAAATATTTATAAAAATAATTCTTTCTATCAGTAAAATCCTTATCAAATATCTCTATATTCGTTTCTGAGATTAGCTCGAATAAACAAATATTCAACTTTATAACATTGCGCAGTGAAGTTTACATATTACGGAAATCCAGTTTTCATATTACTTATAATTTTAAATTTAGTATAACATATAAATATGTATGTATCTTTATAATAAGCAGTAGTAAACAGTAGGAGACCGCTACAGAGACTTCGGTCGCGGAGTGTTCGTGTATTACCTACTTGGAATTGAATATGTTGGAAATTATTGGTGACTGAGGTCTAAGTCTACTGGCTTGCGTAGAATAATTTGCGGTGAGGGCAACATTGCTAGAAGGGTGATAGGGAAAAGGGATGTCATGGAAGAACCTTTTAATTTATCTGCTCATACCCTACAATGGTATATCTACATATAAACTGTAAAATAAGAAAATATAAGATCCATGTACACTTTCTACAAATATTTATGTACAAAAATCATATCAGCACTTACGATTCTAAGGTCAGGTTTTTGTAAGTTTGATTGTTCATTATCTAAGTTATTTACTACGGAACTCTAAGCTTCTAAAAAAAGTAATTTACTTGTAGGTATGTTTATATTTTATTAATATAGGAAAATAATATAATAAAACTAAAATCGGCATAATCATTTTAAATGTTTTTTTTCAGCCTCTTACAAATAAAGTATCTTAAAAAAATCTTGTCAAACAAAACAGTTAGACTGTTTTGTTAAACCTTAGCAAAATGGCTAATCGTTAATAAAATTTGTGTCTAAAAGCTTCCAAAACAGAGAGTTTTAGTGCATTTCTGTCCAAATCAAAAGACACATACGTTATAGAGGGCATAACGTGTGACCACATTTCGGTTAAAAGGGTATCACTTTACATATGACGATCAGATAACTATAAACTACATTTATACTGATAAAAAGTACAAAAATATTATAAATAAATATATTTGGACATTAATACAGGGTACTATCTAGTTCTATGGTAAGCTACGAGGCCTGTGTTATAGATATCAGATAGTCGATACACTGCACATATATAACTTTAAATACATACATATTATAAATATAAACACCCATGACTGGAGTATAGAGTATAAACATTCGTGTTCAGCACACAAATGGATACCCCCAGCGGGACTTGAACCCGCAACCGCTGGCACAGGAAGTAGGGTCACTACAAACTGAGCCAAACTATATATAAACATGGTGAATGAAATATATAAAATGAAAATGAATCACTTTTAAGACTTACATGCAAAAAGTATGCTAAATATATAAAGAAATATATTTGAATCTTTATACCTGTAAAATTATAACCGGTGTTTTAATTCCATTGAAAGAAAAGTAACACAATATTTTGTATAAGGGCACTCTTTATTACGAGTAGCTACCACTATCGATAGTTTTGCTACAGATAAATGGTGAAGGTCTTGTCAAAACAAAAATTCACAAATAGTCTGAAAATTAAAATTTTTAAATATAGATATCCTACCTACCTTTTATTTCAGTAATTTATTTAATACAACTACTAAATTTCGCGGTAAATAGCAAAAATTATTAGGGACTATCAGAACTAAATGTTACAAGCATCTAGATGAAAATTTACAACATTGACGAAATTGAATTAACTTATTACTATATCTCAATAGATTTCTAATCGTGTCGTACGTTCTAAAAATCTTTTACCCAAAAGCATAGAAATGGAAAGAGTGATAAATAAAAGCACTTTGGTAGCTAATTGGAAGCACGTATAAATCACGATGACCGAGACGAAAACAATTTACCACATTGGTTCACTTGGCTCGTGAGAAGTTCCGAATTTGTAACAGAGAATTTGGCATCGTCTAATGATAAATTATAGTATAACCTTATAATCATATTAGCTTCCAATTTCACAAGTAAATTCTTCATTTCTATTTCACCGTAACGCGTAGATTTTACGTTTTTGGTTAAAAGCCATACCGCATAAGACAAATGTTTGTATTAAATTGTATTAGTCATATAAATATCTTATTATCATTTATATTATGTTTATTTGTAAGCTGTAGTAGCTTTTATATTTAATCCCTCAACGACCGCGTACACGCCGACGTTAAAGTTAACAATAGATTTCTTAGAAATTTAATTAATTTCTTAGAAATGTACCTGGAGGTGTTAATATTATTAATATATATGGTTTTTTAACACCTCCAGGTAAATTTCTAAGAAATTAATTAAATTTCTAAGAAATATATTGTTAACTGTAACGCCGGCGTGTCCGCGGTCGTGAAGGGATTAAGTATGTTTATTATCATGATAATAAACATACTTAATCCCATATATTTAGTGCTGCATGCAGCACTTTATACCGTCCCACTGCTGGGCAAGGGCCTCCATTCAACACAAGCCACCACGCTGGCCAAGTGCGGGTTGACGGTCGTCACATGTCTGCACTCATCTCTGAAACTTCTACCAAGATTTTAAAATCACGCAACGAAACTTAGGAGTTCAACAATTTTTTAACAAGTAAAACATACTACGTAAATGGCTTCTTGGGTAAAATTTAGTAAGAAAATGAACAAGATCTATGTTTTCTACTATATAAAATAAAATATAAATTAATATAATAAAATATTTCTAGATATAAAAGTTAATTTCGTAGGTTTTATTAGTGTTAATAGTGAATTTCTTATCTACAAGCATGGAATTAGATCAAAGGCTTATACATTTAATACTCTTAAACTTGAACGTTAAATATTTGCTAAACATAATATAGTAGAATTCTGATAATTACATATCGAAAGTATTTGATAATCAACAGTTGTTTAATCAATAGCAAAGTATTGACAGACAGACGGTCTTTACCTCGTTAAAAATATGACGGACGATTTTTATTATTATATTATAGAAAAAGTATATATACATAAATGTAACTTAAATATTAAAAAAATCCTATATTTTTCATATAGTCGACTGAAACTGACATATAATCTTTAATAAATAAATTATTTTTTATCTAAGAAGGATCAAAAGCAAATTTTCTTTTTAAGCATTTACATGTTTGATCTTTAGCTCCACCGACATATGAACAGATGATTATTATTGCTATTGACATATAAGATTATTATGAGTTCAGTCACTACAAAGTGATTAGGTGAAAAAAACGCTAACTCCTCTACTATTTTTTTATATAGTGTGTTTCCATACTAATATTATAAATGTGAAAGTTTGTGAGGATGGATGGATGTTTGTTACTCTTCACGTCAGAACGGCTTAACAGATCTGGATGAAATTCGTTTTGTTTGTAATGGGTAATGTTTTATTGGTTACTTAATCACTAATTCTTTTATAGTTAATTTAAATAAAAAGTAATTAAAGTACTCTAAAGTTTATTCAAGTTTATCCTAATTTTAAATCCTGAGTCGATTTGAAACTCATTTGAAGTTACAAGTATTTAATATTGACATTAGAGAAGTTACGCAATATTAAGAGAAAGTTAAACGTTTGATATAAGTAATATTCTATTTTCATCTTACCAAATAAGCAATCAAATCTTAAAAGAGATATAATTAAGAATTGTATATATTATTTATGAAACCGTGTATTGTAAAGTCATATAAAGTTAGTAAAGAATATTTACTCCACCTAAAATATTCATAAAACCTTGTAGGTGTATACTGAATGAAACAATGTTTGTTAATTTTGACTTTGAATTTCTAATATTAATCTCCTTAATCTATTCCCCGTTAAAATAGCAGGAAATTAGCACAAACAAGTGAAAAATATCAGCACCGTTACTAGTGACTTAGCATCGCTCGCCTGTGTCCCAAATTGTAGTTGCTTATGTAGTACTCTAGGTCATCTGTCCAGGATTCCAGTGCGGAGTAACAAACATACAAAAACATACACTTAAAAACTTTCGCGTTTATATTTATTGCTAGTTAAGTAACTATAGTAATTATAAATTAAAAATTTGAAAAAACTAACATACGCAAAAAGGTCTTACATAATTTTAGAAAACAGCTGATACTATTACCCTGCTGGATCGATATTAAACAAGCATATACAAGTAAGAACCATCGCAAGGAAACTGGCTTTCAAATGAAAAAAAAACGCAATCGAAATCGGTCCGCCAGTTTAAGAGGTACCATGCCACAGCAGACACATACACACACACACACACACACGAACGCACGCACGCACGCACGCGCACATACACACGGACGGACGGACAGACAGACATCGACGTCAAACTTATAACACCCCTTTGCGTCGGAGGTTAAAAATTCAATGCGTTCATTTGGATTTTGAAATGTTGACATAATTTTGTACATATTATTTCGTAATAAATATTTTTTTTTATAAATACCCATGACGAAATTTCATTTTATTTAAAAAGAAAACAGATTGGTATAAATATAAGAAATCTTTATTTTCCTTCGCTAAGTATGATTTTACAGTTTAAAAGGACTAGTATGAAATATGAAGTATTCTTAAATAGCCATTGTAATATACTTTGAACTTGATTAAAGTTTACTATAGTGAGTTCTTTTTAGCCGTTTATTCTTTGAACTTAACTAATGACACAAAACCTACTTTAAGATTATCCTTTGGGAACGTTCTATGCTTAAATAGAATATTAATTAGAAAAAAATCTTTCTTGGCTATACTACTAATACTACTTCAATAATATTTTAATAATAACACGTTTGGATCAGTTTGCAGTAGCACTTGCTGTGCCAGCGGTCGCCGGTTCATACCCGCTGGGGGCATTCATTTGTGTGATGAGCACGAATGTTTGTACTCCAGTCATAGGTGTTTATATTTATAATATGTATGTATTTAAAGTTATTATATATGTGTAGTGTATCAACTATCTGGTTTCCATAACACAAGCCTCGTAACTTACCATGGAACTAGGTGGTATTGTGTGTTGTACCTGTGTGAATGTCCCAACATATTTATATTTTATTTTATTTTAATTCAGCCATTTTTAAGATCTTACTGCTGGACTCAATCTGACGTAATCTACGCTAGCTAAATACAGGGTGGAAGGCTTGACGTATTTTTGAAAAACTAATTTGATAAACACCTAAGCGAGTAAGATACCACTAGGTTACCACATTAAATTGGGAGACAAAAATACATTATCAACAGTTCAATAACTTGTAAGCCCGACCAGTACTACACACTTTTTTTTTGTTGACGCTGGGGAAACCCATCATGAGGACCCTGCCCGCCGTCATAACGGACAAGGTACTGTGAGACTCCTACTCACTAAAACCCACAGCGGAACCCGTCGCCGCAGTACAATCGGGCGTTGCAGGATCACTTGCGCATTCACTACAACACCCCTGCGGTCGGCCCGTACCCGACCAGTACTACACATTAAACCAATGATAATAGAGACTAATGTACATATTATGTTATTTACATATATCTTCTATATATAAGCAAAGACAAAACACTTAACTTTCTTTTATACCTCCGTTTCTTAATCGATTTTTTTTTGGTAGCTATTGACGAGCTTTACGTAGTGTTATCTATTAAAATGATTCGCACTTGAAAATATCAGGGGTGCGAGACCCGGGATTTGAACCCGCTTCACTCGGTTTCCCAAGCGAGCGCGTCACCACTGGGCTACCACTGCCTTAATATACTCCTATTGACTACAGTATAATAATGTAACACACATTACTCAGGAATATTTTAAAACTTTTAATAACCACTTCAAGAAACATATCTAGTTTCAATATAAATTTAACTGTATGGAAAATACGTAAGCTTATTAGCATAAGAGCTCAGTCGGTCTCTTAGAAAGTTTACATTTTATTAAAGAACATGTTATATGTAATGCGTTTTAAAATTCTAGTTTACTTCAAGGATTCTTCAATTACTTTCAAAATTGTATTTGTATGAGAGGAAAAATAGCTGAGAGATCATTTTTGCAGAAAAATATTCTAACTTTTTACTATTTTAACGGTTAGTATGAATATAATATGCATTTATTATTCATTTAAACCTTGCCCTTGAATGTTCCTATCTATTGATGAAAATTGCTTTAAAATCCGTTGCGTAGTTTAAAAGATCTAAGCGTACAAACAACGGGAGCTACTTTGTTTTATATGATAATTGTGCATTAGCTAAAACTGTAATTGAAGCTTAATATAATTAATAAGCTTGTGATGAAAAGCTTATTGCTATACTAATACATAAAACTCAAGAGTTCGTTTAGGGGGACCCTAAACGAACCCTTCGTGTGCGAAATCGATTTGAACTTGACCGATTTATTATTATACCTATGGGATACTTTGAAATAAAACATATTGATTAATGAAAATTGTTTTACAGTTAGCAAAGTAAAAATAAGAATCATGAAAAATCTCATACAGTTGACAAACAAGTCATTCCAAAATAGTACCTTGACCTAACAAAATTATTTTTTGGTAAGTTGACATCCTTAATGTTAACCAGTATTAATTATATCTTTATATATATAATTCTTCTGTGAGTGTGTATGTCACTGAACTTCTCTCAAACGACTGGACCGATTTTGATGAAATTTTTTGTGTGTGTTCAAGGGGATCTGGGAATGGTTTAGATTCACAATTTTGTCCAAAAAGTTTGAAATTTTCAAATTAAAGACGTGTAGACAGGACAACGTCTGTCGGGTCCGCTGGTATTATATAAAAATCTACACTACATAGACCTATATAGACTATATAGTAGTGCCTTTTATTTTTAAAAATTACTATTATTTAAAAAATATAACAAAAATGGTAATTTATTACCATGTCAAAGAATATCAAGATTGTTTCAAACTTCTAAATTGATCATAAAAATAAAGTAAAACGTCGTTTGAAATAGGCTATTAACTTTTTTGAAAGAAAACACCGGTTCCGACACTCGCTTAGTGGGAAGTGCAACAAGAAAAAAATATTTTTACTCATCCCGTAACACGGTTAATGACTGGTCTCTCTCTTGGGCTTAAGTTATAAGAGATTCTTTTAGAAATTATATATTATACAGTTATATATGATTGATAGTTGATTTTTCGGCTATATTTGCGAAGTTTAGTCTAAAATCTAGTTTCTTAAAAGGCAAATTCTAACTTTAAATTACTAAAATCGCTGAACACATGAGGGTTGAATCGATAGGTATTAAAATTTTCGACTCCTCAGCTTTTATCCATCAGCCACGTTGCACTCTATATGATTTTTTTTTTCAAATATAATTAAGTATGTATTAAGACCTTTTTTTAACACCCCATAGCTGGGCACGGGGCTCCCAGTACGATAGGGATCCGGTCATAGTCCACCACGCTGACCAAGTGCGGTTTGGCTAAATATGTCTTTTGAAAACTTTCTTGGTCATTTCACCATATTTATCATACTAGCATTGGCCGCGGCTCCGCCCGCGTTCAGATGACCAAAAACCGAATTCTTAGGTTTACATATCAGTATACTCTTACATTGCAGTTTTTGTATTTTTTCTCAGAAATGAGATATTTTTCCGCGGTAAAAAGTATCCTATGTGTTGGCTCGGATAACCAGCTATTTTCATACCAAATTTCTTCAAAATCTGTCCAGTGGTTTTCTCGTGATGCGGTAACAGGCAGACAGACAGAAAGACAAAAATTCTAAAAACTTTAGATTTGGACTCTGTGTCGATAATAATGTCTATTTCAATTATATTTTCCAAAAAATATTTAATGTACAGATTCAACTTAGTTACAATTTTATTATATGTATAGATTATACATGTTTTCCTTCACTGTGGTAATCATATTGGAAATAATTCGCTCACCAAAACATCAGAGGTGCAATTTCCGGGATTCAAACCCGCTTCACTTTGTTTCCCAAACGAGCGCGCTACCACTGGGCTATCAATGCCTTAAATATAATAACAATTCAAATTTATTATATTTTGTAAAATGATATTGTAACTAAAACAATTACTGAACACTAACTAAGGAACTGATAACTGACTTACGTCACCAATTCAATACAATACTAGCAATAAGTTTACTTGCGGGATCTAACTTTGAATATTGGAAATACATCTTAGGATATACTTGGGTTTATACAACTGAAAGCAGATCTCAATAATTTATCTAGCTTTGTTGTTTCTAACAAATGTGCATAATAATAAGCATATTTCCTGGAAGGTCATAAATAAATGTTTGTTTATTAAATAAAAACTTAATCAAATACCCCTATAAAGGCTTCCTGTGTAAGTTATATGTGATATATACAAAGAATACACGGATATATGTCTAAACTTGCTATTTGACCAAAAATAAGTAACATCCATACTAATATATAAATGCGAAAGTAACTCTGTCTGTCTGTCTGTTACTTTTTAACGCTTAATCCGCTGAACCGATTTAGACGAAATTTGGTGTGGAGATAGTTTGAGATCCTGGGAAGGACATAGGATAGTTTTTACCCCGGAGATTATCCCTTAAGGGGTGAAAAGAGGGGTGGAAACTTATATGGGGAATCAATTATTTCTATATCAGTGGCGTAAAGTAATGTACATGCAAGATGTCTTACCTTAAAATTATTTTGCTATAATTTTACATACGTTTAATTTTTTAAATGTATAAATGTTCTTTTGGAAATATATTATATAATAATAGCTTTATTTCTTTCTGCATTAATACGTATATAAAAATTGTATATTTTTGGAACGCCTTACCTTTACTTAGATAGACTATAGTCTATGTATTCCATACCAACCGTCATAAAGCAGCTAGGGACGCTAGTGACATAATATGGATGTATGTTTATACCATAGTAGGCGCACGTGGGAAGTTTACAACCCAGTTTAGAATACCCCGATACTAATAACAAACCAAAAATATGATAAATGTACGTACCCCAACTACTCTTTAGTAAATGATTGTATCGAGGTGATAGTCTGTTCCGCTGAACAGTTTTCGATGTATTACAAGTACATAGATTGCGTCATGGGGACGTAATATGCAATCTTTCATCTCTGTTCCGCATATCAGATCTAGCGAAGATGCGAATAATTAGGATTGTTTAAAAATGTTAACATTCAAGTCACAGATCACTACTACACGTAAGTTAGGCAGCCATCATTTAGTACTGAAAAGCCGTCATTTACTACTGACAATTTATAGAATCTTTGGTTATTCATGTAAAATTGATACAAATGATATCTAAGTCAAGACAGACAAATTAAAATTTTATATTGGCCTTTAATAGTTCCTATTAACTATGGGTACATAATCAAACTACTTGAGGGAAAACACTGTAAGATCCAGATTACGTCATGAAACTCGTCTTGAGTCTTGACTGATTTCTAATCAAATAATGCATAACCTATATAACTGGGTTTTTAAGTATGATGGATTTTTCTCTTTATTTAACCCTTTCACTTTATTTTCTAATTAATATTATACATAAGTGTGAAAGTTTGTGTGTAGGTGTGTGTCACACAAACGGTAAAACTACACAGATAGAGTATTACCTAAAATAACACAGGCCAATGTTAGATACGGCATGTACCCGAGCGAAGCGCGGGAAAGTCGCTAGTAAATTATATTTAAAAGTTAGAAATATATAAAGATATTATTAAAATATCTGTTCATATTATTATAGTTAAGAAAAGCTAATTTTTTATCGCAATGTCTTTTAAATTAAACTGAATTCAGTGTATAACTTCCAGTTAACTTAAATAGACGCATTAAATGTTATTTGCTTGCTGCATTGGGATTAACTTAACTGAAATAGTACCTACTAATCTATGCGTAATAATGTCAAATTAAAACATTTGATAAAATTATGTCTATACATATAATAAAATTCTAAGTCAAATCTGTACATTAAATATTTTTTGGGAAATCTAATTGAAATAGACATTATTATCGATACAGAGTCCGAATCTATAGTTTTTAGAATTTTTGTCTGTCTGTTACCGCATCACAAGAAAACCACTAGACAGATTTTGATGAAATTTCGTACGATGATAGCTGGTTATCCGGGTCAACATATAGGATACTTTCTACCGCGGGAAAATATCTCATTTCTGTGAAAAAAATACAAAACTGCATTGTAAGAGTATACTAATATGTAAAACCTAAGAATTTGGTTTTTGGTCATATGAACGCGGGCGGAGCCGCGGGCAGTGTTAGTTATATAATATAATACTTTCTTAAATTTACGCAAATATTTGACATCTTAAATAAAACTATCTTTTCGGATTTTGTCGCTGATTTATAACATTAACTAGTATTGCCCGCGGCTCCGCCCGCGTTCAGATGACCAAAAACCAAATTCTTAGGTTTTATATATTAGTATATGTACTGTATCAAAAAGGTGCAATAAAAATTGGAAAAGACGAATGAATACAGTATGTTTTTCTCCTCATTCTTTTTTTTTAATAAAACATTTTGCAAACAGTTATTTTTTTATAAAGATAGCTAAATTCAAAGTGACTCCACTTGATTTTCTTATTATATATTTCTTGAAGTATGTATATGTATGTATGTATGTGTGGATATATGTATGTAATATGTATGTATGTATGTATGTATCTATGTACGTATGTATGTATGTTTGTATATATGTATATTTATATTATAATTTGATGTTTGTGGTTTGTACCTACACCGCACCTCATTATTATTTTTTATATTTTCTCACGCTAGAGGGTTTCTGGTAGAGATCTCTTAAAGAGATAAGTCATCCTCTGCGCACATGGTATCTGTTTTCACTTCTATGTGTTTTTTTCTGGTACATAAATAAATAAATTCTATTCATATATGCTATATTTATCTTCAATAATAATTACGGTTAAATTTCGACCACTAGCCGAACACTAGTATCTATTGTTTATATTTTAGTTTTTATAAATGTTATTTTTTATTCCTTTTTAATTGTTTGTACATATTTTTTTCTGTAATTTTGCTGGTTGAGGGCGTTAATGACTGCGACACAGTTTCTTACCTCTGCAATTATCATTGTTTATATTTTTTTTAGCTATATACATACGTAGTGAAATTTCAATAAATTAAAAAAAAAATACAATTTGCGAAGTTACACATGGACATACACACAAAAAATGTAAACCAGAATTAAAAATTCGATGGCACTCCAACAAATATTTTTATATCTAGAACTAAGATTAAGGATTTCTTCGTAAAACCTAAGTTTATGTGCCTAATAAGTCCATTATTCTACATTTATACGTACTTATTATTCACATCATTACATAAAGACAATAATATGTGATATACGGTGTACTATTCACTGAGTATTGTTTGTTGGATTTATCTTTTCGTTTCAGTTTTCATTTTAATGAATGCTTTAACGATGCTCAATTATTGAGACGGTTACTGCCATTCATTATTATAAAATTTTAGTTAAAAATAAGATTTTTGTGAATACAGACGTAAATGATAACTTTTTAAACTGTTTTTGTATATTTTTTAATACTGGCAATTGTTAATAGATACCATTAGTGTATAAAGTGAGTATGAATAGTAAAATGGAGTGTACAGAAAATTATTATTTTCCGTAAATGCGTGTACATATATTATGATGTTATATTTAAAAAAAAATTGGCACGGGCCTCCTTTCAATATGAGGGGGATCAGGCTACAGTCCACCACGCTGACCAACTGCGGCTTGGCAGATTTCACATCTTCGAAAACTCGCTAGGTTCTCTTAGACATGCAGGTTTTCTCATGGTGTTTTCCTTCACCGTAAGGCAAGTGGTAATCATGTTAGAAATAATACGCACACGAAAATATCACCCGGGATTTGAACCCGCTTCACTCGGTTAGCCAAGCGAACGCATCACCACTGAGCTACCACAGCATTATCCAATATAATAGTTTCAAATTAGATTATTTGGGCTACATATTAGGCTTTTTAATATAATTTCAACATCAAATTATTTGATTTCATAAGCAAATGTATTATTATAACTTGTCATAGATTAAATTATGTAATAATGTTCTACATTAATTTATTTTAATATAAGTATATAAATAAAGATGCCTATTGCATAAATAACCCGTCTTACATAAATTCATAAACATTTTTAAACAAAGCGTGCGTGTTCGTAGTTCTTCCTTTGAATGGCTTGACCGATTTTGATTTTTTTGTTATGGAGTCATTAGGATTATCTATAACTGGATCCTTTGATGCTGTTGTCGAGATCCAGGATTCTTATTAAAATTTCGACCAAACAAATTTGTGGTGGCTCTAACTACTCTTTAGTAAATGATGATATCTAGGTGATTCTCTACCCCTAAACAGTTTTAGATGAAATTTTACAAGTGTATAGATTGCGACATGGGGACGTAATATGCAATCTTTCATCTCAGTCCCACTTACCAGATCGAGCGAAGCTGCAAAAATTAACTAGGATTATTTAATAAATTTAACATTCAAATCAAAAATAGAACTTTTATAATACGAAAGTTTGGACGGACTGACGGAGATGAATAGATAATATTGCATAAGCCACACGATAACTGTTTGTTTTCCAACCCTTTGGATATTGTATTTATATATTACTGCTGTTATTTTGATCACTATATATAATTATTAAAATACGACCCAATACGTAAGAAAATTGAAAAAATAAAATGACTTATTTAAATTGTTGTAGCATTTGTTATTATGACGCATAAATCGTGTGCAAAGTATAATATGTATGTGTGTAAAATTATTCAAATTGCACAAAGTTAAGTTGAATTTACAATTTAAAACCGACCGTGGGAAATTAGTTTCGCTGGTAATTTTCCGTGTAAACATATTGTTTCATGTAGTTTTATTATGTACGCATTAGTTTCGATATTTAGATGTTCATTTGAGATTTTTATATTAACTAGTGGTTGAAATTCGAACATAATAATTTTGATAATTTGGAGAAAACGTATTATATGAATAGAATTTACCTACATAAAAAGAAATTTTAGTAATTTTTCATACTCTTAGATTTGTAATGATATGGGGTCTCATCACGAACAAAAAAAAATAGTTCAAAAAAATGCCAATAGAAGACGTCACATGTATCGATTTGTTATTAAAGTTATGTCTAATTAATAAAAGATAAAAAATAGATATCAAAAAGGATAAAATATATTACCTATTGTTTTAAAAATATTTTAAATGAAGAGAAAAAAAGTAATACGCACGTAATTTTACTGATTATTGTAATATCAGCAATCAGATGATGGATTTGTAGTGTTTATACATATATTTACAGACATACACGCAAGATAAAAAATTGTTAAAACTATTAACATTCGTTAGTTTGCACATATTTATAAAATAAAACGATTTAAGACTAAGGCGAATCAGCGACATAAATTTTATCTATTCATGCAAAGAAAACTAGCTGTCCACATTCTTTTTATGGGATGAGGCACCTGTACTATAGTATAGTGATGTGTGGTAATGTATAAATGTAAATATTCATTTTCACATTACCAGTTATAATTTTTGTTGTCTTCATATTATAATATAAATCATTATGGTAAAAATAATTTGAATCTGAAGTTTATTTTTTTATATTTTAACACCTCCAAGTAAATTCCTAAGAAATTAATTAAAATTCTGAGAAATCTATTGTTAACTGACACGCTGGCGTGTCCGCGGTCGTGGAGGGATTAAATAAAAGTCCTTAATTATTTAATTAACATTACAATATAAATATAAAATTTAATATCATGCGGTATGTTTGTATGCTGTAAGCAACGTTTACTGCTAGTATTCACAAGTCCATTTCTATAGTACGGTATTTACATTTATGTACAATATTGTCTCAGATGAGCACTGAGTTATGTTGATTTTTGACTAAGATCATTGCGTTAATATTTCACTTTATGTTGCACAGATGATAATAAGATTGCAATAATATACATACTAATATTATAAAGAGGCAGTTTGTTTGTTTGTTTGTTTGTTTGTTTGTTTGTTTGTTTGTTTGTTTGTTTGTTTGTTTGTTTGTTTGTTTGTTTGTTTGTTTGTTTGTTTGTTTGTTTGTTTGTTTGTTTGTTTGTTTGTTTTGTTTGTTTGTTTGTTTGTTTGTTTGTTTGTTTGTTTGTTTGTTTGTTTGTTGTTTGTTTGTTTGTTTGTTTGTTTGTTTGTTTGTTTGTTTGTTTGTTGTTTGTTTGTTTGTTTGTTGTTTGTTTGTTTGTTTGTTTGTTTGTTTGTTTGTTTGTTTGTTTGTTTGTTTGTTGTTTTTGTTTGTTTGTTTGTTTGTTTGTTTGTTTGTTTGTTTGTTGTTGTTGTTTGTTTGTTTGTTTGTTTGTTTGTTTGTTTGTTTGTTTGTTTGTTTGTTTGTTTGTTTGTTTGTTTGTTTGTTTGTTTGTTTGTTTGTTTGTTTGTTTGTTTGTTTGTTTGTTTGTTTGTTTGTTTGTTTGTTTGTTTGTTTGTTTGTTTGTATGTTTGTTTCTTTGTTTGCTTGTTTGTTTGTTGTTTGTTTGTTTGTTTGTTTGTTTGTTTGTTTGTTTGTTTGTTTGTTTGTTTGTTTGTTTGTTTGTTCGTTTGTTTGTTTGCTCGTTTGTTTATTTGTTTGTTTGTTCATTCGTTCGTTTTAACCAGACCAAACCAGAATGACTTAAATTTGTTTATTAGTGCACTCATCTATTTATGTTAACAATAAAAAAGTTACAATTAATCTCTACATACAATAAATATTTCTATATTATGTAGAGGTCATACTTGAGACTGTAAGTACATTTAAAATGCACAAGCTCGAAAACAAGACTAGAAAGCACTTGTTAAATAATTTAGTCAATTATTTATTATCCCATAGCATTATTAATATGTTCTGATCATAAATAAATCACTCGTCCAAACACGTTTTGCCCATTTGTTTTATGCATATTATTGACTTAATTTTGAGTAAATATGAAATTTATAAACTTTCATTGTTGCAACGATACAATGTCGTTGAATGGAATGATTAATTTATTGAAATGAAACGTGTAATCATTAAAATTTATTTTTTTAACCTTAAATTTTAGTACAGGAACTTCATTTTTAATTACCTTATTTCACTGCTAAAATTAGTTTCAAGCCAATAAAATATTTTATATAAAGAATTGTATGCAAAAACAAGGACTGGATGCTAAAAATGCAATAAACTAATAATTGTGCAATTTGAAATTTGAATTTCCATAGCATTAATCGTAATCTATGTACATTTATACATAAAATAAAATTCTAACAGTCGAATCTGTAAATTAAATATTTTTTGGAAAATCTTATTGAAAAAAACAATTATTATCAATACAAAAGATGAATATATAATTTTCAGAATTTTTTTCTGTCTGTTGTACGAGAAAAAATAGCGGAGCGAGAGTGAGTCGCTAGTATTAAATAAAATAAATGGGAAAAGCAGTTCAGTAACTTTTCTCTTTTGTTTGTCAACTGATTTTCCCCTTTTTAATAGTTATTTTTCAGTGTATTCATATATTTTTTTTGGTAACAGTCTTTTTTATATAGACAGGTACAATCTATTCATACATATACATATATTCCTCATTTCGCCCGCTGGGCGAACATTACTTGTATAAATTGTATAAACACGATTAAGATTGTTACCTTAGAAGTGATAAAATCTATCGAATAAACAATAATATAAGGGCAGAAAATAGTCTCTATGATCAACAATGAAGAGATAGAGTACTCTTATCTGTTGTTATGTTTTGATAGCGCTTCACTGCCAGTATTACACGCTCTAACCGCAGCTGTGCCTTGACGGTACTTTAGACTGCACGATATTTATAAAGAAATTAACTACTAACCTTCTGTCAACGGCTTTGCTTACGTGAACGGCGTTAATTTTCCTTTCAATTGTTAGGCAACGCTAACTGTTGATAAATGTATAATATAAAATTCTTTTAAAATTACATTAAAGTTTAATCATTATGTAAGTGTTTTCTTATGTGTTAGTCTATGTTTTTAATAACTAATTAAAAGCTATATATCTTTTGTTTACATTAAATATCATATTACTAAATATTTTTCTGAGTAAATAAAGATCGAGGAAGGGCTGGCAATAACTAATGTTCTAAAATTTAGTACATTACAATTTCTTTAAACTTGAACTTTAGAAATTTAGGCTTTAAATTGTTAACGAGATTTTTTTTATGACCAATTTAACCATAATCGTGTCAATTTAATATCTCAAAAAATCTAATAAATATAAAATCTGAATATCATGATTTTTGCGTAAATGTATTTCTATAATTCTATTTAATAAACTAACAGATACAACATAAAAATGCTACAATTTACACTTTTATTTTTTACAATTCTTTGTATTTCATATTTTTTTAATGCCCATATCATGCAATATATGATGGTACAGCAATATTGCCAGCAAAAACACCGATATTGACATTACAACAATAATACCTATCTATTGAATTAATAATAATAATAATAAATCCTCCTTTATTTGCTTGATAAAAAATATCTCAATATAATTTTTTTTTAAATATTTATGAAATACACTGAAATTGTATTTATGAAATATATTTTTTACTTATTTACAGGATAGGACTATTATTTCGTATTCTATATGTACATTATACATACTTCTAAAGGCATAAGATATCGGATCGTACACTATAACTGTCCTTTCCCTACAATACAAGCGCTATTCGAGTTAACTTCTAGTATAAAGGCGACACAGCACAATCGTGATTACAGAGCCGTGTTGCTTCGATTCTTATTGCTTTGTATATGACCCATGTTGTTGAAAGGCAATGGATTAATATACATATTACCTTAACGATATTTGTTATATATACATAGGTACATAATATATTTAGTAGAGTTAAAAAGTTGTTATTTCAGACATAATAGTTAGTATAGGTTTAAAAATTCTGGCACCTATTTAAGGATTTAGGTCGTTTAAGACATACACCATGTTATGGAACATATTTCAATAGTTTTATGTAACATTGATACATATTACTTTCAATTGTTATGAGCTTATGCACGAACTAATATATTTAGAATATATTATATTTATATATATTTATGCAGTAGTTCCATTGTAAGCTACGAGGCTTGTTTTATGGATACCAAATAGTTGATACACTACACATATTATATATAACTTTTAATACATACATATTACAAATATTTATAATCACCCACGACTGAAGTACAAACATTCGTGCTCATCAAACAAATGAATGCCCCCAGCGGGACTCGATCTCGGGACCGCTGGCACAGCACTACAAACTGAGCCAAACGTGTAAAAATAAGGACCCCGACATACGTTATGAATAAATAAAAATACATAGTATTTGTGAGTTACCTAAAGAGATAGACACATGCTATCGCAGATTTTTTGTAGGCCTTTTTAAGACCTATCATCATCATCATCATCATCATGTTCAGCCTGTTTTCGTCCACTGCTGGACATAGGCCTCTCCTATGGCACGCCACTGAGCTCGATCTTCAGCTCTACGCATCCAACCGCTGCCAGCCAGTTTACGAATGTCGTCGCTCCACCTTGCTGGAGGGCGTCCTACACTACGTTTGCCGAGCCGTGGTCTCCACTTTAGAACCCGTCTACTCCAACGGTCATCGGTTCTGCGACATATGTGACCAGCCCACTGCCACTTCAACTTGCTAATTCTTTGGGCTATGTCGATAACTCTGGTTCTCTGTCGGATCTCTTCATTTCGAATCCGATCCTTCAGAGAAACTCCGAGCATAGCCCTCTCCATAGCACGCTGAGCAACCTTAAATTGGTGGACCAATCGCACCGTCAGTGTCCACGTCTCGGCTCCGTATGTCATAACAGGTAGGACGCACTCGTTAAAGACCTTTGTCTTTAAGCTTTGTGGTATTGGCGACTAAAAGACCCGACGAAATTTATTGAATGCTGCCCATCCCAGCTGTATTCTTCTTTGAGCTTCTTTCTCGAAGTAGTTTTTACTGACTTGCAGTAATTGCCCAAGGTAGATGTAGTCTTGTACTACTTCGAGAGTTGTTCCATTGAGAGCAATCGGTCCCGGTGTTACATGTGTACTGAACATGACCTTGGTTTTGTCCAAATTCATCCGGAGACCGATGTGTTTCGAAGAATCAGCTAGGCTTTGCAGCATGTGTTGCAGGTCTTCCACGGTTTCAGTCATGATGACGATGTCGTCTGCAAATCTCAAGTGCAAAATGTACTCACCGTTTATGTTTATTCCACGTCCTTTCCAGTCCAGAGTCTTAAACATATCCTCCAGTGCAGTTGTGAACAATTTGGGGGAAATTACGTCCCCTTGTCTCACTCCTCGATGCAGGAAGATAGGTTCAGACTGCTGATTCTGGACTTGGACGGACATTGTTGCGGCGTCATACAGACATTTCAACACTTGAATATATCGCCAATCGACTTGGCACCGTTGCAAAGACTCTAAAACAGACCAGGTTTCGATAGTGTCAAAGGCTTTCTCATAGTCCACAAATGCTAGACACAAGGGCTGATTATACTCTTCTTGCTTCTGTATAATCTGCCTCACTGTGTGAATGTGATCTATGGTGCCGTATCCACTTCGAAAACCAGCCTGTTCAGAGGGTTGGAAATCGTCGAGTCTACGCGTGAGACGATTCGTGATAACTCTAGAAAACAACTTATAGATATGGCTTAAGAGAGAGATAGGTCGATAGTTTTTCAGCAGGGTTTTGTCACCCTTTTTGAAGAACAAGACGACCAGACTCGTGCTCCATGCCTTAGGAGTTCTCCCCGAAAAGAGGACGGAATTAAATAAGCGCTGGAGTTGTTTTAGCGCAGGAGTTCCACCTGCTTTTAGGAGCTCCGTTGTGTTGGCAACCTCACGTTAGAGGTGCCCTCTATTTCCGAACAAAGTAAAACGTCATAGATGACAGCGCCATGGAAACAAAGCTGTCATCCCCCACTTTGATTACGTTACCTTTAAATACGGCTTCTCTCGCTAAGAACGGGTCATTCCTGTGCAAGTGAAGTTATGGTGTATAAGTGTCAGTGTAATATAATCAGTGAAGTGCAGTGATTAAGTGAATTATTAGATAAACTTATGAAATATATAACAAGTGTATAGTGATTATAATATGTGGTGTAAATGAGAAAGTTGGAAATAAATAATGTGAAATAGCTATTGAGTGTTTATATATATATACCGACGTTTACATCAGAAGAGGGAAGTGAACTATGGGAGGACGAAAATCACGCCGTAAGAGGGTTCGCTCACGATCCTCTTCTAGCAGTTCTAGTGCTGCCACGCCGCCACCGCCACGGGCAAAAAAGGTACCACGTAAAGCTGATACCAGAACTGTGAGTACTACTAATGCCATTACTTTGAACAACATTATCCCGGAGTTCGACCCGTTAAAAGATGACATTAATGCATGGCTTAGTATTATCGAAACATATGCTGTAACATTTGCTTGGTCCGATGAGATGATCCGTTACCAGGCTTTAAATAAATTAAATGGCTCGGCTAAACTATGGTACGACTCCTTAGTACGCACGGTTAGAGAATGGCCATCATGGAAATGGAATCAATGGAAATTGAAATTAGCCTCTAGTTTTCAAATAAATAGGAATATGTTTGAACTGTTAAAAGAGTTAATTAATAAGAAACCACTTGAGAATCAATCTTTGTATGAATTTTATTTTGAACAAAAATGTAAGATAGATAAACTGCATTTGAACTTTTCAGAAAAAGATATAATTTCGATAATCGTAGGTAATATTGCAGATAGTAATATTGGAGCCACCATAGAGGCTAGTAATTTTAGTACGTGCGATAGCCTGGCTAGTTTCTTACATAGTCGAATTTATAAAAAGATTTCTAAGCAGAATAGCAGTTATGATAGTTCATCTCGAGTTAATAATAACAAGGAACAGATTATTGAAAAACCATCTCCGTCTACGGATTCTAAGAGACCGGATCAGCTAAATAATACACAAACTAATTTTATTCGAAAACCCACCAAATGTTATATTTGTGGGGGAAATCATAAACGTCATCAATGCGATGCGAATAAATGCGATTTCTGTGGTAAAAGAGGACATTTAGAAACTGTGTGTTTTAAGAAAAATGCTGTAAAACCCGAAAAACAAGAAACTAAATTCATTTCGACATTAAATTCACGGGATAAATTCATTAAAAACGTATTTATAAACAATTTTACCCATGAAGCATTCATTGACACTGGAAGTAGTTGTTCTTTAATCTCTGAATTTTTAATAATAAAACATTCATTAGAGAAAATTCCGTTACCTACACCAGTTTTGCTACAAGGATTTTCTGAAGAAGGCTCTAAATCAGTTAAATTTAAAGTCAAAGTTAACATGAAAATTGATTCTGTTCAATTATTTGACGTCGACTTATATATTATTGACAAGATTGTTGGTTGCGATATTCTTATCGGTAGAAATATTACCGAACGGAAAGACTTGATGTATTCACGAATTGGTAACGAATTAAGATTTGATTATGCTGAATTTTGTCTTAATCTAAATGAACTTCAATTAAAGGCAGATGCCCCCCATTACAAACAATTAGTAGAATTATTTACGACATATAGAGATTGTATAGCAACTAATATAAAGGAATTAGGAAGAGTAATCAATCATGAGATGGTGATTAATTTAATTAATACACAACCAATACAATGCAGGCCCTTCAGGTCACCCAACGCTAATAGAAAAATAATACGTGAAATAGTAGCGGAACTACAGTCATATGGCATAATTCGCGATAGCAAATCACCTTATGCAAGCCCAGCTTTACTTGTAGACAAAAAGAATGGAGAGAAAAGGCTTTGTATTGACTATCGTTTATTAAATAAAATAACTGTTAAAGATAAATACCCTATGCCACGTATTGAAGACTTAATAGACAGACTTCAAGGCTATAAATATTTTACTAGCTTAGACTTGAAAAGTGGATATTATCAAATAAGTATGCACAAAGACTCTATAGAAAAAACTGCATTTATTACAGAAGATGGTCATTATGAGTTTCTAAGGCTCCCATTTGGTTTGGTAAATGCACCATCGTGTTTTCAACAAATGATGAATAAAGTTCTGGGAAATTTACGTTTTGGTAAAGTAATCGTTTATCTGGATGATGTTTATGTAATAAGTGAAACAGTAGAAGAAAATTTATTGTTATTAGAACAAATTTTAAAGATATTTCGTGAAAATGGTCTAACATTGAACTTAAAGAAATGTCATTTCTTTAAAACGGAAATCGAATTCCTTGGATATAAAATAAGACCTAATTGTGTCATGCCAAATGAATCAAAAATAGAAGCCGTACAAAATTTTCCTGTTCCTAAAACAGCCCATCAAGTTCGACAATTTCTTGGCCTTATCAGTTATTTTCGCAAATTTATAAAGAATTGTGCGTTAATTTCAATTCCCCTAACTAGATTACTAAAGAAAGACATAGCGTGGTCATGGGGGAAACCTCATCAGGAGGCCTTCGAATTATTAAAAAGTAAGCTTACTTCTCAGAGTATACTAACAATTTTTGACCCAAGTAAACAAATTATTTTATATACAGATGCAAGTAGAGATGGCATTGCCAGTATTTTAATGCAAGTAACAGACGGAGGTGAAAAACCAGTTCACTATTATAGTAGACAAACCTCCGAAGATGAAAAGAAATATCATTCATTTGAATTGGAATTGCTAGCTATAGTGTGCTCATTACAGAAGTTTAGATTATATTTATTAGGCACAACGTTTAAAATCGTTACGGATTGTAATTCTGTTAAATTTGCCTTAACTAAAAAGGAAATAATTCCTCGTATTGCTCGTTGGGTACTATCAACTCAAGAATATTCTTTTGAAATAATACATAAAGAGGGCACACGAATGCAACATGTGGATGCCCTCAGTAGAAATCCGGTTCATACCGGTGAAAAATCAGAAGCTGAGATATTGCTGTCAATAACTGAAGCAGATTGGTTATTGTCTGTACAGTTACAAGACCCCGAGATTACTAAGATTAAGAATATATTAGAATCAGGAGAGGCCGACAATAACAAAACTATATTTAACGAATATGAACTGTTGGGAAATAAGGTTTACAAAAGAACATGTTGTGGTCGCCGTTGGGTTGTACCAAAAAAATGTATTTGGCAGATTATAAAATGTAATCACGATGATATAGGGCATTTTGCCCTCGATAAAACTCTAGAAAGAATAAGAAATCATTATTGGTTCCCCCGAATGCGTCATGTTGTTAAAAAATACATTAAAAATTGCATAAATTGTATATATTTTAAAAATAAAGGTGGCCCAAAAGAAGGACAATTATATCCTCTGCCTAAATATGCGCAACCGTTTCATACAATTCATATTGACCACATAGGTCCATTCGTATTAACAAAACATAAAAATCGATATCTTCTCGTTATTGTTGATGCATTTACTAAGTTCATTTTTATTTCACCGGTACCGTCAACAGAAACAAGTAATGTAATTAAGGAATTGGACAATATTTCAAAAATATTTGGAAACCCCAAAAGAATTATTTCTGATGCAGGCACATGCTTTACTTCGAACAATTTTAAAAAATATTGCAATACTAAAAACATACATTTACATACAGTGGCTACCGGAATGCCTCGCTCAAATGGACAGGTAGAAAGATTTAATAAAACTATCCTAGAAGCCATGAGAACGATAGGTGCGAATACAACAGATGACAATTGGGATCAATATGTTAAAGTATTACAGCAGGGTTTAAACAGTACTATACATAAGTCAATAAATGCTGTGCCATCAGAAGTATTGTTAGGATACAGGTTACGTACAGACAGTGACGGTTTAGCTCCTAATTTAGACAACGAAAATATAACAGATATAACAGCATTACGTAAAACTGTTGAGGAGAATATTAAAAGCAGTGCACAATATAATAAAGCTAGATTTGATAAACCAAGAACGAAAGCAAAAATATATAAAGAAGGTAGTTTAGTTTTAATTAAAATACCAAGTCAAAGTAATGAGGGTCAAAGCAGAAAACTATTGCCAATTTACAAGGGACCATTTAAAGTAAAAAAGTATTAGGTCACGATAGATATGAAGTAGTGGATTTAAGAGGTAGCGAAAGGAGTCAAAAGCCTTATACGGGTGTAGTAGCCGCTGAAAATATGAAGGCTTGGATTTGCATAGACGATTGGGACACTGAATAAAATATTAATTTTGTTTATAAATTTGTACTCCGTGTTGGCAAGGTACGTGGTATCATACTATCTTTTCCTTATTATCTATGTTCAGCGAGTCCAAATCTAAACTTTAAAAATATTTTATAGCTTATAGCGTGCTTAGTGTAACAGTCATAGGATTCAAAACTTAGCTTGGAAAGCTTAAGTGTGACAGTGATCCTTTAAGTACAAGCGGTTTTGAATGAAAGACTAGCCTGGTTCGCTAAGTGTGACAGTGTTCCTTTAGGTGCAGGTAGTTAGTCTTGCGAAATCATCCTTTTTCTGTTGCACTAAAGCCATATGTTAAGGCTAATTATTATTTATTAACCTTTGTTTGTGTAAAGACGAGCCTGGTACACTTACAAAGTTTCTCTAAGTGCAGGTGGTCTTTAGAACATTCCATTGGTATTCAGCAATATAGCTGATCTCGAATGATCATTGTCATTCTCTTTACTAAAAACAAATAATAATATATGTACTTAAATATTTTCAGTGTTTAGATTCCGACTCGTGGGGTGCCTGGGACAGACACCGTGCAGCATGGCCGTGTTGGCAACCTCACGTTAGAGGTGCCCTCTATTTCCGAACAAAGTAAAACGTCATAGATGACAGCGCCATGGAAACAAAGCTGTCATCCCCCACTTTGATTACGTTACCTTTAAATACGGCTTCTCTCGCTAAGAACGGGTCATTCCTGTGCAAGTGAAGTTATGGTGTATAAGTGTCAGTGTAATATAATCAGTGAAGTGCAGTGATTAAGTGAATTATTAGATAAACTTATGAAATATATAACAAGTGTATAGTGATTATAATATGTGGTGTAAATGAGAAAGTTGGAAATAAATAATGTGAAATAGCTATTGAGTGTTTATATATATATACCGACGTTTACAGTTGTAATTCCATCTTCCCCGGGGGCTTTTCCATTTTTAAGTTGTTTTAGAGCCAACGCGATTTCGTCTAGGCTGACTTCTGGCAGGTCTTCTGTGTAGTGGCGGGTAAGCGTGGCTCTGGGATCTTCGTTATTAGACGTGGGACGTTATTAAGACCTATAATTTTGTTGTATCTCATAAGGTTAAGTCAGCGTAAGTCGTATAAAAACAGATTTTTTGACAAAATACCTTTATACCTAGTACAAAATTTTCAACAACTATGGTTTTGGATTATGAATATATTCTGTACAAAATTACAGATTTCGCTTTGTTACGTTTTTATTATACACTTACTATTATTCGCTGTATCCTGATAATATCCTATAATATAAAGATAAAAAATATAATGCGTTTTATATACTTTGGCCAAAGCATTCTAGGTCGGTCAGCCAGCAAAAAGTCGTCTTATTCTAAGAAAAACCCGCAACATTTAACTTTATAACTTTAAGTGGGCAAATTAGATTTTGCACACGCTCATACCTATTAGTTACTAAAGTATAATTGCATCATTAAACTCTTACGACTGTTCGTGTCTGGTCTAATAATAATGTTTCTAATATCGCTTCCTTACTAGAAGGTCTTGTGTTCGATTCCTGAACGAGGTAAATATTCTATAGGTGATCTAGGATTAGCTAGAGTTTGAGTTTTTATATCATGATATTGCCCTTAGGAGCGGAACAATACATGCTCGTAGGTACTAATATTATAAATGTGAACAAAACTGTCTGTTGCTTTTTCAAACTTATACCGCTGAATAGATTTCGATAAAATTTGGTAATTACGTAAATTGCATCCTAGGATCGGACATAGGTTACTCTTGATCCCTGCCCCACTTATTAAGCAGACGAAGCCCTGGGCAAAAACTAGTTATACATAAATAAAGTTTCTAGTTATACATAAGTACAGTTTTTTTTACTAAGTATAATAACGTATTTGTTGCTTTACTTCTTTCATGCAGTTATAGCCAGTTTTTTATTATAGAATAAAAAAACGGTAAATTCCTATGTGCTATCAGAATGTTATAAAAACTACTGCAAAATTGATTTTTTTCAATATTTTGGTAATTTGGTGTAAGTATAATAGTTGTTTATATAATAAAGTAATTTTGTTTTCCAATATTATTTCCAAACTACGACTTTTTTCTTTCGCATGCTTGAGACAATCTGACGAGTAGAAGTAAAAGTGTGAAGGCCACCAAATAACACTTGGCTGGTATGGTGGACTAAAACCTGTTCTGCCTTGTATTGAACAGCAGCCTGAATTATAGTGGGTCCCTGGGAAGGACATAGGATAGTTTTTATCCCGGAAATCATCCCTTAAGCGGGTGAAAATGGGTATAAAAGTTTGTATTGGGAATTAACCAAGGGATTCGTTCCTAGTTTTATTCCCGAACGAAGCGAGGGTGAGCCGCTAGTATAAGTATATACGAAATTCGATTAAAGAATAATATGTAACCATTTAGTTACAAAAGAAAGTTATAGGAGGTCCTTTCTTGAGTATTTTGATTAAGTTTGTTAACTCCGCAATTACTTTGATACTGTGTTATGGATTTTCAATATCTTGTTATTTGATGTTGGGACTCAAATATTTCTCGAATTTTAGGACCTGGCTATAATATTAATTAATTTCATATTAATTCGCATAATGTTAAACGTAAATAAAATATATCGTATTAATAAATATATCTATACATATAATAAAATTGTAACTTAGCCGAATCTGTACATTAATTATTTTTTGGAAAATCTTATTGAAATAGACATTAATTATTATCGATACAGAGGCCGAATCTATAGTTTTTAGAATTTTTGTCTGTCCGTTACCGCATCACGAGAAAACCACTGGACAGATTTTGATGAAATTTGGTATGATGATAGCTGGTTATCCGGGTCAATATATAGGATACTCTTTACCGCGGGAAAATATCTCATTTCTGAGAAAAAATACAAAAACTGCAATGTAAAAGTATACTTATATGTCAAACCTAAGAATTTGGTTTTTGGTCATCATTTTTCATCATTCAGTCATCTGAACGTAACTTCCTATCTTTCACAGTTATCATTAAAGGAAAACCTATTAGAGTTCAAAAGCAAATGAACAAAATATAAAAGGAACAGTAATAAAAGTTAAAAAACGCGTAATTTCGTACGACACAAGTTCTACTAAACTTTTCTCGTGGGACGAAACCTTCTTATAAAAATGATAATATTTACATGGATGTGGTACTCTTTATTAAATTAATTATTTTATTACATACTAGTTTCCGATTTCGGCCCAACTCTTCTGGTATATCGATAGTAAATTCTTCTAATGGACTATTTTTTTTGACCATTTGATAAAGTCTGGTTACTAAATATCTAATAGGTATCAACATTCCATACAAAACTGTTGAGTGTATTTTTATTATATATATAAACAAAATAAAAAAATATACTTTTACAAATGATTTCATTTGTAAAAGTATATAGTAATAGTGTTGCTTAGTAAATTGTCTTTTTAAATAATAGCAAACTAAATTAAAATTATTATCCTTAATTAATTTTAACTTTTAAATTACACATAGAACAATTATATGGCTTTAATAATTAATACTATATTTTATATTTGTCTTGTCTTAAATATAATAATGGCAACACTAAATATAGATTACTAATTAATATTTTAAAATTGTAATAATTATAATTATAACAGCAAAATTAAATAAATAATATTCCATATTCAATTATAAAACCAATTAAAATTATAAAAATGTTTAAAGTTAAAAATATTGTAATGTAATTGGTGAAATTTTCATTTTGTTAATTGTGGGTAGGCTGTCTGTAGCAACTACACCTTCGAGATATGTAACACCTCAGTCTTTCCCGTTACCATGAATGTTGTAAAGCATTCGAAACGTCGGGAACCAAAAATTCAAATAAATCCGCGAAAAAATCCGAAAAGATAGTTTTATTAAAATGTATTTTATCTACATATTTATTTTCATAAATCTTAGAAAAAAGCTTTTTTTTTTAATAGAGAAAAAACTCTCCACTGTAAATTCACAACAAACAAACAAGTATTGGTCGTTTGAACAAATCAGCACTAAGGCGACGAAATCCAACGAATTTTTATTAAGAAACTAAATAATTTTAATATGTAAATATCTGTATTTTTATTTATATTTCTTCGTACATCCACAACTCAAAGATTACTTGAGTTCGAGTCTCATAAGAAAGTTATCTCATTATACGGTAATCCCACGCTAGTGGTCACTATGTGCTGTTAATAAATAGGGATTATTGGACTCTTACGGCTGTCCCTTCGCAAAATGGGATATAAAATTAACTAAATAGGTCATATAAGGAATAGTAACTCTATATTCTAATTATAGTTAAGATTTTCTCATTTCAAGAACTTTACTTCGGGTAGAGTTTACGAAATAGGCTAGCTTATTGGTCATATGCAACGCTACGTTTTACTCATATTTGGTCAGAGTTCAGTTATTCACATACTTTGTGGTAAAGTTATGTATATAAAAATGTCATTTCATTTTAATTATTCACTTTCAAATTTTCCAAGCTATATATCGAGAATACGGTAGTCTTATAGTTTGTAACAGCTAATTTTCTCTAATTCTAATATGCGACTTATTATAAATAGGAAAGTTATTTCTTATGTCATACATATTATATAGTTTGCTAAACCAATGTCAGATGTTAAGCGTATACTTAAATCAATTCTAATTTTTTGAATGTATTCAAAAAATTAGAATTGATTTAAGTATACGTCATGCGACCTACCAAATGTCTAGCGGCTTGCCCTCGTTTCGCTCGGGTGCATCCCTAGGTGAGGAAGGGTGCAGGGAGCAGTGAGATGTAGGTACAATTTCACGTGTTTTAATTTTTCTACTCGCAACCCAACTTATTTTGGTAAAATAAAAGTAGCCTAAGTTACTCCTTATAATATTAGCTATATTTATCTTATATCTTCCAGTTAAAGTCTCATCAAAATCGGTCGAAACGTTTCGAAAATTAGCCAGAAGTCAATCAAACAGAGAGACAGATCGACAAGAAATACTTTTTTTAGAACCATATGCATTTTGTAAAAAGCTGTTATTTTGGCATTAGAAACACATCTATTTTATTTATTTGTCCACTGCTGAGCCCGAACTAACTCTCAACTTCAAGTAGGTAGATTAAGCATATTATATCGTGAGCTTTGTAAATGCGATTTGAGGGACTTGGCATGTCTATCGATAACCAATATGGTATTCTCAGACATGCAGGTCTATTACGATGTTTTCTTTAACCATATTATTAAATAATCCCTTTGAAAATCAGACTCTCATATGAATAATTTCAAAGACCAGTTAGTCTCATGCCTTGAATACGCTTTACTCTTATAAGAATACAACTTTTTAATAACAGTTAATCACTTATCTATTAAAACTTAGTGAAATATTACACCGATGTATATCAAAAATATAATAACGTGTACATTTTGTGGGCAGTAGTGATTTGTATTCAGTGGAGTAACCAATATGGCATCGTACATTGAGGAAGTTGAATCGTTCGGGCACAATAAAGAACTGCCGGCACAATAGCTTTCATGTTAATTGTATGGTCGTTTTTAGTAATAATGGAATAGTATGTTATTTTTTATATATACTTATAGTACTCAGATTGAGGAATAATATAATAGAGTATCATGGAACTAAACATAAAGCCAATATCATAATCAATAATCTATATATATAAAAGAAAGTCGTGTTAGTTACACTATTTATAACTCAACAACGGCTGAACCGATTTGGCTGAAAATTGGTGGGGAAGTAGCTTAGACCCAGGAGACGGATATGGGATACTTTTTATCCCGTTTGATTGCGTTCCCGTGTGACGTGGCATAAAACTCAAGAACGGCTGGACCAATTTTTATGATATTTGAATATTTGGATTTCTCTTAGTCCGGAATAGGATAATAAGTATTAAAACATCAGAAAAAATATATAAAAACTCAAAAAAAAAACCAGACACTAAGAAGTAAAAAATAACTGAACGGGAGTTTTAAATGAAAACTCCCGTTCAGCTTTAGATACATAATTAGATATTTTCGAAGTCGATGCCAGCCAGTAAGATATAAATATTTAATAGGTAAATAAGATCAGGTATGAACTTTATTTATTACCTATAGTTTAAATATTTGCTTTAATTTGCATCAGCTGGCTACGTCTGTGTAGCACCTCCAGGTAAATTTCTAAAAAATAATTAAAATTCTAACAAATCTATTGTTAACTAACACGCCGCCGCCGGCGTGTCCGCGGTTGTGGATGGAATAAAGTGTATCGTGAATAAGTTTGAATTGAAATTATATATATCGCAACTTTTTGCAGTTTACTCATTATATCTCACAAGAGAATTGCTTGATATATCCAGATTCAAAGTAACCTATATATATTACTTTCTCAACCTAAAATTTAAAAAATGAAATAATGACGTCATTAAATTCCGTGTAAAAAAAAATACAAAAGGAAATTTTTAGTCTAGTTTTTCCAGAAGCTAAATCCATACATATAATAAAATTCTAACTGAGTCAAATCTGGATATTAAATATTTTTTGGAAAATCTTATTTGAAATATTCACTATTATCGACACAGAGGCCGAATTTTAGAAATTTTATCTTATCTGTCTGTCTGGAAACGCATCATGTGAAAAGCACTGAACAGATTTTGATGAAAATCGGTATGATGATAGCTTCTATCCACGGCAACATAAAGGATGCTTTTTACTGCGGGAAAATATCTCAACTCTGAGAAATTTATACTAACCGTTAAAACGTACCTACTACCTAGGGACGAACCCGAGCGGAGCGAAGATGAGTCGCTAGTAATTTATAAGTGTTTATTAAAGTATATGAAGTTTATATTACAAATGCAACTTAATTATAGTTGTATTAATTCGTTAACTTCAATTAAATCTTAGCAAACGAACTAAGCAGTAATATCCACTACGATATTATTAGATTATTAGAACTGGAAACATATCCATATCCAATTTCTTTTATTATTAACTGGTTCACTTGTCTCCATCTTACGTTTATTTTAATAAGTGCAAATCGTTTAAGTCAAACTCAACCATATTCCAAGGTACATAAAGTTCAAATTAATTTTATCGGTTGACCAATGCAGCGTTTGGTAGCATTCAAATAGGGCTGGGATTTGTCGATTGTCGATAATCGATTTTCAATCACGTATGTTCATTATTTACGCTCAATTCGGTGAAGCGAAAGCTAAGGTACGCTTTGATCTTGAAACGGCATCTAAGTCTTGGTTATGGAAATTGGTTATCGTGTAGGATATTCAATTATCAATATATATGTTAAAAAAATGAAAATGTATATTACATAAATATTTTTGACGTTTAATGTGTAATTTTAATATGGATATTGGTGGAGATATCTAATCTCTTTAGTTACATTTTAAACGTATAAAATATACTTTTATATGTTTTTTGTGTGACTTGTACATATAAATACAAGGTTCCTTACAGAACGCTTCTAGGCCCATATCATACATAGCGTATGTGTATACAAAATTTAATCCAAATCCGACAAGTCGTTTCAGCTTTAAGAAATAACAAACAAACAAACTTTCGCAATTATAATAATAGTCCATTATTATATATGTTTGTATATAAATAAATATGTGGGAACATTAACACACAACACCATCTAGTTCTATGGTAAGAAGCTACGAGCTTGTTTTATGGATACCAGATAGTTGATACACTACACATATTATATAACTTCAAATACATACATATTATAAATATGCCCCATACCCATGACTGGAATAGAAATATTTGGGTTCATCACATAAATAAATGCCCCCAGCGGGATTCGAACCCGCGACCGCTGGCACAGCAAGTAAGGTCACTACAAACTGAGCCAAGCGTGCCGTCAAATATATACTATGTAGGCAGTTATATCTGGAACTACTAAACCGATTCTAAAATTTCGTATATTATAGAAAAAAATGAGTGGGAAAGATAAATGTACCACTTAAAAGGAGTCACATTGATGGAAGTAAGAGAAACATCAATTAATCTATACATATTATAAAATTGTAACTGAAGCGAGTCTGTACAGTAAATATTTTTTGAAAAATCTTATTGAAATAGACATTATTATCGATACAGAGGCCGAATCTATAGTTTTTAGAATTTTTGTCTCTCTGTCTGTCTGTTACCGCATCACGGAAAAACCACTGGAGGGATTTTGATGAAACTTGTCATGATGATACATAGTTATCCGGGTCAACATATATAATACTTTTTACTGCGGGAAAATATCTCATCACTGAGAAATCTATACTAAACGTTAAAACGTGACGCTAGTTGTTACATAAAAACCTTAAAAGGTTTATATCTAAATGTAACATCACTATCTCATAAAGCAACGACTCATCACTGCCTTCGTTTGCTATATCTACCGTCTTATTATCCCAGCTTAATAAGCGTTTCATTTGAGAAGTTCCGTCTTATTGGATGAACGCTAAAAATCTTAAATGGTATTCCTTTCCACCTTTGCTTTAAATACAAGTACCTATTTAAAGTAAATTTTAATATGGTAAGCTATGAGGCTTGTGTTATGGATACCATATAGTATATGTAGTAGATACTACACATATAAAACTTTAAATACATATTTTATAAATATTTTTACACCCATGACTGGATTACTAACATTCGTGATCATCACACAAATGTATGCCCCCAGCAGAACTCGAACCCGCAACCGCTGGTACAGCAAGTAGGGTCACTACACACTGAGATAAACGTATCGTCAAAATTATTCGAAGGAAAAAAGTAAAACTGCTTTAATAATTTTCAAGGTTTTTTTTTGTAATCTCACTATCAGATTTCCCAGAAAGTAGCATCGATGACTATCATTTCAAGCTCGATATTATAATTTATCATCTCAAGCTAGGAATTACTGTTATTTTTTCGTCTTAAGCAGTTTTAAATAAGCCGCGTTAGATAATGAGTAAGAAATTTTCAATGCTTGTACATAATATATTTCTTATGTACATTTTGCAGGTAAATGTCTTAATTTTTAACGTTACTAGATTTACCCTAGTTATTGAATTACCTAATTAAAATTATTTTAATTTACATATGGTACATAAGAAAAAGAGAAGGGAAATCAATAAATATTTTATTAACTTTTATAAGTATATTAACTAAATATTTAATATATTCTGTTTTTAACAATTTTATGCTAATATTATCCTACTTATGAACCTAAGATTGTATGTATGTATTCTGCCCTTCTTAACGTCCGATTGCACGAGTCTCCTCATAATACGAGAGGGAACAAGCCATAGTCCACCACGCTGGCCAAGTGCGGTTTAGCCGGCTTCACATATCTTGTTGTCACGAACGTGCTAGGTGCTTTCAGACATGCAGGTTTCCTCACGATGTTTTCCTTCACCGTAAGACAAGTGGCAATCATATTGATAACGAAAATATGACCCGGCATTTGACCCCGCTTCATTTGGTTTTCCAAGCAAACGCGTTACCGCTGAGCTACCACTGCCTATCTGAAAACTAATAAATATTATTTAAAACTATTAATATTTGTTATATAATCAATTTTATATTACGGCATAAATTGAAACAAACTGACAAGTAATATGTATTACGTCTTCTTATTTCAATGATATAATAATATAAACAATAAACTGTTGCCAGACTGAATTCATACCGAAATCGTTCACTTTGAGCATTCAATAATTAATATTATACTGTGATAACAAACTAGTACTAAAGGAGCTCTTTTGAAGTCTTAGTTACTAATTGGCCGGTTATATTTGAGTTCTGAGTATAACAATAAGTGCAACTCAACAGTGTCTTTGAAAGCCAATTTTAATTACTAGAGATAGTGATTTGTTCTTTTAGCTATCGATTTTCCATCTATTGTATTGGTTTACATGTAAAAATGATCAAATTAATTTTTAAATTTATAACTTAGTTTTACCCTCTCAAATTCTACTTTAAACCTTTGATGTATTGTAAGCAAATTATGAAAAGACTTCTATAGGCTCAGAACGGAGATCTAAAGAGAAGAGCTGGCAAGAAAATGGCACTGTTACAAGCGCCATGGTCACGGGTATAGGTACTAGATATGAAGTATACGGGAACTCTTAAAAGTAACCGCTATACGATAAATATCCCATTATACATCGTAATAATATTGTCAGTGGCCATGCAATTTTAAGAAATAATAGCTACCTTAGTATCTATACTTAATATTGAAAAGTCATTATTATCGATACAGAGGCCGAATCTATAGTTTTTAGAATTTTTGTCTGTCTGTCTGTGATCGCATTACGAGAAAACCACTGGACAGATTTTGATATAATTTGGTATGTTGATAGCTGGTTATCCGGGTCAACATATAGGATACTTTGTACTGCGGGAAAATATCTCATCTCTTAGAAGACTATACAAAACGTTAAAACGCAACTAGGGACGAACGTGAGTCGCTAATTTTTATAATAATAAATCATGTGGCAAAAACAAGATATCATCCTACAAGCTACGATAAAAATAGAAATCTAAATAAATATATAGGAATGACATATTATAGTTGATGAATAATGAATGAATGAATGAATGATTAGATTGATTATTTGATTTCGATTAATGAATGAATGATTAGATTTGTCTTATTGTATTTTATCTGATCCTCCATATCACGTAGTTCATCATAAGTTTAACATAAGGATTGAAAAGCAAAGGGACGACCGAAGCATATGGAATTTTCGCCGGCTTTCCTTCCCTTATACACAAAATCCTATTTGCCTTTAAAAGGCGCATGTTATCCGACCTAGTTAACTTTTTTATTTCATACCAACGTCTTATAAATTCCGAGCAACCTCATTATTTGCTAAGATAATAACATTGCAGAATAACATTGTGAAAGAATTTACTGTAAATGTTAGTTACATTTTTTGTCACTAGATGGCGGAATTTATACAAGGAGTGTTTTTATTATAACTTTAATATTTTCCTTGAGTATTAAAGCAGGAGCATTGTAAAATTATCTTGCTATGCTAATTTTAATATGAATTTTTATCATATAATAACTTTGCCTTGCTTTGTTGAATTTATATATCCATATCCGGTTATCCGGCTATCCGATTGCAGATTTGACAGTCCTAGGTTTGAATTATACGAGTAATTTTAATTTAAAGTCAATTTTGAAAGTTAAATGAAATGTATTGTTAGTGATAAAGCTAACCACCTTAAAAATACTGTGAAGAGTCGGCTAATAAGTTAATAGATGCTTGATCAAAAATAATATATTCAGCCTTTTTTAACGTCCCTCTTCTGGGCATGGGCCTCCCTTCAATACGAGGGGGATCAAGATCAGTCCGCGCTAGCCAAGTGCGGGCTGACGGACTGCACATGTCCGTCGAAAACTTGCTAGGTCCTCTCAGACATGCAGGTTTCCTCATGGTGTTTTCCTACACTGTAAGACAAATGGTAATCATTTTGGCATTGATTCGCACATGAAAATATCATCCGAGACCCGGGATTTGAACCCGCTTCACTCGGTTTCCCAAGCGAGCACGTTACCACTGAGCTGCCACTACTCAAAAATAATATTCGTTTACAATACTAGAATATAATATATTTTACTAGAACTAATCTCACGCGTGTGTTATATATTAGGGCATCGTGATATGTCAAATTACATGGTACATTTGTAACTCTAATGCATCTAAATTCGTTATCTCCGACCCCAATTTATGTTGCACTTTAAAAGTTTCTTAAATAGGATTACTTTTCCTCTTAAGAATTGAAAGAGGGTTGTAAGATTTAATATTGCACTCTAACATCTTTATAACATACATAAGCTCCTATCAAGGCGGGCTGTTTTCGTATCTTTTATTTATGTATTAATATTAAAATATTATAGATTTGGATACATTTTTTTGGAAAAATAAATATTAAATAAATTTGCATATTAACACACAGTACCATCTAGTTCCATGGTAAGCTACGAGGCCTATGTTATGGATAACAGATAGTTGAAACACTTTACATATATAACTTTAAATAGGTACATATTATAAATAAATATAAACACCCATAACTGGAGTACAAACGTGCGTGCTTACACAAATGAATGCCTCCAGCGGGACTCGAACCCGAGACCGCTGGCACTTTTTCTGATATTATATATTTTACTCTTTATATATCAGTAATTAATGAATGTAATAATTTATAAATAATATTAATTTATTGACCAATATTCTTCGCGTCTTCTCCATTCTACGTGACATTGGCGATAATTTAATTCGTGCTTAACTGGCACGCTTTGAAGCCATTAACAAAAGAATTATATTTAATCATATTTGCCATTTTTATATACTCAATATAATATATTTATGTAATAAATATGTTTTTTTTTCTCTAACAAGCATCGAACCTGTGAGCTGCTTCGTGTAATGAATAACCGTTTACGTATCGTCGCTGCGTCTGGAGTTTTAATTAAGATTTTCCAAACACATTAAGCGCAGTGTTGATGTATGCATTTTACAAACAATGTCACTATTAGCTAGATAAGAAAATTATATACCTCTGACCTCTATCATTAGAACGAAATAACATATTCTAGAATATAATTCTATTTTGATTATTCTCTGCAATGAAGATTAAAGAATAATTATTGAGTTTTACATTACATCTTACATATTTTGATCATCGATTTAATATGAGACAATTTTGATAACTTATAGCTCTAATACACTTTAATTTATTAACTTATAAGTCTTATAATAAAAAGTACCTGAAGCGACTGTGCTTCGCTTGGCGTTTTTTTTTTGAAAACATATAAAAATTGATTTTTTATTAGAAAATACACTTATCTACCAAACAAAACCTTATATATATATATATATATATAATTCTGCTTTATTTAAAAAAACAACATTCACTCACAAATTATTATTAAACAATTTTTATATAAGGGCCTATAACTGAAGTACAAAATAAAATGTACACTAAACAATATTTTGATTTATTTTCGTAATATTTACTTCTTCTCCCTGCCCATTTCCCAATCACTTGGGGTCGGCGCAGTACATCTTCTGTACTGCTGAAAGGTACTTTCTTATTACTTATATTCTGTTTAAATGAATTGAGGTCCTAATAAAAAGGATACTTTTGAAATAAGCCAAAAATAATATGCCTTTTTTAAAGGCCTTTTCATGCTTAAACCGCTGAACAGATTTCGATAAAATTTGGCAAGAAATACATAGATTGCATCCTAGGATAGCATATATTCTTGAACTCTACACTACTTATGCGCGAGCGGCCGCTGGTAAAAACTAGTATCAAATATAAAGGACTCCCCTACGTAAGTCGACTGCAATTATTCGATTTTATTTTTTTTAAAGATAAATACAGGAACAAGCTATCCTTTTTTTTTGTTATTTAACGACACGTTTGGCTCAGTTTGTAGTACTTGCTGCGCCAGCGGTCGTGGGTTCGAGTCCCGCTGCGGGCATTCATTTGTGTGCAGAGAACGAATGTTTGTACTCTAGCCATGGGTGTTTATATTTATAATATGTATGTATTTAAAGTTATATATGTGTATTATATCAACTACCTATTATCCATACACAAGCTGACCATGGAACTAGATGGTGCTGTGAGTTAATGTCCCATCATATTTATTTATTTATATTTATGAGTGAACACGTCTTCAGGGAAATCGCAGTTTTCTAGCTGTACATATATTCTATGTTAACTACATGTTTAATGGAAGTGTACAGAGTGCTTTATGCTTTGTGTCTATTAAGTACATCGCAAGGAGGTTCCAGTCACTCAAGTGTACATATGTATAATATTATGTAATAAATCATTAATAAGGAATTTCTATGAAACCATATGTTTTGCATGAACATACCAAATTTTCTTTGATATGAAATATTAATATATAGCTACGAATAAATTATTATTTATTCATAGATATATAATTTTATTACATGAAGACACCTAAATTATATTTCTATATGTTTCGTAAGACTTTAAAAAGTCACTAATTTTTCATAATTTAAATGAAACTTTCTACAGAACTTAGAGATTTTGTAAATAATAACTTTGTTTCTTTTAACCTTATACTAGTGACTTAATCTGGATTTGCTCGGGTACATTCCTAAGGGCCTTTTACGACCTGATTCAATTGTCGACTTTTCTTTATATAGACATATGTACACTTTCTTTATATATGTATGTACGTACAATATATGTACATATATATGTATGTACTCGTATTTATATTAACAAAAATGATCAGCGCCATCTTTTGTCATATTTTATTACTTACAGTAGTGTTTATCCCCTCTTTCTCGTACTAAACTTCATCAAAATCCGACCAGCCGTTCTAACATATACAAATATCCACATACTTTTCCTATTTGTCACTATACCAATGAATGATTACTTAATATAACGACAATTTACAAACTTTAGTTTATTATAAAGTAGTAATAAACAATTGCAATTACGCTTCTAAATTCGTATTTAGTTTCAAATACAAAGTATGCACGAGTGGAATAGTTCGGGCTGCGGCTACCCAATAAGTCTTGCTGCTGTCTTGTGGACGCTGTACTGAAACGCCTTATATATAAAACTTTTGATGCCACTCAGAGAAGATATTGTTATATTATAAATACGGTAGATAGTGAGTAAGTGAATGAGTGAGGCGATTGAAGGAGTTAGTGTATGTTTGTTGCTTCACATCCTAACGACTAAATAAAGAGTGAATGGAAATGTAATAGCTTATATTATAATTCATGGCTCAAACAATACACCTGTTAGATGAATGTGTAAAAGTAAATAAAATAATCAAAACTAAAGATTAAGAGCTTTTACGATAATACTTGCTTTTACGATAAGACTAATATGTGAAGTGTGAACAAAAGTGTAGCTTCATTTATAGAAATTTATTTATAAATATATAACTTCTCTCTAGATTAAATATTTATGATATATATTTATATATATTAAATTTAAATATCATTTCCACATTTTCATATTTAGTTATAATTTTTACATAACAAAAACAAAACGGTTAAAAAACATAGGAGAAAAAGGTACTGTAACGTTTATATATATATATATATATATATATATATATATATATATATATATATATATATATATATATATATATAATATTATATATATATATATATATATATATATATATATATTATTTATTAACTAAAAAAATTAAACTCTTTCGAGTTTTACTGTGCACTAGCGTCATCGAGATGTACAAAAATTCTGACAGCAGTTGTATGGTTGTTGTTATGTGGTTGGATATGGAAAATTATATACAAATAAAATAACTAGAATTAGTTTAAAACTTAACCTACAACATTTGATTACACAGTTCCAAATTAAGCTAACATTGTATGTATGTATTCAGCCCTTTTTAACGTCCCACTGCTGGGGGTGGGCCTCCCTTTAATACGAGGGGGATTAGGTCATAGTCCACCACGCTGGCCAAGTGCGGTTTGGCGGACTACAATTGTCTTTCGAAAACTTACTAAGTTCTCTCAGATATGCAGGTTTCCTCACAATGTTTTCCTTCACCGCAAGGCATGTAGTAATCATGTTGGAAATGATTGGCACATGAAAATATTAGAGGTGCAAGACACGGGATTTGAACCCGCTTCACTCAGTTTCCTAAGTAAGCGTCTTACCACTGGGCTACCACTGCCTCTAAAAGGCTAACATTACATACATATATTAAAGCTTTCATAAGGTAAAGGTCAATCTACAAAAAGGCCTATTTTAGTAACGAAATTGTGTTAACTAAAGTAGAATTGAAAGATGCCTTACACAGTATTATATTTTTGTAAGGGATACTTAACCCTTTTCACTTATTTGGAACAGACGTTTTAGTAGTCGGTACATTTTCTAGCCTTGGACTACTTAGTGCTTACATGGCGTAGGTCATTTCGTTGTTTTACACTTTTTTTGAAATGAATATTTATGAATGATTTATGAAATGAATGATATGAATATTTATTAATTGTTATGTTTTATTGTAATTTCATTAACTTTAGTTTGAATTTAAAGTTTCTCATATTTTTATTCTATGGTCATATGTAGAATAAAAAAAATTCTCAGTAATTAAAACGAACTTTCGAGTATTTAAAGTTAGTATCACATCAATAATATAGTCTAAACTGATTGAAGTGAAACTTAACGAGTCGAATAGGAAAAGCAAGATAATGTTTCATTGGCTTAGCATATATGCTAAGTAAATATTTTAAAATTATTCTTTAATCCCTCCACGACCACGGACACGCCGGCGTGTCAGTTAACAATAGATTTCTTAGAATTTTAATTAATTTCTTAGAAATTTACCTGGAGGTGTTAATAATAAATATCTTCATTTATATTACAAGTATACAACATATAAAGCTTAAATTAATTTGTTCAAATATTAATCTATTTAATTGCGTTACATAATTTAACGCACGAATAGTTTTTGGATAATTTCCCTACGTCTTTGAAGATCCGGTGAAGACGAGAGCAAATACTTTTAGCGTCTTCAACGGCAATTCGTCACATTGGTTACCTATTTTGTTTCCACTACTACGAAAAATTTCAAGTTCGATTACTACTGGTATAATCATTTATTTTTTAATTATTTTATTTACTGACCAATCTCTGTCGTGTTTTCTCCATTCTACGTGAACTGGACAGATTTTGATGAAATTTTGATGAAACTGGACAGATTTTGATGAAATTCGGTATGTTGATAGCTGGTTATCCGGGTCAACATATAGAAAACTTCTTACTGCGAGAAAATATCTCGTCTCTGAGAAATCTACACTAAACGTTAAAACGTATCGTATAGTAGTTATATAAATATTATGTAAAAAAGGTATTTTTTAAACAATACAAGATAAGTATATAATTTTCAAACATTATTGCCTATTTTTAAAATATATGAATCCTCACTATCTTAAGAGGCGATTAAGCTTTTCGACTTAAGCCTAGGATTCAATAAAATTTATTACCAGGCTTATACATCTTCAAAACGGAGTGAGATGGTTCCGAGTGATGATAGTGATTTGCGGCACACATTATATGGGTTAAGCTGTAGGTTATTTATTTCCTATCTAAATCTAATACATATAATATGTATGTATTTATAAATGTATGTATGTATAAATGTATGTATGTATAAATGTTGGGACATTAACACACAACACCATCTAGTTCCATGGTAAGCTACGAGGCCTGTGTTATGGATATCAGACAGAAGATACTCTACATATATAAAACTGCAAATATCATACAAATGAATGCCCCCAGCTGGACTCGAACCCACGACTGCTGGTATAGCAAGTAGGGTCACTACAAATTGAGCCAAACGTGTCATCGTATGTATGTAGGTTTGTATGTATGTTTGTAATATGAATGCATGTAGCTTATATTTAGGCTACAGGTTAAAAAATTATTTATGAAATAGTATAGAGGCTTAATAAAATTTAATAAAAAATTTATAATTTGTTTAAGATTTTTCATCTGAGATTACACTAATTCATTCTATTACATTCAACTAATATGTACTAATTTCATTCTTACATTAAACTGGGAATTTGAAAATTGCGAAATATTAATTTCGATGAAGTGATTGTATATATAATAATTTAATTTTCAATAATCTCATAATGTTTGAGTATAATAATTCTTCTTATACTTTTATTATTTTTCTCAATAACTTAAATACTTGATTGAAAAGTTATGACAAACTGTATTATATTTTCAAAAATAACTAGTTTATACTCATGGCTTCGGTCACGTTAATGAAAAATAGCTTACTGCCTACTCAATACAGCTTTGTATTGATAAAAGTACATTTAGATTCAGCTTAGTTCTAGATAGTACCTCTGCATACAAATATATTAGGGAGTAAGATTTATTTAAGCAATACTCAAGATATAGGGAAAAATAAAACAAAAAACAGTTAAAAAAATTACACAGATATTTATTTACTCATACAAAAAATGTAAGGTTAAAATGTTTTATACAATGTTACCGAAAAATCTAACTAAAATACAAAAATTACAATGAAATGTCTTATTGCTAGTTATAACACTATTATTGAAATTATAAATATATGTTAAAATAACAACACTAATATGAAATAAAGCTGTTCGAACACTTTTTGAAGACTGTACGCATTCTTTTACTATAGTATTTTAATTTACACCATCTTTCTAGCAGTGTCGACAAACAGTGTAGTAAAAATAAGGTCCCCCTGATCGTTTTCGTTCATGGCGGCCAATTTCATTGAGACTAGCCAACTGCGTATGAGATATTATAGCTCGCAAACACAAGTGCACTCTCTATTCCTGTCACTCTCATACTCCGATGGGACGACTACCCGACACGATTAGTGAGATATCAGGCGCAGGACCAACGGGTTTACGTGGTCTCCGAGGCACGTGGGTGAAACGTCGCAGACTTCCCAACTCCGGGATATTACTGAGATTTTCTTGACAGAAACATAGAATACCTGAGTCGGGATTCGAACCCAGGACCTCCAGATCTACAGCCGGGCCACTAGACCACCGAAGCAGTAGAACACACAGAGACTATAGGTACTATAAAGAAAGTGACTATATATTTCGCTGTTGAGCATACAGCTGTTTTGAGCTTTTACTACATCGAGGTACTGTTGGGCTTCAGTAACACTACATTAGGATAAAGGTATTTAAAATAACTGTATGTTGGTATATTTATAATGTAGGTATTTCTTCAGCATTCGACCAATTGTGATGAAACTTTATTGTTTTAATGTCCATATACGCGGAATTGATTGATGACTTCAAAATACGATAGATGGCGTGCGAATTACATTAGATTGTTTGAGATTTAATCGTATGATTCCCTACACCCCATATGAAGCTAGGGCGGCTCCCTAATAGCCAATAAGACTGTATTACTTATAAGAGGGATGGTATTTAAAAATTAATTGAATCCCTGACCATATTTGAACTTTTAAAATTTAATTTTTGCTATAAATATTATATAATACCAATCACACAAATAAAATATTTTATTACCAGTTCAAATATTTAATAAAATCACTACAAATAATGAAATCAACACTAGACTAGTTGATGTATACTATAATAATAAACACAAAATGCATATAAATTCTGTTATATAAATGCATCGTTACTTCGTAATATGATTAATAATCCTGAATAAGTTATAACTTTATCCATCTGTCATTCTGTTTGTCAAAGTAATCGTAGAAGCAGTCCTCAAAGGCAAAAGGGCCTATAAAATATGAAATATGTAGACAGCTGACCTCAACAAATGAGAAGCCTCGAGGTTTAATAGCCAGCAAAAAATAATTATAATTTAATACTATGAAATTTTAATTATCTCCATAATATGTAGACGTTCTTTGTTTCCTACATTCGTGATGAAAGGTTCACAATTACAATGTAACTAAAAAATAATTAAATTATAAATATCAAGTCATATAAAAGAATTATATCTAATTACGACTAGGTTTTAATAATTTACAACATTCATTGTGTGAATATTTTACATTTTACTTAAAAACTGTGCTCACTTAATGTTAAAACTTAATTAGCTTGAACACAATAAACGCAATTTAAGCTCAAATGGTTTAATTACAGTTATTCTTTCGAAGGTGGGAAATGTATGACATTATAAATAAAGACATCATTAAGGTATATATATAATATATATATAATTTAAGTATATATCTTAAAGGATTTACGTGATAAAAATATCCTATTTAATACAAGGAAAAAAATACTTTCCATTTTTTATTTTAGTATTTTTAACCCCCGACGCCAAAAGGGGAGCGTTATAAGTTTGACGTCGATGTCGGTCTGTGTGTGTGTCTGTCTATGGCATTATAGCTCTCAAACGGATAGACCGATTTCGATGCGGTTTTTTTTTCATTTGAAAGCCAGTTTCCTTGCGGTAGTTTTAGCTATGTTTGGTTAATATCGGTCCAGCTGTGTAATAGTATCAGCTCATTTCCAAAATGATTTAAGGCATTTTGGCGTATGATCACTCGATTAAGTGATTCACGCGTGCCAGTGTGAGTTTATTAAATTTTTAATTTATAGATTATTGGATTTATAGTAAGTAAATTTTTGAAAATAAAACAATATTTATTGAGTCTTTGGACATACAATAAGTATATAAGTACTTATTAAATATATATTTGTTACATTAGTTTAAGATTTTTTATGTAGCATTAGGAAATAAGCTTCATTGCTTGCACAAATGTAATCAAGAAACAACGTTTTATTTTCAACTCGTAAGTACGTTATGCAAACGTGGAGTAGCAATCTAGCTTTGTCAAACTTATAATAAATTTTAAACATACATAAATTTTAAAATCCATCTTTAAAATACTGCAAATTTTTGGACATACAATTTTGTTTCTATAAATAAAATATATTAAAAGTTTAAAGTAAATTGACCAAGACAATGCAACCTAAAACATAATTAAAGTTAGATAATTAATTAATACGAATCATATTCTAACAATTTATTTATCTCGCAACTTAGTGTTCTTATATCACAATACATCACTAAATTAAATTGCGTTTACATATTCAATATTTAAATTTAAAATAGTCTCTTTCTCCATTACAATAGTGACTAGATTGGTAAAATCTAACAACACCTAAGTGAAGAAAAACACGAAGCAAATACTCCATAATATAAGATGGTACACCAAAGCTGTTTTGTGCGCAGCATTCATCTCTTGAAACCTAAACGTCTTCATTTCATTTTGAATTGGAATAACTTGATCTATTATGTAAGGTATTTCAGTTGTCTTCCTTGTGTCTACAGGACAAGGTAGTGTTTCCGGTGGAATTTTCAGTACATTTCTCTTAGCTGGCCTCTTAGAGCTTAAATTGTTTGCCATATCTTTTAATTCATCTATTTTTTTATATGTTGAATTTGCTTTAAATGAGTCGATTGAGATTTTTTGGGAATTCTTATTTATATCTATACTTTCATCTGGCATTTTATTGTATGCGGAACTAACGATCGGTGGATCCATCTTGCAAGTGACACCTTCTAACGAATCTTTCGTATTTTGACTCTTGGTTTCATTTCTTAAAGTATGCATCCATTTCAATCTGCAGTCGCATACAAAGTTGTTTTCTGTTGGAAGAAAAAAATAATTTGTTAAAGTGATTTATAATTTACAAAAGGTGGGAGGGAAGTACTGACGTATAAGTATTTTCATATTTTTTTTCACGAAAAATCCTTTTATTCGAACGGAATACATATTTATTTATGTTTAATTTAAAGGTCTATTCTAAATATTGGTTAAAGAGTATTTGAAATCAGGTGAGTAGTTTTGGAGATTCTTCTACATTCAAACTTATAAACTTTACTTGCTTATATTAGTGTAGAAATGTCGATAATTTAACTGTTGATAATAATTATATTTTATACTCGTATTTGTTACTTCAAAGACAAAAAGTAAATTTAATACAAAACTTAGTAAGTATATGTATGTATATCATTGCGAATATCTTTTACAGGCAAGTTATATAAACGACTACTCAAGTCTCCTAAACTATTAATATAATTTGGCTACTTATTTATTTTTATGCTATGCTATATATTTCTGTGTTAATTAAGTCAAATACCAGAATTGCATAATTAAAACGAAAATTAATTAGTATTAAAATCCAATACAAACTCGTAACAAATTTCATTAAACGTGATCGTTAACATTCCAACATTTTGCAACTCGCGTGCAAAACAGAGTCATTTACGTGTAAGCCGCGTGTCTCTATTAAAGAGAAGTGCAGTAGTGAATATTTCGCGCCAGAAAACTTTGCTACAGACTAGCGCGATAATCGCAAAGATAGTTCTATACGACTTATAATACCCCGCGGTACAATAAGAGAACAAACTCTTAAGTATATTTGAGTTTCGAAAACGTCTATTTCTCCTCGTTAGACATTCAAAATGTTCTTTGAGTTTATCATAACGCTAACTGTGATAGTTAAATATTCATTATTTTATATATTTACTAGCGACTCACCCTCGCTTCACTCGGGTTCGTCCCTGGGATGTTTCCCTATACAAACTTTCATCCCCGTTTTCATAAAATGATAAAATCTATCCTAGGTCCTTTCCAGAATCTCAAACTATCTTCTTACCAAATTGCATCTAAATAGATTCAGTAGTTTCGGAGCTTATTCGGTACAAACAAACAAAAAATCTTTCCTCTTTATAATACCTATAAGTATAGATTATTATGGAACAAATCCCTAATTCGCGATAAGGTCGCTTTTGTGCATATTGTTATGCTGTTTTTATCTTTATGTTATTACTGTGATGTTAAATAAAGTGTGTATAAATAAATAAATTATTACCTTCCAGTAACAAATTGCTGCCTAAAGGCTTCAAATTATCCAATATAGGTTTGATGTTGTCGAAAGTTAGGGCGTGTAGTTCATTTGATCTCAAGTCTAGCGAGCTCAGTCCCCTCACGCCTTCAAACAAACCGGAGGGAAGTGACGCCAGTTTATTATCATCGAGGGACAACTTTTGTAGTTGGGATAAGCCATCAAATGCTCGCTCTGATATATATTTTAAATCGTTCTTCCCCAAAAGCAACTCTTGTAAGTTCCATAACTCAGCGAATGTAAATTCGGTTAGATTGTATATGCGATTTCTTCTAAGATCTAATCTCTTTAAATTCGCCAACCCGTCAAATGTGTGACGGTTTAAATGAAATATGTTATTCTTATTTAAATCTAGCTCCACCAGATTGAATGCATGTTGGAACGCTCCGTTGCTGATTGTAGAAATGTTATTTTTCGTAAATATCAGTTTTTGTAATTTTGGTACATCGAAAAAAGAATCCCTCCCAATTTCCAAAATCATGTTCTCTTCTAGATTTACAACTGTTAAGTTTGGTAGATGTGCGAATGCGTACTGCTGGAGAGTTTCGATTTGATTTTGTGATAGCGTCGCCTCTTTTAAGCTGGTTAGATTCGCGAAGGCATAAGATCTGACATCCACAATGTTGCCGTATTTAATATTTATAGATTTAAGTCTCTGTAAGTATTGAAGCGCTTTGGTCGGCACGTAGCCCAGCGCGCCATCGACGCGAACGTTAAAAGACAAAGTTTGTAAAGTTGGTTGTGACGCAAAACTTTGCCAAATGAGGTCGTCCCGAGGTATACCGCCGTTGAACACCCAACATTCAGCTTTTGTTGCATTTCTTGGTTCTCTTGTATTTTCACAGTAACAATGCACTTTTGAATCTCGATCAGTAATATCGCATATATTTTTTTGGAAACCACCAGATTTTTCTTTAGTACGCCTTTTACTGTTGTCTCGAGTTTGAACGGCGACTGACATCTCATTCACTAATGCAAATATAATCAATGTATACAATATTCTGACTATTCGATGCTCCATCTTTATTTATCTGAAACAAATAAAAACCACTTTTAAAATGCGAATTTTTTACGTTGACTTTGTATTTGATTTGTTTTATAATACTCGTAAAAAAGGCAAGTGTAAAGTTCAACGACTGTACGATTTCAAAATACATTGTGTTATTTTAGGATGAAAAAATGTTAAATTAAAGCATTTCGTTCATATTTGTTATTGAATATCGCAATATTTGAAAAGTTGGACAGAATTCAATCATTTATAAAAACAATTATTATTTGACCCATTTACATTCTATACAAAAAATCTGGTAATGGAAATACAAATAATGTAATTACGGCTTTATACTTTTCACGATGAATTAATTAATCATTAAAGAACTCCTCGAATCTGTAGTTACTTCGTGATTGCAAATAATTACTTTAATTGAGCTCATTAATACGACAACAAGAGTCAAAATCAAAGATATGGGTATATTATATGTATAATTGTATAGTACAGTTTAAATCAGTTCATATTTAACGTTAAATTCCATTTAGATAAAACATCATAACATTGTATAAAGATTTATATTCACACTAAAGAAGCCCGTTAAAAAAATGTCAGAGTCAAAAATAGTAGCGTGATTTTCTATTTATGCTAATATTCTTGAATTCACGTGTTTTTTCCATTCTACGCGACATTGGCTAAGTATATAATTGTGCCCAACTGGCACTCCTGGAAGCCACTAAGCAAAAGAATTGAAAAGAATTCTAGATTTTGCCATACAGATCGTTTTATTTATTCTAAGACTAAGGAAAATTTTATATAATTTTTAATCGTTATTTATTAATACTTTCTTAGATATACGCGAATATTTGACATTTTAAATAAAACTATCTTTTAGATTTTTTTCGCGGTTTTATTTTAATTTTTGGTTCGAAATGTTTGGTTGGAAACGTCGCGAACCAAAAATCAAAATATATCCGCGATAAAATCCGAAAACGTAACCTTATTATATAATAATTGTTAATAATATTGGCTTATTTTTTTCTTTATTATTATAATAAAAACGGTCAGCCATTTTTATTTATTTACTTATCAAGGTAATGAATATTGTACTAATATTTGTATTCTGTTTTAAAACTATAAATAATTAAATATGTTGGAACATTAACACACATAACCATCTAATTCCATGATAAGCTACGAGGCTTGTGTTATGGATACCGGATAGTTGATACGCTACACATATAACTTTTAATACATACATATTATAAATATAAACACCTATTTTATTTATTTTTTTCCTGCCACCATGTGAGACGCCACGGGATCGCTCTCGCATACAACCGCGACGCCCCGACGGTTGGCCGAAGCCACCAACCATGAGGCCGCCCCAAGCGGGACAACCCCATTATGAGAAGACTTGCAACCCACGAAGTGAGGCCGCTCCTAAGTCCACTCTGCTCATCAGAGAAGTACCCGGAGCAGCCCCACACCACACAAACACCGCCCACCGAAGTGGGCAACCTGCAAAAAATAATATACCTCACCCAAATTGGGCAAACCCCCCAAAGACGCCCGCGAACGAGCCCAAACACAAACGGCTGCAGGAGAAGAGGATGCGACAACGCCGACACTCCCCTTCCCCTGCAGCCCCACCGCGCCCACCATCAACGGTGGTGGCCCCGCTAGGCCGCGGGAGATAGGGACGAGCGGCGCATCTCCATCCCGACACTCCTCTTCCTCCGCGGCCCCCCTACCGTCGGCCCACCTGCGGACCAAAATGGCTGCCGACATCCCTCGCCAGACGCAGGACCACCGAATTGGCCCCGCTCCAGCCGCCGCACCGACGGGCTAGCCCCGGCAGTGTGGCTCGCGCAGCGCCTCCTACCGCGAAACGGCCGGAGACACCGCGCTACCTCCAAGAAGGAGACACTGCGCTACTTCCAAGAAGGAGACGGCGCCCTCCTAGCGCCGCTCCCTCAACCTCCTCTCCTGGCTGTTGGTCCGCGCTGGATTGCTCCGGTACCACAAGCTCCTCCAAACAGGCGCGAGTGGTGTTCCCCTATCCGCCACCCGGGGGACGCGTCCGGTAGCAGTCAGCCTCTGCCCCGGAAAATATAAACACCCATGACTGAAGTACAAACATTCGTGCTCATCACAAAAATGAATGCTCCCACCGGGACTCGAACTCGCGACCGCTGGCACAGCAAGTAGGGTCATTACAAACGGAGCCAAACGTGTCGTAGAATATAAATAAGAAGAATATAATATAAAATTATATATTATTTTAAAATACTCTTTGGCTTCATGATTAGTTATATGACACTCTGTATATTATTCCTTAGCCTGAGGATCTATATTATACTTTTTAGTTAAACTAAGTATAATTTTAAATTACCCAAGATAATAATATTAAATTTTAAAGTACTTCCAACTAAATTAATGAAGATGAAATATTTGGGACTTCGTGGCTTGCGTAGGAATTTAATTTTAATTACTCGAAACATTTTTTGATGACCGTCGTGGTTTAGTAGTCTTTGCGAGTGTTACAGGTTCGATTCTTGTATAGAAAAAGTATAATATTTACACAAATATTTTAAATTCTAGTTGAAATAGTAGACTATGTTTATAATAGCGAAAGTAGAAACGACAGCAATAAACATTACTATCTTATATTTGCTTCCTTCATATGTAATTTTCTTCTTGGAGGAGTACTAAAATATTTTATTTCATTTCCTTTATGTTTACATTCTACTCTTTATATAGTCTTACTAATAATTTAATGGAAACGTGTGTTTGTTGATTTGTCTTATTTTTAGTTAGTATTGAAGGAATGAGCTATGATACAACTGGCTCATATTATTTTATAGTTAAAAAAATTAAAACCTACACCGGCTTCAAATCCTTTTTGAAAGTATATTAGAAGAAGTTTATTATGTAAGTCAAGAAGTTGCCTATAGTTTAAAAAAAAATCTAAGTAAAAAAAAAAGTAAGTAAGATACTACATAAAATACGCATAGCTAATTTTAATTCAATGTTTATTTATGCCATTCAGATTAAATTTGGGACTATTGAGCAATGTATTCTAGATTAAAAAATGATTTTTAAAAATAATAGAAAATAGGCATCTCACCCAGACATGTGGGTTAGTTGCTTATAGATGTCAGGGATAGATGCCCACGAGTAATTAGTGTATAATCAAATGTTACACTTTAGGCATTCCGCTTAATCTTTACTGCAGTATTCATGAAACAACAATGAACACACTGTAATCAGTCAAATTTCTTCTTAGTGGCGTTATAATACTCTCCACAAGGGTGAGAGCAAATTTATATTTGTACTTTGCGTAGTGACGCAAATATCCTTTTTTATGCATTTACACATACTACCTATAGACGTACAGGTGGTTATGTGGGACTTATCGGCTAGAAAACCCTGTACTATCTACTAAAACCCAACTGAATCTTAATGGAGCGTCGCAGGCTTGCCGAAGCGGACCATACAACCAAGGATCGCTCCCACGAAGCCCTTCGCGAGCCAACGGTGTCAACAGTTAAATATTTTATATATACATGCATATATATATATATATATATATATATATATATATATATATATATATATATATATATATATGCATGTATTCAGTCCTTTTTAACGTTCTACTGCTGAGCACGGGTCTCCCTTCACTACGGGAAGGATCAGGCTATAGTCCACCATGCTGGCCCAATGCCATATATTTTGAAAACATAGAAATGTAATTATATGACAACATATAAATTGAAAGTTAAAGTATACTCGTAGTTATAATGCTTTGATTTAGTCAGCGTTTGGTTTATTACTGATGTACACAAACAGGATTAACAATCCAAATTTATTGCCAATAAATATTAAGTATTGATTTTGAAATAATCTATGTTGCGGCATAATATGTATCATATATTATGTAAATTTATGCATTTTGTATTGTACTGTAATACACACCAGTGTATTTCAATAGTATTACTATTAATTAGGTTCTGCTCGTGGCTTTGTAACTGAATAAATGCATGTTATAAATAGTATATTCAGTTTACTGATTGTATAAAGTTTTTCTAAAATAGTTACGTCCAAAACGGTTGCACTAATTATATAAAAAATATGTTGAGACATTAACATACAACACTATCTGGTTCCATGGTAAGCTACGAGGCTTTTGTTCTCTATACCAGATAGTTGTTACACTACAAATGTAATATAATTTTAAAGACATACATATTATAAATATAAACACCAATGACTGGAATACAAATATTCGTGCTCATCCCACAAATGAATGTCTCCAGCGGAGCTCGAACCCGGGACCACCGCACTGGCATAGCAAGTAAGGTCACTACAAACTTAACCAAACTATATATCTATACTTCAACTTTAGGTTAGTAATCTAATACAGGATTATCACATGTTATTTCCGAGGGAAACACCGAATATTTACAATAAATTTATTTGTTGACTCAAATGTAATAGACTAACATTTCGCCAGTCATAATTCATATAAGCAACTTTCATAACTTTTCAAATTAAAACATACATAACCTTTGTTGATCGTCACATACATAGCAAAGGTTATAGCACAAAGATGTCATATATAAAAGTTATTAGCTTCTGTAATATCCAGAGTGTAGGCTGAGATAAGCGTTGTGAAACATGCGTTTATAAATTTGAAATTCAAAGCGGGTCAGAATAAGGCGCGTCACACTATCAGATCTCGCTTGCTGGATTAACAATGAACAAAATTTATGTGACAAATATATGAATTTTTGTTTTAAATGTACGTTGTAAAATTTAGTTTTTGGCTGCCTTCGAAAAGGAGCACTCAGTTTGTGTATGTGGTTTAATGAGATATACGAAATTTTCGAATTTACTGTCGCACGCAATTTTTGTCATAGCACTTAAAAGGATGGGATCACTTTCAAGTCCAAATTTCATCTTTGGAGAAGAAGTAATTAAACAACTTTTAAACTTATTTTAAATGACGTAAATTTAAAAGGTGCATCCTTTTTAGTTCGTATCATACTCGTATTCAGCCCTTTTTAACGTCCCACTGCTGGGAACGGGCCTCCCTTCAATACGAGGGGGATCAGGCCATAGTCCACCACGCTGGCCAAGTACGAGTTGGAGGACTTCACTTTCGAAAACTTGCCTGGTTCTCTCAGACATGCAGGTTTTTTCACAATTTTTTCCTTTACTTTTCCTTTTTAGTTATTAATTATTTATTACCTATGAAGTAGAAAAGGTAAAATTATAGATGGCCTAAGACTAATAGAGATACGTTAAATTAAATTAGATAAAAATGTTTTCTTCTATAAAGGTTTAAGTACCACTTAATCCTATTCACGTTGTAGATAAATTTAATGAGGGTCACATAAAATTTTCATTGTACTTGGGTCTTAATAATAAAGTGGGTAAATGATAAGCATAAAACAAACTAAAAGAGTAAATTTTATAAACTACTACGATCTAATTAATAAATATTAACATTTTTAACAAAAAAATGTGGCCACTACGATATGAAAATGAAAAAATCGGTCGAGTGCGAGATGAATTCGCACAAGAAGGGTTCCATAAATGTACTTTTTATTTATATGACTTTTACTTATGTATGTAGTATATTAACTTCCAAGGTCGATGATTCAAAGAATGTTAAAGAAATGTTTCTTGTATTTTTTATTTTTTTATTTTTATTTATTAGTTGTTGTAGTAACGAATATCCTGTCAAAAAAGATAGATTTATTTAAAACATCGACAAAGACATAATTAAAAGTATCCATAATATAATGTGTTCTAGAATATATGAGTTCGGTTTAAAGATGCTTTATTTATTTCTCAAAAGAATAACATTCACTTAATGAGAAAAAATTACAAGTAGATAGTTGAATATTATTTACATCGTGAACAACTTAATACAAGACAGAAATAAAAATTTTATAGGTATAGAAACATCAAATATGAGTTCATTAGGTAATAGGATTAATACAAAAATTTTATATTTAGTCAAACAACATCATTTTTACATAATGTGTGAGTTTCTGAAATCAATATTCAATCAATATTATAATACCAATTGACTGTTTATACCTGAACGAAGCAAGCCTCGTTTTTTTGTAATAAGTTAAATAAAATCCAAAGCGGAAGTTCAAATTATTTTACGTAACGGCATCCTGTCACACCGTACAGCAACATTTGCATACGTTTTACTCAATATATGCAACATCCTGTACATTTTACTAGATCGTTTTTATACGAAATTGTTCTAGATATTTTTAAAGTCTTCTCATATGCTTAGCTATTTTGTATAATACAGTTTACGTTTTAACCTTACATTAAGTTTTATTTTCCTTCAGAGCATACTATATCGTTTAACTTTTTTTTATTTTTAACTGAAATTTTTGACTCGTTTCATACAAATTTTAGATGAGCTTATTTTTATCAATAATATTTATAATATTGTATTTACAACTATAATATTAATAAATATAACAAAACAATAAATATAACTGAATTCCAGTATTTCTTTAATATTTATTTATTTAATTTTAAATTCAGGACGCTATGAAGGATTTTACAAAGTGCATCCCTTTAAATAAATTGGGGATGATAGTTGATATGGAAGTCAGAAATATGTTTAATTTGATATATTTCTAGTACACTTTTTAAACTAAAATCAATTTAACTTGTGTAAGTTTCCTTTGAATATTACACGAACAATATTTAACTACTTACATAGGTATATAGCTTACATCTAAATCTAAATTAAAAATATAATTTTAACTAAAGCGTAGTTTTAGTTAATTCATTCAAGAATATTTAGCAGATCTAATAGTGCTTAGTAAAGAAGAAGAGTATTGTTGATTATCTTCAGTAAAGATAAATGAAAAATTTTAGGTATACTAATATTGCACCAATAGATACATTTAAAAGGCAAACTGTCTCGTTTCTTGCCAGCTCTTCTCTGCAAATCTACATTCCAAGCGGTGGTATCTTCCTCACGGACTTACAATACTGACATTCTATACAAACCTATCTTATTGACTATTCAAAAGTTACAAAAGTCGAAAAGAATAAATAAATAAATAAATAAAATCTTTATTGGACACGCTTTAAAGATTACAATTTACAAAATTATGTTCGATAATGACTACATTAGTTAAAACTGTGTCGTAATCATTAACGCCCACCTCCAGATTAAGAAAGAAATATACATTATGTTCCAATATAAGATTTAAAAGTTAAATTAATTTAAGATATTAGTTATGATATGATGTATAGTATAAGTAGATTGACGGTATGTCCGTCTGTGTGTGTGTGTGTGTGTGTGTGTGTGTGTGTGTGTGTGTGTGTGTGTGTGTATGTGTGTCAGCCATATAAAATGTACCTATTTTAGTAAGTTCTCGGTTTCCTCATATGTCAAGTCTAACAACCAAGCTGTAATTATATTTTTGCATACATGTAAGGTTCGGGGATATATATTAAGAACTTTGTTTATTTTGTTATATAAATTTGGGGAAAAGAAATCATAATGCTGTTTAGCCAAAGCCGATGTAATACGAATTGTTTTGCAAACTAAATCTGATCTGCGTTTATTAGAGATCATGTGGTAATCAAAAGGTGTTTGTGAGTGCTTACGTAGTATGGTTTGGAGTAAAAACAATTTTCTAACAGAAAGTACTTTAGAAATTTTATACAGTTCGACAGTTGGGAAATATATAGGTTTAAAGTTCATTGTTTTGAGTATAGATCTTTGGGCCCTTTCTAAACGCATTAATTTACTTTTATCAGTGCCTCCCCAGGCAGTGATGCAATATGATAAGATCGATTGTACGAGGGCATAATACACGTTCTTGAGTGTTGACAAGTCAACAATGTTTCTAAGTCTTTTAAATACAAATATTAGTTTCCGAAGTCTATTGCAGGTAACTTTAATGTGTTCGTGCCATGAAAGGGTGCTATCAATGTATATGCCTAAATATTTGGTTTGATTGGTATTATTAATACTTCTGCAATTACAAGCGATATTTCTAGTGCAACTTGGATTATGAATAAAAATTTTAACGGGGGGAGACGGAAGAGAAATACTGCTAGGAGCAAAGGTTATAAAATTCGTTTTATCTAAATTTAAAGTTAAACTATTTTTGCGTAACCATTTATTGACAGCAGATAATGCAGATTCAGCGTATATTGTAACTTCAGCCCAATTTTTCCCGTTAACAAGAAGAATTGTATCATCGGCATATGATATTATTTTACAATTTTGTAAATTCAGTTTGGATAATTCATTTACATAAATGAGAAAAAGAGTCGGCCCAAGGACACTGCCTTGAGGTACTCCAAAATCTATATTTTCCTCTGCACTCATAACACCATCGATAACAACGCATTGTGAACGATTTTCAAGGTAGCTCTTAAAAATATCATTTGCAACTCCTCGTACACCCACCTGGTGTAATTTCTGAAGAAGGTTAGGGATGGAAACAGTGTCAAATGCTTTTGTTAGATCCAAAAATATACCAATAGTTTTTTCTTTCTTAGTGAAATTTTTTACTATAGAATTTGTTAAGTCCAAGAATTATTATTTAATACATATAATATTATAATAATATATAATGTATCAAAAATATTTATTATATAATATATACAACTATAGATAAGCTTTTTTTGTACGTTTAAACGCGCAAATCTCTGGAATTACCAGTCATATTATCTATACAGCTAAAAGTGTCTCTTTGTAATATCAAAATAACAGATTTTTACTAAATGTATATGAAATTATAAACTGTACTTATAAGAAAAACACAATTTTTAAAATGTTTGTCTGTCTCTCCGTCCGTCCGTCTGTCCGTCCGTCCGTCTGTATGTGTGTTTATTCCGGCTAATTGCCGAAATGGCTGTACTGATTTTAACGGGACTTTCACTGGCAGATAGCTGATATTATAAGAAGTAACTTAGGCTATTTCTATTTTAGAAAAAGAATTAGAGTTTTGTCGAAAAAAATTGATGATGATGTTCTCCTGACCGATTCCGGCCACGGCGGCCAATCTCATTGAGACTAGCCAACTGCGCAGGAGATATTATAGTGCACAAGTGTACGCGCCGACACAAGTGCACTCTCTATTCCTGTCACTCTCATACTCCGATGGGACGACTACTCGACACGACCGGTGAGAGATAAGGCGCAGGACCGACGGCTTTACGTGCTCTCCGAGGCACGGGGGTGTACACCGCCAACTTCCCAACTCCGGGCTGTTACTGAGGCTTACTATACAGAAAGACTCAATAACTAAACTTGGCCCGACCCGGGACTCGAACCCAGGACCTCCGGGTGTGCAGCCGTACATGCTAGCCGCTACACCACCGAGATTAATATGTGAATAAAGACGCACCCGAGCGAAGCGAGGGTCAGTCGCTAGTTATAACTATATTTGCATTTTATAGCCTATTCATTAAGTAAGGTTAGATAGAGTATCTTATATCACCCTACGATCCTTTGGAGCGGAGGAATTACATAAACAAAGAGTCGTGAACAAACACCAGTTAATTCATATACGACTTCTGTGACTGATTTGTCGATATTTGCTAAGAAAAACCAAGAGAATGAACGTAAGTAATTAAAGTTTAGATAATGAAGTATTGTAAATTAATATTTTAGATATAGTACATTGAGTGTATCCATGTAATCAATAAGAGTAGTATCTTTATAACTACATATATATCATGGGGCAAGACGAAGAAATCAAGAAAAAATATTTCAACAACTAGCGACTCACCCTCGCTTCGCTCGGGTTCGTCCCAGCTTGCTTCCCCATACAAACTTTCATCCCCATTCTCACCTTCTTAAGGGATGATTTCCGGGCTAAAAACTATTTCACCCACTCACTTTTCATATAATGAAATTTAAAAAAATAACTTATTTTAGTTAAAAAACAAATCTTTTAATTTTCTTCTGTACAAAGATTGTCCTTACAAACACAAAAAAAGAAGAATTATCCAATTTGGTGCAGTCGATCGGAAGTTATGCGCGTACATACATTTCGGTGATTCATGTTTATTTATATAGATATACCAATAGACGATGTTACATGTAAAATTATTCCTATATCGAATCTGATTTTGTTGAGGTATTATGAAACAGTGATACGAGTTTGATTTCCGGCTAGAAAAAGTTTTTTTAACAATACAGTATACGCATAAAGTGTTATCAAAATCTTGTGTAATTTTAAAGATGGCAATCTTTCGCTATTATCAATAAAATAACATATTTTTTAAAATTTAATCTCAAACGTTAGTAAATCACATCTTACTGACAAATACAAACCATGTAATAACTAGTTTTTATTCAAAAGAATTTATCAGAACATTTGCTATAATAAATCTTTCTATCTCGGGACCTTTGTGTCCTTTTATCAAGATTTAACGCCAAAAGCCAAAACGCAATGGGCTTGACATTTTTTGTCTCAACTTTTATATTCCCAGGGGACCGTTTAGAAGGGGATAGACTATATCTGATATTATTTAAGAAACGATTAAGGCTGGTAAGGGTTTGATTTATACACGTACTCGCTTTGGTGTGAGATACTTCTTTACAAAATGTTGACTTTTCGCTCGATTTTAAATAATATAACATACGTATTTAATATGTTACTTATTTTGTTTGCTCTCGCGAGCTTTTGAAAGCAATATGTTTGAAAATAAATGAAATTTTAAACCGCTATACTTATATAGGTACATGTCTATAAGCGTAGAAATACACTGTACATATTATTTCAGAATAATCCAACTCCGTACAAATATATACTTTACAACTAAATTACATAAACATACGCATGTTTGTTATTAAAAAGGCTGCAACGATTTGGATAAAATTTGGTATACTGATAGGTTACCTTTAATAACTGCAGATACGCTATTGTTATGTACTAGAGATGCACCAGAGTGAAACGAGAGCAAGTCTTTAGTAAAGCAGTTAAAATTAAAATTGATATTAAACTTAACTGAAAATTCGAGCTTTAAAATGATTTTACCTCATCAATTATTCATTTTTTAATTTTAACGATAAAATTACGTAGTACGTACAGATTATATGTATATGGCTGCATGCAATTCTATAAAATTGTAGCAAAATAATATATGTACAAATGTAAATAGCATATGGCGTTAATCCCTTTGAGGGCTCACGGAAAATTGTGGGGACTCTTAATTTAATGTATATTAATGAAAACGTACATAATCCAAATGAGTGCTATAATAATAAATTTCGTCTGTATAAACAAGGTAGACGAATGCTCGCCACTAATTTTTCCACGGTTTTCCTGTTTTGCACGTGTAGCTGTAGATGTTGCTAGGTTTTAGATAGTTTCAGGCAGCTTTAAGATGCTTTTTTTTAAATAAATACTTGTTTTATACTCTCTATACCTGATGTATTAAAATTTGTACTAATATAAATGTATATATAATATAAATTTATACTATAAGTCCGTCTGTCCATTATCTTTTTACGGTGAAACGGCTGAATAAATTTTGATTAAAATTGCCATGCGAACGAAGCCATGTGCAAAATATAGTATCTGTGTATATGTGCTTACATGAAATATGTCAAATTATGTTATTAAAAGTCGTTCAATATGGGTTAGAAATTTGTAGTAGAGTTCGTCATTCAAAAGTATTAGAATAGATGTTTAAGCTACTGTACATTTTGTCAAAACTTAACTGACTAGGAAGTCTAATGGCTAGCTTGTACGGCTATAAATCCGAAGGTCTTGGGTTTGAGTCCTATATTGAGATTCTTCGTCAAAAAAAAATCAATAACAGCCTGAAGTTGGGAAGTTGGTGGTGTTTTGGCCTCGTCGGCTCAGGGTCAGTCTTGCACCTGATCTCTTACTGGTCGGTCCGAAATCATAATCATATAAATGGGATGAATGGATCAATGAGAAAATAAATCTTACATAATATATTAAAAGTATAACTTATACTTATTTATATTATAAAATATACTAGCGACTCACTCTCGCTTCGCTCGGGTTCGTCCCTAACTTCATTCCCCATCCAAACTTTCATACCCATTTTCACCCCCTTAAGGGATGATTTCCGGGATAAGAAGTATTTTTTGTCCTTTCCAGAGTCTTAAGCTATCTTCTTACCAAATTTCATCTAAATTGGTTCAGTAAATCCAGAGATTACCCCCTACAACGTCACAAACTCACAAACTTTACCTCTTTATAATATTAGTATAGATAATGTTTTATAAAATATCATATCATATAGGTATACATTGTACTATTTTTTAGCTTTATGTCACAAGTGAAGCCTTTGCTATACGAGTATAACTTGTTTTTGCCAATTTTATTTATAATTACCTTATACGGTAATCGAACTGTTAAATCAAAGATAAAGTTATACCCCGGAGTCACTTCAATCGTCAAAATTTAAATACACCAAAATAATTGCTTTAAAAAGTACATTGAACCGCAAAACTTTCTATCGACCACATTTAGATTCTGAACGAGACCCGCGTGTAAATACGGTGAGGTTTAATGAATTTTCTACAAAACGAGCCCTCTATTACCTAACTTTGCTGATAACTCAATCTGATAGATAATTTATAGGGATAGGGTTACCTGAATTTCAAAGGTTTTCAAATCAAGTGTGCCAAATTAAAGTTGGTACTAATGATAGTATAAAATTTTATCATATAGCTTTAAAGTTATAAGTTATATTTTTGCAATGAATAATCTATCTATACATATAAGAAAATTGTCAGTCGAATCTGTACATCAAATATTTTTTGGAAAATCTTATTGAAATAGTCATTATTATCGATACAGAGGCCGAATCTATAGTTTTTAGAATTCTTGTCTGTCTGTCTGTGACCGCATCACGAAAAAACAACTAGACAGATTTTGATGAATGGTATGATGATAGCTGGTTATCCGAGTTAACATATGGGACAGATTTTCCTGCGGGAAAATATCTCATCTCTGAGAAATCTATACTAAAATTATATATTAATTATGTTAAAACGTAAGTAGTGTAATAATTGAAGAATTTCATAGGTTCGTTTCTGTCAGAGAAAAAAATATTTTATATAACACAGCATTAGTGGTTAATTCCATATTTTGCAATCACTAAAAGAAAATGAAGAAATAAGAAATAGATTAATAATATTAAGTTATATAAGTGAAGTGGTCAAAAATTTTTTTTAAGTTCTTCCTTTGGCGACATCGATTGAATATTAATAAGGCGAATTTATCAAAAAAAAAAACAACTTTTATTGGCATATTTAAATATGCTATATAATAAATTCAACAAGAAATGTACCTAGTTGCTATTTTCTCTGCGTACCGAAAAAAGTAAGGTATTGGTTGGCAATGTATAAATAATAAACTTAGGATGAGATCAATGTGGAATATTCTTAGCTAAGTTACTCTTGGGTTTGGGACGTATTTATTAGCCGATTTAACTTTTTTTTAGATTGTCTTTGTCAGTATGTTTAGTTAAACATCACTCGAGAACTGGTAAACGGATTTTAATGCAACTTCGTTTGTTTGTTGTTTTGTGTATATATTTCTGAATTAATAATTACAGTTGCTTGTCTGTCGGTTTTCTACAGACTGTACTTCGGGGAGTGTGCCAACGAGCTCCACAGTCTCATACCGCCATCGCCATTCTTCTATCGGAACACCACACGTACTGCAGGTTACCATCTTTTCTTGGTTGACATTCCGACCACTCGCACTAAGCGCTATTCGTCATCTTTTATAATGCGCACAGCCAAGATGTGGAATGCGCTGCCTGCGTCTGTTTTTCCGAGTGCGTACAACCTGAACCTATTCAAGGTGCGTGTTAACAGGCATCTCCTGGGCAAACTCGCTAGATCGTAGACCTTATCTGTGCTAAGATGAAGGTCAAGAGTGAGCCCATTTCTAATAAAAAAAAAAAAGTCGAGATGATTCATATACATACATCGCGCTGCCATATAAAGCAAGGTCTTGTTTAGAAGTTGCAAACTTGCACCTCTGAGATTATCTTTTGGCTTTAATAATTTCATTGCTACAAAGTAGACTTATATTCAATAGTTGATAAAACCGAGCTGATAAAGATGATAATAAAGTGAAATTTAATACGAAAGTAGTTTTTGAAATATATGTAAAATCATCCAATCCACATTTGGTAAATGATAAACCACTATACTCGTTTATACATGACTATAAGCGATGTCTATAAGATTGCCAACAATTGGCATCGAACCCACACTCAATGCGATGGGATTATAATAGATTATACTTCTATCGCATTAAAAGGTTCCTGCGTTGTGAGAAGTGAAAAATCTACATTATTAATATATTATAAACAAACTAGATATTTTTGGCATCCATTATTAATGTAGAGATATATATATATATATATATATATATTAAAAAATAAGTATTTATTTATGTAAATATAATATTAAAGTTCACACAAAGGATAACAACATTTAATCTAAGATGTACTCGTAGTTAAGCGGACTAACGGGCTAGAGTTATTCTAGCTATTTCTCGTTACATTCCGAATTCTGCAGGAAAATATTTACATTTTCATCTTTATATTATATTACATTCTTTATCGTATCGTTTTTTGGTTTTAAAAAAAAACTGTCGCTAAAGTATTGCAAGAAAATTTATCTACGTAGATATATTATAGATACCTATTAGTGTGTACTCAAATAAATACAAAATAAATATGTTTTAACTTTAACACACAGCACCATCTAGTTCCATGGTAAGCTACGAGGCCCATGTTATGGATACCAGATAGTTGATACATTACACATTTATAACTTTAAATACATACATATTATAATATAAACACCCATGACTGGAGTATAAACATTTGTGCTCATCACGCTAATGAATGCCCCCAGCAAGACTCGAACCCGCGACCGCTGGCACAGCAAACTGAGCCAAGCGTGCACAAGTGCACATGTATGTTTGTATGTATATAAAATATGTACGTATATACATACAAATCTTTCACTTTAGTTTAAGGTGATCATTCGTCGTCCAATACAATCGAAGAAAACTTAGGCGTAGGACTGTCACCTTTAGACTGCCAGTGAAGGTTTTAACCAGACCGGGACTACCAAGTAAGAACAAAAGTCATCTCATTAGAATCGAACACGACGTAATTATTATACTTACATACGTTGCAGCCGCAATATAATTCGCATAAGAGATATGTATACATACATAGAGAATAAACTTATGCATTGCTGCATTTTATTCTATATATTATTATTATGTTTTAATTACTTATTGCGATAAAAACATTAAAAAAAATGTGAAAAAGATACTTTTATAATTCTTTGTATAACATAACTTGCTTATAAAATTATGTACATATTTGAAAATGATTTCGACCACAGCGGTCTATCTCAATGAAAGCGTCCAACTGCGCAGGAGATATTATAGTTCACAAGTGTTCCCGCAGACACAACGTGCACTCTCTACACGAGTGTATTTCTTTCACTTACTGAAATTCCGATGGGAAGATAATTCCAAACGATCAGTTAGAGATTTGAAATCTGTTGAGTGAATTTAAATTTGAAAATATATTGAAATCAATAGAAATCCTTTAAAATTGGAAACTATTAATATTTTTAAAATAAAGCAACATAAAATTATTTTCGCCTACCAGTAATCGAACCCACTTCTACGATCTCAGTAAAAGTAGGCACACACTTGTTATAAAGCACCAATTATTTTTATTATTACTATGTACGGAACACAGACTGTTCTAAGACGCAATTATATTATATTTACATCGTCTTTAACATGAACTGGCAAGAAATGAGGGCCATTTGAGAAAGCGTAACAAGTGTAATCCGATTTCTAAACATGATGTATTTGAAACATTTTTATATTTATATTAATTTTCTTTTTGATATATTTAAAGAGGATCATAATGCTTGTAAATTGCCTCACGATGAAGAAGAACATTGTGACGGTTTCGTGAATTTCTCATGGATACTTTCAAATTCAATTTTCTTGAAGTATCGATATAATTAGTATCATACTAACGACTTGTCTTCGCTTCGCTCGGGTTTGTCTCTAGGTACGTTTTAACGGTTGGTATTGAATAAGTATGATGATAATGATGTTCTCCTGATCGATTCCGGCCCCGGCGGCCAATCTCATTGAGACTAGCCAACTGCGCAGGAGATATTATAGTGCACAAGTGTACGCGCAGACACAAGTGCACTCTCTATTTCTGTCACTCTCATACTCCAGTGGGACGACTGCTCGACACGACCAGTGAGAGTTAAGGCGCCTATTGAATAAGTAGATTATATATTAATAGCCATTCTTAATAAATGGACTATCCAATGCGAATAGAATTTTTCAAATCGAATTAACTGATTGAAGTTGAATTAATCCGCACCCGCAAACCGCACCCTTTAATCTTTTATACAATTCACTTAAATTTTACTCCTTATTGTCCTATTAAACATTTTTTTTATATTGAACCCTTATACGCATCGCCGTCTGTATTAGCTCTATTATATCTTTGAGATGTCTAAAACCCTAGTCTTACCCCCTGACGTAGCCTTACCTCCCATGACCATAATAGCTTTAAAACATTTAAAACATTTATAATTCGAAACATCGGGAACCAAAAACGAAAATGAAACCGTGAAAAAATTTGAAAAAATAGACTTATTCAAAATATTAAACTTTTAAAACTACATATCATTAAGCTTTCGATTAAAAATCCCTCTTTGTTGACGCTCTTAAGTACAGAGTAGCTTAGTTATAACTTGCATATCGCACAAGTTTACGACAAAGAATAAAAAATATTAAAAGCGTTAAATGAAGTGTCGATAACACTTGACATACAGTGTTTTTACTTTTTGTACTAACTTTGTCACCCTTTTGAACACTTTGAAGATCACTTTGAAACTTGGTGGTTTAATTTGTGATTTATTTGTACCAGCGGCTTTACGTGTGATTATATTGTTACATTACATATTAAAAGATGCCACTTTTTGCGTCTCATGTTTGTTTTTAAATAATTAGTTAAAAATTTAATAGAATATCTGTCACACTATCGCTAGTAAATATACAAACACCAAGATGTGCTGCAAGAGCTATTAACTATACACCACTACCTATCCCACAACGAAAAAATAGATACGGTTCTAACACCACTCTTACGAAGCTTTAAATTCGTATAAATTTTATATTTCAAAATTGTATATAATTTTATATTTCAGCATTTTTTATGATAGCCTAAATTTATTTAAAAAGAAACTGTATTTAAATATTTAGATCAGATTTTTTTGTTTGTTGTACAACTTAAATGGCTCCTTATATACTCGTAACCACATAATATTTAAATTAAATATATATATATATATATATATATATATATATATATATATATATATATATATATATATATATATATATATATATAATATATATATATAAAAATAGCTAAATATTACTATGTTAAATTCATGTTTTATGTAAATGTAGTTAGTTAGCCTTTATAATAAATAAACAAATAAAACAAAACTTTTCGATGAAACCTGTAGAAACAAATAAAATAGCCAAAGCTCGAAATAGTTCCATGTTTCCTATCAGAGTTCCACTTTCTACTTGATGCCAGATCAGATCGGTGGTATCAAATTGTTGTATTGTTATCCGGATTACACGTTTTTAACACATCGTCAAATTAATATTTATATAAGATTAGCTTATAATTTAAAATGAATCTGTCTAAATGAATTTTAAAATGTAACAAAAATAACAAAATGAAACCATCTAAAATATTAATCTAAAATATTATCTGAATTAAAATGAATCACTATATTTTTATCAAGTGTTCATCTAAATTGACCTTTCTTACATGACACTTCAATTAAGTCACCAGACAGAAATAAGGACAGATAATTACATATAAGTAGTATATCTCTTAGGCTATTTCTAAGCTTAAACGTATTAACTACATATATAGTTCACTAATTTCTGTCTGCGATTAAACTAAAAGAAAAAACGACAACAAAAGAAAATCTCAAAGTTGCAAGATCCGGGATTTGAACGCGGTTCAGTTGGTTTCCCAAGCGAGCGCGTCATGACTGCCTCTTTAATGGGATTGTCAAATAAATATTTATGTGAATTAAATTGATTTCTTAAAGGTATTAAGAATGTCTACGTCATTCTATTACGTTATAATGAGATTACATCATATTTTTTTCTTTATGTAAGTACTTAATAAAAATACATGGGCTTGTTTTTAATTCACGACACAAAAAGAGGGGTGTAATGTTTAACGTGTTTATCTGTGTGTCTATGTGTTTGTCTGTGGCATCGTAGCGCCCAAACGGCTGAACCGATTTTAATGTAGATTTTTTTGTTTGAAAGGTAATTTAATCGAAAGCGTTCTTAGCTATAAATTAAGAAAATCCGTTCAGCTGTTTATATGATATCAGCTCTTTTCTGTACGGTAAGAGAATATGAACATCTTCCACAGATCTAATCCATTCGAAACTTTGCATCTAGTTACTTCAATGACATTGCAATGGTATGGTAACCTTGACCTGATGCTGCAGCGTCACTGGAATCTGCAAGATATTCACCTTCTCACTAATTCACCTTCTCACTAAAATACTGCAGAGGTATCGTGTTTAGGCTCTTTGAAATGGCCTCAATAAATAGGTTTATTGTGTTGGGAGTTTTTTTAAAATTCAATCTAATTTCTTGTAGAAATATAAAATTCAGCCAGATTTATTTAATTTTTAAAAGATTAAAGTTTCTTTCATAATAGGAAAATTATATCGTAGAGCAAGAATGGATTTCCGGATATTGGCTTACTTAGCTAAATTGTATCAGATATTGTATATGAAATAGAATGAACCAATCTTCGTATTTGATAACAAGGTCAAATACGGCGTGGAATTATACTGAGTAAAGCAATTTTAGATTCTTGTTGTTCAATATTTTACACGATTATCTCACTTTTTACCTTCTTTTCTTTTCTTTTTTGCTTTCTCGGTAATATAACAAACTAGCGGCTCGCCGTCACTTGAAAAATAGAAACAAACCTATTCCACGGGAACTGTACATTTTTCCGGGATAAAAAGTAAGTTATTTACTATTTCAGACTAAAATGCGTATAATAATGCTACGTAAAATGTGCAAAATTTTATGCAAATCCGTTCAGCTGTTCTGGCGTGATTGAGTAATAAACATCCAAACACCCATCTAAACTTTCATATTTATAATATTAATAAGATTATCCATGTTAAGCTTTTGTTATCATTTTATTTTATATTTATTTAAAAATATATAGGTACCTATATTTTTAAAACGACCATCTATTTATAAATAGCCAAATACAGAACAGTTCAGTACCTTATTCTCCTTTGTTTGTAAGTCGATTTTTTTTTGTTTAATAGCTATTGACGAGTTTTTGTGCTATTAATTAAAAAAATTGGATTTTTTTATATGAATAGGTATATTCTACTCATACACAGATGTTTTTATCATATTTTCAATATAGAATTTCGACCACTAGGTGAAGATTTGTTTTCAGACAGTTTTTAGTTTTTTTTTTTCAGTTTTTTTTATGGTGTTCAGTGACAAACGAGCAGACAGACCACCTGATGGAAATCAGTACGTGTCGCCCATAACACCTACGGTTCATGCACTTAGGCTTTATGTAACAAAAATGCAGAACCGCAGGTGCGTTGTCACTATGACGACTAAGATGATATGCCTCTTGCCTGTAATCATTGTTGCTTGGCGGGAGAAATAGATAAGGGGTGGTACCCATCCAGTCGGACTCCTCAGGCTTGACAGAGTCCTACCACCGGTGAAAAGATATCATTGAAATTTAAAAAAGTACGTTATGTAAGTTTAGTCAAAAACTCACTATGACATTTTAAATGTGCTAAGTCAGGATTATAATATAAGAATAGTTGACAAAAAAGTCAAACATAATTTAAGGTACCTACGTAAGTGAATTTGTTTCTTTTCATGTCATCTCATGATTTTCATGTTGTGGTGATCCATAACTACGCTTTCATTTATTATTTATTTATTTATGCAGCAGAAAAAAACATAACAGTAAAAACAGATACCATGTGTACAAAGGATGACTTATCTCTTTAAGAGATCTCTACCAGCTTTTACTTAGCTTAAAGCCTTTTACTTAGATAAAAACAAGTATACTAAAAATGTACATATGTATATGGCTTCTGTAGCATTAGTGTATTATTATTACGCGCTATACTCGTATTAAACCTTCATAAAAATTGGCATAGCACTGGCGTAGAATCTAAAAACTAAAAAGGTTAAGTATTTTACAAGTAGCTTCTATTATTAGCTATATTATCCAACAATAAAACCTTTAATTTGTTTTTCAAATTGCAAACCACAAATGGAAATAAATTGAAATTTCATGCCAAAGCGACCAAAACCAATTTAATAGATCTAAAATTAGGGCATTCGCAATAATAGACAGACGTAAATTAATTATGCACTCAATGAATCGTATGAACATTCATTATATTTATTTAGAAATATTATGAATCAATACGTTATGTTATTGAAGAGCATATTTTATATATAACAAAATTATTGTTTAATATCAAAATATTAAGCTTTCATGGTCATTGATATTAGTTTTATGATGTCAAACAGGAAATTTGCCTTGCTTTTCATTTATTTTTCGGCAACAAAACAAACAAATGCCAAAAAAATGTAATAAATGCGAAAGTAACTCTGAATGTTTGTCTGTCTGTTACATTTTCACGCTTAATCTGCTGAATCGTTTCAGACGAAATTTAGTATGCAGATAGTTTGTGACATAAGATAGTTTTTACCCAGGCAATCACCCCATTAGGGGGTGGAAAAGGGTGTGGAACTTTGTATGGAAAATCAAAACTTATATATATGACGGAGGAGGATTAAGTTACCTTTTTCTGCTAGAATGTGAACCCTTATTGTTTAAAGTCACTATGTTATTTAGTTTACTTTTTATTGCTTTTAAATGACATTTCGGCTTCTGTATCGATAATAATGTCTATTGCAATAAGAATTTCCAAGAAATATTTAATGTACAGATTCGGCTTAGTTACAATTTTATTATATGTATAAATAGTACGTTATTAGAGTTGAATCAATTTAGTAAGTAATTTATTAATATGAATGTTGAATCAATTACTTTATTAACATAATCAAATATTAAAAATTAAATTATGTGTTGTTGCTTAAAATTATTTTAATAACAATTTTCTTTTGTAATTATCTTTTCGGAACTGTTGGCTTGTTGACCAAATAAATTATGACAGACGCCCACGACTTCGTTTTCCCTTTGATCTTAATTAAATAAAGTGTCCAATACGTCAAATTCGATAGATATGTAAATATATGCAACGATTTGGATTGATATTAACGACACTATGCTACGATCATGTTTCTATCCATAAACATATAGAGAGAGTGGACTGAGTGTTTCTTTGCCAGCCGTCAGCTAAAAATGGGAAGAAAGGCGTGACAGAGATAAAACGAATGTGCGGCCAGAAGTTTTCTGTATTAATTGAAATACTATAAATGAAGATTGTATATAAGCATTTTAAATTCAATTATAATATTCTAATTTTTTTACATTCCATTTATAAATTCAACTTGGAATAAAAAACAGGTATTGAGCGCACGTTCTTTTTTTCTCTTTCTCGAGAGTGGACAATTTCATGAGAGAATGGCTCAGTCTATTCTCTACGTCTATGGTTCTACTCTGCACTAAATTTAATTTTAGTTATACACAGGACGTGATGTAAGCAAAGATGATGAATTGCTTTCTGCAATTTTCACTGTTTTTCTCTTAGTACTGTTAGTTGGTTCAGGAACTAGTACAGTTCCTGAAATGTACCCCAGACCACAGCGCTAGCCACAGTGCCGAAATATCATATCGTGAAAGTAATGATTTTTCGATAATTAGATTTATGTAGATTAAACAAGATCATGTAACAGAATCATATATATTAAATGACCAAATTATTTAGGTCTAGAGACTGAGGTGTTACATGTCTTGAAGGTATAGTTGTTACAGACTTACCTTCAAGACATGTAACACCTCAGTCTCTCCCGTGACCATGGATGCTGTAAAGCATTCGAAACGTCGGGAACCAAAAATCAAAATAAATTCGCGAAAAAATCCGAAAAGATAGTTTTATTTAAAATGTCAAGTATTCGCGTAAATCTAAGAAAGTATTTTATATAGTATTAAAAAATATATAATATAAGTATTTATTTAAATTATAAACATAGCTAAGCTTCATTTTAATCACTCAAACGAATTCACAGTCCATCTTGAATGTCCCCTTTTACATGCATCTATATAAAGCGGGTCATGGTTTGCGGTTGCAGACTAAATGGAATTACACACGTACAGCTTTGTAACTTTATCATATAGTATATATCCCAGTAGTTCGAGAGTATATTATCTATAAGAGATAGTATAATGGGCGCGCGATTATTCTGCATCTAGTTTAAAATATGGTTGTCCTTCTTTCACGTTGAGGCAAAAAAAAAAATTATCGATTGACGTGATTTTATGTGTGAAGGTAGTTTGGAGGTCTGGAAAGAGACAAAGGTTACTTTTTACCGCGGGAGATTATCTCATTCCCACGGAAAAACACATTATAATACAACCCACAACAACTCATCTTACCTATGTATATTTACATATAATGTACATAATATATGCATATTGTATAGTCTATCTATTCCATACTAACCGTTAAAACGTACCTTGGGACGAATCCAAGCGTAGCGCCTCACCCTGAGTCTCTTAGTTTTTAATGTTTGATGTGATTTTTTTAAATTGACGTAACTTTTTTATTTATGAACCGATTGAAATAAAATAAATACTAAATGTTAAGTGAAGCTTACCACAATATATTAGTGAAAACCTTATTTTAATCCTTCAAGCTGTTTCTGAGATTAGCGTGTACAAACGTACATCAAAACAGACAAAAATCTAAAAATCATTATTTTGGGTTCTAAAAGATATAGAATAAAAATCCTCAATAATAGATTTTCTCAAATATCTTTCGTGTACAGATAGCAATCAGTTACAATTTTATTATATGTATAGATAACTTTTGTAATTTAAATATATGTAAATTATATTTGTAACAAGTGGTGAAATGATCTTGCTATTGATGAATATCGAAGTTGAGTTGTAAAATAAGTTTTATATGATATCATTCTCTTTTCGAATTTTGAATGGTAAGGTTGTTTGGTCAGATCTATGTCAGGAATACCTATGAGAAAATTTATCGACATAGATAGATTTAAAAAGCAACACCTTATCTAAATACACAATTTGATACAAATCGTTAGAACCGTTTCCGAGATACATGAAATAAACTCATATATATACAAGAATTGCTCATTTAATATTATAAGATTACAAACGATGTACAACTTTTGAAGGAACCTATCCATCATCAGTAACAAGTAGTAAGTAAGTTTTCAATTAGTTATTTGGAAATTCTCCAGAGGCATAACTGAATGGAGGGTGAAATAAAATCGTGAAACCATAACGTATATTAGGTATTATAATAAAAATCCAATACATAATAGAAATTATGTCGTGATGGTTCTGGCAAAGATGACCGGTTCCAATGCCAAAATGGGATAAGTAAAAGATTAAAAAATTGTACAGAGAATGATTGGTTGGTATATTTAAGAAATTGTTACTTTATTGCAACATTTTCATACATTCGTAAAATTAAATTTATTTAATTGTCCTACTACAAGCCTTCTGTATGATTTGAAGAGTAAAGGTATAATTTTGAGTAATAATAATTTGTAATTGTTCCATAAACAATCATCGATCATCATCATCATCATCATTGATCATCATTAATCTTTATTAAAATCTATACATAAATAGGCAAAGACAAAACAGTTCAGTATGTTTTTCTGCTCTGTTTTTCAGCAAATTATCTTTTTTTGTGTAGGTATAGTAGCTATTGACGAGTTTTAGAGTTATCAATATAAAAAAAAAACTATAATGATTATGGTCCAACTCCGAACACTGTGCGAATATTAGATTATTTAACTAAAATAAATGTATAAAATAAATCTATGAATTTATATTTCTCAACAGAGACTTCTTTTTTTATTAAATTATAGACAAACATATATATGTACATATGTTTGTCAATAATTTAATAATACAAGATTATGTGAGAAATTGCAGAATCTAATATGATGTTTAATAGTTCAACAAAAAGCTAATAATAAACTTAGTCACTATAATAAAAAGCTCATCATGAAGTTAGTCTCTTTCACTTTTTAAAATCCGCACATAAATCATAGCACATCAAAACACCTATTCACCCATTTGTACAAAAACGTTAAAACCTAAGTACACTTCATTGTTATGCTCGCAGTTAATGTTTGGCACGTGACGTCGTGCCAGTTGCCAATCCCATGTTTGTGGACCGCATGATATTGCCTGCGTCCGTATTATATTGAGCTACAATACTCAGATATCGAGATAGGTCAGTTTGCTTCATGGATGCAATAAAATTTTGCCTTACGTGACGTATAGTGAGGGTTGGAGTCAATTTTTATTACACTGGAGGGATGTTTTAGTAGAACAGTATTTTTGGTGTTGCCTGTTTGTTTCATTGTTGGAGTAAAAACTAAGTTTATCGAGCAGAAGAGATATGTTTTTTTCCAAAAAATACTTTTTTGTTTTATGCATTGCTATGATTATAAGGACAATATTTAAGTGTAAAAAAATTATTAATTTCATATAATTTATTGATAATCATTTATTTTTATACGAAAATATTAGACTCATGTCTCACACCTCTATGTGTGAATTATATTCAATGCTTCATCATAATGTTTTTGCGGCAAAAGAAACCTGTGGAAAATTCAGAAAATCTATAGGTCCATAAGGTGTATCAAGTCTATCAGCGATATTTGGCCATTGTGGTGGTATATGCCCTGTTACCGTCTTGTATTACGGGGAGAGTCAGAAGTGTAATTTTAGAAAGAACAATAATTATTATTATATTATTACGTTATATATGAACTAGCGGTTCACCCTCGCTTCACTCGGGTTTGCCTCTAGAAAAATAAAAACAAATCTGTCCCATGGGAATCGTACATTTTTCCGGGATAAAAAGTAGCATATGTGGTATTCCAGACTATAATCTATCTCTGTGCCAAATGTCGTCCACATTTGTTTAGCTGTTCTCGCGTGATTGAGTAACAAGCATCCAAACAACCAAACATTTAAACTTTCACATTTATAATATTAGCAACATTTCAACAAAATATTTCCACAAATTTTATCTTGTGCTAACACTAAGAACTAAAGCAAAATTTGTCATTTACTCAGCATTTCCCTTTGATATGAAAGACTTAATATACGAAAGACTTAATAAAATATTTGACTATTAAAGTTGTTACAGACTTATGATTTTGCATATAACTATTAAACCAAGATAAATCATTAACTCAGAACGCTTAATTTTTAGAATACTTCTGGCGTTTTATCTATAAAATACATACATATATAATAAAATTCTAACTGAATCGAATCTGTACATTAAATATTTTTGGTAAAAACTTATTGATATAGTCAATATTATCGATACAGATACTAAATCTATACTTTTTAAAATTTTTGTCTGTCTGTCTGGGAACGCATCACGAGAAAACTACTTGTCAGATTTTGATAGGTTATCCGGGTCAACATATAGAATACTTTTTACCGCGGGAAAATATCTCATTTCTGGGAACTCTATACTAACCGTAAAAATGTACTTATGTATATGTATTCGTATGTAAAGTTATAAAATGTATAAAATTATTTCCAAACTTTCTATTTGTAATTTGTTCAAAAGCTCCTGTAATAACATATGTATATTTTTAGTGTACTTTTAACTGCAAATAGCACTTCATTGTAAATTACAAGGAAAAACTAATAATATGATATGGGTATAGTATAAATAGTGTAATTTAGATGCTGCTTTGTATTGAAAGTAATCCTTAAGCTTACTAATATACGACTATGGTACAACAAATCTGAAATCTTATAAGCCAATCTAATGTGTCTTTAATCTTTGCATAATTTTACTGCATTAGAGAAAGGTCACATAACAATGTAAGGTATTGTATTCACCCCTTATTAACGTCCTACTGCTGGGCGCTAGCCTCCCTTCAATGCGAGGGGGATAAGGCCATAGTCCACCACGCTGGCCAAGTGCGGGTTGGCGGACTTCACATGTCTTTCGAAAACTTGCTAGGTTCTCTCAGACATGCATTTCTCATAATGTTTTCCTTCACCGTAAGTCAAGTGGTAATCATGTTGGAAATGATACACACATGAAAATATCAGAGGTGCGAGACTCGGGATTTGAACCCGCTTCACTCGGTTTCCCAAGTGAACGCGTTACCATTGAGCTAGTCTCTATAACGCTGTCTCCGAATGAAAGGTAGTATTTTCTTGGAGAAATAGGTAAAATATTCCATTCTTTGCACTCATCGTTATTTCATTTTCTATCGTCTATTGTCATAATAATTAGAACCAATTTTACTCGAAATGGTAATGTGAAGAGGTTTAATATTGAATTTTTTTGTTAAATTTATAATAATAATAATAATAAATACTCTTTATTGTACACCCACAAGAGAAAAAAATATATAAAAAGAGCTGTGTACAAGAGGCGGCCTTATCGCCAAAACAGCGATCTCTTCCAGGCAACCTTAAAGTGTTGGAATTGACAAACTGTAAGAGGGAAGGGGTGTGCACTATATAGCAGTAATAATAATATTATAAAAAAACAATAATAATAGTAATACAATAATAACATAATTCATTTTTTAATACTATGAATAAACTTACATATCAAAAATACATACATACATACATTATGTAGTAGGATAACAAGTTTATAATTAAATTTCATATATTTATTTATTAAAGGCTTTTTATTTATAATATCTATACCTACTTAATAAAGTGAAAGTTATATGCTTTATGCTAAAGAAATTGATAAAATAAAATAAATATTTTAAGTGAAAATCATAGACAATAACTTAAGGCAAATATTCAATAAGAAATTATATTATGTAATATAATAATATAGCTTTAGATATTCCTTTGAGTGCATAACGTACCTTCTGCAGCTTCATATGTAAATCTTATTAACATAGCAAGTAAACAGTTAAGGAAATATATTTGTCTTATAAATTGACATACAGTCATATATCTTTACATATAACAAAATTCTGAGTCGGATCTTTAAATTAAATATTTTTTTGGTAATCTTATTGAAATAGTCATTACTATCGATACAGAGGCCGAATCTATTGTTTGTAGAATTTTTGTCTGTATGTCTAGTAACGCATCACGAGAAAACACCTAGACAAATTTTTATCAAATTTTGTATAATGTTAGCTGGTTTTCCGGGTCGAAATTAAGGATACTTTTTACTGCGAAAAAATATTTCATCTCTGAGAAATCTATAAGAACAGTTAAAACGTAGGGACAATCTCAAGCGGAGCGAGGGTGAGTCGCTAGTACTAATAATAAACTTTAGTCTATCCAGTTTTCCGTATATTAATACTTTTCCATAATAAGTCAGCTAAACTATCTAAAAAACTGTCTCTTCATACGGGAAATGAATGTACGACCATTTACTAAAAGTCTGAGTCACTCCAATCAATCACAAGTCCTTGCAATACAAGTGTCCTTGAATCACATAATATCTTACTGGAATATTACAGGCTTGTTCAAACGAATATATTACATGAGATGACCGAACGCTCAACTAAAGAATGACCGCATGCATTTTAGAGCTCTGTCTGTGAATGATGGCTGACGGTAGTTTTGCCAAGTTAGCATATTCAAATAGGATTGCCTCGAAGATGAAATATTAAAATTGCCTTAGGAAGAAGGCATAAATCTAGAATTAGGATAATCTATAGATTTGTGTTCTATAAATGGTAAATACTCAAATAATTATATTTAAGTTACATCTCATATTACGTTTATGTACAACATATTATGTAAAAGCGGAAGGTCACTCACTGACTTTAATTATGAAGCAAAATTTAATTAAAATGTACATGAAAACCAATGTGTTTATTTGAAAAAATATCTGTAATCCTTTGTAGTGTAGGTATTTAATATTATAAAATGGAAAGATTTTTTTGTTGTTTTTTGTACCGAATAAGCTCCGAAACTACTGAATCGATTTAGATCAAATTTGGTTAGAAAATAGTTTAGGATCCTAGCAAGGACATAGGATAGTTTTTATCCCGTAAAACATCCCTTAAGGGGATAGAAATGGGGACGAAACTTTGTATGGAGAATCAACCTAGGGACAAACACGAGCGAAATGGGAGTGAGTCTCTAGTAAATTATATTATTATTAGTCAATCCGATTACGACTGACTTTATAAATAACTAGCATTGCCCGCGACTCCACCCGCGTTGAGATGACCAAAAACCAAATTCTTAAGTTTTATATATTAGTATACTCTTACATTGTAGTTTTTGTACTTTTTCTCAGAAATGAGACATTTTCCCGCGTTAAAAAGTATTCTATATATTGACCCAGATAACCACCTATCACCATACCGAATTTCATCAAAATCCTTCCAGTGGTTTTTCTGTGATGCGGTTACAGACAGACAGACAGACAAAAATTCTAAAAACTATAGATTCGGCTTATATATCGATAATAATGTCTATTTCAATAAGATTTTCCAAAAAATATTTATTTTACAGATTCGGCTTAGTTACAATTTTATTATATGTATAGATGTTCTAAAAATAAACCAAATTTGCCATAACGCATGAAATTATTTTAAATTTTCAAATGATAAATCAAAGGAATGAAATTTCTCTGGCAACTCTTTATGTAGCTTTTGCCAAGCAGAGTGCCCCGAATCATAGTTTAAGATCCATCAAAAAGTTCTTATAAATCGCTACTACTTAGTAAGCCAAATTGACTTATTACATTCATTCTTCAGTTGAATTACTTCGATAAGTAAATATAAAGATTATATTTTTCATTAATTCTATTTAACATTAGGTATATTTTATTGGACTTCATTTAAATCTACAAAATAAATATATTTTTTTAATTGAGAGAATTTGTGCAGAAATATCGTTATTACTATAATTTTCAAATTCCATAATTTTTTTATCCTTATTTCGATGACTTAATAATTACCAACGTAGGTACTTTATAATTATTATAGTTTATCATTAAAATGGTAGTATAAAGATATTACAATATAATACAGTTTTAAATTCACTATATCTATACGTATAATAAAATTCTCAGTCGAATGTGTACATTAAATACTTTTTGGAAAATCTTAATGAAATAGTCGTTATTATCGATACAGAGGCCGAATCTATAGTTTTTTTTTGATTTTTTGTCTGTCTGTCTGTCTTTCTAAGAACGAATCACGATAAAATCACTGGACAGATTTTGATGAAATTTATTATAATACTTAATAGTTGGATATCCGGGTCAATATATAGGATACTTTTTACTGCGGGAAAATATCTGAGAATTCTATACTAATCGTTAAAACTTACTTAGGCACGAACCCGAGTGGAGCGAGGATGAGTCGCTAGTATTATAATATATTTTTGAGCATATATATAATTTGTAATAATAATTGTACAGTTCTGTTTACAGTTTCATTAATCCTTTAACCAAAAGTTGTCTTTAAGGGATTCCTCATAGCAACCTTTGCATATCTTTTTGTTATCTTTCTTTTTCCTTTTTATTTTCTGTATTATTTTTGTGTGTAAGTCTATATAAATATAAATAAACTATTAAAATATATCAATTCATGTATATACAAGTTATAAAATATCTATTGATATGCATAGTTAAATGTCGTAACGTGAGTTCGCATGGTAAGATTGTCGGAGAAAAGCTTACTAATGTTTGTCCTTATGATGTAAGCTAAATCCTTTACAAATTTCATCAAAATCTGTCCAGTAATTTAAGCGTGAAAACACACAAACATACAGACTCATACATACAAAACTCATATATTCGCAAGTAAATATCCTTTATTTGCAGCATCCGAGTAAAAAGCAATTATGAGATAGATTAACAAGTTCATACTTAAAGTAGGTCGTAACACGTTTTACAAGCATCGACGCTCACCCCTTTTAATAATATCTAGCCATAAATAACTGTAAAGCAAGTAAGTTTTTACATAAAAAAATACAGTATAACATCACGCATTGTGAACTACTTTCACGATTTTTTTTAATCAATACTTATATATAAACTTGAAAATTGTATGTTTGTTTGAACGCCCTAATCTCTGAATCTGCTATTCAATTTGGATTTTTTTTTCATTTTAAAGCATATTTTAAAAGGTTATCTAAGGCTATCTTACATCGTACTACGACCTATAAGAGTACATAATTTCTACAAAATTAAACAACGCTGCCGGAGCCATGAGAGAACCCCTAGAAATTTGTATACGCCTCAAATATTAATATAAAGTTCAAGAATAAAATCCACACTAAGAGTGGAATAAATGCTTTTGAAGTGATTTTAAAGTCCTTACGGTAAGACAAGAATAATAATATTTGTTCATATACTGAACATGTTCTTTCATGTTTAGTGTATGAGCAAATATTATAAGTATTATTATAAGTATGAAAAATATACAGGTGGTATACGTAAATGCATTTCCCAACATAAAAAAAAAAACAATCCCGCCCCTATAGATAAATGGTTTATATATATACATATATATATATATATATATATATATATATAATATATATATATATATATATATATATATATATATATATATATATATATATATATATACATATATATTTTGGCCAGGAACCTTGACGGAATGGCTTAAGCATACATAGTATATAAAAATATAAATAAACCAATTGAGAAAAAAAACAGCCCTATAGGTATATAAAGGCCAGAACGGTGACTATAGCAAATAGAAACAAAAGATTTTTCTTAACATTCAGTCACATTGACAGAAACTTGCAATGTTCGCATTCCTTATTTATGGCCGAAATCATTCTGAACAGAAATAAATCATCCCCGATCCTTCGGAGATTCAATCGAATTAGGAAAGGGGCCATTGTCGATAAAATATGAAGAATCATAAAAATAAAAATATCCTTTTAGATACACTTGTGTATTGTTTTTATTAATTTAGTGTAAAAGCAAAAATTTAATTAATTTAATTTATATTGTTCACAAAATAAGGTAGTAAGAACTTTGTTAAATGTAAATTAATATTGTGGGAGGTGCTTCACAAAATCTTCTTCAAATTCAATAAGAGTTATCTAAAAATGGTATTTAGTTCGATTAAGAGTCGAGTATTTCGTAGCTTAGAAGAACTAATCAAATAAATTTTGTACAAATCTAATAAATTTTGTATTTTTTTGCGACTTTTAACCAATAATTATTAAATTTAGTGTTGATTGTATTCTATTAGAAATTTTCCATAGCTCTGCTTCCGTATTATGTACATCGATAAAAAATACACCTATAGTCCAGAATATCACGAACCACTACGAAATTTTTCTTTTATTGAGCCGTTACAGGGTTCAAAACAAACATACTTAATATTCACTGACTCATCAGTCACTGTATCTATAACATTACTGTTGACACATTGCTATAGACTTTTTAATAAAGACACTTTAATATCCTAAATATAATAATATGAAATAGTAATAATAATAATATTAATAACTTTATTCATAAATAATGAAATTGAACATAGAACATAGTAATTTTTACAGTAAAGGCTTGTACAAATCAATTTCATACGATTGGGTGAAGTACTGTACTCCTTGCTAGGTCATAAATATAACTTAAGTACTCTAAAACATATTTTAAAGACCCATAAAATTATCTCTATACAAAAATCCACAGCATATAATTGTTTTATTACTGTATGAAAGGTGAATGAACTAACCAAAAACATGCTTTTTAAACATTATTAACACAAGATTTTTCTCTATATTACGGTATTACGGTAATTACAATGTGACTAATTAGTCACATTGTAATTACCGTAATACCTATTTAAGTTACATATATCTTCTTGCTATACAAATTATATCTTTATTTCATAAACATAACAAAGTAGTGTGTAATTATTTTTTAATACTAGCCGCTAAACCTCGTTTCGCTCGGGTAAGCAAAAACAAACCTATACCACGGAAACCATACATTTTTTCGGGGTAAAAAGTATTCTATTTGTTATTTTATACTATAATCTATCTCTGTGCCAAATTTCATCTAAATCCGTTCACCCGTTCTGGCGTGAAAGAGTAACAAACATCCAAACATACAGTTTCACATTTATAATATTTTTAATACGGATTTATCTTAATTTCAATTATCTGCTACTATAAAAATTTTATTATGTAATATTGTAAATATTTTCTTCGAAAACACAGCGACATTTACTTTAGCTTCGTGATAGAAAGTGATGACACCCGAAAAGGTTCCGTTATTTATAACCCTAAGCATTCTGAACGGAAATAGATCATCCTTCGCTGAAATTCAATCTGATCATAGTGAAGGGAAGGTTGTGTGGAGGAAATTTATTTTATTTTTTCGTTATAAATACTAATATAAACTTTCAAGTAATATTATAATATAACATTATTATCTAAGTGTAAGTTTATTTTTGTTTCGTTTGTTAAATTTACTATTGTCCAGCAATTTATATGATATATAAATATAAAAGCCTTATTTCACATATAAAGTACTAATAGTGTCGGACGGTCAAATGGTATAGTGGCTAGCATACACTATGTGTGTATATCCCTTATTTGAGAAATGGGTGATTCTCTATCCTTATACAAAGTTCCGCCCCCTTAAGGGATGATTTCCGGGATAAAAACTATCCTATGTCCTTCCCAGGGTCTCAAACTATGACCATACCAAATGTCGTCTAAATCAGTTCAGCGGATTAAGCGTGTAAAGGTAACAGACAGACATACAGAGTTACTTTCGCATTTATATATTAGTATGGATATAACATATTCATCAGTAAACGCTCTACCACTGAGCACGGTCACACTTTCTATGCGAAGGGGGTCAGGCCTTAATCCAAACCATCCTGGCTAAATGCAGATTGGCCAATTTCACATGTCTTTCAAAAAATATTTAGATTCTCTCAGGCGTGCAAGTTTTGTTACGGTGTGTTCGTTCACCATAATCAGATAGTGGTATCTATGTTAGAAATTATCCGTACATCAAATATCAGATTTAGGATTTGAGCCAATTTCAATTGGTTTTTCAAAAGAATGCGATACTAATGGAATATCACTTTGTTAAATTTTAACGGATTTTATTCAATAATAGATAAAATTAAATTTGTCTCGCTCCATTTTAAAATTAAAACTTTTAGTAAAACTATTTTTTTTTTGAGTAGTTCCATTTCAAAAACTTATATTTCATTAGTATAAATAATGAAGCAATAAAAAAGCTCTAAAATATTTTAAAAAACACTGCTTTTATATTGTCAATAAAGTAAAATATACATATGATTTTGGTAATAAAAATATTATACGAATATTATAACAAATGTTTCATTAAAAAGCTACACTAAGTTCAAAATGATTTAAACGTAATTTTTCCACTATTAAAAATGGAACATTTTCTTGAACTTTATATATTAACTAATAAGAAAAGTAGCGACTTATCGCCATTTTGCTCGGGTGCATCCCTGGGCCTAACAGTAACATATATACTCTAGATCACAATCTCCCTGTATCCAATTCCAAATCCTTCCAGCCGTTTCAGCGTGAAGGAGTAACAAACATACATACATATAAATATTCCCTATCTATACATATAATAAATTTGTAACTAAGCCGAATCTGTACATTAAATATTTTTTGGAAAATCTTATTGAAATAATCATTATTATCGATACAGAGGCCAAATCTATAGTTTTTAGAACATTTGTCTGTCTGTCTGTGACCGCATCACTAAAAAAACCATTGAAGGGACTTTGATGAAATTTGGTATGGTGATAGCTGGTTATCTGAGTCAACATATAGGATACTTTTTATAATGAGAAAATATCTAAGCTCGGGGAAGTCTATACTAAACTTTAAAACGTAACGAACTCGAGTGAAATGAGGGTGAGCCGCTAGTTTATAATATTATAATAGTCCAATGATCGAGTTCCTCCTAGCTCCTATAACAAGAAGCCAATAAAATAATTCATTATAAAAACAATACAAACTAATGTATTGAAATCGAAATGATGTCTGAATATGAATAGCCTAACACCGAAAATCATTTCATACAAATATCGATGACCGTAAATGTCGAATTATTCAAGTCGACTTACGAAGGGATCGAACGCGATGTGAATATTATACACAATAAATGGTTTATCCGTAACCGATTCTAACGTAGGCTATTGAATTACTTCGTGATGTTTTTCAATATAGAGTTCAAAATTGGAAAGCTTTTTGATTTTATATCGATTGCGATGAATTTATTTTTTAAATATGTCGTGCTATCCATGAAGCACCAAACCAAATTATGACGAAATATGTGAAATTATTATGTCAGCTTTTAGTTTTTATTTTTAACCTAATCTTTTTCGTTGATATATTTGTTAACTGACTTCAAAAATAGAAAGTACTTGATTTAGGAGTATGTTTTTAAACCGATTCCGGCAGTTTGCAAAATTGCAGATTGACCGTGTCTTAGAAGATACTATCGACTCACTCTCGCTTCGCTCGGGTTAATCCCTATGCTTTATCTGTTAATTTGGATTAGATAGATATTAAATGAAACTTAGTCGTACAAGCAATTACGTGTAAAGCAAGTTAATTATTATATAATATAAAAAAAAAGAAGATTATAACTACACTAAAACCAATATCTATTCAATTAAACTAGTTTTATAATATATGAGGAACTGTAGCTGATACGAGTTTATGTGGAATATTTTAGACATTAGAAGCAAGCTTACATTAAAAGGTTTAATTTTTTTTTAATTGGCATATCAACACAGCGCCTTCTAGTTCCATGGTAAGCTACGAGGCTTGTGTGATGGATTCTATGTAGATGTTTCATACACTACACATAATATGTAACTTTAAATACATACATATTATAAATAAATATAAACACCTATGACTGGAGTACAAACATTCGTGCTTATCATACAAACGAATGCCCCCAGCGTTACTCGAACCCGCGACCGCTGACACAGCAGGCAGTTCCTACAACCTAAGCCAAACGTGTCGTCATTAAATTAATTTCAAATTTTCACTCAATTCATAATACATTTTTAAAAAGCATTTTATGAAATCATTTTAAATGTAAGCAATATTTGGGCAGTCTCTAATAAGTTTTTTGGCGACATAATATGTAAGCACTTTCTATAGGCGGTTTATATTCCCTTTTATTTCACATACATATAATTATCCTTATACTCCATATTAATATTACAAATGTGAAAGTTTGTGAGGATGGATGGATGGATGTTCGTTATTCTTTCACGCCAGAACGGCTGGACGGATATGGATGAAATTTGGCACAGAGATAGATTATAGTCTGGAATAGCACATAGGTTACTTTTTAACTGGGAAAAATGTACGGTTCCCGTGGGACAGATTTGTTTTTGTTTTTCACTAGGGACGAACCCGAAGCGAAACTAGGGCGAGTCACTAGAAAATATATTATTATTTTACTCATTCAGTTTCATAATAGACTTCAACTTACTTAAGCTATGAAAATTTAGTCTAAAACTTCTAGGCATGATCATAATTTCCAAACAACTCTCAAACTTACAAATTTCCAAACAAAATGTTTATCCCTTCACTAATTATGTATAAGTCTCTTTAAAATTTTCTCACTAAATAACTTGGTTAATTTAATATAGTTTACATTGCTGATGTATACAATAGATATTTGTATAATGGAAATGGTTATGCGAACAAAGTAAATATTTGAATATATTATGAAATTCAGTGAAAGTTGTAGCCCAGTGGTAACGCGCTTGGAAAACCGAGTGATGTGGGTTTAAATCCCGGGTCTCGCACCTCTGATATTTTCATGTGCGAATTATTTCTGACATGATTACTACTTGCTTTACGGTGAAGGAAAACATCGTAAGTAATCCTGAATATCTGAAAAAACCTAGCAAGTTGTCGAAGGACATGTGAAATTCGCCAACACGAACTTGGCCAGCCAGCTATCCCCCTCGTATTGAAGGGAACCCAGCAGTGGTTAAAAAGGGCTGAATAATATGAAATTCTCGAAAAATCCCATAAAATAATACTTCTTTTGTAAGCTCAAAGTAAGTATTTTTTAATTTTATTTCACTTTTAAACCACAAATCTGTAACTACGTCTGAAATCTCATTATTAGCAACCGACACGTAAACTAAACGTTAGCAAAAACACAAAACACTTTGAAAGATCGAGTATCTTTAAAAGCATTAGACACGCTAGGGGCTTAAAAATCTTACATTTTTAGTTGCAGGGGTTATTGAACTGAAAACGTAAATGAGTAAGTTTTGGTGTATTCAACCTTATTCATAAAATTATGTCCAATATTAATCTATACATACCAATAATAAAATTCTGAGTCAATTCTGCACATTAATTTTTTTTAGTAAATCTTATTGAAATAGATATTATTATCGATATGGAAGCTGAATCTATAGTTTTTAGAATTTTCGTCTGTCTGACTGTCCGTCCGTCTATCTGTTCGTATGTCTGTGACCGCATCACGGAAACACCACTGGAGAGATTTTGATGAAATTTGGTATGATGATAGCTGGTTATCCGGGTCAACATATAGGATACTTTTACTGCGGAAAAATATATCATCTCTGAGCCAAACGTTAAAACGTAACTAGGGACGAACCCGAGCGGAGCGAGGGTGAGTCGCTAGTAGTATAAATAATTACAAAAATTTTAAAGAGTGAAACTAAAAATACAAAAATACGTTATCAGTATATTACCATTATTATTCTTCTTTTAATTTCTATTAAATTAATAAACAATATGTAACCTCCATTGTATAAAAAACAATATACAGAGTGGAACAAATGTATGAGATACGGAAGAAAAGTACCTTAAATTCAAAAAAAATAATAACAACGGCATTTAATTTCTTTTAAAACAAACTTACCCGAACCGATAATCGAATCAACTAAAAATACAGTGAAATACACCTTCACTATTATATTGAACTAAACGATAAAGTCTATGATAAGGATAAAATTTCTCAACCAAACGTTGTAGTTACAATTAAAGAAAACCATGAAATCTTAAAATTAATATATTTTGACTCTAATATCGTGGAACAAACGCACGGGATATGAAAGAATAATATCTGGAGGGAAAAAGAAGAGCCGGAGCAGACCAACTGCGAAACAGGTGCCTCCGTCGAGTTCCACAAAGAACAAATCTGACGAGGAGGGCTTCACTAAAGTGGAGAGGAAGAAGAGGAAGCCCTCATGCCGTAACATCTGTGGCACAGCTCCGAGCCAGCCAGACCATCCGATGCGCCCCGCCGTACTGTATGTGTCCCGATTGCACTGGTCTACGAAGGTCGAGGATGTCGTAGACTACGTCCAGAAGAGGTCCAACTTCAAATTGAGGGTTGAACGGCTGGTACCTCGCCACAAAACGAGTTTCAATTCGTTTTTGGTGAGAGTGCCGACTCATCATCTGCCAACCTTCATGAAGGAGGACTTCTGGCCGCAGGGCGTCGTATTTCGAAAGTTCCGAGGTCGTTTGCCCGCTGACACAGCTCACACGTCTGCACTTCGTGTGAATTAGTTATAATTAATATACATATATATGTTAGTTTTTAAGGTATATATTATGCTATGGGCCTCTGTTTACGTATTTAAGATCCTTATGTAAATATTGCCTGAAATAAATGATTAAATAAATAAAAAAAAAAATATCTTAAATACTGAAAATATCAAGTTTCACTCAAAAGAAACTTTTTTTTTAAATAACTATATTTAATTGTTTTAAAAGAGATTACCTGAACCGATAATCGAACCAACTAAAATGCAAAAATGTACACTGTCACTATTTTATCGAATTAATCGATATGGTAAGGATAAAATCGCTCGAAAAACATCATATCAAATCACCACAATCATATATGAATATATAAATGCTTGCTTTTATCTATGTTTCAATTAACTGCATGACAAAAAAATGTTCAATTTAACAACAATGTCAAGCTATATATATATATATATATATATATATATATATATATATATATATATATATATATATATATATATATATATTCTATTTCATATATTATATTGCATTAGTAAATTAAGAACGATAAAATTAAAGTACCTAATGAAAAAAGTAACTAAAAAGTAAAAAACATATTTAACCTTCATGATCTTATTTAAGCTACTTTCTGTAATGAACTCAAACAATTTTGGGCCGGTGCCAAGCAAAAAACAAAGATAATTAAAATTTTAGGAACTAGTGCCTAACCCATGCTTTGTTCATATACATAGTTCAATAATTAAATATTTGAAATATTATAATATCACATGGGAGAATCTAATTTTATGCGTCAGAATAAAAAATTGCAGTTTTCGGTTTGTTTGGTTAAATCCCGAATAAAATATTATTTCAATTATTATTCGTACTTTACCCAAAAACCTTTGGTGATTCTAAGTAAACCCGGGAAAACCTAGGTTTAATCAATTTTCTAGCATTACCTGTAATATATAAATTGAGTACAATAAACATGCTGTTCAAAAATTTAAAGGACAGTTCAATTTGATTCTTATACAAATAAACCCTATTATTACGTGACAGTTGTATGCTTTAAGCGGAAATAGAACACAAATGTGTTAGTATTGTGGCGGTGGTGTAAATATTATTAGCCCCAGTACAATAATTGAGGACGAATTAATGTTTACCTTAGCAATGAGAGTCCAGTGGCAACGCGTTTGCTTGCAAAACCGAGTGAAACAGGTTTAAATCCCGGGTCTCCCACCTTTGATGTTCTCATGTGGATGTATTGAAGGGAGGTCCGTGCCCAGCAGTGGGACGTTAAAAAGGGTTGAATATGTAACAGTGTTTACATATTGTTGGTTTACCCTTTAACTATGTAACAGCTGTAGCACGTATAATGGAGGTAGCTTATTCGATTAGTGCAAAGGTAAAATAAATGTCAATATATTTCGGTATTTCTATTAAAATTCCCACCCTCGTTTTTCTTATTCCATGACTACGATTAGAAATGTGGGGTACATTTCTATAGAAATACAATATGGCTAGTTCAGGTGTAAAGAATAACACAAATATATGTTATTGTGTAAGTACACTTACACTACTTACACTTGTACTAATACTACGGCTTCGTCACCTTCCGAACTCAATAAAGTTTCATCACATTAAGATGGATATTATAGTAATATTTTAAATAAAACTATCTTTTCAGATTTTTTTGCGGATTCATTTTGATTTTTGGTTCAAAACAAAAAGTGCTTAAAAAGAACAAATAAACTCACAAACATTAATATATATATATATATATATATATATATATATATATATATATATATATATATATATATATATATATATATATATATATATATATATATATATATATATATATATATATATATATAAAATATTCCAGTTCATTAATTAAATATCGAATATAGTCTCCCATTTGGCAGGAATATTGTTGAGAGGCTACTTTATCAAACTGATACAAAAATATGTTTTTATGCTCAAGAAAATTTACGACATACTCTACCTAACTTTATTAATCATGATCATCACACATATGTTACATATGAATAATAATACGTATATTATCTATTACATGGCTACAAAAACTCGTATTGAACTTGGAAATCATCCAAATGTAGAACCATGTCCACTCAGCAAAAATCAATTTTTATGTTAGAAGCTATTACAGTAATAGTTTAATATAGAGGACGTGATTTCGTGATTTCTCATGTTGCCGATTGTCGTAGGAAATTGGACCTTTATATGTTTAAAGCTATTTCTTGTTATTCACTTGATGATTAGGGACTGATGCATTAGGGAGTTAGAAATCAATATTATATGATAAACAGACTGTTTGGACGATATTTTGGGCTTCTTAAAGTGTATATTTTAATATATTTACAATATTTGAACATATTATATGTAAACAAAAAAACGAAAAGATAAAATATAAATAAATATGTTGGGACACACAGCACCATCTAGTTCCATGGTAAGCTACGAGGCTTGTGTTATGGGTAACAGATAGTTGATACATTACACATATATAACATTAAATACATACATATTATAAAAACACCCATGAGTAAAAACATTTGTGCTCATCACACAAACGAATACCCCCAGCGGGATCTGAACCCGCAACCGCTGACACAGCAAGTAAGGTCACTACAAACTAAGCCAAACGTGTCGTTAAAATATAGACAAATGAGGCTGGAGCAATAAATTGTTTACTACAGAATACTTTATATTTCTACTATTTCTACAACGATTTCTAAAAAATGAAGCTTTTTCGAAGAATGCTAAGCAAGAGTATCTTTTTATCCCTTCAATATATCACCTCCCTCTCATCAACGAGAAAACACCTATGAGGTCCCTAGAGTTTACAAAATACTATTCGAGTACAGAGCTTTGAATAATACTAGATATGACATTGTTTAATGTTTAAAGTTTAATATTATCAAGTATGATATGTATTTGCTTTTATCTAATAGCGTGACATATTTCAAAAATAGTTCGGCTGTGTGTTCATTATTTTTCACAATGATTAGATAAAATTTGTCAAAAAATGACGTTTCATGTAGATATATAGATACAAAAAAATATCAGGAATACACTCGAGTGAAGTGAGAAGAAATCACAAGTCAAAAACTTATAATATACTAAAAAATCTCTCAAACAAGCCACATCCAGCATCTTTACATCTCTACCTTATGTTGCTCTTAAACCCCAATAATAAAGATCATGTTTTACGATGCTGCTACGACCCCCAGTGAGTTTGATTGGCAAATACTTTATGTTGACTGTACCGGATATTAGGGTTAATACAAGTGAAGTAACTCGTAAGAAGTGTATTACAAATTGAGCCATATTGGGGAGAAAATCGAATTTTGTAGAGTGTTATGATTTGTTTTTAAAATTCTAGACGTATATGTTATCTTAAGAAAATTAATATACGTAGGTATTAAAAAAAAATTTAAATGTATTTGTCTATCTATGGTTCTATCTATCTATAGTTTAGACAATAATATTGTTAGTACAGCCATAAATTTGTATCGTATTTGAAAAAAAAATTATAACTAGCGACTCACCCTCGCTTCGCTCGAGTTCATCCCTGGTTACGTTTTAATGGTTAGTATGGAATAGTTAGACTATTATATTACATATACATACAAAATAAACAGTTCTGAACTTTTCGATTATTCAGCTGTTTTTTTGAGTTTTCAACTATTTTTTAAACTTAGACCACCCCTGACACACCCCCAATAAAACGAAAAAAGAATTTTTCAAATCTATATATAAAATTATTCAAATCGGTCCAGCCGTTTTTGAGTTTTAGTGAGCCTAACGAACAAGTAATTTTTATATATATATATATATATATATATACGTTAATTTCATATTCAATAAAATGTTAATAAATAAGAAATCGCGTGAAAAATCTATTTTGTGTTGTCCTACACGAAGAATGAAGTGATATATCACGCCTAGGTGCTTTTTCTTTACCCCCTAAGGTGGTTAGTTGTTTACAACATTGTTATTATAGTTCACAGTAGTTTTTAGTTTTAACATAAAGCTATATTTACTTTTAATATAAAGAAAATAAATTTTATAAACATATTTATGATAAAATATGCAGGTACTAAACTTGTAAGGTTACATACTAGCAAGCTGCCTTATATAATAAAGTTTTGATTTAAAAGTCATAATCGCTTACCACTTTATTAATCTTGTAATTTCTTGGACTTCTTGTTTTTTTTAAATTACACTTAACACATATTGTATACGTATATACGTAGAATTTATTAAAAAAACTCTGGCACTGACTCACTGACAACCAAAATAAAATCTAAATCACTGGGTCTTGAAATATGAAAATTGCACAAGAATTTATTATATACCGGATGCACGCACTAAAAAAGATTTAACAAATATATTAATCTATACTAATTAATCTATACTAATATTATAAAGAGACAGAGTTTGTTTGTTTAAACGCACTAATCTCAGGAACTAGTAATCCGATTTGAAAAATTCTTCTTGCATTAAATAGCCCGTTTATTGTCGAAGGCTTAAGGCCTATATATCATATAATAGTCTATCTATTCCATAGTAACCATTAAAACGTACCTAGGGACGAATCCAAGTGAAGCGAAGGTGAGTTGCTAGTATAATATAACCTAAAGACGTTAACTAAGAGCGATTTAATTTAGTCTATATTGAAGTCGATTGGTTGTTTAGAATGAGCAAAATTAAATTTCTCCCAATACTAAAAACAAAACTATTCAAAACATCAAAAAATTAATATTTTTATATCCACTCTAGATATTAACTACATGAATAAATATATTATGTAGGAGTTTTCATATAAAATTTACACCGGAACCGACGCGACGCCACATTACGTACGTAGTACAAGTATAGTAAGCCGCGTATCGTGTGCGGGCACACATTATAATGACACGGGCACCCGAGCGGGGAAATGAATCGGGAAAGTTTAAATGTAGTTATGGTTAGGTCAGAAGTTCAAATATTAGGGCTTTCACACACTATTTACTTTATTTATGTACCATAAAATATATGTTAAACAATAGTATCAGAATGTCTACAAAGGATAATTTATCGTTTTAAGAGATTTCTTCCAGAATCCCTTTAGTGGGAAAATAAATTAAATTAGTGCGATGTAGGTACAGTATAGCATTAATTGATATAAACGTAATATTAAAATATACATAATATATAACAAATAATAAATACATACATACATACATACATACATACATACATACATACATACATACATACATACATACATACATACATACATACATACATACATACATACATACATACATACATACATACATACATACATACATACATACATACATACATACATACATACATACATACATACATACATACATACATACATACATACATACATACATACATACATACATACATACATACATACATACATACTTATACACGATATTTTATTTTATATAGTAACGTTTTTATTAAGTCTTTTTGTGTGAATTATGATTGTGTGAATTTGATGTTTGTTAAATTCATAGCCTCAGTAAAATTAAGACTAAAGCGCTTTCCATTATTTGAGTATTTTATCAAGAACCGTTTTTTATATGTGAAATACTCTGATTTTCTCTTTTCATAAATTGTGACCCGAACAAGAGATTTTTTTTTTGAGTACATAGAAAATTCCAATACAAAGCTTATTAGTGACGCACATATGTAGGTTTTAAATAAACAGATAGATAATTCATATTCAGTAACTATTACTACTAAATGAGTATGTACTAGCGAATATGTATTTTATTAATTTTCTAGTTTTTTTTCCCAGCCATTACTGTCTCACTGCTGGGCAAAGGCTTATCTTATCCTTCCACTCTAGTATATTTCTGATGATAATCTTTCAGTCTTTTGTAAAGGCATCCAGGTGCTTTCACCTACATCTAGGTCTACAACGATATCGTTTGACGTTTTGTGGAGTCCAAAACGTGGTGGGCTTGGACCACATTTTGTTGGACATTTAGAATATATGTGTCCAACCAAGTCCCATTTCAATTGAACAGCTTTGCAAGTGACGTCAGCGATCAGTGTTATGGAGCACAGTACTGAGTTTATAATCTTATCTGAGATATGAAAACCGCTGTATATTGCGTTCCATGGATCGCTGGTAGACCTCAAGATCGAACCTCTGCTGAACTGTTAATGACCAAGTCTATCTAGTCTACTTCAGTATACACAAATCTACGTTTTAAATTTTAATGCGAAATTTTTTTTTTTTTTAAATCTTTATTTAGGTAACCTAATTTATATACTTTCACACTTCTTTTTTTTTCGAAAAAAATCATAAGTGGTCGTGATCTTCATCAATAAGGGAACAAAAATGGAGATTGTACTCTCAGTAAAAACTAAAGTTTCTACATATACCTAGACTTTACATCGACACAGAATTTCAACATAATATTGATATTATTACAGCCTTAACACGTATAAATTAGCATAATTGATTGAATTCAGTTAGGGGTTAAAATATACCACGAAGCTATTCAAATCTTCATCCCTCAATAAACTGTGGGAGTTTGTTACTACTAAATTAACCTTCTGAATTAACATCTGTTCCTAAGTTTGTATCTTTACTTAGTAATAATATGAATGTCAAATTGCGTTTATTGATTTTTGGTAGAATCTTTTACGTAGCAATATATTGACATTTTTGCACAGATAGTTTGTAGGTCAGAGTGCTATAAGGTTCTCAGTCACACGTGCCACTACTTGGTTCTATATTTTTATAAAGAAAACTTTTATAATATACTTTTTATACTATCATAACGTAGGGTATATGTTAGATTGATACTGACAATATTGGAGTAGAGTATAGCAGTTTTAGATAGCATTTGGATACAAATTATGTGTGTACCAAATTTTCCCGACTTTGTTTCAATCCAGTCTTTATACCATACGTAATTAGTTTTTTTTTCTATAAAGCAACAATTGTAACTATTTTAATATGCTTAAAATCTCCTTTGTTTGGATTCTGAATTAAAACATGTTATTCTAAGTTTAATACGAGTGTTATTGGTATAGCATTCAAATTAAATAATTAAACTCATATTAAATTATCGTATGTCTTCCATACGAAAACCATACATTTTAAGTTTTTTCTCCTTATGACTTTTTAATCTAAGTACTTAGAAAAGCATTTGAATTAAATTATATTTAAAAATGAGATGCTCCAAATATAAATGAGGACCTAGTTAAATTAATATTAAAAAAAAAATAGAGTATAACTGACGAAAGTCGAAAATAAATGAAATCGCTTAAGAATAATCTTTCCATTGGTCGGCTTAAGATTACAAAGAAATAAATTCGATCCACGTTGAATTGTTTTTTTTTTATTTATTTTAAAGACACAATTTCAAGTAGACAATAAAACCTTAAGCACTCTAAGGACTAACCGAATAAAAATAAAACCAGTCATAATGTTAGGAATACTGATCGTAAAACAAGTGTGCATTATCTACCCCAATAAGGGATGAAGGCTTTGCTTCCAAATTAAAAGATAATCTTGTGAACATCTATTACTTACATACCTACAAAAAAATAAAGACGAAGTTGAAATGCCTTGTTATTTTACCTAAAATAAAATATTTGGTGTTAAGATAGAATTTTAAAACTTTTAAACGTCACCAACAAAAATAAAATCGGTCAAGTGTGAGTCGAATTCGCACACGAAAGGTTTCGAACCATTGTACATGTACTTTTTATTCATATGGCTTTTAGTCTATGTATCTAGTATATTAAATTCGATGATCGATTACGAAGGATAAAAATATGTTTTTTGATTTATGAATATATATATATATATATATATATATATATATATATATATATATATATATATATATATATATATATATATATATATATTTGTTTTTGTAGCGGCAATAGAAATAAATACTCAGTATATATTTTAACTCTCTACCTATAACGGTTCATGAGGTATAGCCCTCTGACAGACGGACGAACGGACGGACAGCGGAGGCAAAGTAATAGGGTTCCGTTAGCACCCTTCGGGTACGGAACCCTAAACATGAGTAACACACACACCCATATGATTATAAAAATTGTATTAAAATGACTAAAATCGTTATGTCATAGCATCGAATATGTAAATATCGTATATTTTTTTTAGATTTTCTTTACACTCTAGTGCACTGAAAATCGATCGAATCTGCATTTTGTACGCGATTTCAGAATTAAGCAAAGGCTAAAATTCAAGAGTCAAATAGTTCGAAAGCTTGATTCATCAAAGGTTTTAATAATGTTTATTTATAACATCAACTTCCGATAGCTTTAGTTTTAATAGATACTCTCTAGAGATAAAAATAGCCAAGTCATTTCCAAACGACTAACTCGATTACGTTCTCTCAAAGCTTTCACGTAACCTACTTACCGTTTAGCCCCTCATGGTAATAATAAATACACTATATTCATAAGCTTACAAACTACGGTGTGTTACTAGTTAATATTCGGTATAAAATTAACGATAAAATATTTTTAGTGTATTAAATTGAACTTTTTTAATATATAAAGTTGATAAAAGATACGTTTGGCTCAGTTTGTAGTGAACTTGCAGTGCCAGCGGTCGCAGGTTCGAGTCCCGCTGGGGGCATTAATTTGTGTAATGAGCACGAATGTTTGTACTCCAAACATGGGTGTTTATATTTATAATATGTATTTAAAATTATATATGTGTAGCGTATCAACTATCTAGTTTCCATCAGACAAGTTTCGTAGCTTACAATGGAACTAGATGGCGCTGTGTGTTGATGTCCAAACATATTTATTATATTTATGTAGGTATTAATTATTTATTATAAAGCTGAAGATCTTGTTTTTTTGTTGGTTTCAATGTGCAAATTTCTTGGACGATCGGTACAATTAAAAAAAATCTTTTTCACTATGCAGATAAAAGTTCAAATCATCGGAAATTTTATTTTAAATTATAGAGAAAGTCCAAATAAAACGTTAAACCTAGATATTCCACAAAACCGATTGATTATTTACAGTTTTATATATACGTAACGAAACTTTTTTTATATATATTTAAGTAAATCATAAAACACGTGGATAATGTGAAATACTACTAAAATAATTAATAGGAATTAAAATACTTTCTAGTAAATCGTTTTATTTATGTGTAAAAACTTATATGAAATTTTAATTCCCTGCATTTATATTGACCTATATTAATGGGATCTAAATATATATATATATATAGTCGACTGTGTATAGCTTAAAAATAGTTCTTACAATATGTGTAGAGAGTTTCTTATGTAACATCCATACTAATATTATAAATGTGAAAGTTTATTAGGATAGATGGATGAATGTATGGATGTTTGTTACTCTTTCACGCTAGAACAGCTGAACAGATCTGAATGAAATTTTGCACAAATATAGATTATAGTCTGGAATAGCACATAGGTTACTTTTTATCCCGGAAAAATTTACGTTTCCTTTAGGATAGATTTGTTTTGTCTAAGGATGAGCCTAAAGCGAAGCGAGTCGCCTATAAGAACTATAAATAAATTTTAACCTAATAAAGAATTTTAATGCTATCTTATAAGATGGATAAATAAAAGATGTAATGGAAAATAAATTTTTAATATCATAAAAAATTAGTTTAAAGACTGCTATATGTTATTTTAGTACTAGACTTTTCCCAGAAATCCACGTGTTCCTAGATAGTATTTCGAGCATGTTGTTATTTATTTTCATTTTTCTTAATTATAATATTATAATCGAATTACAAAAAACAAACTCAATTCTTATTTTAAATATAAAAGCTAGTTTTTTATATAAAACTCATATACATATGTCATCGCAAACATTTTTGTATGGCTATTTTAGGGGTATAGTAGAGATCTCTGTCTGTGATCTGAGATAGCTCTTTTAGCGTTAAGGCCGCCTCCTGTACATAACTCTTTTTATATGTTTCTCGTAATTTTTTCTTTTTTCTCTTGTGGGTGTACAATAAAGAGTATTTATTATTTATTATTATTATAGTAGAGGTCTCTACATATGCCATGCATTTGGTCAGTGCATGTGAAAAACCACTTTATCAATTCACTAATACTGTAGCTTTTATAAGTGCTACGATCAAATTAAATATACCATAAATTCTTCCTGAAGAAAAGTAAATCATTACAGTTAAATGTATTAAAATTTGTTTAGTAATTTTTATATTATATAGAGTAGGGACTCACCCTCGCTTCGCCTGGGGTTCTTCCTTAGCTTGCTTCCGAATACAAATTTTCACCCCCATTTTCACTCCCTTAAGGGATGATTTCCGGGATAAAAAATATCCTATGCCCTTCCCAAGGTCTTAAACTATGTTCTTACCAAATTTCATCCAAAGCGGTTCAGTAGATTCAGAGATTAGCCCCTACAACGTCACAAACTCACAAACTTTACCTCTTTATAATATTAGTATAGATTATTAGCCTACATATTTACGAGTACATAGTATAACAGATGCTCTCAGTGGACTTGTTTTTGTATTTGCTGGGATATGCAAACGAATATAAATACAAAAGAGTTTTCACTAAAATACACTTTGTTACACAAAATCTTGATAGTACATACAAAGGCTTATTACAATATATACATAATATAAGATGCAGCATAAGAGGTTTGGACGATGCGCTTCCGGCGAATTCTGTGCAATGAAAGAAACGTAACATGGAAAGTAAAAAACGTCTCATGTTTTAATATTTTATATCGTCTCTTTTAAAATTGAATGTTTAGTTAGGTTTATTTCATCACAGCTATTAGACATTATGTTATTATGTTAGAGATTAATGCGTTTTAAGTAATTTTAGGTACTAGTAGTCCAGTGGTACTCACTCTCTTGGTAAACTGAGAGAAGAAGTGAAGTGGGTTCAAATCACAGGTCTTCCACCTCTGATATTTTCATGTACAAATCATTTCCAACATAATAACCACTTGTCTTACGGTAAATAAAAACATCGAAACCTGCATGACTGAGAGAACCTAGCAAGTTTTCAAAAAATATGTAAAGCCCGCCAATACACTTGTCCAGCATGGTAGTATACCCTGATCCCCTCGTATTTAAGGGAAGCCCGTGCCCAACAGCGGGACGTAAAAAAAGGCTGAACACAGTTATAGTATTAACTAGCTTCTCAACCCCGCTTCGTTTTAATGGCTAATTTATAGTAATCTGATAATACAACCTTTTGTAGAACGGAATGGATAGTGCAATGTAATAAATGTTATATGCTTTCTCTCTCTCTCATTACTGTCATGGCGGCGTGTGCGTTGTCAATTAAGTGTGCTCAGTAAAAAATAAAAGATTTAAAGTTTAACTGCGTGTATTACTCATAAAATCTATCTTCTTTAATGTTACAAAAGTCGTAGTTTTAATTTTACAAACATAAAAGAACGTAAAAAGCTCTCAAGTACACTTAAAATGATTTAATAGAAGCTTTTTTGGTGAGATGTGATTGCCTCCAAAAAAATTTATGATTAGTTTTTAAATAAATTATAAGATGTAGAAAAAGTAGTTACTTGCCCACGCCATATTCTTTCACTAGTTCTATTTGGGAACGTATCCTACCGTAGCCTTTAGTTTCCGAACTAAAAAAATAGTTTTTATAACAACGAAAATGATAAGAATTTTCATTTCTGATAAGAATAAAGCCAAACCACGTCATCCAAAAGCTGTAGTCTACATATTAGCAGAAATTAAAAAAAAATTAAAAACTTTACATAACTTTTATGTATATCCATATGATTTACATAGTTTTATATAACACATTTAATTCAAAAGATTAATATATTTACCGGGCAATTTCGAAAACTCGCTAACTTTCATAATACACTAAATGTAATAAATAGGTTTGATGAAACTATTTTGTATTCTATCTACGCCATTGTTAGACTTCTTCAGAACGGCATATAACCACAGCTTCCGACAAACGACCGGTCGTCGCAGTGATACATCCTGTTGTAACGCTCCGGTGCCTTTTTGTGCGGTCGGTTCGAAATAGGGCTAAAGCTTGCTAGAGATATAGTCACGTCGAACTTTTACTTTACTTTGAATTAAAATTAAATATAAAGCTTTTATAAGTATTGAAGTCCTAGAAAATTATCGGTACATATATTAAAAATGTAAATCTTGGATGTTAAAAGTGTAATTCCATCCTATCTATACATAATAATAAAAAAATTATAACTAAGCCGAATCTGTACATTAAATATTTTTGGGAAAATCTTATTGAAATAAACATTATTATCGATACAGAGGCCGAATCTATAATTTTTAGAATTTTTGTCTGTCTGTCTGTTACTGGATCACAGAAAAACCAATAGAAGAATTTTAATGAAATTTGATAGGTATGGTGAAAGCTGGTTATCCGGGTCAACATATACGATACTTTTTACCACGGAAAAATGTCTTAATTCTGAGAAAAAATACAAAAACTGCAATGTAATAGTATACTAATATGTAAAACCTAAGAATTTGGTTTTTGGTCATCTGAACGCGGGCAGAGCAGAGCAATGCTAGTTATTTATATAATCCGTATTATATATTATTATTATAAATGTGAAAGTTTGTATGGATGTTTGTTACTCTTTCACGCCAGAATGCCTGAACGGATCTAGATGAAATTTGGCACAGAGATAGATTATAGTCTAGATTAGCATATAGATTACTTTAAAATTTAAAAAAATTTAAAAGAAAAATGTACGCTTCCCGTGGAATAGATTTGTTTTTTTTTTCCACTCACATGTAAAACTGACTATCTGTTTACATTTTTTTACACATAAATGTCTGGGTCGATTTTATCTCTACAAATTAACAATAAACTATTTTACAACATAAACACAAAAAAATATATGAAAATCTAGCTGATATGACCCATTATTATGTGTCAAAAGATTTTTATAGGCTTTATATTGAAATCCAACATTATCGGTATGGAACCATAAAAACTATAATTTTGTCGTAAAACCTATACCTACTAAAATTGTAGTAATCCTCCTAACTAATACGGTAATGTAATTTGGGCATAACATGACTTAATTAAATTACTACTTACATATATGGTTTACGTTGTTACGTAAGCCATGTTAGTTTTCGCTTCCTTATATTTACTTAGAGAATTTATGAGCAAGCAAAAAATAAAATTATAAATAATGAGATATACTTGGAAGTACGTATATTAATATGATTAGTAAAGAACGAGTGTTTTAAAAGATTGTTCTTTGAAATGTCTGTATAATTTTAAATAAAAAGTTAAAAAAAATATTGTTTCTTTGAAATAAAAAAATACAAAAGAAGAAAAATCTCTACGGAAAAAAGTTCATTTCAAAATTTACTACAAAATTTTATAACAAAGTAGCTAATATTAAATTAAAATCGTTTATCAACTTGATTATACGAAAATTCTATAAGTCGAATTGAAAAATTAAGCCATTATTCATTATAGAACTATATATGGATGCTCCATTATCTGATGTAGCGTCATTAGTTATTAGAGGAAATCTCTATCTATTTTAATCTAAACGCCATCCCAAAAGACCACGTATTAGTTCACAATGTTTTCGAAGCTATTAAGCACATTGTTCGCTAAGTTAATTACGTCGGGCTACGTTTCAATACTGGCGAGTGAGAGATTTTTAAAATTTGTTCTTTCACTTTGAAATTTATCTGCGAAATTTACTGGTAGCTTTAGTGGAAAGTAGTAATTCGATTAGACTCTAATTATTTCCATACTATTTATTCGATTCGGTCGCAGGTTCGAGTCCCGCTGGGGTGATTTGTGTGGTGAGCACGAATGCTTGTACTCCAGTCATGGGTGTTTATCTTTATAATATGTATGTATTTAAAGTTATATATGTGTAGTGAATCAATTATCTGGTATCCATAACAGAGGCCTCGTAGCTTACCATGGGACTAGATAGTGCTGTGTGTTAATGTCCCAACATATTTATTTATTTATACTCTTCGGATTATAATAAATGCGAAGGTCTGTATGTGTTAATTTTTCACACTGAAACGACTGAACGGATTTAGATGAAATTTAGTACACTAGGTTATGACTTGGAAAAACAGAAGCCTACTGTTAGGCACCTTACGTTAAATAGCTAGTTGCTATAAATCTATACATATAATACAATTCTAAGTCGAATCTGTACATTAAATATTTTTTGTAAAATCTTATTGAATAGTTATTATTATCAATACAGAGGCCAAATCTACAGTTTTTAGAATTTTTGCTTATCTCTCTGTCTGTCTGTTACCGCAACACAGAAAAACCACTTGACAGATTTTGATGAAATTTGGTATGATGATGGTAATCCGGGTCAATATATAGGATACTTTTTACTGCGGGAAAATATCTCATCTCTGAGAAATCTAGGTATAGTAACCGTTAAAATGTACATAGGGGCGAATCTGAACTAAGCGAGAGTGAGTCGCTAGTAAATAATATAATGAAGTATGGCGGTGTCACCATATCTGTTCCTTTACATCGTTTTATGGAACATGATTAAAGCCAGAAGAACTATAATGTTTTTTGGAGTATATACCTATTCCTATAACAGACTCTGTAGCTCATACTATCAATTTTTACTCTATTTGTACAGACAAATCAAAGTAACGACAGATTTCAATAGGACTTAGTTAAATAGTCCAATAGATCAATTAAAAGGTATATAATTAAAAATACTTAAAACACATGGGTTATTTTTGTAAAAGGTACGGTTCCCGCGCGATAGATTTGTTTTTATTTTTCACTAAGGGCGAACCCGAGCGAAGCGAGTGTGGGTAGCTAGTTTTAAATATATTATTTAAGCCTCAACATCCCCTATAAGTAAAAAAAAAACACCCTTAAAAATTATATTAATCCTAGCGACTCGCCCTCGCTCCGCTCGGGTTCGTCCCTAGAGGAAATTTAGGTTTGTATGTATTTTTAATGCCGAATCATAAAAAAAATGTCCATAAAATATTTTTTTTGGGTGGACCACCCTTATCACTTAGGGGTGTGAAAAATAATTTATATCCTATTCTCAATTCTATTGAATGTACACACAAAATTTCATAAGTATCGGTCAAGCCGTTTCGGTGGAGTCTTGTTACAAACACTATGACACGAGAATTTTATATATATTAGATTATAAGTATGCACTACAATACTGTACGCTTATTTGATTTCTCACAACCAGGAGACAATTTCGCCACATATTAGTAGTATTTTCTCATAAAAATGTACCTTTTCATCCAAATTTCTTTCACGCAATAACTTAAACCAAGCCTCTGATCACGTCGTACACGTAAAATTGGCTTACATATCTTTTCAAGATTGCCTATCTTTAGAAAGATCGAGAGTGGATGTTATTTGTGTACCGTTTGATGCCACCTCTTTGATGGGTTAGCTAACATTTTTCATATTTCAATTGACTATGTATTTTTATTGTAAATTTAACGAAAATTTCCCTTTTATCTCCTTTTATATTTGGATTGGAAAAGAAAATTTAAATAGGATTTACTGTACTTCAATATGTTAATAAATATTTATTTTTTGATAAGTTAAGTGGTTTTCATATATATAAATCCAACGATATTTGCTTACTGTAAATTATTAATATTAATAAAAAAAAATTGTTCAAAAATGGAGTAATCATGTGTTTGAAATCGGTGGAAAGTAAAACTAGAATTTGTTTTACTTTTTATCAATCAGCCAATATTTATTCGGACTCGGCTTGTAGATAAAGAAATATAGCAGAGAATTAAATTCACTCTACAGATAAATCCAGGTATAAAGTAGTAATAAAAAATCTAGATTACATAATCTAAATTCAGAAGCGAAATCAGGTTATAACTAAATTTGAGCCTAGGTCGTAATTTTAAATCCTTACTACGTGACCTTTTTCATGTGCATAAGGACTTGTTCACATGAAACAATGCCAGTACTTGCCAGTTCTAGACTTCATTTCCTCTCTCATAAACACTTAAAGTACTCAACAAATAGTTCTGACGGCGAGAGGCAAAAGTCTAAGCCACGTTGGTCTCTTAGTGAGTGCTAATTAAATTTTAAAAGGCAGAAATAATTATAAAAAGCGTGTACTATTTTATTATTTTTGATTGTATTTTAAATATAGTGGCCTCAGTTCTGAGAAGAACTGGCGAAAGAAACTCAGCGGGATTAAATTATATTTTTTTATCCTTTTTGTAAATAAAATTATAAATTACAATAAATCTACAACGTTGGAGTTCTATATTATTATACTATTTTAGTATAGATTTCTCAGAGATGAGATATTATCACGCAGTAAAAAGTATTCGATACGTGAACCCGGATCAGCTATCATGACCCCAAATTTCATTAAAATCTGACCAGTGGTTTTCTCGTGATGCGGTCACAGATAGACAGACAAAAACTCTAAAAACTATAGATTCGGCCTCTATATCGATAATAATGACTATGTCAAGAAGATTTTTCCAAAAAATATTTAATGTACAGATTCGACTCAGAATTTTATTATACGAGTATGTATAAATTTAGTATTTAAATAAAAATGATTTTTAATGTATTAAATCATTATTAACTCTTTAAAATGAATGTTGTATTTAATTAAGTTGATATTATTAGTAATTTCTAACATAAATAAATATCAAATTTAGTTTTTCTACGACTATCTTGACTATTTATTAATTTTTAATTTATATGAAAGTGAACTAAAATTGTTTTTTTTTTTTCAAGAATTTACTTGGGATAGAGGCCAATATTAATCTCTAAAAAATATATGTGGCATATTACATAGTAAAATAATTCTGTAAAACGTCACGAAAAAATATGTAAGAAGTGAAATTTCTACTTTCATATATTTTTAGTATGAACAACCCTTAATAAAATAAGAATATCAATAAAAACACGTCTCACTATAACTCATGCGGTAACGCTAACCATGTTTCTGCTTAACGCCATATTTTTTATAAGACATCTTTATGTGAGAAAAGTGTGACCGAGATAGTTCCCTACATACACAGATTTCATTTAACATATGGAGTGCGTGACTGAACTAAGCACTTAGCTTAAATCTACTGTTATAAATTCGAATATTTGTATGTGTATGAGTGCATGTTTGTTACTTCTTTATTCTGCAACGACTGAATGGATTTCGCTTTTTAGTATATTAATAGTTTAATATTATTATCATGTAATAGTTTATTAATATTATTATATTAAAAAGCAGTGGTGGCCTAGTGATAATGCACTCGCTTAGGAAACCGAGTGAAACGGGTTCAAATCTCGGGTCTCGCATCTCTGATATTTTCATGAGCGAATCATTTCTAACGTGTGTGTGTTCATGATTACTTGCCTTACGGTGAAGGAAAATATCGTAAGCAAACCTGTATGTCTGAGAGAACCTAGTAAGTTTTCGAAAGACATGTGAAATCCGCCAACTCGCACTTGGCCAGCGTGGTGGACTATGGCCTGATCCCACTCGTATTGAAGGGAGGCCTGTGCCCAACAGTGGGACGTTAAAAGCGGCTGAATACAACTTAGCACCTAGGGATGCTCCCGAACGAAGCTAGGGTAAATCTAGCTTTTACTTTAGTGAATGTAAAATTTAACAACTTTTAATAAGTTTTAATAAAAAAAATTATGTTTAACAAACATTCAGGAAACGCTAAGCCCCTTGAGATCAATTTGCGGAAGATTATTTCCTACTAGAACACTAAGTACTAAAATGACTTACGAATAGTGGATATTTTTAAGTTTTTAGTTTTAGTTAGTTTCATAATTGAATATTAATAGGTATATACTTTTATAAATAATTGTTAGTATCGATAACAAAAATGTTTGATTAGAAAGCGAGCTACGTTTTTTTATTTATTCACAATTGGTTCGATAGGAATTCCCATTAGCGATTTCCATATTTATAATAAAAAATATCAAACATCCATACAAAAAAATCCCTATTTAACGATGAATTTAAAAAAAATATTACCTTACCCTATTTGTACTTGTTCTCTTTGATAATATAAAGAACTCTAAGAACTCTCGTGCAAAATTTTATGCGTCTAAAACATAGCGGCTTGCTATGCTTTGTCTTAGTTGTCAGGCGTTTACTGGCAGAGTATTATAAATGAGACTAGCGACTCACCCTCGATCCGCTTGAATTGTCCATAGGAACGTTTTAACGGTTATAACAGATTTCTTAGAAATGAGATATTTTCCCGCAGTAAAAAGTAATATATGTTAACCCGGATAACCAGCTATCATCGTACCAAATTCGATCAAAATCTGTCTATTGGTTTTGTCGTGATGCGTACCCAGAGAGACACAGAGACAGACAAAATTCTAAAAAGTATAGACTCGGCCTTTGTTTCGATAATAATGACTATTTCAACAAGATTTTCCAAAAAATATTTAATGTACAGATTCGACTCAGAATTTTATTATATGTATGTACATAGATTATAAACAAAAATAATAATACGATATAATTTGTTAAATTAAAATACATAAATTAAACTGTTTATGGTTTTTAACAATATTTTCATTGTTTAAAACGTGATGTTAGCAATATCACAGATTATACCTATATGTAATACTGTACTAGCTAGTAGTTTTGGTCACAGATCCATAGCGCTTGCAACAGTGCGGAAACAACGGAAGTTCAAAAAAGTAAGTTAAAATCGTGATTAATATTAATCGTTTTAAAGCAAAAAATAGTTTGTTAACATTATAACATAAAACAAGTTAATAGTTAACAAACTTAACAAAAAAATTGTTATCACCATGCATTGAAACGTCACTGTTTGGTAAAAAATATACCTACATTATCGGTATTTTTCGAAAGAATTGTCCATATTACAACTTTTGAGATTAGACAAATATAAGTGCATTCGTGCATAAAATATACACTACTCTGTCCATTTACCCAGTGACCGTGTCCTAAACAGATTCTTTTAGAAAGGGGTAAAGTAGCAAAGAAATATTATGTTTTTATAGGATAACTTTCACAAATGCGCTTGAATGTTTAATGTTTAAGTTTTAAGTCCACCCTTGGAAATATGAATGGAAGTTCAAAACTTTAGTAGGTTCAGTTATATATTTTAAAGGATAATAAAGACAATTTAACGACTTTTGGGCGCAGTCTGTTGTAATTCGATGATCTCTTTAGCGAAATGGTATTCTACAATCGATATCGCTAAGAGATAAGTAAGTTAACAAAGCATCATATTCTAGCTAACGCTATAGTATGTCGTTTAATTTTTGTTTGTTTTATGAAGCCGATTTCAAGCGATTTCGAAAATCGCACGTTTTTGTCTTAAGGTATATAATATTTGTACACTTAATCCATACTAATATTATAAATGTGACAGTGTATTTGTTTGTTTGTTCTTCTTTCACGTTAAAACAGAGTGACGGATGGGCGTGTTTTTTTGTGTGGAGATAGTTGGAGAGCTGGAGAGTGACATAGGTTATTTTCTACCGCGGGAGATTATTTCATTCCCACGGAAAAAAACACGTTATAATACAATCCACAACAACTCATCATATCTTTTTACATATTAAAATATATTTAGTCTATCTATTCGATGCTAATAGCTTATCAAATATTATCCTCCTATAGTGAATATAAAGTAAAACACTGGTCGTTGTCATCCAGCACGTAATTATCTCGACGATTAAATTTTTCTCAGCATAGCACCTCTAAAGTAAATAGCTTGATAAGCCAAAAAGCTCTGACAATGTGAAAGCTTTTTAGCTTACAAAAAGAATTTTAAGAAAATGTTTTCAAATTCATTAAAAATCCTTACATTATAAGGTTTTCACATTTATAACAATACATAAATAATAAATGTAAATAAATTTGTTGGGACATTAACACACAGCACCATCTAGTTCCATGGTAAGCTACGAGGCCTGCGTTATGGATACCACATAGTTGATACACTGCACATACATATATAACTTTAAATATATACATATTATAAATATAAACTTCCAAGACTGGAGTACAAACATTCGTGCTCATCACACAAATGAATGCCCCCAGCGGGACTTGAACCCGTGACCGCTGGCACAGCAAGTACAGATCACTACAGATTATATATATATATATATATATATATATATATATATATATATATATATATATATATATATATATACATACATACATACATACATACATACATACATACATACATACATACATACATACATACATACATACATACATATATACATACATACATACATACATACATACACACATACATACATACATATAGTAGCTTAATACTTAAAATGTAAGGTTGGATTAAAGTATTATAAATAAAAACTTTCTTTTTTCTAATTTTTGTTCTAACACCAAGAATTCTATAACAAAAAGCCAGCAAAGAGATCAAAATAAATTTCACACCCTTTTTAATTAAACGCTATAATGCGCGTAAAATATAAAACCACTTTAAATGTGAACCTTAACAATGAAAGCACACAATCGTACTAAACCCTAGTTAAAATTGTCACATTTCCACCGCACATGAGCATTCAAAACGTGCCTAAACGCAAACAGAAAGCACCAAACGAATATATTTCCTATTACAAAGGTATAAAGATACAAAATCGCATGCATATATCTCCACGTGTTCAAATTTTATTCAAAAATCAGTGGTCTGGGAACATAGAGAGCTGTTTGTCATCCTTTCTTGTCATTTAGGGATATTTTCGGATATGAGATGGCTAGAATATAAAACGCTTGCAGAATGATGTAAATAGATCTTATAGGCATGTTTACATTGGAAATTATGGTGAAACAATGTTATGATAGCGGTGCGCATCACTGATTATACGTTGATTTGAGGAAAAACAAAAAATAATCGACAATATTTACGTTAGCAAGTAAATTTCAAAGGAGAAGGTATAATTTTAAATTTTTTTTTTGCTTTGTATTGTACTAGCGACTCAACCTCGCTTCCCTCGGGTTCGTCCCTAGATTACTTTTCCATACAAAATTTTATCACCATTTTTACCTCTTTAAGGGATGATTTCCGGGACAAGTCCTTTCCATGATCTCAAAATGTCTTCTTACCTTTCATCTAAATCGGTTTACTGGTTTCGGAGCTTATTAGGTACAAACAAACAAACAAAAATATCTTTCCTCTGTAAAATATTAGTATACATATACATAGATTATTTTTGGAATTATGAATCGATTTTCATTCTAAGTTTTTAATGAATTATTAAATCATGTCAAATACGAAATCCAACTTTAAAAGTGGAATATGCTCTTAAAGTGACTTTGTCTGTGTATAATTTACTTAATTTCATATTAAATGATAATAATAATTGGCTTTCATCAAAGCGCTCGATTTACCGGATGCAATTCTAATATTATAAATATTTAAATACATAATCATTAAGCTATCCCCATGGACGGATGAATGACTTTCACAGCTCTACTCGCTTGTTAAGATAACAAACATCATTCACAGTCAAATTTTCTTTTTACTTGTAAAGATTTCTTTTAAATTATTCAAACCAATTTTTCGAATGCCGAGACAAAATATAAAATTTAGAGAAATAGTTATAGTTAGCAAACTTGGCAATTTTAGGAATTTGCGGGACATAACACACACATATACGCACAGCTTTCTTTACCTACCTACTAATATTATAAAGCAAAAATTTATGAGATGTGATAAGGATGGCTTGTTACGTTTCCACGAACAAACTACTGAACGGATTTTGATACAACTATACAGCAATATAGCTTAAATACCAGAGTAACACATCTATGTATATAAAAAACAAAGTCCGGTTAGATGTGATGTTCTCCTAGCCGATTCCGGCCACGGCGGCCAATCTCATTGAGACTAGCCAACTGCGCAGGAGATATTATAGTGCACAAGTGTACGCGCAGACACAAGGGTACTCTCTATTCCTGTCACTCTCATACTCTGGTGGGACGACTGCTCGACACGACCAGTGAGAGTTAAGGCGCAGGACCGACGGCTTTACGTGCTCTCCGAGGCACGGGGGTGAAACACCGCCAACTTCCCAACTCCGGGCTGTTACTGAGACTTACTATACAGAAAGATTCAATAACTAAACTTGGCCCGACCCGGGACTCGAACCCAGGACCTCCGAGTGTGCAGCCGTACATGCTAGCCACTACACCACCGAGGCAGTTAGATACACCATTTATAACTCTAGAACGGCTGGACCGATTTTTATGGTCTTTGATTTGTTGGATTCGCTTCTGCCGCAAGCAGAATAACTATTAAAACATCGGAAAAATTCACGAAGAAAATTTACATGGCCAATGCTAGCTACTAATTGTTTATGTCTATTTAAAATGTGAAAAATCGAAGCGGTAAGTCGCTAGAAGGTTATAATTTTTTAGTCTGTATAAATAAATATTATAAATGTGAAAGTTTGTCAGTATGTATGGATGTTTGTTACTCTTTCACGCCAGAACAGCTGAACGGTTTGAATGAAATTTGGTATAAATATAGATTATAATCTGGAATAACACATAGGCTACTTTTTATTCCGGAAAAATATGCGGTTCCCGTGGAATTGGTTTGTTTTTAAGAGCCATGGGGAAACACTAGAGTACAATCTTCTTCTTCTCCCTGTCCATTTCCGAATCACTTGGGGTCGGCGCAATACATCTTCTGTACTGCTAAAGGAATAAATTAGTATAATATAAGTGGAATGAATAAAATCGGAAGAAAGTGAATAGCAAAGTGAGAGTTTAGACTATTATTCTTTCTTCTATCAATTTTGTAGAGAAAAAAGTTGGCTCTGATATTTAATTTATACAAAAGTTTATTGCGAAAACTTTATAAAATAAATCTCTAAGCTTTTTTTATAAGTCAAATAAAATATTACTTTTATTATAATGTTATATTTTCCATTCATGTACTTAATATTAAATATATATTCTTATATATACTTAATTATGTGTAACAAATGCCTATGTAATATGTATATTATAACAATTCATGTTTGAACCGTATAAAGTTACCTCATAACATAGTTTATAGGCAAAGTTATATATGTCGATAGCTACAGTAGTGGATTTATTATGTAAGTTAGAATTGTAAAAAATTGAATATTGTTTAATACTTTCGTACATTTACGCGAATATTTCACATTTTGCATAAAACTATCTTTTCGGATTTTTTCGCAAATTTTTTTTTTTGGTTACCGACGTTTCGATTTCGAATGCTTTAAACAGCTATCATGGACACGGGAAAGAGGAGTCTCTCTCCCGTGAGAAAAGAAAAAACAGTTTTATTTAATATTGTTTTGTAAATAATTTGAGGCTTATGAAAAATTTCATTATATTTTTTATTTCACCTTTACATCTTAATCTAAATTTCAATTCAGTTCAAATGTTTTTCTTAGTGCCTTCTAGGAATGCTATATAGGTACAATTTATTTCGCTAATGACACAAAATTTGGTAAAATACGTTACGGTATATTAAATATGACCTGTAGAAAAAGAGAAAAATTGAGTCCATTATTAAAATACTATTTATGAAAATTTTGTTCAATGCTTACACAAAGCTCTGCAAATATTATGAGGACTGAGGCGTAAGCCACATGAGTTTCATTTTATCCTCGATGAAGACGAGAAAAAAAAAATTAAATAATTTAACAAGATTTTCAAAGGCTACTGCATGAGCTATTTTATATACATACATAGGTTATTTTGAACTATAATTACAGGTAGAGCTCGTATCATTCTGCTAAGCTCTCAGAGTGAAATAAAATAGAGAACTAACTAATATTTGCACACAATTCTATACTATAACATCTCCTGAGCATACTATAACAGCACATGTGTCACAGAAATAGAAGAAAATCGTTCCGGAAACGTTATTTTAACAAGAGCAATTATCAAGTTAGTAATCAATAATTTTAATTGTAACTTAATTAAACTTACTCAAAGGAATAAGCTTTCAAAGAGCATTTGGTAGTTACCATTTGCAATTCTGAAAAGCCTATTTGGATGTGACCAGTCAAAGTTTCGACAAAGATATTATTATTGTATGAAATATTGGCAATTTACGTCTCGTCGGTTTCGGAATGCATTATTATATATGAAATATGAATAAAATTTCAAAAGTGAATAGTGTAATTCGATATATAGTATACGAATAGACTTAAAATATAAAAAGCCGAATAGTAAGATATTACTTACTTACGAACTTAGTTAAAGAGCTCTAGATATCAACTATTTTTTTAAGGGTTTAAAGATTTTTTTTATTTTATTATAAATTAGTAGAACAAAAACAAAGTGATAAAAATTTAATATATTTCAACAAGCAATCTTGTATATTTATTTATTTTTACTGGCAATCTCGGAAACGGCTCTAACGATTTCGCTGAAATTTGGTATGTGGGGGTTTTCGGGGGCGAAAAATCGATCAAGATTAGTCTTATGTCTGGGAAAACGAGTTCTTTCGAGTTTTCATGCAGTCTTATTTCGCAATATTGCACGCAAATTACGGTCGCTTATTTTGCACGTTCCGGCATAAGCATCGTGGTCAAGCGACCAATGCGCAAGATTGACAATCACAAGTTATCCGGATTTAAATCCCGGTCGGATACAAAGTTTTTATTTGTATTTTTTTGTTCTTTTTTTGTAATTATTCAACTTAACTTTTTTTTCTAAAAAATACCATATAGCAAAAAAGAACTACGAGCGAAGCTCGGTCGCCCAGATACTGCTTATAATATAGCAAAAGTATGTAATAAGTAAAAGCCTGCATGTTTCTGTACAATGTTTCTAAATATACCAAAGACGTATGAGTACTCTATATCAAAACACAGAGTTGTATCATGACATGTCACTGTCAAGTCGGGAGCTCTACACAAAGTCTGTTTCTTGTCCACCCCGACACATATACAAGTTTGTTTTTCATACGAAAAACATTCGGGTTACACTGAGTCATAATTTTTGCTGGTATATTTTCCATTATATTTTTTAATTAATTATTTATATATTTTTTTTAAATGTAAAGTACTTTGTTGCTATTTGTCTTTTTTTTTTAAATTAATGCATAATTTTATAGATAGACACCGTCTGGGATAACTGTGACTTTGCGTGTCAAAAACCTTAGTCTCAACCTCATCACTGATCATCACTATGTTTGATGTAAAGTATTCGAAACGTTGGGAAAAACTCCAAAAAAGCTCTCGAAAAATGGCGAAAGTTTTATTTCTAAATCTAAAAAAGTATGAAAGTCATAATTTTCACAAATTTACATTGTAACTAAAAACTTGAAAGTTTTTTACACATTTTCAACCGACTTCAAAAAGGAGGAGGCTCTCAATTCGACTGTATTTTTTTTATGCTTGCTACCTCAGAACTCCGTCATTTATTAACCGATTTGGACAATTTTTGTGTTGTTTGAACGTGTATACTTCCAGATTGGTCCCTATTTAAATTTCAAAAAAAATACCACCCCTGGGGGTGGAAAAATAGCTAATGATGAATTTAACCTACTTCTAATTGTCATATTGACTTGAAATTTTGCAAGTGTTTCTATTTCGTTGATAGTACAGTGGTTCGGTATTGTTGACCTGATCTGATGGTAAGGCCAAAAGGTGGATAAGTGGAACTCTTCAACGGCTAATAGTAGATATTTTGAGTTTGGGCTTATTTTGTTTGATTTGACAAGCCTAACACGTTAGAATTCTTACTTTGCTACTACTGTTTACACTAAAAAGAGAAAAATAAAATCTTTTTAACATTAAAATAAAAACCAACTTCAAACAAAAGCACTGAAAAGTTAAAAATAACTGATTGGTAGTTTTCATTTACTATACATACCTAATCAAATATTTTCGAAATCGGTGCCAGCCCATACAAAGCAAAGCACACCGACTTCGAAAATATTTGATTAGATATGTATAGTAAATGAAAACTACCAATCACTTTTTTTTTAATTTTTTAGTGCTTTTGTTTGAAGTCGGTTGTTATTATTTTGTTAAAAAGTTTTAAATAGCATAAAACACTACATTAAGATAAAAATCTATAAGATGTAAGTTCCCAATAACTGCGATACAAGATGGCCTCTTACAAGAATTGTTCCATTTCCCGTTTATAGCCAATCCTTTGTACGATTGTACCAATTTTCAAGTACACTTCGCTCATTTCCTTTACTTCATGTCGCATTCTTTGATTCATTATGCTGTAAAATAATAATATTTAATTATTTTAAACGTACCCAATTAAGTTTTCTTCAAAAGCTTAATAAAAAATGATGGAGACCATAGAAGTAATTTAATTAATTATTCACAGGGTATGAATAAAAATCTAAAAATATATTTCTAAGTATGTCTTTCAAATGAAATATTAGAAGATAATATGTACTTTAAACTAGGTCAGGTCATAATAGTAAAAAAAAGTTACTGATGAAATGCAAATATTAAACGGGTTCCCAAGAATATTCTATTGCAGATTACATCTACTGGTTTACATATTATTTCCTATGGGACTCCGTCATCAACATATGACATGGAAATTGGAAAGCACTTAATACTTTAATAAAAAGTCCATATCACTCTCCGGTTCGTTCACTCTTTCTATGTAACAAATAATGTTAGGCAATTTTTTCGTACCTGAGGGAAATGTGGATAAATAAACTCTCTTTCACATTATAAAGAGCCAAAGTTTGTTTTTTTTTGTTTGATTGTTTGTTTGTTTGTTTGTTTGTTTGAAAGCGCTAATCTCAGGAACTACTCATCTAATTCGAAAATTTATTTGTGCATCAGATAGCTCGCTTATTGAAGAAGACTATAGGCTATATATCAATACATATATAACATATCTATTCTATCCGTTAAAACGTACCTAGGGATGAACCTGAGCAAAGGGACGGTGAGTCGCTTCTACTTTATAGATTTGCTCATTGCTACGTCTAATTTATTTATATGTATATAAATGCTTCAAAGTTTTATAGCGTTTAAATGAGAGATGACTTTTTTTCAAATTGGCCTAGTAAGAGATGTTAGCGTAAACAAAATAAAACAAATTAATTCTATCTCATCCCTTCACCAAAGAAAACTCCATATCGGAACACTAAATGATTCTAATATTTGAACCGGAACTAACTCGATATTGATTTCATTCATACATTATTTTTTCCACGTCCTATTCTATGTTAATTTATCTTTGCCACTCCATTAATCAGAACGCTTTCCCACAGTTGCGGGATGGTACTCCAATATGACGCTGTAGCGCAAAACATCTCGAGCTCTTTATGGTTTCCAAGCGATTTTTAAAGGACTCCCTTTGTGACTTGTTGTGATTCTAATTCTTTTGTCTCAACTGAGACAGTACAAACTTCAGAGGTTAAGTCATAATTTTTTAAGGCTTTTTCTTACATCCCTATAAGAACGGAACGTTTAGATCATTTGTTTGTCTGTTCGTGCGAATGTTAGTGTTGTGAAATAAAGATATTGTACGTAAATAGAGTTAGGTGGATGTATAATAATGGATGGAGGAATAGACTTTGATTGAGGGAATAATTTTTGGATAAATCTAAACATATCAAATTAAAGGGTTTATTATTAATCTAATTTTTATCATTTAAAAGATTTTATTAAATCTAGAATTTTAAAGAAAAAAAATCCCAAAATACATAAAACTGCTCTTTATCGTGTATTTAATGTATATATTCATAGCGTAATCTATACATAATAAACATATATGTAATTAATTTCTGAGTCGAACCTGTACATTGAATATTTTTTGGAAAATCTTATTGAAATAGTCATTATTATCGATACAGAGGCCGAATCTATAGTTTTTAAAATTTTTATCTATCTGTCTGGGAATGCATCACAAGAAAATCACTGGGTAGATTTTGATGAAATTTGGTATGATGATAGCTGGTTTTCGGTTTTCCGGGTACATATAGGATACTTTTTACTGCGGGAAAATATTTCATATCTGAGAAATCTATACTAAACGTTAAAACATGACTAGGGACAAACTCGAGTGATGCGAGGGTGAGACGCTAGTATAATTTGTAATTTAATTCTAGCTGTAATTGTGAAGGCGCATAAGTGGTTATTTGAACGAGTATGGCTAATAGTGTAGTGCATTAGAGATAACAAGTTTATTTTTATCTCAGAACCACTATTTGTGTTGATCTGATAAATAATGATTTGAGTTTATACGTGTATAAGAATCACGATATACAAAATGTTAATATCGCTATGTTATTCCTGCAAGGTATAAGATTTTCTTTTGTATGTTTAAATATGTTAACTTCTAAATATGTCAGGTAGATTTAAAAACTCGTCAAAGTTAATTATTTTATTTAACTCTAGCAGTATCCGCGGCTTCACCCGCGTTCAAACTACTAAAACACAAATTCTTTGGCTTACCGTCTGCCGCATCACCTACCGTGTCCGCTTGTGAATTCAAACCTTGCAGGTACCCACTCGAACATACACAAAAATATAATTAAAATCGTCCCTGCCATTTAGGAGAAGATCACTGACATACCTACTGTAGCGCCACCTACCGGGTCGAATTGTATTTTTAAACCATTCAGGAGCCCATTGAAATATATACGCAAAATTTCATCCAAGTCGGTCCAGCCTTTTAGGAGGAGCAAGGTGACAAACACGTACAAAAGAATTATATATGTATATTAAGATTTATAAATAAGATTATAGAAATAACAGAGTGAACAAGTAATCCTATCAAGTCTTAGGAAAGAAGAAATAATCTATATAAATAAAATTGAATGTTCGTAAGTTAGTCCTCTATATATTCCTAAATAATTTATGCGATTGTGGGTAACTCTGGTGGGTTCTGTGTATTATGTCTGTGAAGGTTCTTGGAGTAAAAAAAAAAATAATTTTTCTTTGGGCGTTTGTTTTTTATGCGTTCCTAAACCATTCTAGCTTAGGGACGCACCCGAGTGAAGCAAGGGTAAATCGTTAGTCATACATAAATAAAATAGGTGAGCTTCGTAGTTATGCAAGTCTTACACTAATATTATAAAGCGGTAAAGTTTGTGAGTTTGTTTGTAGGAAATAATCTATGTAACTACTAAACCGATTTAGATAAAATCTGGTAAGAAGATAGTTCGAGACCCCGGGACCAAGAATAGTGTTAATTCCAAAACTCATCCATAAGGGGGTGAAAATGGGGTTGAAAGTTTGTATGGGGAATCGCTATTTTTTTATAAATATAAAACATTATTTAACATGTAATAATGATTAATGGTATATTCAGGACATTTTTATTGAACATCCCTTTTCTTTTTTTATTGCACATAATTTAAGAGGTTAATTCTAATTCTAATGTTTCATTAATTCTTAGCTTTGTAAAGAAAATTTTGAAGAATTTTAACTTTACGTAATAGAGAAATGTACCAAAAATAACAAAAATACATAAGAAGGAGGTCAGATGCAAATAGGTCGTGGGAAGCAGACGTTGTATCTAAGTACTTGGTTGAATTAAATTTAGTATAAAATCATGTTTTAGTAAAAAGAGTTCTATTTGCTCTACAGGGTAGAGACGTTCAACTTTATCTTATTCTAATGCAAAATTCCATTGTTATATTTTATTTAAATCTACAATTAAATTTAATTAGTATAATAAAATGTAAATTTACAATATTATATCATCAAGAATTCAACCTCATATTTAAACTCACTTATCATTTACAAGATATTATGGGTTAGATTTTCGGGAAAGTACCGTTGATTATTGCGTCGTTATTATATGTCCCAATATCATAGCTTCAGGGGTTTTAACTAATATAATATACTGGTGACCGTTTTGTAGCATTAATGCTGAGAGATGTTTTTATTTAAGCCATTATTTTAGAGGTCAGACATCGAAGGTGGTGATAAATTAAAATAACAAACAAATTGTAATAATGCCAAATATAAGAAAAATATTAAAAAGTAAACTAGCAGACTTAGCACACGTTGTTTTGGCTTGCATACGAAAATCGTTAATTTTGCAATAAAAAAAGGAAATCTCATTGAGACTAGCCGACTGCGCAGGAGATATTATTGTGCACAAGTGTACGCGCAGACACATGTGCACTCTCTATTCCTGTCACTTTCATACTCCGGTGGGACGACTACTCGACACGACCAGTGAGAGTTAAGGCGCAGGACCGACGGCTTTACGTGCTCTCCGAGGCACGGGGGTGAAACACCGCCAACTTCCCAACTCCGGGCCGTTACTGAGACTGACTATACAGAAAGACTCAATAACTAAACTTGGCCCGACCCGGGTCTCGAACCCAGGACCTCCGGGTGTGCAGCCGTACATGCTAGCCACTACACCACCGAGGCAGTTAAAAAAAGGATATAATCGGGATAAAAACTATCCTATCTTTTAAGTTGGAACAAATCACACATTTTGAAAAAAAAGTACGTTAAGACTGAATAAGTAGTTTCGGAGTTTACCTCGAACCAACATCGTGACATAGATATTTTATATAGACAAAATATACCGCTTTACATCATAAATACACTTATTTATTCAATATTGGCCATTGATATATTCGTAGATGCTCACACAAAAGCGTATGATATAAAGCAACAGCAATTCCTTAGTGGGCACTGGAGCGGAGAATCGCATTAAAGGATTCCGCTTAGAGCTGATCAGATTTTAAAAATAAATTTAAAAGCCTTGTCTGGTCTATTTACTTTTTCAGTCTCTGACATCAAAGGAGACAGAAACATTTGTAGATACTTAGCTCTTTATCTAGTTATACCAATATTATATACCTAAAATATAAATAACTAGCGATTCGGGTTCGTCCCAGAGAAGTATACCGGTTAGTATTTAAGAGATAGACTATATGTATATACATAGGTATGATGAGTTTTACATCCCTTACTTAAGAAATTATTGATTTCCCAAACAAACTTTCATCCTCATTTTCACCCCATTAAGGGGTGATTTCCGGGATAAAAATATCTTACGTCCGCTCCAGGGTCTCAAAATATCTACCAAATTTCATCTAAATCGGTTTATCGGATTTTAGTTTATCTATTAAATAAACAAACATATAAACAAACAAAAATGTTTTTTCCTAATAGAAAGGCCTAGTTAGATAGATATTTGGAATTTGGTAACCTAATTTATAATAATATTCTAAGTACTTATTCCTCGTGAAGTATATATTTTGTATGAAGAAAATACGAAAATTAATTACTATTAAAATAAATAAAAATTATTTTTTAATGTATAATTTTGATTATATTTTTAATATAAAATTATTATATTATTAAAATAAATGAAAAAAAAATAAAAAAATGAAAATAAATAAATTCTTTAAAAATATTATTACTTCAATAACAAAAAACCAATATTCAAGCTTTACAACTTTTATAATAACTATTTTTGACTTTGTAGGTAAGTTTGTTACTGGAAGATTTGTTCATTTGTAATACTAAAACAGTATTTCAGAGTTCTTTTGCTGTGTCGTGAACACATTAACAGATACAAGTCAAAGTCTTTGCAGTGCGATGTCTAAAATAAAACAACAAAGAATAATATAGTAGCTTAGTAAGTTGAAAGTATTCTACAGTAAATATTTGTTCTATTTAGTTTCTTAAAATATACAATAATGTATTAACGAAATAATTATTTTTACTTGACATTTTAAATAAAGCTATCTTTTCGGATTATTTCGCGGATTTATTTTGATTTTTGGTTCCTGACGTTTCGAATGCTTTACAGCAATCATAGTCACAGGAGAGACTGAGGCCCGATTTCACCAACAACCCATAAGCTACCACCTACGTATGGGATCCCTAGCTTAAAAGTCCCCTAAACTAGCCCCTAAATTAAATTTCGTTTTACGATCGTCTTTAAGCCCATATTTCGTGCACCTAAATTTAGGGGGCCTTTTAATATTTAGGTGACCCCTAACTGTCAGTGAAACAGAAACTGTCCCCTGACAGCCCCCTAACCATGCTTAGGGGATCCCTTAAACTTAGGTGACGTTGGTGAAATCGGGCATGAGAGTCTCAAAATAAATCCGCGAAATAATCCGAAAAGATAGTTTTATTTAAAATGTCAAATATTCGTGTAAATCTAAGAAAGTATTATTTTTACTTGAATTGTGTCATGTATATGATTTTAGTAAAGAAATATTTTTCTTAAGTACCGATTTAGTAGATAGCGGCGGATAAAAAATTGGCAAAAACTAAAGAGCTGTAAGTAAATTTATACAATATTTGTTTAATATATATATATATATATATATATATATATATATATATATATATATATATATATATATATATATATATATATATATATATTAGGCATTCAAGCAAAGCCAAAAAACCCGAGAACTACAAAAAGTATACATATTATACATAATAAACACGAGTCTTACTTCAATAAAACGGCAATTTCCATAACAACGTCCCACCCACAAAAGTAATAATAAGATTCAGATTGAAAAATAAGTGGATTTCATTTTCGTCTATGAAAGAACTTCACAGAATTAATATTCTGAAATATAATAAAAATTAATATCGCCACAATATCTCACGAAGGCGAACAAACACGCTATTTGTGCCTATTTAACGGCATATTACGACCTCATTGAATGGGGGACTATGAAGATACCTATTATTTCCTTTCAACTTTAATATATTTTCAAAGGCCTGATATTAAACTCCGCCACAACTGCTACACTTTTGAACTGGTGTCATGAAAATGTATACAATACTGAGACAATATATGTTCGGAGTTTATCACTTTTCTCCTGTTACAAGAGAAAATTATTTATGAATTTATGAATAAACTATCAGAAAACTTTGTAATCGTGCATTTGCTAAGTTTCACTTTCACCGCAATAGGATAAATTATTTAGGAATAATTACGTTACAAGCGGACAAACAAAATATAAACATGTTAATAGTAATAATGTAATAATAATAATTTTGGGCAGTGGTAGCCTAGTCAGTGGTAACGCGCTCGCTTGGGAAACCGAATGAAGCGGGTTCAAATCCCGGGTCTCGCACCTATGATGTTTTCATTTGCGAATAATTTCCAACATGATACTCACTTGTCTTACGGTGATGTAAATAATCGCAAGGAAACTTGGATATTTGAGAGAAACTAACAAGTCTTCGAAAGACATGTAAAGTTGTTCAACACTCACTTGGCCAGCGTAGTAGACTATGACCTGATTCCCCTCGTATTGTAGGGACACCCGTGCCCAGCAGTGGGACGTTAAAAAGGGCTGAATAAAGAAAATAGTATATGCTTAAGCATTATCGGGAAAAATCAGAGCAAATTGGCGATAAAATACCAAAAAATAGTTTTATTTAAAATAAGAAATATTTGCGTAAATCTTGACAAAATGTTTATTTATTATAATTGTTTTACTAATACTAAAGAAATAACTTGAAATTGTAAGTCGTAAAAAGGATGCCCAGTGCCCATATATACAGATAATAATCTTAATTTACGTCTAATTTATTAAATCCTCACTGCGAACTGCAAACCGTGACTGTAGTACGGCCAGGTTTGGCTCAAGTCCAAAGAGGCTGAATTAGAAGTACCATATATCAAACAACTAGGGAAGATCAGGAGTGATTCGAACTTGGTCTTTCCAGTTGGAATTTTTGGTACAGCAAAGATTTATAGTTTATCATAAACCAAGGGTTTCTTAAACTAATATTATATAAATAATTAAATATAAAATTAATCTATACGTATAATAAAGTTGTAACTGAGTTGAATCGGTATACATTAAATATTTTTCGGAAAATCTTATTGAAATAGTCATTGCTATCGATACAGTGGCCGAATCTATAGTTTTTAGAATTTTTTTTGTATGTTTTGGAAACGCATAACAAGAAAACCACTGAACAGATTTTGATGAAATTTGGTATGATCATAGCTGGTTATCCGGGTCAACATATAGGATATTTGCTACTGCGGGAAAATATCTCATTTCTGAGAAATCTATATTAAACGTTTTAATATACAATAATATAAATAAGCAAGAATAACTCAAAATCATTTTAAATTATATCGCTATCGATTTGTACACACATTTCTACTGGTATTAATTGCGATATTAATCTAAATGAAAATATTACCTTTTACATTCTCACCTTTTACACTGTGAAACAATATATGTTTACAAAGTTTCATAAAACTAAACATAAAGCCAAAAAATAATGTTTTAAAATAATAAATCTTACAAATACGACTAGAATATTCATTACTAGTAAATAAATGTAAACAAATACGCAATTATTATAATAAATAAAATATAAATAATTAAATTAGCTCATATTATGCTATCTCTTTTTCAAGGGGAAGAGAATTATAGTATTTATTATATTATTAATTGTTATTTATATTTTATTTTCAGAAATAGTTAATTAACGACTAATTAAAATAAAGTAAACAATTTGTATGGCAAAATTAAGAATAATAGGATAAACAGCAAAATCACGCAACTATTTTTGACTTTGACATTTTTTTGGTGGGCTCCTTCTATATAATTCTTTAGTCTGACTTTACACCCTGTTTTGCCTAAACCGATAGTTTTTATTCGAGCAGTCATAAAAACTGGCAAACTTTACCACACAGGCCATCAAAGAAATCAAATGAAAGCAGTAAAAATTTTTTTGTTTACCACTATATCCCCTATATCTATCTATAAAAGATATGCTTGAAGCTATAAAACAATTTTCTTTGTAAATATTAATCGAATTACCGACTACAAGCATAAATAACAGCACAACGCGATGCTGCCATAAACAGCTCCTGTATTCATAACTTTAACTTTGTCGTACTTTGCCACCATTAATTTGCCTGCTACTTGTATACCATGACAATAGCGATCACTCGCTTGAATGTTACATTGTAATTTAGAAATAATTAAAAATATTTTATTTAAGCTTCTTTATTAAATACTAGAGACCTATCCTTGCATCACTTGGGTGCGGCTATTTCTCCATGTCTGTGCCCCAAATATCATCTAAATCCATTCAATTGTTTCAACGTAAACGAGTAATAAGCATACCTACACAAATTCATACAAACTTTCGCAATTATAACTTTAACAAGTGTATTTTTTTTAATTTGTTGTTACATCGCACTGTAATAAAGCAATAGAAAAACGATAAGAATTTTTTGTATAGAAATAGTGTATGGCCTATACCTCTCATCTATGACACTCTTTGCCCCATAAAGTTATACTTGTGTTTTACGTATTTCCCATAGGATGTTATAGCTCGAAATAGGAAAAAAAATAAATTAATAATAAAAATAAAACTTTTCATCATATGTAGTTTGGATGACAATACTATAATTTGGTATCTTGGGGCTGATCTGATAATGAAACCAGGAGGTGGATAGTAGTACTCTTCACTGGTTACTACTAATAGTTCCCAAAGAGTTTGGGGCTCATATGATTAGTTTTATCGAGTCCCATACATTTCAATTCGTCATACTCCAAAAACGTTTTTTTTAGAACTATAATAGTTATCATTATTTGTCTCTACATGATTGCAGTTGTAATTATTATAGTACAAAATTACTTCGTATTGTTAGATTTTCGATCGAGATAACTTATCTATTCCATGTTTTGACTTAATAATGTGTGGTAGTATCGGTTATAGTAAACACTGATCATACATACGTATGATATATTCGCCATTTACGGGTTATTAATCCGCAACTTTCCGTTCATTAAATGTCGATACTATTATATGGATGAAAGTTTGTAAATGTGTATGTATATTTGTAACTAACTGTCTAGGGTGGTTTAGTGGCTAGCACGTGTGGCGGCAATTCTGGAGGTACGAAGTTCGAGTCTTAGATCGGACCAAGTTTAGTTATTAAGATTTTCTGTTAAGAAATTTTCAGTAGCAGTAGTCCGGAGTTGGGAAATACACGGTGTAACTCGTTCACACTGAAACGGCTGGGCGGATTTGAATGAAAAATACACTGATAGAATATGATCTGGAGTATAAAGTAGGCTACTATTAGGTACTGAGGGGTGTATCCGAGTAAATTGAGGATAAATTGTTAGTAATAAAATACAAATTTTCACACCTATAGCCTTAATTTTAGAGAAACGGATAAAACGGTAATCAGCCTGAATAATATAATATATAATTTATATAAAAGCTTATTCAAAATTGAATAAAAAGACGTAACCTCCACTTAAAAGAATTTACCACCACACTAGGGGTCTCTACAAGCGAAAAACATATGCTACAACATATTACTAACACGAAGTTTAAATGAAAACCATCGATATCGACATGCAAACCATATCCAACCCGAATCCGTAACAGAAAACCGATTTGTATTATTTTACTTGTAAGATTTATTTGAGGACTAGGAAAAATTGCCAATCTTATTTAAAACTTTCACTAGGACTGCGAAAGGACCCAGAAGTTTATCGGTCAAGTTGGATAAGTTTGTTTTACATGGAATATTTTTTTCCTTTTGTGGTCATCCGCAGGTAAGAGGCGGAATGAAAGTGGCATATATCTTTCTTGCCTCGCTGCTCTCGACGAAAACACTGTGAAAAAAGTTTTTGGTATCGTTGGAAATTGGGGAAACGGTAAACAAGATTTTTTGCCAAGTTTATTTAATTATCCGTGACGAGCTTATTTTATTTGCCAGTATCTTTTATGGTCTTTTCACTTTGAGTCAAGAACTGTTATTGGAGCTTAAGCTCTTAAGAGTTCTTAAATAAATGAAAGTGGTCCTAAGATTTATTCACATAAGTTGCTGATTTACTTCTCATGTGAGTAATCTGGTCATGAAGAATTTTATATCTATACAGATAAATAAAATTGAAGTGTCTGTTTGTAATGTCAAAATAACTGCTTTTTACTAAATGCGTATGAAATATATACGGTACTTGTAAGAAAAACACAGTTTTTGAATTTTTGTCTGTCTGTTTATTTGCTCTGGCTAATCTCCGAAACGGCTAGACTGATTTTGACGGGACTTTTACTGGCAGATAGTTGATATTATAAGGAGTAACTTAGGCTATTCTTATTTTGGAAAATTAATTAGGATTCCGCTCAAAAAAATTAAAACGTACCTACGGGCATGCTAAATGTTATGCTAGATATCAATAAAATTTTATTTCAGGCCCTCTACTGAAAATATTTCTTTTCATTGTTTTATTAAAATTAATTAACGTTGTCTTTACGTAGATATACTCGTAGATATAAAATTGTCGGTCATATTTTCAATTTTCTAAGTGAAGTCGAGACGAATAAAGTAAAGTGCTGCATGCGGTGAATTTTGAAAAATATTTTGTTTATTTATTACCAAGATGATATTAGTAGAAGAAATGAGGCATTCCATTTTAAATGTTTTTCAAGTCCATTTCGAAAAATTTACAAAATTTAGGTATATTACAAATTTCACAAAAAATAATAATAAATGAGATCAAAATTATACATATTACGTATGGGTACATTAACTTAATATATTAAGGTTAAAACCAATAAAAACTTAATAAAAAAATATTTACAGAAATAAAAAACGCGACTGCAGAAAAAGAGAACTAAACATAATATAACGTGTTAACGAAGGAAGAAAGTATTAAGCAGTTGAAGACATATTACATATAAGGTCGGATATACACAATACATATAGCTATTTTTCCGGATGTTTTCACAGATTTACCTTGATTTTTGGTTTCCGACGTTTCGAATGCTTTACAGCTAACATAATCACGAGAGAAACTAAGATTTGAACGTCTCAAATTATTATGTATGTAGTTGTTACAGACAGCATCCACAATTTTGAAAATCTTTATATAATTTTGAATAATAATAATTACCAATAAATCAGCCCTAGATCATTGTGGACGCGATTGATTACCTACTTTAACAGCTACTAATATAAATATGCAAATAGCAATCCTCTGAGGCGTAAAGGTCAAGTTATAGGGTATAAACTTAAAGCGATCGGTACAAGGTAAAATAGTGGGTGGGTAATATATTACAGACAAAAAAAAAGGTTGCTTTGTGAATTTTGTATTATTACCGTAATCATCGCTATCGTCTAAGCAATATATCAAAAAAGATCCTATGTGTCAGATAGCTTGGCTATTAAGTAAAATTTGATAATTATTATTTTACCTCAAGGCGGAGACCAGCTCGGTACAGCAATAAAAAATTCTTCAAGTATGCCGCTGTAAGGTACTTACATTTACTAATAAAATTGAAGAAATGGCATTAAAATTTCAATAAATTATGTATTGTACAAGATATAATAATAAGATAAAAGATAAAATCATTTGTATTCTGCTATCAATGCTTATGATAAAATTGTAGAGGGTTTCTGTTACATATTGTATAACGCCGGCGTGTCCACGGTCGTGGAGGGATTAAAGATAGTTTTACTTAAAATGTGACATACCTATCAACCACCTCCCGCAAAAACTTCTGGGTATATCTATTTTGATAGGAATTAAGCAAAATCTTGTGATAATTATTACAGTAAGTACATAAAAACTATGCATATATCAAAAATGTAATTAATAACTCATTATTCTCTTTTTCTAGGAAAGAACGAGTACCTAGCGTGGAAAAAATATTACATGTAAGTAAAGAAAAGTAAATTATTTTGTATAAAGTAGGGCCCTCATCCGAGCGAAGCGAACAATTATGTAAGTCACTGATGTAATAATTATATAGTAAAACATAAAAATTAGCACATATATATATATATATATATATATATATATATATATATATATATATATATATAAATAAATAATATTTCAATGTTCATCCCCATTTTCTCCTTTAAGAGACGATTTCCGGGATAAAAAGTACGCTATGTCCTTCCCAAGATATCAAACTATCTTCTTACCAAATTTCATCTAAATCGATTCAGTAGATCCAGAGATTACCCCCTAGAACGTCACAAACTCACAATCTCACAAACTCACAAGCTTTACCTCTTTATACTCGTAATGCTAGTATATATTAGTAATTGAGAGTAACATTTATCAGTAATAGAAATTGTGGATGTTAGAAATAGTCATTGAACAAAATAGCAAAAGTAATTAAAAATATAAATGGTCAAGAAATGAGATGAATTTCTTCATAACAGAACATTACCCCTATATCAGATATCTTTTTAAAACCCACTGGACATCTTTTTTACACTCTATCCACATTTTCACCGTAATTTTAGACCTTGAATTCACTGTATAGAGGCCATCTTATTAACCTTATACGTACATATGTACATATGTATATTGGAAACGAACCAAGCCAAATAACTTCACAAGTAAAACGCTACTTTAATTATTTAACGTGTTTCGAAATTTACTGCGCGAATTAATTACGAAAAGTTAAACACATTATTTATCAATATCGACTTTGAGTGTGCTTTATAATATATAATTGAATATTGTTATTTTATTAACTGAGCGTAAGCCCCGCGAGGTAAGTATTAATTTATCTTTTTATCAATTATATTATTTTGCTCATTGGTCAGATAAAATTATTTTTTTTTATTTTGATTGGTTTGAGTAGATGACTCACTAAGACTAGCCTACTGTGCAGGAGATATTATAGTCCACAAGTGTATTTGCAGACACAAGTGCACTCCCTATTCACTCTCAAATTCCGATAGGATGAAAGTTCCACACGATCTGTGAGAGATCGGGCGCAGACCCGTAGAAACACCGCCAACTTCCCAACTCCGTCATCACGGACATACACGGACTTTCTTAACAGAAAGACTCGATAACTTTTGGCCCGACCCGGAACTCGAACCCAGGACACCAGATATGCAACCGTGTACGGTTACGTAACACTGTAAAATTGTGGCTGGACTACAGTCCAGTACGTGTTAATAGAGCTGAATGATGACGTAGTCCGAAAGTAGAGAGGAAGAGTTCATCTTTAATGACCAAATACTACTTGAGTAAATTGTCAAAATTGGGGTCAAATCAAATCGATTCTTTAACAATGAGCCCTCTTACGTTACAGTTGATGAAAAGCGAGTTTTAGTTTTTATGTTTATGATTGTTATTTAGGTTTAGTTGAGTTTTCTATTGTAAAAAATAATTGAAACAGCATGACAAAATTAAATGTCGGATAGTCATCGTATACTTTTGTTACAAATCTATGAATAAAATTAAAATGTGACTGAATACGAAATGAGTTAATTTTAACAATGTAATAATTGAATTTATTTGTCTTTCTTTATTCAAATATTCTAATTGTTTTAGGCATAGTTTTCCAGTAGATATAAGAAAACGTATTATATTTAATATTATATGCAAAAAAATCTCAGACGGAAAATGGCTGTGACCAGTAAAAGCAAATCAATTTTTAATTTACCGCAAACCGCAAATGTCAAACACAGAACTTTTCAATATAAACCAAGCAGAAGTGATTGAATATATTAAATTCATATTTTTCACTTCATAAGAAAGAGATGATAGGTGTCCTGTCAGAATCTATAGTATTATGATATGCATTAAAAGGAAAATTTGCTATTTTTTTTAATTTATCTATATGAATAAAAAGTCCTTTTTGTGGGGAAGCACAGCAAACACTTGACGTTTTTGGGTATTTTTTTCTATAGGATTTTTTCCAAATTCACAGACAGTGGTATCTTAGAGGCAACTCGCTCGCTTGGGAGACCGAGTGAGATAGGTAAATTCTATTCACATATATTTTTTACTCAATTTTTATGCATAATTTATTCATAGAGAGATTAATGAGCTGTCTCGACCCGATGCTAACATGAATGGTAAATAACATTTTGGAGTGACCAAAACTATTATCCATATTCTTATTTATCTTACATTATTATGAATACTTACATATTAATGTCTCAACATATTTATTTATTATATTTTTAATAAATATTGGATATATCAGGAAAAACCTAATATATTATTATTATTATTATTATTATTATTATATAAAATAATACACTATCTGTAAGTAATGTATAGTGTACACGATTCCAATATCGTGTACACTGTACATTACTTTATCACATCTACAAATACGTGATTAAAATTTTTGTCTAATCTAGCCTTTCATACTGACTGATAATTAACTCATTTAGTGTTTTACTAAGTAACTAACAAGCTACCTTGCTTCCCTCGTGTCTGCATGGTCCTTGCATGATAAACAATAACCTATCTGTTACTTCAGTTCTCTCCCCTAATGTTCCTACCTACCTACCTTATCGTGGTGAGAGGGCTTATCAGCGTCCGGCAATCAAGGGACTCCAGCGATGCTTCTGGTACTTCTCTGATAGCATAGTGGATCATGGTAGCAACTCTTTGGTTGTTGTGGTCTGGTTGAATGCGTAAGTGATTTTGCAACACCTCATAAAGATGGAAAAGTTCCATCGAGTTTTAGAAGTTAGTTAGGTTAGTGGTGTTTCTTGGCAGTGAGTCATGAGACTTATATGGTATAAACACTTGCTGGTGGTAAACGTAAATGTATTTCCCAATGTTAAAATAAGGTATGACCTTATTTTAATATTGAACCTATCTGTGTACTAAATTTCATCCATATCAGTTCAGTCATTTCACACACATTTACATACAGGGAATAGAATGCGAATGTTTCGATGGGATATACATGTGTTTGTTTGTTACTACTTTATGATGAATCGACTGGGCGAAATAAACTTACTATTGGTATAGTAAATAGATACACTTATTATTGGTATGTAAAATCAGCGAAAAATCTAGTGTCTATATTATATTAAAAATATAAAAAAATATCTATGGATGCGCCCGAGTGACACAAGGCTAAGTAGCTAGTTTTATGTACATAGATAATTTTTTGGAACAGGCATAGAGTTAAAACAAAACTTTGTATCATTATAAAGCTCTACATCTATAGAGTTCATGATTAGTGATTTTAAAGCGAAGAGAAAGGCAACTATGAAAATACGCTATTAATGCTGTATATACACAATACTGTATTTTGGGATCCATTTAAACTTGATACATTCGTAAGCACCTTCATTTTGAGGTATGGATTTCGGATATTACGGATCCGAAGTGTTATTTATGACTTTGAGTAGCGAAGTAAGCTAGAAATCGATGTAATAGCTTTTACAGCTTTATGTACTATAGGAAAAAATTTTAAATACATTTAAACATAGTAAAAATTGCAATAGTGTTGGTAATTTTGCAGTATTTTGTTGAAGACTAGCGACTGAGATTCCCTTCGCTTGAGTCTTAGGTTGTCATCCCTAGGATCTTTTTGCCATATAATTTTTTGCTTAAGTTCAAACTGTTCAGACAGCGCACGTCAATAAACTAACTCTATTGCAACTTTTCTTCTGATTTCAATGAAAGTTATTTAATATTTGACCTAAAACCCATTTTGATTTGATTAAAAAATAACCTATAACACTTGACGGTAATGGAGTTTCCTATTAGTTAATTTTTTTTAAATCGGATCAGTAGTTTCAGAGATTATCCCCTACATACAAACTTACAAATTTTACCTCTTTACAGTATTAGTGAAGTTTTGAAAGAATTGCTTAATACGTCGAAGGTTACCGGTTTCACTTACTCATGGTGTGAACGTTTATAATTACTAATTTAGAATATAATAGGTACATTTAAAAAAATAGTGCATGTAACCTTTACGCGCGGTTGAAGTAAAACTTCTTTGGCGCTGTAGCAGATAATTAAATTATTGAAACAAATTTAAATATAAATATAAATTGTTTTTTATAAAATTATTAGTAATAAATATTTATTTATATAAATAATGATTATTATGAAAACATAAATAATACATATTTTATTAAATTACTAATTAATATGAATCTCACTTCCGCGATACTCGTTTTTCCAATATATTGACAAACCCATCAGTCAGCCTTAATAAGTTTTTCTCCAAAAAATAAGATTGCAGTAGTAATAGTAGAGTAGTTTCATAGAAGCAATAAAACAAACATATTATTATACAGGAATTGTAAAATAAAATTTATATATTTCAATATAACATGAAGCTGTTTTTGTATGCTTTATGAATAAAATGTAACATTTAATAGGCTTTTAGAGCGCTTTGTTCTGAAAGGGTCAAATTGTTTATCTTTTTCTGGCAAATGACTTTTTAGGGTTCCGTAGTTCCAAACTAAATAGAACCTTTATATGAACGCTTGTGGTTATTCCACAGGATATTTAAGTTATAATTTATACATTTAAATAACATTTTACTTGATTGCTGTCTGTACATATTTGAGAAAAACTATTATTGGGAGTGTTTATTAACGTAATAGAACCCAAAACAACGATTTCTTAGAATTTGTGACTGATTGTCTGTTTGTCTGTGCCTTTGTGTGCGCTAATCTCATAAACGGCTGAATCGATTTGGGTGTGGTTTTTATTTATGTATTGTGGTAAGCTTTACTAAACATTTAGTATTGTTTTATTTCAATCGATTTATAGATAAAAAAAGTTATGTCAATTTAAAGAATAACCTAGAGACGAACTCGAGTGCAGTGAGGATGAGTCGTTAGTTGGTTATATGTTCAGAACTAGGAGTCTCAATGAAAAATGTATCTATTAGTGTATAAATTAATGAATTCTAATAAGCATTCTTATACAAAATGCTATGCCATAATCGTTGAAGAACATAAATAAGAATGATATTATTTTTCTATGACATAATCATTTTTGCTATTTCAATACAATTTTTTATTAAATTAAATTAAAATAAATTTCTATCTTTCAAATTAGTGACATTTCTCTAAGTTTTTGGAAGTTATACCAGAAATAAGAAAAAAAAACAAATGAATATTTACAAAAAAAATTACTTTTAAATATTTTAACAGTAATAAAACAAGAACGTTTCGATATGATTATACTACTACTGTTATGAAAATACACAATTCTGTGCTGAATTCAGAATATTGTCTCTTTTCTCTTTCAGACGTCTTGAATAATATAAGACAGTTACTAATTAAGACTGATGTTGAAATTTTCTCTCCATATTAAAAGCATCCAACTGTACTTAGGTTTTGTAAGTAAACTTTTATTATATATACTAGGTACAAGATTTGTTCATTATATAATAATATTATAAATGCGAAAGTAACTCTGTCTATCTGTCTCTTACGTTTTCACGCATAATCCGCTGAACTGATTTAGATGAAATTTGGTTAATGATAGTTTGAGACCCTAGGATAGTTCTTATCCCAGAAATTATCCCAAATGGCGGCGAAAACGGGGTTGAAATTTTGAATGGGGAATCAATCGTTTCTCAAGTAAGGGATACAAGACTCATCATACCTATCTACCTACTCGTATATATAGTCTATTATTCCATACTAAGCATCAAACTTATCTATGGATAAGCCCTAACGGAGCGAAAGCGAGTTGCTAGTATATTATAAATACTAGAATAATAGATTTAAGTAATCTTTTTAAAAACCAAAATAAAACGTGCTTTTAACTAACTGCTAAATATAGAATTCATAAAATATCGTTCTATCAGTTTTTGAAGAAACCCTCAAATTTCTTGTTCCATCATCAGATTTCATATATAAGTTTCTCATTCACACAACAGAAGTGGGTTTAAATCGTCTAAAAAATGTTTGAAGACTTGATTTTTTTTACAAATAAAGTTTACAAAAAGCTTGTTAAAACAAGCTTTTTTTAAGAACATATATATTTCTGTACTTGAGTACAGTTCCTCTATTAAAATAATGGTACTATATTGCATTACTAACTTGCTGCCAAGCACTGTCGTTAGTACGCTTGTTTTGAAAGAAGAGTGAAGTGGGTTCAACTCTTGGGTTTCCCACGTATTACATTTTTATGTCTGAATTCTATTTTAAATATAATAAAAATTTCTAATACGGTGAAGGAATATGTCGTTAAATTGCATGTTTTAACGAATTTAAATAGATTTCTATACAAATCAATGTGCGCCAACCAGCATTTTAGATGTATAGTGTATTTCTTAAACCCATGACATTAAGAACATGTCAATGCCCAGCTGTGGGACATCAAAAGCTAAATTATTACCACCAAATCATTTGGCAGCAAGTGTTTTAAAATAAATAACAAATTTTGAACCGGAAAAACGAGTGTATGAACGTATCAAGTTAAATAAAAGCTTATAAATACACTCGTATTATCATCGTTTGTTCTTTGTTTTTTATATACATTAAAATACACAATAAATACCCACCCTTTGTTATATTTTAATAATTAATACAAAAATAGGTTTTTTCTCTAGTTTAAACATGTTACTATTTTATCTTCATTTCAATACATTGGAAACGGATATTGTATGGAAACAAACGGTACTGCATTATATATGGCCACCATAATGGCAAAATTATGCAAAATATTCTATTGATAGTTGTTTTAGTTTGCTTATACAACACTAGCTTTTATTTCTTGCTTCGCCTACATTTTTTTTACATACATTTTTTTCCATAAATGGTACTTATCTTTACATTCAGTAAAATATATTTAGTAAAAGCCAATAAAAATAACTTATACATTATAGCCTGCATTATAGACTAGCGGCTTACCCTCGCTTCCCTCGGGTTCGCCTCTAGGAGAACAAAATAAATTTATCCCACGGGAACCGTACATTTTTGCGGGATAAAAATAGTATATGTGCTATTTCAAATTATAATCTATCTCTGTAAAAAAATTCATCTACATCCGTTCAGACGTTCTGGCGTGATTAAGTAACAAACATCCAAACATCCGTCTAAAGTCTAAACTTTCACATTTATAATTTCTTTATTTTCAACCTAATCAATACCATAGCACCTTGTAATAAACCCACAAATCTTCAAATTATCATCATACACTTACGATCATTTCGTAAATTTTATAATATTTATTATAAAATTAATCTTATAATAAAAAAATATAAAGCATTTTTTCCCGTTGTTGCTTTGTGAGCTAAATTGTTATGTTTTGTTTCTGTCTGCTTTGGAGAATTTCGCCAATCATTCTTAGCGCAGTTAAAATTATTTAATTTTTTTTTTTATATTATTTCATAGGTTAACACTTAAAATATTGAATTAATCTATATGTACTTAACAAAAATAAGACACTCCGTACGAAAAATTTCTTCTTCGCGCATAATTTTTGTAACTTTTAAATACACATTGCGGCATTGTGAACGTGTTTACGTTTGCAGTGTTTGAATAGAACTATTCGAAATATACGCTCACTTTGCAAGTGAGCTGATATTTACCGAGACGGATTTCTTACGCCGATTCGATATCTAGTAGTATTGTTGATCGAAGCCTAAGCTCTAAATAATATGCACGGACAAACGATGACATAGTTTACGAGGATTTGGATCCTGAATTTTACTAGCCGTTATTCAGCAGATATTTGCTTTAGTGCCTGCGTTTGAATCTAGACTTCCATAATAATTGATGGCTGTTTCAAAGATAGAACTGTAAAATATAATTTAATATGTAATCGATTGTTTTCATTTAACTATATATACTCGTATGTTATGATTATTATAAAAGTATTCTACATATATAATAAAATTCTAACTGAGTCGAATCTGTACATTAAATATTTTTTGGAAATTCTTATTGAAATAGTCATTATTATCGATATAGAGATCGAATCTATAGTTTTTAGAGTTTTTGTTTTTCTCTCTGTCTGTCTGTATGGGAACGCATCTCGAGAAAATCACTGGACGGATTTCGATGAAATTTGGTATGGTGGTGATAGCTGGTTATCCGGGTCAACATGTAGGATAATTTTTACTGCAAGAAAATATCTCATCACTGAGAAATCTATACTGTTAAAACGTAGAGACGAACCCGAGTGGAGCGAGGGTGAGTCGCTAATTTGTACATATACATATAGTTTGATATTTTAGCTGTCAGCAGATTTGAATGATTCATACAAATTTCAACAAAACAAAACCACCACATAGGGTGGAATAAGTACTTTTAAAGTCAATGTAACTTTTTTAAGTCATTAATGACCAACTTCAATAATAAAGAGTTATTAAATCCAAATGTTTATACCTATTGCTTAGAGTTCTGCTAAAGGCAAAAACAGAACTACTGTTTTGTCGTGGCCTATGTCTGTCCATCTGTCTGTCTAAGCCATTTTACTCGGACACTATTTAGAGCTATATTTCTGATAGGTAAATGGTGTCTCATGTGAACCATCAACCAAATCAACGAATAAAGACTTATACCTTTATTGAAATAGATATTTGGAAGGGTCTGAAGGTTTTTTTTTATTTAAGCCAATTGTTACCGAATTATTTGTTAATCGACTTTCAAAAAGGAGGAGGTTCTATGTTAGTTTGTATGTATGTTCCTTTTTTATGTATGTTCACCGATTTCTCGGAGACGGCTTGACCGATTTTGCGATACCGATTGACAGTATTTTATTAAGGTAACGTCACGAAGTGGTCCCACCATTTTTTTCTAAGGTAAACATTGTAAAATTAATTCATAACATTATTAGATAACGGTAATGAGTTAAAAGATAACGGTAAATTATTCAACTTATTGCCGGTATTTTTTTTGAGTAATAGTTTTAGTTATAGATTTTTATTTATTTTTAATAAGTGTTCGTTGATTCGTATAGTGTATCAAAATAAAAATATTTTTTTTAAACGTACGGACTGACTTTCAAAGTTGATTAGCTAATATTTTTTATTATATAATTTATTATATTTCATATTAAATGTTATATAATAAGCTACATCATTCAATTTCTATTTTACATCTACAAAGGTAAAGCTAGTAACACATAACAGTCGGTTCTCAGATTTTGCTAATTATCCTTGTTTATCACAGAGGATGTACAGTAGTTAGAATTTATGTTAATATTTCCTCCTTATCACTGTTGAATCTAGGCTAATTGCAAACTTAGGCAACGTAATCTAAATATACTGAAAATTTATGGACTTTTTAACTTTGCTAACTACTATATGTAAAAGTGACAGTTTGTGTGTATGTATGTTTGTTACTCCTGATACAGCTGGGCCGATTTAGATGAAATTTAGTTCACAGATAGGTTATGATCTTGTGTAATACATCTTTCTATCTATATATGTCATAAAATTCTAACTAAGCCCAATCTGTACATTAAATATTTTTTGGAAAATATTATTAAAAAATTCATTATTATCGATACAAAGGCCGAATCAATAATTTTTAGTATTTTTGTCGGTCTGTCTGTGATCACATCACGGAAAAACCACTAGACAGATTTTGATGAAATTTGGTATGATGGTAGCTGGTTGTCTAGGTCAACATATAGGACACTTTTTACTGCGGGAAAATATCTCATCTCTGAGAAATCTATACTAAATGCTATAAGGCTATAAGTTACTTAGGAATGCACCAAAACGAAACGTGAGTAAAACCCTTGTATTACATACAATTTCTTTTTTTTTATAAGTAACAGTTTAGTATAATCTGATTGATAATGTAGAAGGAGTTATTAAAGTAAAGTGGTAGACATTAGTAAGGAATAATTTACTTGAAGGATATACAATCATTCATTTCATTTATGTATATTCTTAAAAAAAAAAACTTTTAAAAGTCCCCGATAAATTATTAAAAAAATAGCTTTTCGTGATTTCAAAATCTTTGTATCTCTTTTCTTTAAACATAAAGTTTATCGAGAAACTCATGGGCTTACATTCATATCCTACAACAAATTTTTACTAAATTTTATGTTTAACTTTTTTTAACTTTTAATTTTTCACAATCCCACATAACTAAGTTGTTAATGTTCTTTCATTTTGCAATACATTTTTTCGTCAAGTGAGAATAATACTTAGGTATTCGTTGGTTAGGAGACACGTCTTACCATTTGCTGACTAGACATGTTCTAATGATAGTAACTTTTACATGTTATGTACATACTCGTATGTAGGTGTCTTAGACATCGCAAAGAGAATGCTGCAGCTTTGGTATTTTGATACTTTGCTACTTGAAAGCACGATGTTATATTATATAACAAAATTTAAAGTGTAGATCATAATTATACTATATCCTTTATGGCGTATAAATAAAATTTATAATAATTTTTCTATTTCAAACTTAATATATTATGTACTAGCGGCTCACCGTCACTTTGCTCAAGTTCGCCTCTAGAAAAACAAAAACAAATCTATCCCACGGAACCATACATATTTCCGAGATAAAAAGTAGCCTATATGTTATTCTGATGTAAGAGCTATATTATTGTAAAGTTTCAATAAAATCCATTAAGTAATTTTGCGTGAAAGAGTAACAAACATCCGTACATCTATACATCCTCAAATCTTTCGCCTTTATGTTAGTAAGATCTATATTGTATGTAATACCAAGATATATTGAATTTATATATATATATATATATATATATATATATATATATATATATATATATATATATATATATATATATATATATATATATATATATATATATATATATAACTTAAATATTTGCGCTTTACGATCTTTAATTTTGATAATTAATATTACTGCGAAGGTCCTATAAAGGATACTACTGTAAATAGGTAACTCATAGAAAAAGAAATATTTGTTTGTAGAAAATACTGTGACCTAAAACCAATCGTGTTGTAAAGTTCCTTTATTCAAACGCTTCAGAAACAGATGTATAATTTTATAAGTTTTAATTAGAGTGTATTTTTTATTTCTATTTCATACTATATATGTGTATTCTTAAGTGTATGTCTCACATTAGGGGTAATAATAAATAAATAAATATTTTGGAACATTAACCGCAGCATCATCTAGTTCCATGGCAAGCTACGAGACTTGTGTTATGGTTACCAGATAGTTGATACACTACATATACATAACTTTAAATACATACATGTTATAAATCACACAAACGTATTAACCCAGCGGGACTCGAATCTGCGACCTCTGGCACAACAAGTAGGGTCACTACAAAATAAGCCAAACGTATCGTCGAATCTCCTATACAGACGCGAAAACATGTAGAAGTTGAACCAAAAAGTATTGAAATCCATTCATATATTTTAAGGTTATAATATCACAGATAAACATATACTCGTGGTCATAGAGTCATAATATAACGAATTTTATAAATGAAATACAGAATTAGCGACTCATGATACTATCAGATTTTTTTATATGAAACTACATTAGACTGCATTTATAAATAAAATTATGTTTATTATTCCTTCACGCTATAATGGCTGGAGGAATTTCTATGTAATATATAACATCATGTAATGGCATATACTTGCGCATGACCGCAAAGCCTGGAAACATAAGGCCTTTGCCCAGCAGTGGGATGATGTGGGCTAACTATAACTGTACAGTAAACAATACATATACTATGGCCTGAAGTAAGGCACCCGAGAGGAGCGAGAATAAATTGCTAATCTATACATGTAATAAAATTTTAACTAAGCCGATTCTGTACATTAAATATTTTTTTTGGAAAATATTATTGAAATAGACATTATTATCGATACAGAGGTCGAATCTATAGTTTTTAGAATTTTAGTTTGTCTATCTGTCCGTCTGTCTGTCTCTCTATCTGGTTGTCTGTCTGTCTCTCTGTCTGTCTCTCTGTCTGTCTGTCTATCTGTGACAGCATTATGGAAAAACCACTGTTAGCATTTTGAAATTTGGTATAATGATAGCTGCTTGACCGGGTCAACATATAGGATACTTTTTACTGCGAAAAAACATATCATCTCTGAGAATCTACACTAAACGTTAAAGGGACGAACCCGATCGAAGCGAGGGTAAGTCAATAGTGTAAAATAAATTGATTCCATATAGATTTATTTATCCAACTCAATATTTAATATTTAACGTACCATACACACAGACAAACTCATATCTAAGTGGATGCAATATAGCTATATCTAGTACCTACATACATTCAGGCTTTAGGTATTCAAACGTATATTCGTCGGTGCGGACTGGCTAGAGTCCAGCACAAGGTGCTATTCGGGTCGTTCATTAAGATGCGGGCTTGTTAAGCGTTGTAAACGGCAAGTAGGTAATCCCTAAGTTGGAAATGGGCGAGTAACATAAATTTTTGTACTAAATCTACTACTTGTTAATGTTTGCGTAATAATTTAGCTCTAAAGATTATAAAATTACAAGAAACTCAATGGCATTCTCTCTGATATAGGTTATGTTATATAACAGACTTGTTATAGCGTGTGACTGCTTCCATAGAACGTCAATAAATAATAATAATAATAATCTTTATTCAACTGACCAGTGACTCATTATGGTTAGTAAACAATAATTCTTAGAGACTAGGTTAGTTATATTATTACATATATTTTTTTAAGTTAATGTTACAATACACACGAATCACCGCTGCACCATTCCGTTTGAAACGGCACAGTAACGATTTATATATATGCAATCCAGTTTATTTGCTATCATGCTCAGAATTCTGTTGGCACTACCCCGTACTCTACCAGAGACCCACACGTTTTTCTCGTGAGGGCGTAAAAACAATCAACACGCGCTTCAGCGAACATTCCTGAGGCGCTGCAGTATCGAGGTAGTCCCAACAGCACCCTGAACGCGTTATTGTATTGAACGCGGAGAGCACTATAAGATTTTTGAGTATATCCTGCCCATAGGCTGCACGTGTAAAAAGATGTACAATATGCTCTAAATAATGTTATTTTAACGTTGGGTGAACTACGTGCAAACCTACGAGCAAGCATATTCGCTCTCAACGACAATGCTCTCCGCTCCCGTTGAATATCAGTATGTTCAATATCAGTATAAAATGATATACAAAAATATCGTAGTTCTCTAGTAGAATATTTTAAATCAGTTTATTTGTTTTAGGGTTATTATACTCGTATACAAAAACTAATTAACTTTTGTTTTGTTCTGGCTAATGCAAAATACGACTGTCATTTGTAAATGCACATTGTTTCATTAACAATGTAAGTTGCTATTGCAAATATGATATATTATGTTAGCTTTATGAATGAGTTATATTTTCAGAAGGATTTAGATTTTAGATTTTAAAGTTTCAACATAAGCGTATGTTGTAGCTTTCACGTTGAAACGACTGAACGGTTTTGATTAAATTTAGTTCACAGATAACCTATGACCTAGAGTAACTCATAGGCTGTTAAGCAACTAAAGATATACGCGAGTAAATCGAGGCTAGTGTTAGTTTTTAATGTAAACAATAATTTATTTTGAAGTAATACTTTCTTAGGTTTACGTAAATATTTGACATTTTAAAAACAATTTTTTCGGATTTTTTCGCGGATTTATTTTGATTTTTGGTTCTCGACGTTTCGAACGCATTACAGCAATTATAGTTTAAAACAAATCACTTAGCTTTACAATGATAAGTCTTCGCCAGATAAATAGCAATGTGTTATCTATACTAATATTATAGAGGCAGATTTGTATGTTTGTTTGAACGCGCTAATCTCAGGAACTACTAATCCGATTTGAAAAATTATTTTTGCATTAGATAGCCCATTTACTGAGGAAGGCTATAGGCAATATCAACAAATCAGGCAGACTTCCATACATTATTACTAATAGCATAAGGACAAAAAAATTTTTTGTAGTTTTAGAGCGAGTGAAGCCGCGGGTTCTGCTAGTACAATATATGAGAACGATAAATCAGTTGTAATAAAAAATAATAGTTCCATCAAACTTATGATATCCAAAGTTTGATACCATTGCTTCCCCTAAAGTTTTAAGCCCGTTGAAATTTGCAGTCCATTTTTATTATTGTAAAGTTTTTATACTGGAAACTTATATTTTATACTTACTATAAAAAAGCTGGTTTCTATTTTTATTGACGCGAAAAAAAGGTTTTATGATCTTTTTTATAACTTCAATATTATTTAAAAAATCAGTTTAATAATCTGGTACTTAATAAATTAAATTTAGTTTTAACATGAATGTGGGATTTAAATTTTAATATTATTACAAGCTGAATAAATCAAAAAAAGTATAATTCCAAAAAAAAAGTTTTTTTTTTAGAACTACATGCTATGACCCTTATGACATATGATTAACACCTCCAGGTAAATTTCTAAAAAAAATAATTAAATTTCTAAGAAATCTATTGTTAACTGTAACGCCGGCGTGTCCGCGGTCGTGGTGGGATTTCAATAAATATTCTTACTCTTCTCAGAATTGAGCTTTATCGAACTAATACTATAAATGCGAAAGTTTGTGAGGATGTATGATTTTTGTTACTCTTTCACGCAAATACTACTGAATGAATTTTAATGAAACTTTATAATAATGTAACTTCATAATACATAGGCTACTTTTTGTCCCGGAACGGTTTTATACGGTTCTCGTGAGATAGATTTAGTTTTGTTTTTCTAGAGGTGAACCCGAGCGAAGCGAGGGTGAGCCTCTAGTATCTCATATAGCAAATGAAAGCACAAGTACACGCTAAAAATGTTATAAATTTTTCAACAAAAAAATATCATCTTCTATTTATTCGTTAGTTTAACATAAAACCCCAGACTTATTAAGGTAGAAAACTTGAAACGCAAAAGACTTTGTCACCAACTATACGTAAACGTGTAACGTACGTAAATAAGCTGAGGTATGAAAGAAGACTCATTTGCCGAGAGTGTTTCACTCGCGTTGACTAAAGGTCCCATTTGTTAGACCGCGATGAGTTTGCTGAGGTATTGTTAAGATTGAGACACACTGGGATATAAAAATATATTAAAAAATTTAATTTACCGCCTCTACCTTATAAATGACTAGCGACTAACCCTTGTTTTGCTCAAGTACATCCTTAGGTGCCTTTTTCTAGTGAAGCCCTTAAGTGGTGAGTTATCTAGATCATAGTCTATCCATCTATGTAGTAAATTACATCCAAATCCGACCAGGCCTTTAAACGTGACATAAAATCTCCTCACTACATAATATTATAAAACAAAGTCCCCCCGCCGTAAATGTCTGCCTGTCTGAACGCGATATACTCAAAAACTATCAAACGAATTTTCATACGATTTTCACCGATAGACGGAATGATTTATGAGCAAAATTTAAATGTATAATTGACTAAGGTTTTGTGTATATTGGTGAAATATGACAATGATTGTTGAAGATGTCGGAAAAAATGATACCTACTGGGACTTTTAATGGCGTGCGCCACGTAAACTAATAGAGTTATATGAAAACAATGTGTTACAAATTGTAACTAAGCCGAATCTGTACATTAAATATTTTTTGGAAAATCTTATTGAAATAGACATTATTATCGATACAGAGGCCGAATCTATAGTTTTTATAATTTTTGTCTGTCTGTCTGTCTGTTACCGCATTACAGAAAAATCACTGGAGGGATTTTGATGAAATTTGGTATGGTGATAGCTGGTTATTCGGGTCAATATATAGAATACTTTTTACCGCGTGAAAATATCTCATTTCTGAGAAAAAATACAAAAACTGCAATGTAAGAGTATACTAATATGTAAAACCTAAGAATGTAGATTTTGGTCATCTGAACGCGGGTGAAGCCACGGGCAATGCTAGTATTCATTAAAGAAAGGCGAAAATTATACAGTATTAATTATTAATTCACAATTTTTAAGAAGACAATGTGAACTATATTACTATATTCTTTTATATTTTTTTAAACATTATTTTTCTTCCCCTTGAAAGCTTATTTTTTCTTTATTATAATGAAATCCTATTTCATTATATTAATATTTATTATTTACTTATGACAGCAATGAGAAAACTCATCAACTCATTAATATTTTTATACTGTTTTAAAGCATTATGGCCTAAGAGCCTGTGAACGCCAGACCTTCGTCATTTTATAAAAGCTGAAAGTTTATCAGCGCATGCTCCCAACACAGATAAGAACGATGGACCATTATGAAGTTCAGGCTATGGTGGCTTTGGCAGGTACACGGTACTAAAGGTGTGTAAAATACCGATCTAAATTCGACTAATAATAAAGTGGGATTTTTGGTATTACCTTCAGAATATTATTAAAAATCACGTCATTCAATGCCAGACACTTAACATCGTGGCAAACCCTTGCCAGACACCCTTTTCATGAAATCATAATTCTACTTACGTTATAGTATAAAAGCTGATTTTTATATATAATACTTGGATAATAATTAGATGATTTATAAGACTGCTAGCATAGCATTTCCATCGCCAATCCTCTCCGTTTCGACGTGAAAGAAGGACAAATAAACAAACAAACAAACGAATAAAACAAACAAATAAACACACTTTCACATTTATAATATTAGTATGGACTTTGTTAGGTGTACACGAATAATTGGTGTTTTAAATAAAACTATCTTTTGGATTTTTTTGCGGATCCATTTAAACTAGTATAGAAATTCGACCATAATCATTATTGAAAATTTAAAGAAAACATAATATTATATGAAAAACAGAGGCGGAAAAGGTACTGAACCCCGTCGTTTGCAGGAAAAACAAAAATACAAAATTATAGTTTTATTTAAATCTAGCGACTCACCCTCATTGCACTCGGATTTATCCCTTTTACTTGTACATTTTAACGGATAGTATAAATTTCTGAGAGACGAGATATTTTGTTACAGGGAAAAATATCCTAAATTTTGACCCGAATAAGCAGCCAACATCATACTTTAACTATCCTGTGGTTTTGCCGTGATGCATTCCCAGACAAAAATACTAAAAACTATAGATTCGGCCTCTGGATCGATAGTAATGACTATTTCCATAAGATTTTCAAAAAAGTATTTAATGTACAGATTCGATTCAAAATTTGAATATATACATAGATTTCATGTATTTAAATAAAAAAAAACTTGCTCTTGTTGTATCTATCGCGCAATATAAATAATGTCCACGAATATTCGGTCTTCATACTACGCGCCATTACGATATTCCTATACTTTTTCCCTGACAGTTCTACAGTCCCGTGTAATTACCATGTGTTTCTCACTTTTTGAGAATTTACATTGAAAACGCAAAAACGCTAACGACTTGCTTGTATCGTTTATCTTTGTACCCTCTATGTTATTAAGTATATTCTTTAGCAATCAGGATGTATAACAATTTCATCGTTTTTTCCTACGTTTATATATGAAAAATAAAAAAATATATAAACTATTAAGAAAAATTGCAGATAAAAATTCCGTGTGATATTTTATTAGTATTATCCTTGCATGTATGTACTCGTATGTATTTAGCTCTTTTTAACGTCCCAATGCTGGGCATGGGCTTCCCTTCAATACGAGGAGTATCAGGCCATAGCCCACCACGCTGGCCAAGTCTGGCGGGTCTTCACATGTCTTTCGAAAACTTGCTAGGTTCTCTTAGACATGTAGGTTTCCTCATGATGTTTTCTTTCATGAAGTGATTTGGACATGGAAATATGACAGGTGCTCTACTCGGGATTTGAACCCGCTTCACTCGGATTCGCAAGTGAGCGCGGTACCACTGAGCTACCACTGCTACTACTGCCTGCCTTGCTTTTATATTGCTTTAATAAAATATCTGTTAAATGCCCTGTTTCTATTATTATTTATTATGCTTAGAAGTATCTTTGTTTACTATTGTTCCTTTCTACGTTTTGTTATTTCGTATGCCCTTGGGCGACCTACAACAAATAGGTCGCTCTTTTAGTAATAAAGCCACCTATAATTTCTTTTCCTGAACTTGTATAATGTATTTACTGTCTGACTGTATATGTATGTTTTTGCACATAACTAGCAAACCTAGCCAAAACTAGCATTTTTATGTTGCAGATAAGAAACATTAATATAAAAAATTAAAAAAATATAATTAATAATAATAATAAAATAGAAATCATGACTGTGTAACAATGGGTTGAGTAATCTTTTCCATAAGACTTTTTATTTAATTAAAAAAATATAATAAATTATTATAAAATCTATCTAGGAATTTAGTATAACAAAAATATATGAAAATCATTACTACTCTTTTGTATAGTTGAGTAAAATATACAATTTTTATTGCTTTCCTGAAATTCTCAGTTTTCACAGGACCCTGACTCGCAGGAAGTCACAAGTTTGATCGCCGCTCGTAAATATTTGAATAGGTTATGGAGTTGTTTATTTTGGACTGTACCGTTAAAGTTTGTACGCAAAAACACTTTCAAAAACTTTTTTTTAGGTACACTAAAATTAAAATATACGCATACGTGTTCTGAAATCGATAGAAAAAGATTTTCCTGTTATAATGTTCTATATAAAATAACAATATTTTTTTTACCTTGCTTCATTGACTGGATGATAACTCTATAGGGCCCGTAGCGAAAGCTGTAACAAAGAAAATATTTTTTTAATCCATACTTCCACACTTAATATTATAAATGTGAAAGTGTGTTTGTTTATTTGTTTGTTTGTTTGTCTTTCTTTGACGTGCAAACGGAGGGACGGATTGGCATGATTTTTGTGTGGACTTAGTCGGAGGGCTGGAGAGTGACATAGGCTACTTTTTTTCGCGGGAGATTATCTCATTCCCCCGGGAAAACACGTTATATTAACCCAGAAAATTATTTATGATCAAAGTTACTTCAAACTTAGTATTAATGCTCTTCAATGCAATTAAATAAATATATGTTTCAAAATTTTTCGAAATTCATCCCATAAAGGGGTAAAACAGGGGATGAAAGTTTGTATAAATCCTACTTTTTTAGTTTTTTTGTAGTTTTCTGTTTTAGCGCGAGCGAAGCCGCACGTTCTTCTTTTTCTCCCTGCCCATTTCCCAATCACTTGGGGTCGGCGCAGTACATCCTCTGTACTGCTGAAAGGATTTGGCAAAAGTTTTACGACCGGCCGCCTGCCTGACGTCAACCCTCCTTGGGAATTGAATTGCGAAGGCGCACGTTCTGCTAGTAATAATATAAACTTGAGGTTATTATAAAACGATAAAACTATTTTAAAACAAAACTATCTAATATCTATTCAGGGTTATGAATAACAATATGTTATTCTGATATATTTTTGTTTTCTATTAACAGATAATAATAGAAGGATGTTTTAGACCCAGAAAATATTTTAGGCAGATCCGGGACTCAAAAGTCATAAGGCCCAAAATAGCATACGACGTTTAGTAGATTATGTACGTAATAGGTATTATATTTTTACTAGCGGCTCACCCTCGCTTCGCTCGGGTTCGCCTCTAGAAAAACACTAATAGAGATCTATTAGTTCCCACGAGAACCGTTCATTTTTCCGGAATGAAAAGTAACCTGTTGTTTGACCGGCAATATAAGGTATCAGAATGTTAAATTTTACTAAATTAGGTGCATAAGTTGTTGTGTGCTGAGCTGTATAAGATACTATAGTTTTTTAACTATCCCACGGGAACTCTTTAATTTTCTGGGATAAAAAGTTTCTAAGATGTTGACTGGGCATATAAGGTACCACCATGCAAAATTTCATTTAAATCGGTCCAACAGTTTCGGAGATTAGCCCCTACAAACAGACAGAGAAACCAAAAAAATTGAAAAAAATCTGGATTTGTTGTATTTTTCTTGTTACGGGATGTAAGAAGATAACTGACTCGGTTTTTAGCATTTTTTTCTACGTACAGACATTCGACCTCTACAGTTTTATTATATATTTTATGGATAGAATAAATAACGTATAATAAAACAGTAATATATAATAATGAAAATAGTTATAGCGAGTGTACCTTAGGAGATAGACATATACTATTCAGAACTTTTCTATCGACCTTTTTAAGACTTACAATTTTCTTGTACAATGTTTTGATCTATCTCTTAAGGTTGAGCCAGCGTTAGCCATATAAATTTCGAAGGACAATTCGATAGAACCAGTTATTGTGTTATAAATATCTCATCGTTGCAATAATGCAGTATGTATGAAACTTCCTACAATGGATCGCGAAATCCTTTACAATGTAAGACTGTGACGTTTCAAGAAAGTGCAAACAGCTACCTTTCATTTCCAGTTCATGTTAGAAACGAACTTTGTTATATTTAAACAAATATAACTCTTATTATTAAGATCATAAAGTTCATTTTTCAACTAACATTGTAAAGTTACGCAAATTCAAAATTTGCACAGTCTAAGTCAAATCAAAGTTGAAGCTTAGAACTAATTCAATTGTTACATTGTATACAATGTTTTATATGAGTTTATTCAGCATATTGTTTTGTTAAGTCAAGTTTTATTGCTAGTGTTTGAGTTAAAATTACCATTTCATTTGTGAATTTTAATAACTTGAACGATATGAAAGATGATATTTTTCTTATATAATAATTACACTACGGGACTTTAAGATATGAATATCTAATAGTTTAATATTGTATTTTACGTATCGAAATATATTAGATTTGCTTTGCATCTGCTGGCACAGACTTCGAAAATATCTGATTAGGTACCTATTATAAATGAAAACCTCCGTTTAGTTATTTTTTACACTTTAGTGCCTGGAAGTCGTTTTTTTTTTTTATGTTTTTATATATATGACCATAACAAAATTGTGTACCGTAATATACATTACCGTTAAAGTAGGTAAATAAAGTAGCATTAAGTTAGCTAATAAAATAGAAAATACTTTTGTCCGACTTTAATAATAATAACTGTCGCAAAATAAACGTTATTTTAAAGGAATTTTAAAGGATTTTTAAAGGAAACCTTCACCAAATGATAATTAATCATCATATTTATTATTCAATAAATTTGGTTCATTAACAGCTTCAAGTTGTGATTTAATATTAAATATTGCCTATTTCGTGTTACGATCAAAATTATTAATATGCATCGCTATTCAATTTAATAGAATTTCAAAAGGTATTAGGAATGATACGTAATAGAAAATACAGTTATATTATAATGGAATTACAATGTATCTAAAGACTTCATATCCCACTAGTTTTTCAGGAAATATTGATGAAAAGTAAAGTAAATAGTATATCTGTATAAATATTATAAATATGAAAGTTTGTGAGTATGCATGTTTGTTACTCTTTCACGCCAGAACGGCTGAACGGATCTAGATGAAATTCGGAACAGAGATAGATTATAGTCTGGAATAGCACATAGGCTACTTTTTATCCCGGAAAAAATTACGTTTCTGTGTAGATTTGTTTTAGAGGGTGAGTCGCTAGTAACAAATATATTTTTTATATCTATAAGTTATCAGAACGGCGGCATTACTTGTTTTTCTTAAATTATTTTCATATACATAGACTATGTTAAGAAATTTTCCTTAAGTTTTCACATATTTTTCCCTAAGCTTGTCAGTCCGTCGACAATAGTGTAAGCCGTTATCCACTCTGCAATGCTGAGGCATCGCGACCCTCGTCATTTCTTGTTAATAGTGGATTATGGGTACCACACGGCGTAGACTTTTAGATGACTAACATTTTTTGATAAAATATATGTGTTTATTAACGTAATAACATTTAGTTTAACGTAACAGTCTTTTGAATTAATAGAGAAAAATGTAGTTTTACCTTTCATTTTATATGCACATATGTGAGTATGTATGTATGTACTCTTCCGCAGTCAAACGGCTGGACAGATTTGAATGAAATTCAGTACGCAAATAGACCAACACTAACTGGAGCAACACATATGTTAGTTTACCTTAAACATATCAAGTGTAGCGTGGGTAAGTCACTTGTCTATACACATAAATAAAACTAAAGTGTCAGTTTATAATGTTAAAATAACAGCTTTTTACTTAAAACATGATGATGATGATCATCATCATCATCATGTTTTAAGATGAAAGTATATACGGTATTGATAAGAAACAAAAATAAAATTTTTGTCTGTCTGTTTATTCCGGCTAATCTACGAAATGCCTGGACCGATTTTGGCGGGACTTTCACTGGCAGATAGCTGATGTTATAAGGAGTAACAAAAGCTACTTTAATTTTAGAAAAAATCAGACGTCACACAAACAAATTGAAAAAGTGGAAAAAAAAACATAAAAGTGATAAAAACCGCGTACCCAGGGAACCGAGAGAAGCGAAGTTATTTCGATAGTATTCAATAAGATGTACCTACTATATAATAGTATACTAACATTTGACTGTAGCTACGCTTGTGTGGTACGTCAATAATATTTCTTAAAATATGTTTTTTAATTTTACAATAATGTTAATAATCTGAAATCCAGATATGAGCCCTGACTTTGGAAGTTTTATATAAAATTAAAATCTATACATATAATAAAATTCTAACTGAATCGAATCTATACATTAAACATTTTTTGGAAAATCTTATTGAAATAGTCATTATTATCGATACAGAGGCCGAATGTATAGTTTTTAGAATTTTTGTCTGTCTGTTTATCTGTCTGTCTGCCTGTCTGTCTGTTACCCCGAGTTATAACGAGAAAACCACTGGACAGATTTTGATGAAATTTGGTATGATGATAGCTGGTTATCCGGGTCAACGTATAGGAACTTTTTACTGCGGGAAAATATTTCAACTCTGAGAAATCTATACTAAACTTGAAAACATATCTAGGGACGAACCCGAGCGAAGCGAGGGTAAGTCGCTAGTTTTATATAAAAGCAAAAATAAACATTGTTAATTCTAATGGCCTTTCCTGTGTTTGTGCTGCAAGGTAGTTTCACTAAGTCTTTTTTTACTTTTAAGGCTTTTATGTCAATCATGGTTCAGCGAATTCAAAGAGCCTAAGAAGTTGCTACATATGCAGAACGTATAATATAATCTATTTATATCAAAAGCCATGTATCAAGCATAGTATTGACTCTTACTTGAAAATTACCAATAAACATAGAAAGTAAAGTAATTCACATCAAAATAATTTTCCTTATAAATAAACTAGATAAATGGAAGGATTTGCGACTTTTTGTTTTGACGGCTTTACTGTCTGTCGAGTTAGATTGTTTCTGTTATTGTTGCCAACACATATTTTTCACCTATCTTCATGTATTTGGTAGAATTTATTCTAAGGATGAACTAATGTTATTATTTCTAGGGTATGCTTGCATTCAAATTTTTTGCCAATGCCTAGGTACATGATAATATTAGTATTATATGTAAAATATTACGGTCTTATATCAAATATTAGATATAGTACGAGTACATTGTAAATTTCGAAATGATATACGCATGACATACAATTTTCAACAAGCTTTTACGCTCCGTTTACCTCTTTGAGGGATGATTTTGATGAAAATTTTCAGTAGGTACATTTATATATTTCTACTTAGCACAATAAAATGTAATATTATATTATATTTATATTGCTTATATTTCTAGGTCAGATTACTGTATAATTTTATTTATAAACACGATGAATTACATCTCATCAATTATATACACAACTGCTACGTGAAAAAACCTTAGAAGGTGAAGTAACATCTATAAATTATACTCTATGACTATTAGACAAGGAAAACTAGATGCAAATCGACAAATGATAAATTCCGTGTCGAACTTATGAAGGAGGATTCCGCACATTATTGGATTTAAAAAGAATTTAAATATTTAGTTATTTTTCAGATAAGTAGTCCTTTCAGCAGGTATAGAGTCAACACCTATTCTTTGAGAAAAGTAAGGTTACCTTACCATGGTATCCATAGTAAATTTATTTTTATATAATAATTGCTATTTTAAATCATATTATGACATAGCGATGTATGTATATTATGTAATTAAAATTCAATAGTTATATTAAAATAAATAGATACAATTTTCCATTTGCAATTAAACATTTACAAAGCACAGGAAACGATTATATTTAAATATTTTTATACTGCAATAATAAAGTGCGGGGTCAACGCGGCGTTACGTTGCACATTTACATTTTATAGTTTTAATAAGAGTTCCGTAGCTAAAAGATAAAAACCGGGCAAAATCTCGTCATGCCCGACTGTTCGTATGTTCGTACATTACACTAATCTTACTCAGAAATGAAACTTTATTCAATTAGACTTATTACAAGCACTTTTTAAATCGTTAATTTAAATAGCGTCAGTTTTGTTAGTCTGTGAGGAAGATGCTACCGGCTCGGAAAGTAGTTCTGCTGAGAAGAGCAGGCGAGAAACTCAACAATTGCTCTTTTAAATATCGAAGTTACATTTATTTATTTTATTAACATAACAATCTTATCTTTAATCTTTTTTAATTCCACACATTTCCATCAACGAAAAACTCTTGAACAGATTAATACGCTTTGCTCAATAAGTCAGAGATCAGGTACATATGCATATTGGTAGAACTGTAAGGAAGGTTTTTCTATAGTGTTCAGTGACAAACGAGCAGACAGACCACCTGATGGAAATCAGTACGTGTCGCCCATAACACCTACGGTTCATGCACTTAGGTTTTATGTAACAAAATGCAGAACCGCAGGTACGTTTTCACTGTGAGGATTAAGATGATATGCTTCTTGCCTGTAATTGCGCTGGCTACCTTATCCTTCAAACCGGAACACAACAATTTAATCATTGTTGTTTGGCGGGAGAAATAGATAAGGGGGTGGTACCCATCCAGTTGGACTTCTCAGGCTTGACAGAGTCCTACCACTGGTGAAAACGTACGTTTCTTATTAGAACTGCTATATTATAGTTAATTTAAGAAAAAAAAATAGTGATATTACTCATACATGAATGTATGAAGCTGACATAAAAATATAAGTGTAAATAATGTTGTATGGTATTTTCTTATAAGTCTTTAAAAATGAGATCGATGTTCTTATCCGATTTGTTATCTATGCACAAAATTTCCGAGTTATAGAATTCGAAATTCATTAACATTGTCACTGTTCAGAGCTTCTGAAATAGCTACTTTCAACGAAAATTGTATTGAAAATACAAAGCTATATTCCCGCCACGACCACGGACACGCCGGCGTGTCAGTTAATAATAGATTTCTTAGAATTTTAATTAATTTCTTAGAAATTTACCTAGAGGTGTTAAGCTCTAAAGTGAATATTGTAGATTATAAAATTTGTTTTACGTTTAACCCAACAAATTACGTAAGTTAAAACCACATTAATCTACGGAACCCTCGGTGCGTAAGTCAGACTCGCACTTGTCCGATTTTTTAAAATTATTGAAAGTTGATTCAAAATTTTCGAATCTCTTTGAGCTGACTTATTCTTCACTTTGGATGTGAAATCGAATACATTTTCTTTACGACCGACTTTTAGCCTTAACATTGAGAAATACCCGGCATTGGCATAAATCCCTAAAGATTGAGCACAATTTCCCAAATAGCTGTCTGTGATATAGTCATTATCTACAATTCTGAATGTTTAAGTCAAATATAGTACTTTCTAAAGAGGGTCATTTTATAAAGTTGCAAAGTGTTTAGAACTTTACCACATCGTGGTAGGATTCAATTTGATTTTTTTCATTGGGAAAGTGGAAACGATTATGTAAATACTATTGTAATGACGTTATGATAGTCTTGATACGAGGGTAATGTATGGGATGATATTATGCTCTCGAAATTTTCAGTATTAATGTGAAAATAGAGTACAAAATTAATTTTAAAAGATATGAGTTAGTCTGTCTTTGCGTATCGCAAAACCTGGAAACGTAGAGAAGAGGCCTTTGCCCAGCAGTGGGATGATAGTGGGTTAACTATAATGTTAACTGTTATACAAAATATGTGTGTATTGAAATGTATTTTATTTGTTTGAATTTATTTTTAATACTTATAGTAATATTGCTGATACTGTAAGCGATCATGACAACTGAAAAATATATAACACAATGGGAAAAAGTGCCACTCATAAATCCGCGGGAATTTCTTGTTTTTTAAAAAAAAAGATATTTTCCTATTGAATAATATTTATTTTATACAAAATTTCAGCATTCGTACTTCTCATTTTTACAGGAAAAAAGTTAGCTTATATATCAAGCATTTCAATTAACATTTATTTAGTATATTTTTTGTTTTATTTTATCCTTTTTCGTTTCTAAGAATAAATATTAGGTATCACGTATAATATTTTCTAAGATAAGATGTTTGTGCTAAATTTTAGGTACTTAGGTGTGATCAATGTTTTCATTGAATAGAAATAAATAGCCACACGTTCCCTTTGCAGAAGTAGTGGCCCATTGGGAGCGTGCTTGCTTACAAAACAAAGAGAAGATTCGAACCCCGAATCTCGCACCTGTAACATTTTCAAGTACGAACAACACGTTTAACATAATTATTATTTTTGCTAGCACTGTGAAGGAAAACTTCGTGAGGGAACCTGAGTGAGAGCGTAACATGTTTTCCAAAGACGTGTGGAGTTTCTCAACCTGCATTCAGCGATTATGGTAGACAGTGGCTTAATCCTCCTTATATTGAGAGAGGGCCTGGACTCAACTCTAGAACATTAACAGGACTGAATTATATATTTGTATAGTAACAGGATAAGTACTAAATATTCTACTATAGATATTCCTTTTGAGATAAGATATATTATGTACCTAATTTATGGAAGATAAGTAATTTCTGTAAAAAACCTATTTGACGTCATACATATTTCAATTCATTTTCACACAAAAATTTAATTAAATCCCCATTTTATACAAATAAAGGAATATTTTGATCTGTAATTAAAATACCAATAATATATTTATTTGTATTGTACTCAATGTTTATTAAAAATGGCCATCCATCACTTTTAACGTAACATTATCAATTCGGACGCACTGACTACAGTATGATTAATGACGCAATGATCAAGATGATCGATTGATATATGGGAATTAACATTTGAACGGTCAATATTGGTATAGAATTAATAATATTATGTTATTTCTACTTTAATTAATAGAAACGATGGAAATATCACCAAGAGCGAAGGAAAACTCTACGGCATCTTGCCCCGCATATTAAATAAAGTATCAGAGGTGCCAGATCCGAGATTGAACCCGATTCATTCCGTTTCTCAAGCGAGCGTGTCACGGGTCACCATTAGGCTACCGCTGCTAACTTACTGGTAACTTTTTATAATATGTACATTGTACAGTGGACGTAAGTACGTACATATGTACGAGAATATTATTAAATAAGACGTACAAACACGTACCTAATTTGTGGAGAAAACATAAATTCATTGGTCTTGTTTTAGACATCAACACCGTACTTTAGTTGTAACGACCTCGAGAATACGTCTATTTTCCTTAATTCCCTCATTGGAGGAATGGATGTACTGAATAAAAATGACTGATATACCTAAAGTTGTGGGTCTAATCCCACTCAGGATAAGTTTTTATATTAACTATACAAAATTATAATTCCGCCCATTTCTGTTCCATTTCTAAGATTTGTATGATTTTTTTCATTATTTCGTCGAAAATCAATCATTAGAACTAGAAAATAATTTCATTTTTTCTCAGTATTTAAATACAAAATCTCACGACAATAGCTATGTAGTTAGGATTTCATAAATTGTGAATAATTTAAACGTTTTATTTAACCATTAATAATACTTAACTAAAATACTTAACTTTCTTTTCGCAACTGTTTTGTAATCGAACGTGTAACCTTCGACATAGTGATTCTACCATCTCCATCAATATGTCCAAGGTCGCTAATCACTTGTTCCATAAAGTAAATAGCTACTGTTTTGTTGATGGCTAATTAAAAAACAATTTGCCGAACAATTAGTCTTCGTTAATTAACGCTTGCTTCAATAAGCTTTAGTTTATGATTTATTTTCTTAAGAATGCAAGTAACTATGAAATTTTAATGGCGTTTCTGAATATTATATTGTATTAATTTGAATATACACGAATCGTTATTATTAATGTTTTATTTGGTACTACAATTTTCTATTCCAGGTCGAAAATCCTGAAGAAGACCCAAAACAAGATGAAAAGATGTAGTGAAGGACACGAATAAGTGCAAGCTTTCCGAAGACGATAGAGTGAAGTGGAAGAGAGAAAGAGAGAGAGAGAGAGAGAGAGAGAGAGAAAGAGAGAGAGGGGGGGGAGAGAGAAAGAGAGAGAGTGAGAAAGAGAGAGAGAGAGAGAGTAAACATACAGTAAAGTAAGGACTAAATGGTCAACAATAATAGATAATTGTCTTTTGATAAAAGTTTATAATTTTGTCCATTACTATCTATTGTTGATGATTTTAAATTAAGATCGGGTAGAAAAATAAACAAGAAGTAATTAAGACAATTGGGCATTTTTTGTATATGTAATATATGAAAAAAGCTGGGACGTTTTAAAAAAATCATATGCAAAAGCTCTAATTTGTAATTTTAATCAAAGGTCAAATCAAAATCGTAATATCGGGATGCTTGGCTATCTATGGGGGAGGCTTTCGTCCAGCAGTGGATGACAATATGCTGATAAAAAAATCAAAATTCACATTTTTATTTTCAGTTAGTTTAGTTGTAAAAACTTTTCGTCTATATAGCATAAAGATATATGATAAAAACATTGTGATTAAATAAAAAATAGATTTTAATTACAAATTATGTATTCATTTACTTATTTCTCAATATATAATAACCGATATATAAAGAAAATCTATTGGACAGTGTGTGCTTGAATTATTATACACACTTATAAGCATTTTAACATTCTAGTACACAGATCGTTATCAAAGCGTACCTCAAAATTATTATCAAATAAATGCCTTATAAATAATAAATCTTAACAAAAGTTTATTATAAATTAGCAAACGAAGTTGTATTAAGTAAATTTGTAATTTAATTATTTCAAGACCTTAACACAATAATAACAAGAAGAGTTATAGTTTCACTTATATTTAATGTGATGCGATTGACACGTTTTCTCAAACCGTAGATATTTTTCATTATTTATTAAGTTGAAACCGGTGAGTAATATGATGTCAAAGCCTATGAATAATACGATATAAAGCCTTTATTTGAAGTCGGTTTTATTACTGAAATAGACGCTACTGGTATTTGATAAACAAATATATATTGCGAAATCTAGTATGTAAGAAACTGTTTATATGTTAACATTATACATAATTTCAAATAACCGTGCGAGTATATTACAGAAGGAATTCAATTACTTCGAAATAATTAACATGTTATTTTTATTACCCAATTTGATACAAATTAATATTTCGGTTTGTTCTGCTTATTTTTTAATGTAAATACCCCAAAAATTTTGTCATTTCATCAGACCTAATCGTATCAGGGTCAGGTGTACCATGATTGGCGAACTTCAAAAGTAGTAAAATTAATTTCTCTTAAACATGAACATTTCCTCAAGTTGAATTCTTTCATTGCAAGGCATATTGTTAAAAATAATGTACCCATGGAAATATTAGGAGTGCAAGGTCCGGGGTTTGAACCCTCTTCAGTTAGTTTTCCCAACGAAAATGTTACGACAACCCTACAAAAAATGTCATAGCAATGTATGTGTATGTATTCAGTCGTTTTTAACGTCCAACTGCTGGGCACAGGCCTCTCTTCAATACGTGGGAGATCAGGCCATAGTCCACCACGCTGGCTAAGTGCGGGTTGGCGGACTTCACATATCTTTCGAAAACTTGCTAGGTTTCCTCACGATGTTTTTCTTCACCATAAGGCAAGTGGTAATTATGTTAGAAATGATCCGCACATGAAAATATCAGAAGTGCGAGACCCGAGATTTGAACTCACTTCACCCGGTTTCCCAAGCGAACGCGTTACTACTGGGCGACCACTACCGTCATAGCATATATAAATACAAAACTTAATTTTTTTAAACAAAGCTCTCCAGCATTATGTCAGAGAATATCAATCAGCCATTAGACTCATCAAGTGAATATTTTAAGTACTAAATTAAATTATTCCTCAACCGATATTCTGACGCAATTTATAAGCCACATCGTAAACCCTTAATAAAATTAGGTTTACTTCAGCTCTTACAATGCAGTTAACGTTTTATTATAGGCACTTCGACTTGTCTTTATTATCATAATAAATTATAGTGTATCACGTCTTTATATCGCTCTTAACGCCTCGCAAGACAATGTTACTTGATATAGATCACTGTTTTTATTTGTAAGAGTTATATCATACCAAAGGCATTCCATAGAAAATCTGCCAATAAAAATTACATGGTTTGGATTTGCCTTTTTCTAAATTCACATTATTTAATGTTATAATTTGATATTATTTGCAAAATATATATAGTAAATACATGGAACGAAGTTTTTCCCTCTTAGGCTTAGGAGGCTTAGGCTTAGGCTTTGGCTTTTTTAAGCAATTTTTTTAAACACTGTATGTTAACCCTACGTTAGTGTATTACATAAAATTTTTTGCTGCAAAACATGATTAGAAGTACTTTATAATTATACATTAAAGCCTCTTCACACAAACACCGGTAAATGAAAATCAACTAGCACAGTGTACATTATTCTTGGCTAATTTGCTTAAAACATCCAGTATGCAAGGGCCCTAAAGCAAAACCGCTTATCAGACCAAACAGTACCCATAACCCAAACACCCCCTCAAATTGCTTCAAAACAATCATTTCGCTTTGAGATATACTTGGCATTCGCTTTATTTTTCATTGTATCAACTTAAGAATTGCTATCCTTGCAAAGTAAATGTAATGCGCTCTTGAGATTCAACTTTGTTTATAGATAAATATTATTTGTATTGAAAATGAACGCGAATAATATTCTATCTTACATTGTGGGGTTTTATGATTTGCTTATCTTCAAACTTAATATATTTGATTAAATTGTTCATTTTTTTTCTTGTTCTGTTTATTACTTAGATTTATTATACTTTGTAAGTTAGATTTCATAAATTACTGAACTTATCTATGCTCATAGTACTTTTAAAAGAATAGTATTATAGACTACAAGATAAAACTAAAAAGTTATACTGTCAAAATATTACAAAAAAAAAGTTTCTACAAAAACATGGAATGGCACTAAAATTTTGTATATATTATATAAATCGATTTAACTTAAGTGTTTTGTCCAATTACAGCGAATATTCTATATAAAGTAATAATGAAAAGGTGCAGAGTGTTGTGATTAAGTTGTGAAGGCGGCGTGATTAATGGTACACTACACTGATGTGTTAATTAGATCCCTATGTAAAGATCCTTTTGTACTGATACTTGATATTATAAATAGGAATAGCAGCTTCGATGATGTTTATACAGCCAGAGGAAGTCTGTAGGAAGCCGTTTGATATTCGTATGCAAATATTTAATTGAACAATATTTACTTAGATTTCAAACGACATCAAAATGACATGGAAATTATAAACGACTAGTTTTTGCCTGCGGTTTCTCTAGCGTGATAGAGAGGGTTCTATGGTAGCTTATATCCGATCCCAGGGCAATATATGTCCTTGACAAATTTTATCGAAATCTGTTCGGCGGTTTAAGCGTAAAAAGGTGACACATAGAGTTACTTTCATAATTATAATATTGCATTTAATATTTATATTGAGTGTAACTAAAATTAGAGACTAAAATTTTAAGGGTTTGGGATAAAATCAAAATTCTTACTAATATTTATACCGTAGAATCTCGATTATCCGAACATCGATTAATTATCCGAATATCCGATTATCCGAACTCATTCTTCACGGCTCTAATTACCGATTTATAAATAATTTGACGGTGTATATGATTCATTACGTCAAAGATTAATAAAAAAATATTTCCAACCAAAATAAATTACATAGGTATAATGTTATTCTTTATAACTCTTAATTTTTTATATTGTATTGTCCAAATGACGTATTTAAACCCCTCTCTATAATAAGAAGTTACTAAAATTTAACTATTGTTTGATTTGACTTTAAAATCGATTATCTGGATTTTCGATTATACGGAATACCCCTGGTTTTAATTGATTCGGATAGTCGGGATTCTACTGTATATGCAAAAGTGTTTGTTAGTTTATATTGGCCATTGGGGTATATCTTAGGACCAACGAATAAATAATTATTTAATCGTAGTTCCAAGTTCGAGGCTTGTGTTATGGATACCAGATGGTTGATACACTACAGATATATAACTTTTAAATACATACATATTATAAATATAAACACCCATGACTGTAGTACAAACATTCGTGCTCATCACACAAATGAATGCCCCCAGCGGGACTCGAACCCGCGACCGCTGGCACAGCAAGTAGGGCCACTACAAACTGAACCAAACGTGTCGTCACGTATGTCGTTATGGGTACGTCTTTCTTTTACCCAAAAACAACGCAACAAATCAAGATGATTTCTTACACAAATATGGTATATAGGTCGAACAGTGATAAAGGCTAATTTTTGTCTCCGTACATTAAGGTGTTCCTGGGGGAAATTAGTTTATTGCACAGAAGTCACCTAGAGACGTAAAGGGAAGCGAATACGGGTTACTAGGAAGATATAAAATGTTAATATATTTTATTACGTGGGTTTTAATACTAAACTTTACTCGATTTTACTTTCAGCCTTTACAAAATCCACTACTGCATTGACAAATTATGTATGAACACGCTATTTCCCTGATTTCCAAAAGTACATTTCTTTACCTTTAATTCAATTTGAAATTCAAGTTTACATTTTATAGTCTATTGGGACTTACCCACGCTTTGATCGGGTGCGTTTAAGTGCCTAAAAGTAAAGGCCTATCCTCTACTTCAGGTCATAGTTTATCTGGTTTGGTGAAAGAAGTAACAAGCATACAAACATATAAAAATTCCCATTTATAATAGCAGACCGAGTTTTGGAGGCAGGAACACCGCGTCATAACATTAGGAACGGAGTTTAGATAATTATCCATATATAAACTATGCGAATTGATCAGGGCAATAACCAGTACATTCATTATAGGTAATTTTATGTGTCTTATACATAACTTGATTTGATGAAAGGATTTTCAAGGATTGACGAACAAACATACACCTGAACGATTTCCTTTATTTTTAAGGTAGATATAATAAATACACGTATATATATATATATATATATATATATATATATATATATATATATATATATATATATATATATAAGAAAATAAAAGCACGGGAGAAGTCATTAGCGACATTTAGTATAATTTTTAAGTGTGGTACTTATGGCTAGAAAGTAGAACAATTTGCTTACCTAAATGGTTACCTGGAAAGCAATTACAGTAATATTTTACATAAGTAAAGATTTGTCTCATCTAATACGAATCTCTCTCTTTCTACTGGATTACGAAGGGTCCCCTCTGAATGTGCCGTTTATTTATATTTACGACGCACATATCTCTTTGCTAAGAAAATATCAGCGTTTTTAGACAGTAATGTCCCTTTAACGTAGTTAACCTGCTATATTGTCGTACGAAAGCTAAAAAAATATTATTATGTTTCAGCGTTTCGCACTTGTAGAAGGAATATTTAATTCAATCGAATATTTTACTTTATGGCTTTTAGGGACGGAATATTTATCACCTAGTAAAGTGTGCCTACATTTCACAAATTATTTATAAGTTTTGTTTTTGCTTCTAAACTAAGCAAAAAATACCAAAAAAGAATAAAAAAATCTATTCTATCTATACTTATATTATAAATGCGAAAGTTTGTTAGGATGTATGGATGTATGGAAGTTTGTTACTCTTTCACGGAAAAATACTGAATGGATTTTAATGAAATTTTATAATAATATAGCTCATACATCAGAATAATACATAGACTACTTATAATCCCGAAAAAATGTACGGTTCCCGTGGGATAGATTTGTTTTTATTGATCTAGAGGCTAAGCAAGGGTACATAGATAAATACTTTATTGCACACACAAAAGGATAATATAGAAGTCGAAAAAAAAGCTCTAAAAAGGCATGCAAGGGCGGTCTTATTTCCATGTACAATCTCGTACAGACAACCTTATAGAAAAGTGCTGTATTATAATATTATTAAATAATTTAATAGGTACCCAATAACTTGATTACGATAATATCAATTCCGCTTGACGCTTGACTGGCTGAAATACGGGTATGTGCGGGAACACAACTAACAAAGTGTGTTTCCTTTTCTCTTACTCTTAGAGTCCTCGACGGTCCAAATCTATCACGATCGAAAAGAGATTAGGCGCAGTTCAGACAGCTTTACGTACTTTCGGGGGCTTAAACACCAATATTCCAACTTTGGTCTACAACTAAGAATCATTTAACACATACATACATCCAGTTACTATTTTAGAACGAAGTTCGAATCTAGGCACTGCCGTCTTTTAAGCTAGCCACTAGATTAGCGAGATATCCGTTGTATTACAATATATATATGAATAGATTTCGCTTTGTCCTGATGAGTATATCTTTAAAATAATTGGTCGCTATAACGGTCGTAGCAGTAGTCGTCAAGTGCATTTAGGTTCTACCATCGACAATAAATATGCAAATTTTATCAATAAAAGATGTACCTTACTTTTTTGATTAGCGGACTATTATTAAAATGCGAAAAAATCTATGTATGTGTTTGTGTGTGCTTGTTTGTTATTTTTACAAAAACTAAACACTGAACTCAATTTTGAGACGGCTAAACAAATTTTAATGAAATTTAGTACACAGATAGACAGTATACACAGATATATATATATATATATATATATATTATATATATATATATATATATATATATATATATAATTATACATAGATAGTATGTTACATAGAGTAATACATAGGCTGTAGCGTAGCGAAAATAAGTCGCTTAGTCGTCAGTTATCCAAATTTTATATTATAAATCTGAAAGTGTGATTGTTTGTTTGTTCTTCTTTCACGTCGAAATAGAGTAACAGATTGGCGTGGTTTTTTGTGTTGAGATAGTTGGAGGGCTGGAGAATGACATAGGCTGCTTTATACCGAGGGAGATTATTTCATTCCCACGGGAAAACACGTTATAATACAACTCTAAATAATATTTATGATCAGAATTACTTGAAACTCGGTATTAATGTTCTTCAATATAATTAAATAAATCATGTTTTAGCATTTTTCGAAACTCATCAAATAAGGGGGTTAACAATAGGGAATGAAAGTTTTTCGAGTTTTTTGTAGTTTTAGTGCCAGTGAGGCCGTGGATTCTGCTAGTTTTATATAAATATATAATCTTTATTATATTTTCATGGAGAATCATTTTATTTTACCCGTTCACACAGACATTATTCATAATTGAAATTACTTTTCTTAGGAACAATTTAACTTCTATAGGAAAACCAATAACAAGCCAACAAAAAGTCAAAAACCAAGAAAGCATTGCAAAACGTCGATGGCCCCCGCTCAAACCACCTCGATGCCATTAAAAGAATTACCGGTCGTTAGATGTCTCAACGATTCTCTTTTGTATTGAAAACGCAATAAAACAGTCATCTGTTATTTTATGAGTATCATTTATCTGTTGGAGTTTAATTTTGTCAATAATCTTTGACGACATGACAAGCTGATGAACTTTCAAAGAGGTTATAAGTCTCCTTAAAAATCATCTTATCGCAGTCCCGATAGACAATAACTATTGGTAGTGGGTTCGACCTCAGCATAGTAAAAATACTTACTAATTATACTTTCTTAGATTAAAGCAATTTCGAAAATTTGATATTTTAAGTCAAGTTATCTTTTCGGATTTTTTCACGGATTTATTTTGAACTTTTCAAACGCTTTATAGCAATGATGGTCACGGAAGAGACTATGGTTGAACGTCTCAAAGGTAGCATAGTAAATGCTAGAACACCACAAAATATGTATCTATATATCTACTTTACGAGAGATATTATTACAAATGTCGTTAATTTCATTTTTATTAAATATTTTGGAACACATAAATATGTTGGGACATTAACACACATCACCATCTATGTAGTTCTATGGTAAGCTACGACGAGGCTTAAGTTGTAGATACCAGATAATTGATACATTACACACATATAACATTAAATACGTACATATTATGAATATAAACACCCATGATTGGAGTGCAGACATTCGTGCTCATCACACAAATGAATGCCCCTAGCGGGACTCGAACCCGCGACCGTTGACAAACCAAGTAGGGTCACTACAAACTGAGCCAAACGTGTCGTCAAAATACGTCGTTAATGTATGAATACATACATATTATGCATTATATAATAATCATTTTTAACTTTTCTATATCGTGCGCTCGATAATCTCAAAAATCTAAGTAAAATCTTCAATCATTCCTGTATTACATTACAATGTCTTAAGACGTAGAATAAAAACCATTATAGACACATTTCCGAACTTGCCAAGACATTTCCTTTTACGATTGTTATAATATTTAAGCAGTTGTTTTCGAAATTTTGTAGAATTTTGTAGTATTAAATTTATATATAACTAGCATTGCCCGCGGCTCCGCCCGCGTTCAGATGACCAAAAACCAAATTTCTAGGTTTTACATAATAGTATACTTTTACATTGCAGTTCTTGTATGTTTTCTCAAAAATAAGATATTTTCCCGCGGTAAAAAGTATCCTATATGTTGACCCGGATAACCAGCTATCATCATACCAAATTTCATCAAAATCTGTCCAGTGGCTTTTCCGTGATGCAGTAACAGAGAGATAGACAGACAGGCAGACAAAAATTCTAAAAACTATAGATTCGGCCTCTGTATCGATAATAATGTCTGTTTCAATAAGATTTTCCAAAAAAATATTTAATGTACAGATTCGGTTCGGTTAGAATTTTATTATATGTATAGATAATTGAAAAAAAAAACAATCTTATTTTTACGATTTGAAGGAATTCATAGAAAATGTAGTAGTGGCATGGAGTGTGCATAATGTGTATGGCTAAACTTTTTGTTAAAATTTTTATTTGCTTATTGGAGCAGGACTAAAGCTAGTGTATCATGTTATACAAGCAATAGTTTGGAATAAACCTTAGTTTAGTTTAAAATGGAACACCTTGACTCTTTTATGCTCTCCCATATGAAAATGTATATGTATATATACTATTTACCTATACATATAATAAAATTTAGCGAAATCGATGTGCGCGTTTCACGCAAAAAGCACAAAACCGATTTTAACTAAATTTTGTATAATAATCACTTATTACTTGGATTAAGATTTAGGATAACTTATACTACAGGAAAATCTTTTATTCTCACGGGAGAACACAATAACTGGTTCTATCGAATCGTCTTTAAAAATTTTGATGTTTAACGGGACTTTAACGGTGTAAGAGATACATCAAAACCATGTAATAAAAAATATAGGTCTTATTAAAGCCTATAGAAAAATCAGCAAAAGCATAAGTCATCTAAGGTACAGTCGCAATAACTATTCACATCTATTTAACACGTGCTTAGGACGGAAACGAGCGAAGCGACGGCAAGTAAGTTTGCATTATCTACTTTAAAAATCCATTTACGCTAGAACTAAGTAAAAGTAGATCGCTAGTTTAAACAAAATGTGTACCGAAATGAAATTGAGTGAGACTTGAAAAGAAATCATTAGAGAAGGCGGGCATACAGCGAGTTGAAGACGCATAATTAGATATCTAAAGGTCTGGAAATTCTACGAAAAATAATACTCTTTTAAAATGAAATCTTGTACTGAATTCCTTATTGTATGAGGGAGGAGAAAGTCTTTTGTACATCCCAAAATTTTTAATTTGCATAATGACAGTTGTAATACTTGGAAAAGAATTTCGGTCGCTTGTTGATTTGATTTGAAATAAATTGGGTGATAGCCATTTCAAACTTTCAGGATTTTTGCTTCGTGCTATTTATTTATTGAATGGATTAGTACTGGTTTTGCTCTAAAGATAGACAAAATTTTCTTTTAATAAGAAAGAAATTTTAAGCACACCAGGTGAATATTTTTTTTTGCCAAAGTAATATGGCTGGTCAGGCTAAAAACTGTAGAAGTCCATTTAGTATGCTGGAAGTAAGGTATCATTTCCGTTGCAATGTGATTGTTATCGATCGATAAAAATCTTTAGCGATATACTTTTTAAAATAAGAAATAATAGTGTGTAATTAAGTAGCGTTTCTACTTAATTAAACACTAAAACCCATACTATTATTTATATTTATTTTTTAGGGCGTCTCTAAGTAAGATAAAATTTTATGTATATTTTGTACAGTAAATTCTGAATAAAATTGGGTCTTATTTCGTCACGATATTACAGATCGTCATACGTACGCATTTGTTATTCATTGCTGAAATAAAACTATTATCAAATACTAACGCTTACAACAAATAGGATCACAATCGAGTTACAAAATCTTGGCAATCGCATTTCCTCATATCTAGTTGCTGTAAGAGTTCTTATGTAACGACACTTGAGGAGAAAAATAAAGATATTATGGAAGGAAATGGCGGATCATAAATAAGTACAAGTGGAATACTTCGCGCCTAGCATCCAAGAGGTGACTTTATACTCAATCACAAACAGTCAAAAACTTATACAAGTTCGGAGGGAAGGTTATTTTTCGTCTGTAACACTTACTTTTACGATTATTCTAGTTACGGGATTGTATAATAAAATAAATCAATTTGTGCTTTGAGCAAGTCCTTCGAGAATTCTATATTATCGTGATGCAAATATGACGACACGCTTGGCTCAGTTTGTAGTGACCCTACTTTCTATGCCAGCGGTCGCGGGTTCGAGTCCCGCTGGGGGCATTCATTTGTTTGATGACGAATGTTTGTACTCCAGTCATGGGTGTTTATATTTATAATATGTATGTATTTAAAATTATATATGTGTAGTGTATCAACTATCTGGTATCCATATCTTATTTTATTTTATTTTTAGTCTATTTGTTATTCTGATGTATGAACGATTACTTATTATAAATAAAGTTTCATTAAATTCTAATCAGTAGTTTTTGTGTACTAAGCTGTATAAGTTACTATAGTTTTTTAACAATTCCACGGGAAATCTTTAATTTTCCGGGATCAAAAGTATCTAAAATGTTGACCAGGAATATAAGGTACCACCATGCAAAATTTCATTTATATCGGTTCAACAGTTTCGTCCGTACATTTAGATTACTCCGTACAAATAGAGAAACAGACAAACAGATAAACAGACAAACATACAAACAGACAGAGAAATATAAAATTTGAAAAAAAATCTGGATTTGTTCTGTTTTTCTTCTTACATTCGCCTGACTCAGTGTTCAGCCTTTCTTTTTGTATGTACAGACATTCGACCTCTATATATATAAATATATATATATATATATATATATATATATATATATATAAATATATATTTAAATTTCGGCGAGGCTATTATAAGTTATCTTTGTAGTGAAAGGTTTGATTACCATATTAATTAAATTTATATAGAATACATAAACACACCGGCATATTTAGCGGAACATAAAATAAAGGTTTGATATCAGTATCATATAAGGTTGCTGGCTGGTTTATACGTCATTTAATTTAAAAAGAAATATTTTCAAATTAAGAAAACAACTGAACATCACATTTTATGCAATTGTTTTAATTTTATTCAAATACACCTTATCTGGAGCGAACTTCGAGTATTTCTTCCTTCTGAGTTTGATTTAAAATTTCATTGAAATACTGTTTTTTGTTAGTTTTTTTTTAATCGCGTATCTTTTTGGAGTTGAGGACTGAATTATGCCTGACTTAGACCCAACGGAGATTGCCAGGGCACTCGAAATGCGAAGAAATGGTCAAACCTACAGAGTGATATCCAGAGATCTTCGTCGACCAGTTTCAACGATCCATCGCAGTATCCAACGGTTCAGGGAGACCGGTAATTATGTGAGAAAAGCAGGACAAGGCAGAAAAAGACGCACTTCGAGTAGGGATGACCGTTTCATTCGGCTTCGTGTACGTAGGAACCCCCGTTTGACAGCCGTCCAAGCCCGACATGAGTTAGAAGCAGTGCGGGGTGTAACCGTAAGTGAGCGTACGGTACGAAGAAGGTTCGAAGAAGCTGGTTTGGGTTCATTTGTGCCCGCCAAGGCTCCAAGGCTCGAGGTAAATCATTGTAGAAATAGGTTAACTTTTGCTCAGGAACATCGACTTTGGAACGCGGACCAATGCAGTAAGGTATTGTTTAGTGATGAGTGTAGAATTCTCTTAAATCAAATTGACGGCAGGCAAAGAATACACAGACGCAAAGGAGAACGATATATTCAGACAAACTTTGAAACTACAGTTGCATACGGTGGTGGATCAATAATGGTTTGGGCGGGCATTTGTTTGGGAGCTCGCACAGACTTGGTAGTGATTGACAGAGAAAGTCTGACTGCAGACCGCTATATCAGAGAAGTTTTAGAAGAAAATGTCGTACCGTTTGCCCCATATATCGGTAACGGTTTTGTTTTTATGCAGGATAATGCTCGGCCGCATACCGCTCGGGTAACTCAAGCTTATCTTAATGATATGAATATCACTGTTATGGAGTGGCCGGCGAGATCACCACATATGAACCCAATAGAGCACGTTTGGGACTTACTGAAAAGAAAAGTTAAGTCCAGAATTCCAGCTCCTGCCAACGTGGGTGAACTGCGAATCACCGTAGTTGAGGAATGGTGGAGACTATCCCAGGAGACCATCGATAACATCATTCTCAGTATGCCTAGACGGGTAGAAACTTTAATAAGAGCACGTGGAGGAAATACGCGATATTAATCACCATTTTTCTAATTTAATTAATTGTTATTTTGATATTAATTTTCACTTTTCCCGGTTATATGAAAAGTTCAAAAATGTACCATTTTTCACAAATAGCCTTTACTCGCAAAATCTGTTTTTAATGTGATCTCATTTTAAGTAAAACTAATGAAACTTTAAATAACAAAAGAAGTGTAGTAAGTAGATTTTAAAATAAAACCATATTTTTTTTATAATGGACCTTTTTTTTGTGTTCCGCTAAATATGCCGGCGAGTGTATATTATCGATAAATGAAAATTCAATCTTTACATTAATATAATCAGTTAACGTATAAATAATTTCATTTTAGCAAACATTACGTGAAAAATAGTATCTGTATGTTTAGAATATTTTTTTAGCTATTTACTAATTTAAGTCTTAAATCTAGATTAAGTTATTTAATTTTGATAACCAATGTAAGAATACCCTTACATTAGTGGATAGGAGAGTACTCTCCAAAGGGTAACTTAGAAATACATAGATTTAGAACTTATCATAAAATCATCTTTAATCTTTAATTGACCCTTTAGTTATGTAGCTTAGTAAGGGCAACTATACAGGTTCGATTTTCATTTCCTAAAAAATATATGGTATTACGTTATTATTGCGATACGGCTTTATACCGTATTCATATTAATTATCTTTCTAAAAAACATGATATAAATAACTATGTATATGCTATAAAAAATATAAAACGATTTATAACATATCTTGCTATCTATAGCTTTAGGCAAATTATTTTTAATAATATTTGATGTTTTCTTACAAAGACAATGTATGTTGTATAATAATACGTCCTACACCTGTGTACCTATACTCATTCAGTATACGGAGATGCTATAATTTTGGGACATTAACACACATCACCATCTAGTTCCATGGTAAGCTGCGAGGCCTGTGATATGGATACCAGATAGTTGATATACTACACATATATAACGCTTAATACATACATATTATAAATATAAACACCCATGACTGGATTACAAACATTCATGCTCATCACATAAATGACCCCGGCGGGACTCGAACCCGCGACCGCTGGCACAGCAAGCAGGATCACTACAAACTGAGCCAAACGTGTTGTCTTGGTAACCATGGAACCCGCGAATTCGGAGCTATGATACCTATAAATAATTATATAGATAAATACCATAATACCATAAAGGTAACTCAATAAGAGATACGATAATCTTCAGGCGATTAAACGTTTACATCCCTGTTATCTTGGAATAGTAGGTATTGACAAGGTGGCCAATATTCTGCGGTCGTTCGACATGTGGGGTAATGATTATGTCATTGCAGACTGATTGGGACTTCGACTACATGTCCTGTTAGAACTAGACATCAATTTTGCAAGTGCTGAACGAACATTGTTGATGCTTATTTAATGCATTTTTGATAAAATATGCATTGAAATTACAAATGCAATGGAGTAATTTCTAATTAGATAATTAAGTCTTTAAGATGCTAGCAAGGGAGAGATTTTAATGACTACTCATTTTAAACTGGCCCAGGACTCGAACCAAGGACCTCAGGATCTGCCGCACATGCTAGCTACTAGACTACCGAGTAGTACCGACAGTGATAAATATGATATGTATATATGTACATATATGTTATAAGGCAGTACAAACAGATATACAATATACTTAGATTTATGATGTTACATTATTCAACAATTTAGGAAGAAGAAAGTAAATTATATACTTATAGCAATAATGATATCTGTTAAATTTTATATGTTACTAGCGATTCACCCTCGCTTCGCTCGGGTTCGTCCCTAGGTACGTTTTATTTTTTTTGAACTGAACCCTAATTCTTTTTCTAAAATAAAAGTAGCCTATGCTACTTCCTATCACATCAGCTATCTTCCAATGAAGGCCCCATCAAAATCAGTCCAGCCGTTTCAGAGATAATTCGAAACAAACAGACGAGTAGACAGACAAAAATTTAAAAATTTGTGTTTTTCTTATAAGTACCGTACTCGTATATAATTTCATATTAGTAAAACGTTGTTATTTTGACATTACAAACAGACACTTCAATTTTATTTATCTGTATAGATGTTAATACCATTTAAGAAATATATTATAAAATTGTACCACATTGATTCCCTGAACTAAATGAGTTTCGGAAAACAAAGACTCAGTAGTATAAAACAAAAGCAATAGTACGGACTATCGTCTGCAAGTATAAAATGCAAGAAATTACGAGTATTATTATAAAAATGACAGATCAACCATTTTAAAACCAGAACCTGATCAGAAACAAAAGGGAGAAGCTCAATTAAAAAACGTCATCCACAGATAGTTCAGAATGGCGTGTCGATAACTCTTTGTAGCGGGATTGGTATGGAAATCGATATACTCAATTTGTAAACGTCTAAAATATTTTTTTTTTATTTTTTTATATGTAAACATTTTCATTACTTAATTAAATAGCATTAAGAAATTATAACAAAGTATATATTGATTGTAAGTTTATAATTATAATTTATATATTTAAGTACAGCTTTAGATTGTAAAATGAACTCTAATACAAAGGCTAAGCTAACAAATTTGGATGACACTACCCTTCATACTAGTCGAAGTACATATATGGCGGTAGAGAAATACGGTTGGCACTATTCTCTTTGTGCTAGGTAACAGGTTCCATATCCGCATGAGAATTTATTGGGGTCTCATTAAGATTAAATCACAATGCTTAGAGCTAAGATCTACCATAAATCTTTTAGAAAATGCAAAAAATATATATTCGCCCGCGTTCAGGTGACCAAAAACCGAATTCTTAGGTTTTACATATTAGTATACTCTTACATTGCAGTTTTTGTATTTTTTCTTAGATATGAGATAATTTCCCGCAGTAAAAAGTATCCTATATTTTGACCCGGATAATACCTTTCTTCAAAATCCCTCCAGTGGTTTTTCCGTGATGCGGTAACAGACAGACAGATAGATAGATAGACAGACAAAAAATCTAAAAACTATAGATTCGGCCTCTGTATCGATAATAATGTTTATTTCAATAAGATTTTCCAAAAAATATTTAATGTACAGGTTCGGCTTAGTTACAATGTTATTATATATATAGATTATATTATGTAAAGTACATATATACAAATTTTTGCCCTACTTCGGTGGGCGGCATACCATGTGGGTTACTCTTGGTCTTACCAAGGCGTCGTGGTTGAGTAAGTGATCCTGTGACGGCCCATTGAGACTGGGGAGTTTTTAGTGGGTAGTACTGGCTTTTCGAGCTGGTCAGTCCCACATAACCAACTGTATATATACAGGTGGTATGCATAAATTCATTTCCTAATGTTAAAAACAAACGAATTATCCTCAATACGGAGAGAGTCTTAACCTATCATGATGGTCAGATGCGAGCCGATCCTTAATCTATACTAATATAATAAAGAGGTAAAGTTTGTAAATTGTGAGTTTGTGACGTTGTAGGGGGTAATCTCTGGATCTACTTAGCCGATTTAGATGAAATTTGATAAGAAGATAGTTTGAGCCCCTGGGAAGGACATAGGATAGTTTTTATTTCGGAAATCATACCTTAAGGGGGTGAATATGGGGATGAAAGTTTGTATGGTTAATCAACCTAGGGACGAACTCGAGCGAAGCGAGGGTGAGTCGCTAGTTATTATATACATATATTTGACATTACATCATAAAAAAACGTATACCTACGTATTTAATATATAGGTACGTACATGTAATTCATTTGAAAATTACCTATTTTAAAAATCTAGGTTCTAGATTCTAAATAATATTATTATAAATGTTTATTATTGTAATATTTAATTACACAAGTTATATTTGTTTCCCGGATTTTAGATAGTAATTTGTTTCATAACTTTGTACATTTTACTGTAAAAGTTTCATTATAACAATGGGAATAATTTAAAGGCAACTTTAACTTGTTATCGTTACTTGAATGAAGCCTAAAAATGAGGAGAAAAAGCAGAGTTAAAAATAATGAGTATTACAATTAACAGTTAACTACTACCTACAGTACTTTTCTCTTAATCTGTTGTAGCTATAGTCAATATATCTATACATATAATAAAATTCTAACTGAGTCGAATTTGTACATTAAATATTTTTTGAAAATCTTAATGAAATAGTTATTATTATCGATGCAGAGGCCGTATATATAGTTTTTAGATTTTTTTTCTGTCTGTCTGGAAACGCATCACAAGAAAACCACTAGACAGATTTTGGGGAAATTCGGTGTGATGGTAGCTGGTTATCCGAGTTAACATATAGGATACTTTTTACTGCGAGAAAATATGTCATCTCTGAGAAATCTATACTAAACGTTAAACGTAACGTTTTTTTATATACATAGGTAAAGTCTATTCATAAATATTTCATCAAATTTTCAATAATAATTATGATCGAATTTTGACCACTGGGCGAACGTATGTTATTATAAATGTATAGAATAGGACGGCCAATGTAAACTTTACTTGAACAGATAGCTACAGTCAATAATCGCTTGAATTGAATAAATATTTACCGTAAACTACGAAAATGTAGACCATTGGATTTCGCTTATCATATCTATTAGTAGAAAATATTGAAATTAATATCATTAATATATGATATATAATACATAATTAAATTTTTATTTATAGATATATTTTTGTTTATTATACATACGTATATGTATAATATGCATTTATGTGGGTATGTTTTAGTGAAATGTAGATAACTATAATGAAACTACTAAATCTAATAGGTACTTTCTTTTACATTAAATTAAAAATATACTATGATTTGTTTAACATAAAGCAATAAATTATTATACATAGCCGACATTCCAACCTAAGATCTCATGAGGCCAATAAGAAGGCGATCACATGATGGTGATGACGTACTCCTGCATGATTTCGGCAAAGTAATCTCACTGAGACTAGCCAACTGCGCAGGAGACAGTATAGTGCACAAGTGTATGCGCAGGCACAACATGCTGTTTCTATTCTATTCACTCAATTCCGATGGCTCGAAGAGTTTCCAACTCCGGACTGTTACTAAAACTTTCTTAACAGAAAAACACAATAACTAAACTTGGTCCGACCAGGCACTCGAACCCAGGATCTCCGGATACAGGCTAGCTAGGCTAATACAGTCACGCATTTAAGTACCTCTTTTCACGTGAAATATATATAACATGGTTTAAAAATTAAGTTAAAGAAATATTTAAAAATAATTATTTATTTAAAAATTATTTAAAAATTATTTAAAAATTATTATTAGAAACCAAAAACTTATCTTTTATGTAAGTTTTGTCTGTTACGGCTTACTACTTGTATTTAACAATTATTGACTTTATGCATGTATATTCGAATATCTTTGTGCTATACGGACTCAGCAACAAAAACATTTTTATATCTATACATATAATAAAATTCTAACTAAGTCAAATCTGTACATTAAATATTTTTTGGGAAATCTAATTGAAATAGACATTATTATCAATACAAAGTCCGAATCTATAGTTTTTAGAATTTTTGTCTGTCTGTCTGTCTGTCTTTCTGTCTGTCTGTCTGTCTGTTAACGCATCACGAGAAAACCACTGAACAGATTTTGATGAAATTTGGTATGATTATATCCAGATGATTATCCGGGTCAACATATAGGCTTCTTTTTACCGCGGGAAAATATCTCATTTCTGAGAAAAAATACAAAAACACAAAAACTGCATTGTTGTTATGGATACTAGATAATTGATACACTACACATATATAACTTTAAATACATACGTATTATAAATATAAACACCCATGACACGAGTACAAGCATTCGTGCTCATTACACAAATGAATGTCCCTAGCTGAACTCGCGACCGCTGACACAGCAAATGGGTCACTACTAACTGAGCCGCACGTGTCGTCAGCGTCAATAATAATTAAAAAACCGAGCGCTGACGTGGGCAGCTTCTAGTCTTTTTCTAAACATACTTGCGAATATTTTTGCCTATCACCTCAGTGCAAATCATCAAAGAGTAAAAATTGCGTACAGACATAAAACGGTGGAATGCACACACTAATTTTATTTTTCCAACAAACCGACAATGGCAACTCGGATAGAGTGTAAAAAACGCTTGAAAAAAAAAAATAGTTTCGAAACTCAATCGAGTTCCTTTGAATATGTATGGTGTAACTATTGTATATTTTTTCAGAATAACTATCGAGTGCATTTATTAAAAGTTGGGAATTTCAGATTTTCAAATAAAGTTCTTATTCACATAATAATTAGGTACTTCACCACTGTGTTTTGAATTTTTCTCTGTGTTTTAAAAATTATTATTGATTTTTCTAAGTTTTTTTGTTTCTTTCCATGGTGAAATAAAAAGTGCTATTATTATAGCCAACTAGCATTGCCCGCGGCTCCGCCCGCGTTCAGATGACCAAAAACCTAATTCTTAGGTTTTACATATTAGTATAACTCTTACATTGCAGTTTTTGTATTTTTTTCTCAGAAATAAGTTATTTTCCCGCGATAAAAAGTATCCTATATGTTGACCCGGTAACCAGCTATCACCATACCAAATCTCATCAAAATCCCTCCAGTGGTTTTTCTGTGATGCGGTAACAGACAGACAAACAAAATTTCTAAAAACTATAGATTCGTCCTCTATATCGATAATAATGTTTATTTTAATAAGATTTTCCAAATAATATTTAATGTACAGATTCGGCTTGGTTACAATTTTATTATATGTATAGATTTTACGCTTATATCTATAAAAAAATTGGATAATATATTGATTTATGCTAGCATCAGTCAGCTCTGCTACACACACACGTGTACATGTACATAAATGTTCAATTCATCTTTATCTTATTAAAATTATAATTATGACTAGTTTTTCAGGTTTCCGTACCTGAATAGGGAAAAAGAATAGAACCTCCCTTTTCTCAGGAACACGTGGAGATATCATGTTGAAGTTAATATCAATACTCAGTTCTGCAATGCCTTGGAGCTGTGAAAAAATCAAACTTCTAAGCAGTGGCGGATTCAGCCTTAGCGCCACCCCTGGGCACTGTAATAAATGTCGCCCCATTCCGCCAACAAATGAATAGTTATGATAAAGTTTAGTTTTCTCTAGTTATAATTTTTTTTTTTCAAAAAATATATAATAATATAAATGTATAAATTTATGCATAAAAGTTTTAAATTTTTAGAAAAATGTACTAAGTACCTACTTACATAGTTAATTTTTTTTATTAAAATTTTTTTTGGAAAATAAAGACATTTTTTTCTCACCCCCCGAATTTTACCACCCCTGAAAATTTGCCGCTCTGGGCGCTAGCCCCGAGTAACCCTAGTGTAAATCTAGCACTGCTTCTAAGTCAACTCGATCAAAAGATATTATAAAGTTTATGCCGCATTCGGCATAGTATCAAAACACTCGCAATTGTATCAACACATATAGGGTACTTCCCGTTGACCTAGAATCATGAAATTTGGCAAGAAGGAACAATTAAAGGAAAAAATCCGAAAATTAAAACTGTACATAGATAAATATATACTTATTTTATGTTTCATGCCACGAAACTCTTGGTGTGCAAGTCAGACTCCCGACTTGTCCGATTTTTTTGTTTATAATAGGACAATGTTCTAAACGTATCTAATCAACCAAAATTATCTCGACATATGGTAGAGGCATTTGTTGGTAGTTTTCCTGTAGATATACAAAACTGGTCTTAAAAGAGGAAAAATGAAAATTAAAAGCAAATAGCAATTCCATACCCTTTTTATATTGGGAAATGCATTTACGCATTCAATTAATATACATACAGGTGGTTACGTGAGACTCATCGGCTAGAAAATCCAGTACTACCCATTTAAACCCAACCAAATCTACCCCATCATAGAATATCTATATACCAAACATCATAAACTAAAATAAATAAAAGATAAATAATATAGAACAATATTTCATAATTTGTTACATACGCTGACTAAACTGTATGTCAGTCGCTACAATTACCACTGTGATTGATCGCGATACGTTTTACGAGCTACACTGGATGGTGTTATTTTAAACGTTTTGTTTGCACCACTTTAATATCCATTAGTGATATTTCAATTATTATACTGAAAAAGCTCTCAACTCTGTGTTCATATGAAAAACTAGTTTCGTTTCGCGTTTCTATCTCTTTTTTTATATATTTTATTTTTATTTCATATATTACTTAAATATTTTCTTCAGATTGATATAGCTTCCATTGCCATGATCATGATGAGACATGTCATCAGGAGATATATTGATAGTGACGACACATTTGGCTCAGTTTATAGTGACCCTACTTGTTGTGTACAACGGTCGCGGGTTCGACTCACGCTGGGGGCATTCAATTGTGTGATGATATTGTCTCATAGCTTACCATAGAACTTGATGGTGATGTGTGCTAATGTCCCAATATATTTATTTATTTATTTGATGGGTAGGTAGTAGGTACTGTCTGTAACAACTATATTTACAGCTTTGAGACGCATAAAACCTTAGACTTTTCCGTGACCATGATTGCTGTAAAATATTCGGTACGTTGGGGACCAAAAATCAAAATAAGTCCGAGAAAACATCTGATAAAATGATTTTATTTAAATTATTGAATAGTAGTTATAATATTATTATTTTTTTATAGTAAAAGGGGCAAACGAGCGAATAAATGTTGGATCCATTTATGTCCATTCAATATAGATGAAATATAGATATTTTTCAATTTACAAGAGACTAAAAATGCTACGTCAGTATATAACTGCGCACAACCAATTAATATGATGAGTAAAATATTGTGTTACAGTATAACATATAATATACTACGTGGTTCAAAAAGCCAACAAACTATGATATATATTTCTTAATTGATCAAGCTTTTATTAATAATAATAATTGACTTCATTCTATAAATATTGAAGTCGCATTTCTTTTGGCGTGCTTGGAAAAAAAAATGGGAGTAAAATTTTTATAACGCACGCGCACACCGACAGCCAAAAAGTGACATGATGAAGTAAGCTGCATTCCGTTTAGAAACAGATAGTTGTGACATACGAGATGAAATCTTTAGTTATTTTTGTTCTGTTACGCCACAGAGGTATGCGTACATAAGTAAGTACACACACGCGTTTTTTTTTAATTTTTAAAGTAAAAACATACACCGAGTTAAAAATCACTTTTGTTATAATTATTCCACTCTTTATAACTATCTTGAAATATTTTTTCTTTCTAAAAAAATCATAATTGTTTCATAAATTTAGTTTCAGGTAATTTTTGGGTAGACTGTTTGTAACAACTATATAATGCTTTTGAGACATCTTACACTTTATTCTCTCCCGTGACCATGGATGCTGTAAAGCATTCGAAATGTCGGGAACCAAAAATCAAAATAAATTCGCGAAAAAATCCGAAATTCTATTTAAAATCTATTTAAAATGTCAAATATTCAAAAAAGTATTTTCTGGTAGATATTATGCAGGTTTCCTTATAGTGTTTACCTTCAACGTAAGACAAGTAATCATGTTGGAAATGAATCACTCATGAAAATGACAGAGACGCGAGACCTGATATTTGAACTCGCTTCTTTGGTTTAACAAGCAAGCGCGTTACCACTGGGCTACCACTGTCTTCCAAATGTTATCTATATGCTATTTAATAATTAGAAACATCATTGAAACATAAAAAAAAACCACAGGAACGGAACCAAGTAATTATTCACGATACAATAAGCGTGAGAATCGAACTTACGACCAACATTGTAATTATTTTAACAGCTGTGTCAATATGAATTTGACAATGTGCATTAATAATAAGAATATTTCGTTTTATTCTCCTACAATGACATTCATCTCATTAATTAATATTAGTGATATAATTAATAAATTTAAAATATAATGTGATACGATAAATTAAGCTATGAATAATCGATTAGATTATGTTGAAACTACAAGTAACTTATACGTTTAATATGGTCTTTGGGTAACAGGTTCTATGGTTAGTGTTAGTTACAGTTAACTTTTCAAAAATCAGTTAAATATCTATATATTAATACGTGAAGCGAAAACTTTGTACCCCTTCTTACGAAAATTACGCGGACTGAGGAGTATGAAATTTTCCACACTCATAGTTTATATAGAGGAGTACAGAATGCTAATATTTTTTTTTTTTAATTATGCATAAAAAATATATTAAATCAATAAAAAAAAAACATTACACACACTACCATGTATTTGACACACGCATATATACTGTTTTGCTTATTGTTAAAGTCTGTGGTCAAATTGAGAATTATGTATAGTTTAATAGCTATTCATGAGCTTCAGTGCTATCAAAAAAAAAAAAATATTATGCTCGAATTTTGACTACACTAGTATGTCTATACTAATATTTTAGGGAAAAGATTTTATTTTTGGTTTGTTTGTTTGTTTGTACTGAATAGGCTCTGAATCTAGTAAACCGATTTAGATGAAATTTAGTAAGAATATAGTTTGAGACCCTGGAAAGGACATAGGATAGTTCTTATCCTGGAAATCTCCCCTTAAGGGGATGAAAATGGGGATGAAAATTTGTATGGAGAATCAACCTAGGGAACCCGAGCGATGCGAGGGTGAGGCGCTAGTAATATATTATGTATAAAAAGTCAAATACAAAACTGTTCAGTACTTGTTTCTCCTCTGTTTGTAAAAGATTTTTTTTTGTTTAGTAGCTTATGACGAGCTTTGGAGTTTTCATTTTTTAAAAAAAACTAATTTTGTTATAGACAGATAAATTCTATTCATATATGTTTTCTGAAATTTTAATTATGATTATAGTAGGATTTCAACCATGGGCCGAACACTACGAACACAACACTTAAAACTTAAAGGTTAACTTACCTCGCTACTTGAAAGCACTAAGTATATCGACTATAAAGCTAGTTCACTATTAAAATTCTATGAAATATTAAATTCAATGCTACGATGTCTGATATCTATTAACTTTTGAAAATATCCCGCTGGAATTCAATAAAGGACACATTTCGTCGAGTTTTGATTTATTCTCTCTCCACGATAATATTATACGAATGTTAAGCTTCTTTTGTTTATTAGAACTCTTTGCTCTAGACGGAATCGCTTTATATTTAAGTTTATTTAAGATAATTACGGTATATTTTATATAAAGTAACATGAACGAATAAGTCACTGGACCAGACATATAAGCGGACGTACCTTTATCTGTCTTATTAGTAGCCAGGAAATTTCAGCCTTTGTCGTTTGTTTTTTGCGTCAGTCTCAAGCATTTACTTGTCAACAAACAATCTGCCAAAAATGACTAAATGTTCTGTTAAATGGTGTAAAAACTATAGCGGCGGAAGCAGCACTGTTTCTTTTCACTTGTAAATACATTATTTTATTACATTTATTGTTATTTATCACACAATTTAATAAAATTGTAAAATAAAATGTCATATTATCCAACTATGTTAAATATAGTCGATATTTCTATGTATTGTTGACATCTGACAACCATCATAAAATCCCTGGATTATACCATTCAGAACAAATGACTAAACTGTCGAGTGAGTCCATTTGACATCGACTAGTGCTTGACAATGTCGAAAAATATATCGATATTTGACGAAATAACTGAACGAATTGTGTTATTTGTACAGTACAATAACATAAAATACTTTTATCACAGTATCCTACAATCTGATGACAATAAATTTATAAAAATATTTTCTAAGTCACATAAAAATATAAATGCAAAAATTATAATTAGTATGTGTACTTAATTTTTTATTTTATACCACATTTATATACTTTGGAATATTATTCCATTGTAATAATAATAAAGATCATTTTATTTCAACACATAAATTACACAAAATCAAACAATAATGTTTTAGCACTAAACTTCTGGGTTGGCGATTTGTAATAAAACACTTTACTTTCACGATCTATTTTACTTTCACGATCCAACACTCACTTTAAGTTGCAATCACTTTTTCTTTTTCCTAATTTCACAAATGTTTATTAAGAACTGAGCAATATTAGGACAGTGTCACATTTTTATAAGCTACCCGAGACAATCAATTGCCAATTAAAATAATTCAATAACAGAATCAACAAAATCACTTTATTTAATTAAATTAGCTTAATATTTTTTTAATCTTTAAAAAATAATTTTTATTATATATTAATGGAATATACACCCGATATTCATTTGTTCATTAACATTATTATAGACCAACAGAATGCTGCCATCAATGCCATCGTATTTATATAAATCAAATTAAAAAATAATTATCATTTGACACATTATTATTGCCTCTTTAATTCATTTATTTTAATTTATTATAATAAATACAGATATTTTAAATTAAAAGATGTAAAATATGATGACTATGCTAACCAATGTCTAAAATGTCATTAATTGGTTCATCGATATATGTATTTTATCGATTACGTTCAAGCACTAGAAATATTGTATTGTGTACCTGTGTGTATAATAATGTAATAAAATCTTTGTGTGCGTTATGCGTCTTTTGGTTGAACGAGTTTTCATACATTTGTATTTTATGTCTCGTCCAGTGGTTTATTCGTTCATGTAAAGTAAGTTCTTGAAATGTTATTTTATGTAAAATTAAACTTAATTTATTGGAATTTATTTCAATAGGTTATTTATTCAAAAAATTTAAGGTGATCGGGTATGTTTATAAGCCAGTGATAGCCCAGGTAGGGCGCTTGCTTGGGAACCAAATGAGGTGGGTTCAAATCCCGGCTCGGGCCTTGTACCTCTGATATTATCGTATGCGAATCATTTTCATTGTTCCATTTGCCTAACAGTGAAGGTAATATCGTGAGAAAACCTGCTTGTCTAAGAGAATCTAGCAAGATTTTGAAAGACATGTGAAGTCCGCTAACCCGCAGTTGGCCAGCGTGGTAGAGTCCGCCTAATCCCTCTCAAATTGAAGGGAGGTCCGTGCCTAGCAGTGGGACGTTAAAAAGGGATAACTACATGTTATATGTGTGTATTTTATATGGTATATTCGCCAATGGCATAACTTATACCTCCAATAAAAATTACAAGTAAAGAGTCCATCCCAAAGAAGTAAATAATTACTTCTAATGATATCATTAAATTATATGTACCTTTTTGATGATGACACGTTTGGCTGAGTTTGTAGTGATCCTACTTGCTGTGCCAGCGGTGGCGGGTTCGAGTCCCGTTGGGGGTATTTATTTGTGTGATGAACACGAAAGTTTTTACTCCAGTCATGGATGCTTATATTTATAATATTATGTATGTATTTAATATTATGTATATATATGTAGTGTATCAAGTATCTGGTATCCATAACACAAGCCTCGTAGCTTATCTCTCCATCTAGTTCCATGGAACTAGATGGAGCTGTGTGTTAATAATGTCCCAACATATTTATTTATTACTTTATTTTACTTAAGTTATTATTAAGCTTTTGGGTTTTGTGATATGATATATATTTTTTGCCTGTTTACCTATTTAAATGCACTAGTCTCTAATATGTCAGAATGGATTTTAATTGTACTTTGACTGGTATTTCAGCACAAAATAAGCTCTTTCAAGGAAACAAAAATGCTCCCACAGTGTTCTTTTCCCCATAGAAAAGAAGACGAATATAACCCATACAGTGGGAGAACTTTAAGGCACAAACTATTTTAATTACCTAAAACTTTTGTAATTAGTTACATTTTCAAATTAAATTACAATTAGTTTATATTTGAACAAGGATAATGTTCTGAAGAAGCGCAATCAATTCAATCCATTAAAATTTAATTATCCATAAAAAGGAAACGCCAATAAACGTTTATAAAATACTTACTAAAAGCTGCACTAAGCTCTTAAATTTGACAAAACAAGAACCTTTTCATCTTTTACTAGTGACTTTGACTTTTGACTTTATTGACTCAGTTTGCAGTTTGCAGACCCTACTTGCTGTACCAGCGGTCGCGGGTTCGAATTCCGCTAGGGTCATTTATTTGTGTGATGAGCACGAATATTTGTACTCCAGTCATGAGTGTTTATAAGAAGAAGAGAAATCGAACAAATCCAGGTTTAAAAAAAATGTTCCTCTGTCTGTCTGTTTATCTGTTTGTCTGTTTGTACGGGCTAATATCCGAAACTGTTGGACCGATTTAAATGAAATTTTGCGTGATGGTACCTTAATTATATCCACGGTCAATATTTTAGATACTTTTCACTCCGGAAAATTAAAGAGTTCTATTGGGATAGTTAAAAAACTATAGTAACTTATACAGCTTACATAAAAACTACTGATTGGATTTTAATGAAACCTTACAATAAAATTGTTCATACATCAGAATAACAAATAGGCTACTTTTATCCCGGAAAAAAGTACGGTTCCCGTGGGAAAGATATGTTTTTAATATTAAAAAAAGATTTATTACCTCAATCTGTATTGAACCCCAATCCCTAGTAAGTTCTAGCAATCATTTTTAATAAAACGAAAAGTAATGGCCGAAAGTAATAGTGCAATTCAGCCATCAAAGTCGTACAATAGGTCAGCAATTACATCTGAGCGCGGCTTCAATCGAATCTGTTATGCTTCGTTTAGCATTGCAGGTTGAAAATATGTATAGAGAATAAAATGGTACTTTACTGGTGATATACATGTATATGAATAATACATTTTGAATACTGCCTGTATAGTGATCGATGTGTCTATTGTATTGCCTTATAAGTCAAAATTAAATAGCTCGTTAAAGATTTATAGTTTTTGTCTAACAAACTTGTGTACCAGTGCCTTCGATTATTACTAAAAACCAATCAATTAATTAGAAAAATTAAATATTTATATAGAAACCAGCTGGCGATTATGACGATTCAAAGTTGCTTGTATAAGTGTAATTAAATGAAGTTTAATTTCATATCACTTCATGTCATATAGCGTATATCCATCCTCCATATACTAGGAAATGCAAAAATAATTTTCAACTCTACTTTTTCTATACATTACAACGAACTAAAACAAACAATTTCAATAAAGAAAAAAAACAGTTATATTTGTAATTGAATTTAGCAACACTGAAACAGACAGCGTTCAAGCCTACTTGTACAAGCTCACTAGACTCCGTTACGGTCAGGTGCATAAATTGATCCATGGTCTGCAATTTTCCCACAGTTCGCTTGCGAATTCACAGTGTTTAACTGCTTTGCCGAGATTTCGTTTAACTTACCTTACTACTAAGAGAAGTCTTTGATCAGATTAATAATATGCTCAGGCTTCGCTTAGTATCTAAGTAACTAACAAGCCCTATAATAACGTTTGCCAAAATTTCTGTAAGTGCTAACTTTAGATAGTTACAGAATTGAATACCTAAAGATTCATCTATTAGAGAAATACCTCGTGTCACGGTGTTTGTGGTAGCACTCCTCCAAAACGGCTCGACCGATTTTAATGATTTTTTTTGTATATTTGGAAGGTACGAGAATAGGTCGTAAAGTATTTTTCACCCACGTACTACTCTCCATTTTTTAATCGCGAGTATTTTTGTATCAACAATATTATATAAGAAGGGCGAGTCGCTGTATAACATAAAGCCAAAGTTGTATAGTTGTAAATTTGTAGATTAAATGCGGGCGCAGCCGCAGGTTCTGTTAGTTTTCTTCTATTTTTCATACAAAAATTTAACCCATTTTGATAAAGCCAAGTATAACATCGTAGACTGTTACCCAACATACCGCATTGGTCATATATCCTGTTCAAAAAGCGCGAATAAATGTTTGTACAACGGCATGCAACAAAGTAAGTTCATGTAACATATTATATTTTCGTAATTTTAGAAAATTTCCCATATTAAATATCATGTAATTGTACATTTTCTGTCATTTAACTAAAATAGTTGGAAAGTATTCGTTGGAAACTTTAACTAAGTATTCCTACAATTTCAAAGCAAGACATTTTTATTAGTCAACTTTATATACATACGGATAGCAATTAGAAAGCTTCTGGTATCCCTAATCGTTTGAAATTAAACTCTAATACAATACGATAGAGTCGAAATTTCTTAGCACATTATTACCATAGATTACACGTAAAGTTTAACTAGAGAATTTGGAGTGTATGTGAATATTCTTACGGTATTAATAAATCTTAGGTGCTTTGTCTTCGGTACAACATAATTAGTTTACTGACCTCATTATAAATACTTCTAAAATTTGGAATGCTTTATATTTGATACCTCCATGTGTTTTCTCGTAGCATATTATCTACTAGCTACTCAACCTCGCTTGCTCGAGTTCGCCCCTAGTTGGTTTTAATTTTTTTGAGCGGAACGCTAATTCTTTTTCGAAAATAAAAGTAGCCTATGTTACTCCCTATAATATCAGCTATCTTCCAGTGAAAGTCCCGTCAAAATCAGTCCAGCCGTTTCAGAGATTACCCGGAACAAACAGACAGATAAAAAAAATGTGTTTTTCTTATAAGTACTGTATATAATTTCATATGCATTTAGTAAAACGCTGTTATTTTGACAATACAGACACTTCAACTTTTATTATCTGTATAGATATGCTTAAGTAGACCGATTTTAATATTATTTTTTCCTTGACTGACAATCCATATTAATATTATAAAATGAAAGTATCTTTGTCTGTTACCTTTTCCCGAATAAACATCTGAACGGATTTTGATAGGCAAGGACATAAATTTCATCCTGTGGATAGACATAGGCTACCTTAGATCCCCACTACAATTATCAAGGCGAGCAAAACCGCGGGCAAAAACAAGTATTTATATTTAAAAGTTTAAAGGAAGTAATAATATTTTTATGATATAAATATACTCACTGTTATATAAATGATGATGATAATGATATAGTAGTTGTCCTTCATGACCAAATATACTAATGTCTGTACATAGAAAAAAAATGCTAAAAACCGAGTCAGGGGGATATAAGAAAAGAAATAGAACAAATCTAGTTTTTTTTTTTTTGTTTGTCTGTCTGTTTGTCTGTTTGTACGGGCTAATCTCAGAAACTGTAAGACCGATTTAAATGGAATTTTGCATGGTGATGCCTTATATCCCCGGTCAACATTTTAAATACTTTTCATCCCGGCAAATTAAAGAGTTCCCGTGGGATAGTAAAAAATTGTAGTAACTTATACGGCTTAGTACAACACAACAACTTATACACCTAATTTGGTAAAATTTGGCATGCTGATACCTTATATTGCCGGTCAAACAACAGTTTACTTTTCATCCCGAAAAAATTAACGATTCTCGTGGGATAGATCCGTTGGTGTTTTCCTAGAGGCGAACCCGAGCGAAGCGGGGGTGAGCCGATAGTACATTATATATTATTATATTATAGTAAAATTCTATGTAAGTCGAATCTGTACATTAAATATTTTTTTCGGAAATTCTTATTGAAACAGTTATTATAATCGATACAGAGGCCGAATCTATAGTTTTTAGATTTTTTGTCTGTCTGTATGTCTGTGACCGCATCACAAGAAAACTACTGGACAGATTTTGATCAAATTTGGTATAATGCTAGCTGGTTATCCGGGTTAACATATAGGATACTTTTTACTGCAGGAAAATATCTCATTTCTGAGAAATCTATACTAAACGTTAAAAAGTAACACTAGTATAATATAAAATACTTAGACACTTACTTCGTAAATCTGTTTAAGAAGTACAGTTTTTACCAATTCAAAAATCATAAGAACTAGGGCATATGGAAATGTAAGAAAGATACATGTTACATGAAACATGAATACCTGCTTCACCCCACTAAATAGACCGTGTGATGTACTTAAAATAGAATCATTCCCTCTCATCATTATGTTTACACGGCGATGAATATGCGTCAACAATTGAAATGCTTGTACAGCAAAGGAAACCGCTGAAACGTTCAAAACAACCTGGATTTATTCATGAGCCAACTTGCACTGAGTGAGCGTCGATGTGATCTTCGCACGTGATTCTAACAGTTACTTGGGTTAGATAACTTCATTTTGGTACATTTGGGGTGATTACAAGTGTTTTATTAGGTTAGTTGAACCTCTGGTTTTACTTATAATTTTTTTTAAATATGTAATTTTAGGCTTTGCTTAGTACTTATTCTAAGATGATAGTGGTAAAAATGAGTGAATATAACTAAAACTGTGGTCAAAATGTGACTGCTGATGTAGATTAATTACATGCTATCTTTTCCTTGCTCATAAACAATTCTTTCTGCATTACATTAATTAACCGCGTCCCGGACGTCATACCGCTACGCTAAATAATTTAAAAATTATATTACACTCATTTTATTAAGCTTTTTCAAATATACAAAATATAAGGGAAAAAGAGAATATTTAATAATGAAACGATTCGTTTTCCGTTGTTTACTTGTATCGCTTTATGGATCGATTAATAAATCATGATGTTCCCATCATCAAAGCGATCGAATTAAAACTTATAATATCTTTATTTAAAAGTTTATAATATATAAGAAAAATCAGTAGGACGTTGAGGTCTTGTCTTGCCACTATTATCGTTTGATTAAAAAGAAACTCTTTATCTTGATAACAAAACCATATACCTAGTCCAATTATAGCTAAGAACCATATATAGATATTCAGGAATCTCATAAGTATATAAAAAAATCATCAAACAGGGTGAAGCCGTTTCGGAGAATAAAAATTACCATAAAAAATAATTATTTGGACACATATGTTCTATGAAGTCATTGAGTTCACTCCCTATCTCATGGCTTTATTATTATACCAGCGACTCACCCTCGCTTCGCTGGGGTTCGTCCCTAGGTACGTTTTAATTTTTTTGAGCGGAACCCTAATTCTTTTTCTAAGTAGCCTATGGTACTCCCTATAACATCAGCTATCTTCCAGTGAAAGTCCCGTCAAAATCAGTCCAGCCGTTTCAGAGATTATCCGGAACGAACAGACAGAGAGCCAAAAATTAAAAAAAAATGTGTTTTTCTTACAAGTACCGTACATAATTTCATATGCATTTAGTAAAACGCTGTTATTTTGACATTACAAGCAGACACTTCAATTTTATTTATCTGTTTAGATGATTTAGTTAGTATCCAATTATTATATTGTTATAAAAATGCCATATATTTATCATGTTTTAAATTAAAAACATTTAAGAGTAGGTCAATATTGAAGTAAAATTCATAATAGCATAGCGTTGTGGCATAAAATGGAACTAACATTATGATTTTTAGATATGGCTACCCAATCTAGCCATCTGTCAAATGTCAAACTTTATTTCGTGTTTATTGTGTTGTTTTATTGTGATTTTTATTTTAAATCATGTCGAAAAGGGGTAAATCTTTACACAGTTTGACAAGGGAAATAATATTTAATATTATACAAGTCTACTAATGAGAAAAAGCACACCATTATTTTCCTAAATAAAGTCACGGAACGTGTAGCAGATATGTCCGGTATCCCTTCCAACGTGCGTTCACCTTGTCGTGGTGGGGGGCTCAGTAGTGCCCGGCAATACAGCCGGGCGCGAAGCCAAGAAACGCACAGAGAGGTGGCCCGCTTCGGTGGGCGGTGTACCATGCGGGTTGCTCCTGGTACTTCTCTGATAGTAGAGTGGACCTTGGAGCAACCCCGTGGTTGAGGTCTGCTTTGGCAGACCTGCCGTCGGGGCGTCGTAGATGAATGCGTAAGCGATTCTGCGACGCCCCATTAAGACGGGAGAAGGTTTTGTTGGGTTTTAGTGGGTAGTACTGGCTTCGCCGGTGAGTCCCACACCTCGTGCGTAAATGCGTTTCCCAACGTTAAAAAAAAAGATATATCCGGTATGTAACAGTTTCATTTGAATGTTTATTGATTTCCTAAGTAACCTGCGGTCCCTGACATCTCAAAATATGCATAAATTAAAAGGCATTCATTTAGAAATATGAAAATATTTGCTTATTTTGTTCCAATCAATAGTTTTGATAGCAGGTATAAAGAGTGTTGATTTCATTTAATTTATAATGCGCTTGTCTAAGCGAGTTAGTAAAGATAGTCTTAACTTAAAATATTTTTTCTACTTTTTCAGGATTGAGTAAAGTTAAAATAAAAAAAAAGAAAGTTCCATAAATAACGGCATGTGGTGCACGCCAGGGAAAAAACGTAAAGGAAGACGTGCGTGTGTTTGTGAATGGTCATAAATCACTATTTTTAAGCGAAAGCATTTAAACAACTGTAGTGCAGAATACGTCCTTTATTTCCGATCCCCGTACTCATTGAACATATATCACTCATTGATACATTAGAAAATTGATTTCAATGCACATGACATCTATTCAGAAATAATTTAACAGTTATCATTAAAATCATTAATTAAAACAATTACTAAGACGTCATCTGAAAACATTATATTCTAACATAGTTTCAAAGTATCAAGATATTACAGTCACACTATAGTGTTGTCAATATAACGAATACGGTAATTAAACAAAGCTGCACCCTCAAATCTTATGACGGTTTTCTTTCCGCGCAGACTCTATTACAAATATCCAAAGTACACCGATTACATAACAATTATGTCATATGCATATACGAGTATTAAAATATTATTTCCACTTTACTAATTTACGGTAAAAGCAAACACGAAACAGTATTATTTGAAATTGTCCGAGTCATTAAAAGTTACAAATTAATTTTATGTAAGTTCCATGAACCACAAATAATCATTTAACAGTCACGCCCTTATATTATTTCAACGTTAATATTTCAAACTAAATATGTTTTACATTTATCATTTACCTTTGTGAAATTTTGATGACAAATGTAAATAATATGCAGTATAATCTCATAGAAACTTATCTGAAAAAAATACTATTAGATGTACCACTCAACATAGTTATGGATAAAACCTACTGTTATAAAATTCAATTATAATATAACTAGCGGAACCCGCGGCTTCGCTCGCGCTAAAACTACAAAAAATATGTAAAAAGGTAGTTTCATACAAACTTTCATCCCTTGTTTTACCTCCTTATAGGATGAATTTCAAAAAAAATGCTAAGACATATATTTATTTCATTTATTGAAGAGCATATGTACAAAGTTTCAAGTAATTCTGCTCATAAATATTTTTTTGAATTGTATTATAACGTGTTTTCCCATGGGAATTAGATAATATCCCGCGGTAAAAAGTAGCCTATTTCACTCTCCAGCCCTCCAACTATCTCTACCCAAAAAATTACGATAATCCGTCACTCTGTTTCGACGTAAAAGAAGTACAAACAAAAAAACAAACAAACAAACACACTCACATTTACAATACTAGTATGGATATGGATTGTTTCTTTATTATCTATTTTACAAAAAAATAGCACAAGATGATCTCTTATCTAACTAGGTACATAATAAAAAAAACATTATATAAAACATTTTACTAGGTAGCTAACACTGTTGACTGAAGAAAATCTTGGACAAAAGTAGAACGTGCTTGCTCTCAACTTTGTACTAACGGAGCTATATACATATGTACATATTATGTAGCTTTACAGTGGCATTATTATATTTTAAACACAATTTCAGTATTTCTAAAAATTAGAATTTAGTACATCTACAAATTATTTGAATCGAAACACCAAATAATTGTAAGTTCCGAAAGTTTGCCGGTTGTCTCTAACTGCTTTTATCTTCAAAAAAGTGTACTGGTATTTTTGAGTACACTATGTATTTCATTATAACGAATCTCGTGTGGATATTCAATGCCAAGGAAAATTCCGTAGTGTCAAAAACCCAGCCAGATTTCTACATTCTTATAACGTTATATATCTGAATCATTGTTTTGAACTGTTTCTTTAATATGTATACGTAAAGAATACGCTAGCTTCCTTTGGGTTCGTCGCTAGGTACGTAACAGTGGGCGGTGTGCCATACGCGTCACACCTGGTTCTTCTCTGACACCAAAGTAGACCATTGGATCAACCTAATGGTTTATGTGGTTTGACTCGGAAGATCTGCCGTTGTGGTTGAGTGCGTAAGCGATCCTGCGACGCCTCATTAAGACAGGGGAGGTTCTATTGGATTTTAGTCGGTAGTACTGGCTTTTCTAGCAGCTTCTTTTTTATCTGTCCAGCCATTTCAGCGTGAAAGAGAAGTAAACAAACAGACATACAGAAATACCTTTGAATTTATATAAGTAGTCAGTAGTCCGATAATAATATTTCATATATACAAGGTGCATAGAACTAAACAGGTCAACTAGAGTCAAATAAAATATTCAAATCGTCCTGAACTTGTTCTTACTTCACGTCAGCTTGCAAGCGAATTAGATACTCATATTTTCTGCTCACAGCATTTTTCATGTTTAACTTCCAACAACTTCTGGAATTAATGCGTTTCGCGACATTTTTATCACGTTTTCGACTTATAAGCTGTTTATGATCGCTTTAGTCAAGTTCGAACACTTTCTGAAGAGTCGTCTATGTGACTTAGTTTTTTTTTTAATTCTGACATGTTTATTTGTTGTATATAATATGCCTTATGTAATTTTCGTTATATACAAAGTTACAAGGCAAAAGTAAATCGTACCATATTAAAAGGAAAATGAGGCGTTTAGAACTATGGCCCAATACACAAATCAAATCGAATTAAAATATACTTTATTCAAATAGCTTTTGCTAGCACTTTGAATCGTCAATTTTTACATTTTTAACCAATTATTGAAACAACCATATTGTAATAAAAATTTGGTGAATTTCTATGCGTCTCCAAAGGTCTTTATAACTATGGCATATGAGTCATGCATGTATCGATAAGCATGTGATTCATATTATGTAGTTAGAAATTGACTAAATGAAACAAGTATTATATAAGAAAATCAAACTCTAATAATAATACGAGTATATTACACGGAATATTGAGTTTATAAATTGTGGCAGTGGTAGCCCAGTGGTAAGCCGCTCGTTTGGGAAACCAAGTAAAGCAGGGCTTGTACCTTTGTCTATTGTATTGTTTATTTTCACGTGCTCATCATTTGCTATATGATTACAATAGTAAGATAAGTATGTCTTTAGGTAAAGAAAAACATCGTGAGGAAACCTATGTCTGAGAGATCCTAGCAAGTTTTCAAAACAAATATGAAGTCTGTCAACCTGTACTTGGCCATGGTGGATTATGGCCTAATACACCTCGTATTGAAGATCCGTGCTCAGCAATGGGACATTAAAAAGGGCTGAATATATGCATGTAGAATGTTATGTATATCTGTGCACACCTTTACACCTAGGCAAAACCAATTCGTCCGTGACTATTTTAAACCAGATAATCAATTTAGTGGTTATTAGTTTTATTCCCGCAAATGGTAAATAAATAATCGACCACAAATGATTGCAACAATCTGAATGCGATTCCATGTATTATTATTAGCATCATTGTGGGTTTTCATGTAGATCTCGAGAGTACATGAAAATAAAATTGCACACAAAATATTTTGTTATAATCATTGATTGATCTAAAATTGACGTTTTAATTAATTTCTCTTTAAACTTACTGTAATATTCGTATCTATTATAAGAAACTTGGTTTGATACTGTTATATTGTTTGTATTTAGGCCAAAATATCAATATTAACAGAAATCCAAAGGCCAGAGTTTCTTCATCTAAATATCTTAAATCTTTGTTTACGGCGAATAAATGGAAAATTCTTGTGTTTAGTTTAGTCCAATATAAACATCTATATAAACTTTTTGAAGAACAACAAGGAATCTTTGTCTTTTGATCTGTTAAATACGTGTTACATTGCCCAATTAAGGGCTGATTTTATATTACAACAACGGTTTGTTTGTCTTATTTTTTTTTAATAATGTTAAAGTATTTTCATTACGTTATAATGAAAGATATATAATGTATCCATAACTGAGAAAATCCAATTATCTATACTAATATTATAAAGAGGTAAAGTTTGTGAGATTATGAGTTTGTGACGTTGTAAGGTGCAATCTCTGGATCTACTGAACCTATTTACATGAAATTTGGTAAGAAGATAGTTTGAGACAAATATACTTTCACTTTTATTATATGTATTACTAGCGACTCACCCTCGCGTCGCTCGGGTTCGTCCCTAATTATATTTTAAGTATAGAATAGATATTCGATACCTTAATTAAACCGTACATCTTTCCGGAATAACAAAATAACTTATGTGTTATTCCAGACTATAATATATCTTTGAGCCAAATTTCATCTAGATCCATTCAGTCGTTCTGGCGTGAATGTGTAACAAACCATTCATCCAAACTTTCGCATTTATAATATTTACTAGCAGAACCCACGGCTACGCCCGCGTTCTATCTACAAAAAAGAAATATCTTTATGCTATGTATTTATATAATATTGTTCATACAAAAATACTAAAATCGCGTTTAAAACATGGGGGGTGGGGGCAGGAGGGTGAAAAATACTTTACGACCTATTATATATATGAACTGCCTCGGTGGTGTAGTGGCTAGCATGTACGGCAACACACTCCGAGGTCCTGGGTTCGAGTCCCGGGTCGGGCCAAGTTTAGTTATTGAGTTTTTCTGTATAGTAAGTCTCAGTAACAGCCTGGAGTTGGGAAGTTGGCGGTGTTTCATCCCCGTGCCTCGGAGAGCACGTAAAGCCGTCGGTCCTGCGCCTTAACTCTCACTGGTCGTGTCGAGCAGTCGTTCCACCGGAGTATGAGAGTGACAGGAATAGAGTGTGCACTTGTGTCTGCGCGTACACTTGTGCGCTCCTGCGCAGTTGGCTAGTCTCAATGAGATTGGCCGCCGTAGCCGGAATCGGCTAGGAGAACATCATCATCACGACCTATTCTCATAACTACCAAATGTATGAAAAAAAACATCAAAATCTGTCGAACCGTTTTGGAGGAGTGCAACCACAAACACCGTGACACGAGATATTTATATATTAGATAAGGATATATTCATGCGGATTATAAGGATATAAGGACGTAACATGTTTTAATAAAATACGTTTATTTCTAAATAAAATGTTTATTTCTTATACTTGTTTTAAACTATATTTGATTATTTTTATAATTATATGAATCTTGGACGGTAATCGAATATTAACGGCTGACGGTATTTTACCACTCAACGGACCGTCGTCGTTGCCGTTGGCTCGGAATACGACTTGTAAGATGCGGTAAGCAACATATTAGTTATTAGTTATTTAATTCATATTTTTACTTTATACTTTATATTTGTAATATTAAAACGAAAGTGCAAAAAATCCCAGACTGGGTAAGTGTATTTTTATTTTTATTATTTTGTAATTGTTAGATTTTATTTTGATGTGTGATCCCTATGAATATAAACTTCTTGGATTTTTTTGTAGTAAAGTTTAGTTTATAATCTATACACATAATATTTTTTGGAAAATCTTATTGAAATAAACATTATTATCGATACAGAGGCCGAATTTATAGTTTTCAACCGACTTCAAAAAGGAGGAGGTTCTCAATTCGACTGTATGTTTTTTTTTTTTATGTTTGTTACCTCAGAACTCCGTCATTTATTAACCGGTTTGGACAATTTTTGTTTTGTTTGAAAGGGTATACTTCCAGATTGGTCCCATTTAAAATACCACCCCTAAGGGTGGAAAAACAACTAATAATGAATTTAACCTACTTCTAATTGTCATATTGACTTGAAACTTTGCAAGTATTTCTATTTCCGTTGATAGTACAGTGGTTCGGTGTTGTTGACCTGATCTGATGGCAAGGCCAGAAGGTGGATAGGTGGAACTCTTCAACGGCTAATAGTAGATACTTTGAGTTTGGGCTTATTTTGTTTGATTTGACAAGCCTAACACGTTAGAATCCTTACTTTGCTACTACTGTCTACACTAAAAAGGGAAAAATAAAAACCTTTTTAACAAAAAATAAAAACCGACTTCAAACAAAAGCACTAAAAAGTGAAAAATAACTGATTGGTAGTTTTCATTTACTATACATACCTAATCAAATATTTTCGAAGTCGGTGTGCTTTGGCTAAGTAATTAAAGCCTACCTATTAAATACATACCTAATCAAATATTTTCGAAATCGGTGCCAGCCCATACAAAGCAAAGCACACCGACTTCGAAAATATTTGATTAGGTATGTATAGTAAATGAAAACTACCAATCAGTTATTTTTTACTTTTTAGTGCTTTTGTTTGTAGTCGGTTTTTATTTTTTGTTAAAAAGTTATTATTAGAATTTTTGTCTGTCTGTCTGTCTGTTTGTCTGTTACCGCATCACAAAAAAAACCACTGAAGGGATTTTGATTAAATTTGGTGTGGTGATAGCTAGTTATCCTAGTCAACATATAGGATACTTTTTACCTCGGGAAAATATCTCATTTCTGAGAAAAAATGCAAAAACTGCAATGTAAGAGTATACTAATATGTAAAACCTAAGAATTTGGTTTTACTCACCTGAACGCGGGCGGAGCCGCGGGCAATGCTAGTGTAATGTAAAATTGTTACATCCTAGTAAAGTTATTTTATTTTATTCTAAATTAAGATTACGAAACAAGGATTCTAACATAATATGATGGTATGATGAATTTGAATCATGCTTGTACATAAGCTAAGGCACTTTAATCCGTTCCTTTAAAATCCTCTTGTTTGGCTTTTTCGAATAATTAAAAATTCAACATGTTATTAGCAAAAAGATATATTATTAAAATTGATGTCTGAGAAAAGCAAAGGCGCTTCTTTAGAAATTTATATTTCATAGTAAAATATTATACTTTAATGTATGTAAGGTGACTCAAACTCGCGATCTCTAGACCAACTCAGACTATCTCAGCTTTGCGTACTGCAATATAGTTAGAATAAATAGAGAAGTCTATGCTACAATCTTAAATAAAATATTGGATGGATTCATATTTTTACAAATTGGATTTCCATATAAAGCTATTATTATAAATATTACTCAGTGTACATAGCTGTATAAGCTTCATTGAATATAATATCAATTATTTGTATGTTTGTGTGTATGTAATCGTATTTTTTACTTGTTTTCACACAAACGGCTGGATAGACTTGAATAAAAATGAGTAGACACGTAGTGTATGGTGTGCAGTAACACATAACTTACTGTTAAGTACCCAGAGATGGGTGTGAGTGGAACGTTTAAAAAGCTAGTAATATGGTTGATATTCTTTTTCATTTGGTGGAATTATGTTCGAATAAGCCTTATCCTTTACCCATTCTTGCAAAAAGGTATCTTTCAGACAGACAAAGACAAATATGACAAACTGATTATATAAAACTTTAATTTAACTGATGGGCCTAAAAGCGACTTGAATTTTTGACTCGTGCGTATTTTAGAAATTATCTAAATAGTGAAAGCTTTAATTAAAACATATAGTAAATTTGAAGCCAAAACTGAAAGGAGTCATGAAACTTGAAGTGAATCACCATTACAGTCTTGTGTTAAGTGCTTTGCATATTGATGGCGGAAGTGGCAACTTAAGCTCTAAGTGTTAGTTTAGTAAGCTTATGTGATTGGATAAGAAGTAAAATGTTTGTTGTATGGCTGAATTGTGAAGTATTATATACTAGAGAAACAAAAACTATCCTATCCCACGGGAACCGTACATTTTCCCGGGATAAAAAGTAGCCTATGTGTTATTCCAGACAATAATCTATCTTTGCACCAAATTTCATCTAGATTCGTTCAGCCGTTCTGGCGTGAAAGAATAACAAACATCCATACATACTCACAAACTTTCACATTTATAATATTAGTACAGAATAATGACTTATGCTTACTTCACTCGGGTGCATCCCTAGTTGCCTATATTATGTTTTTCCAAGTGTTCATCTCATTTTATCGAAATCCGACTAGTCGTTTCAGCGTGTAGGAGTACTACATATACATACTTTCATAAACACACACATACATACTTTCAAAATTATAATGTTAATCCAAAAATGTTCATGTATAATCTATACATATATTAAAATTGTAACTAAGCCGAATCTTTACATTGAATATTTTTTGGAAAATCTTATTGAAACAAACATTATTATCGATACAGAGGCCGAATTTCAGAATTTTTGTCTGTCTGTCTGTCTGTCTGTCTGTCACCGCATCACAGAAAAATCACCGGAGGGATTTTGATGAAATTTGGTATAGTGATAGCTGGTTATCCGGGTCAACATATAGAAGACTTTTTACCGCGGGAAAATATCACATTTATGAGAAAAAAATACAAAAACTGCCATTGCAAGAGTATACTAATATGTAAAACCTAAGAATTTAGTTTTTGGTCACCTGAACGCGGGCGGAGCCGCGGGCAATGCTAGTGTATAATATGTAAGTTTTATATATGTGTGTATTAACGCGAGTACACCGCCTATCACTTAACTACCTAAAAACTTACTCCTCCACATGACGATTGCCTGAAAGAGACCGCTTCAAGCGAGTATCACCGCAAGCTGTGCATCTTTTGTTTGTGTTTTATTATTATTATAGCCTACCCCTTAATATGGTTATAGAATGACCTCAATTTAAGCTTGGAGTTAGTTTTTTTAAATGTGACTTCTATGTAATATCCACAAATTTAACATGCTAAATTGTGATAGTGTTTGTGTATATAATAAATAAGTCCTCCCGACCGATTTCGGTCACGGCGGCCAATCTCATTGAGACTAGTTAACTGCGCAGGAGATATTATAGTGTACTCTCTATTCCTGTCACATTCATACTCCGGTGGGACGACTACTCGACACGATCGGTGAGAGTTAAGTATAAGTATAAGTTGATCTGATGGTGAGAAGGTGAATAGTGAACTCTTCAACGGTTACTAGTAGATAATTTGTGTTTGAGCTTATTTGGTTCCATTTGACAAACCCATTAAAAGTATAATTAAAAGTAAAAATAAATATAATTATCGAAAGCAAACTGAATGCATTCCTTTATGATCTGTGTTTCCTAGAAATGACAAAATATGACTACGCTTAAGCTAATATCATGATTAAAACTGTTAATATAATCTTAAGTTTATAAAATAATAATAATAATTTTTGATATTATGTATTTTTATATAAGATTTAATATAGCGTATATGTCCGAGATCAAGGTACCTATACAAAAACAAATCTATATATAAATATGAAAAAACAAAACAGTACAGTACCGTTTTCACGTCTGTTTGTCCACCGATTTTCTTTTCTTTTTATTTCTACCGATTTTCTTTGTGTTAGTGTAAAGAATGATGGGCAAAAACTATTACCTATTATAAAAAACATTCCATATCGCTAAGTATTTAATAAAAGAAACTTCAACATAATACTACTTCATCACGAAACCTTTATAATATAACAGTGTTATATCATGGGCTTTCCGCGGGTCTTCTCAAATAAAGACATGTGTCAAAGGTCCCGGGTTCCGGCCTTGAGTCGGGGCCGGAAATTTAACCCTCATGTCTCTAAATACATGAGAGCGTTTGAGAAAAATGTATTACCGTCACTCATAACGTATACGGTTTAAAATAGATTTGCTAGGGTCAAACAAACTAATTAAATTGTTACACGTGTTTGTGCTCGTATATGTATATACTAGTGGCTCGTCCTTGCTTCGCTCGGGTACGCCTCTAGAAAAACAAAAACAATTCCACGGGAACCGCAAATTTCTCTGGGATAAAAAGTAGCCTACGTGTTATTCTGGTGTATAAGCTATATTATTATAAAGTTTCATTAAAATCCATTTGGTAGTTTTTGCGTGAAAGAGTAACAAACATCCATACATATATACATCCAAACATCCATACATCCTCACAAACTTTCACATTTATAATATTTTAAATATGGATAATTAGGCAAAGACGAAACAGTTAGTACCGTTTTCTCTTCTATTCTCGACCGGTTTCCTTACTTTTATTTAGTAGGTATTGACGAGTTCTAGTAAGTTTATTAATAAAAACATTTGAGAAAATTTAATTTTTATATATAATGTAGATAGATAAATTGTAGCCATACATATTTCTTCAAATTTTCAATAATGATTATGACCGAATTTCGAGCATTGAATGAACACTATTATATTATTTATTTATAACTAGTATATATTAATTGGCATTTGTGAAATTTTCATATTATAATACGTGTGTAGTTTACTAAGACTTTTAAATAAATAAAAAATATAAAAAATGAACCTCCCAACTCCGGGCAGCTACTAAGAATTCTCAAATTCTTTAACAAAAAAACTTAATAAGGAATTTTTACTCGACCCAGGACTTGAACCCAGGACCTCCGGATCTTCGGCCGTACATCCTAGCCACTAGACCGCCAAGGCAGTTTCTCTCCTCGTACTATTAGTTCATGTGCATACAATATCAATATTATACTTTATTTTATACCATACTACGTTCATTCTTCTGACCACTTGGCTTGGCAGCGATTCAAAATTTATATATTACACTAAAACCTTTTTCCAGGATTATATATATTAATGAAAATTGGATCGCAATCCATTTAATTAAGCTCGAAAATGTACGAATGGTTTTTTTTTTATTTTCACAAAAAGAATAGATAATCCTTGCTCGTTAGAGATAGATAATATTTGTGTATTTTAATTATTCATTTTACCCGTTATGATAATATCTATTATGTATATATCACCTCCAGGTAATTTTCTAAGAAATTAATTAAATTTCTAAGAAATCTATTGTTAACTGTAACCTCATCGTGTCCGCGGTCGTGGAGGGAATATTATTATTTTTATATCTATACATATAATAAAATTTTAACTAAATCGAATCTGTACATTATTTTTTTTTTTGGAAAATCTTATTGAAATAGTCATTATTATCTATATACATGATAAATCTGTAGTTTTTTGAATTTTTGTCTGTCTGTATGTGGACGCATCACGAGAAAACCACTGGACAGATTTTGATGAAATTTGGTATGATAATATCTGGTTATCCGGGTCAATATATAGGATACTTTTTAGTGCGAGAAAATATCTCATCTCTAAGAAATGTATAGTAAACGTTAAAACGTAATTTGAGACGAACACAAGCGGAGCGAGGGTGAATCGCTAGTTATTATTATAAAATATGTGTGTGATAAGACATAGCCGCGCCCGATTTATAATTTCTTCTTTACGCCGAAACGGATTTGGAAGAAACTTAGTACACAGATAGACTTAAGACCTAAAGTTTTTATGCATAAAAACGTAGTCTCTAGGGAGATTTTTATGTAGATGCGTATATCTAGAGTCGCACCCAAGTGAAGCATGGGTAAGCCACGGGACAAAGAAAAAAAAATACTTTAAATTTAATTCAGAAATATATCAGTTAAAGTAACTTTCAAATACAAAAAAAAACGCATCGAAACTAGTCTATCCGTTAGTAAGCTACACTGTCACAACCAGACAGACATACGTTTCAAACATCAAACACCTATCATTTCTATCGGTTAAAATATTAAACGTACATTAAAATATACTATATAAATCATTACATTATACTACAATAACGAGTCGTTTTAAGCTCGCAAATAAATAAGTACATAATTCTTTAATCTGAACACAGTTGGTAAAACCGCAAAAAAGTACCGATTGTTTATTTAAAAATGCATTCATTGCACGTTTCGCTGCGACACTTACTAAAATTTATGGTGCAATTTATTTTCCAGGGGCTGTAAGTCAACTGAGAATGATAACGCGCTGTAGAAGATTGATTGGGAATAAATAAGCTTTCGTTTGCAAGACGACTAGTGTACTTCAAAAGTTTGGATCTACGCTCTAAACAATGCTTTTATTACGGTAAGCAGTGGTAGCCAAGTGGTAACAAGCTCACTTGGGAAACCGAGTGAAGCGGGTTCAAATCCGGGTCTCGCACCTCTGGTATTTTATGTGCGAATCATTTTCCAACGCGATTACCACTTGTCTTACGGTGACGAAAAACATCGTGAGGAAACCTGGATGTCTGAGAGAACCTAGCAAGTTTTTGAAAGACATGTGAAGTCCGCCAACCCGCACTTGGCCAGCGTGGTGGACTATAGCCTGATCCCCCTCGTATTGAAGGGAGGCCCGTGCCCAGCAGTGGGACGTTAAAAGGGCTGAACATACTGAGGTGGTAGTTTCTTTATAGACTTACAATACTGACGTTTATTTGTATTGTCTCTTTTTTTACATTTTTTTTCAAAACTGCTTTTAAAAGTTTAATTGTGTAAAACATAATTTGACTTACATTGAGTTAAGTTAGTTCTTCGTTATATAACTTCTCCTTAGACAAATGCTTATTTAGATATTACACGCTATATCTATTAAAAAAAAAAGTTAAAATTGTATCGTACAGGAATTGAATCCTGGACCTTCATTGAGAATTCGGCTAGTAAGATAAAAATAGTATGCACTATGACATATGTACGTAAATTCTAAAAATGGTGTTTGAACGTAGATCCTTTCTATTTGCTATAAGCTAGTCGAGCTTGTACATGTGGTTTCGATCACGTACGGATACTCACGTTGTGTGAAAAAAAAAGTTCTTTTTATTATTTACTGAGTAAAAGATTTTATTCTAGGTATATAATATTATATATTTTTTGACGACAATTTGACCACACGTTTGGCTCAGTTTGTAGTGACCCTACTTTCTGTGCCAGCGGTTGCGGGTTCGAATCCCGCTGGGGGCATTCATTTGTGTGATGAACATGAATGTTTGTACTTCAGTCATGGGTGTTTATATTTATAATACAAAAGTATGTATTTAAAGTTATATATGTGTAGTGTATCAAGTATCTGGTGTCCATAACACAAGCCGCTTACCATGGAACTAGATGACATATGAAAAAAAAACAACTATAATATAAATATATATATATAAATAATATATACGTATAAAGTAAGCTATACAAGTAAAATTGAATGTCTGTATGTTTATCCTTTATGTTTTCCTAAACCATTGATCGGGTTGTGATGAAACTCTAGAAACTCTAGTGGGTTATTCTGTATATCCTATCAAAGGTAGGTACGTAGCGTAAAATAAGATACAAAAGATTTTTTCTTTCTAAATTTGTCTTTTATGCGTTCTTAAACCAATCAAGCTTAGGGACGCACCCGAATGAAGTGATGGTAAAACGCTAGTAAAATATAAATCTTACTTATATATATAAAGATAAGATATATATATATATATATATATATATATATATATAATATATATATATATATATATATATATATATATATATATATATATATATATATATATATATATATACTTATAAAGATTTTTGTTTATTCGTTCGTACCAAATACTCTCCGAAACTACTGAACTGATTTAGATGAATATGGTAAGAAGATAGTTTGAGACCCTGGGAATGACATAGGATAGTTTTTATACCCGAAATCATCCCTTAAGAGGGTGAAAATGGGGATGAAAGTTTATATGGAATGAACGTTTAGGATATGAACGAACCCAAGCGAAGTGTTGAGTCGCTAGTTATATGTAAAATCGGAATACATAGCTTTCATTTTTGATACTTTTTATGTTACTTCGACCTTATCCTTTACCAAAAAGATATATTTTTTTTAATAATAATCCTTTTAAGCGAGTGAGAACAAAGATTATATATCAACAATGTACTTTTGGTTCAAAATTGATATATATCACAAACATTTGTTCTATCCGAAAATCGAACCTGTTACTTTTATTACAATATACCATTTCTACACATCTACATCCATACATTCCATTTCTACACAATAACAGTTAAATATGAAAAAAATACAAGGACATAAAAATGATATGTTAAGAGAACGTGCAAATGATGGTTGAAACAATATAAAATATCGTTCAGTTAGCTCGCAGTACGTGATCTTGCCGGTGAATGTAGGTGATTGAAATGAATCAATGATAATTATGCGAATTGCTTTTTTATTTTTATAGGACGTGCTTTTAGTATTGTTTTAGAAACGTAGAAGCTCGTGATTACTTTATTACTTCTGTAATTAAACCAGCCCAAGCTTAAGGCGTAATATAAGTAGCTGTATCGAAAACGAGGAATAATATTGTAACTTATTATTGAGATAATTAAAATTAGAAATGAATTTTCTCCAAATAATTAGAAGTACTGATATATAATACTAAGTTACAATATTTTTCTTTGCAGGTACTGTGAAAGATACATGTATAACGGTTAGTAAAGCTTTCTCAGATATGAGATTTTGATTTGATTTTCTCGGAGTAAAAAGTATCCTATATGTTGATCCAGATACCCAGCTATCATCATACCAATTTCATCAAAATCTGTACAGTGGTTTTCTCGTGATGCGACCCCAGGCAGACCGACAGGAAGAAAGACTAAAATTCCAAAAACTATAGATTCGGCTTATGTATCGATAATACTCACTCTTTCAATAAGATTTTCCAAAAAATATTTAATGTACAGATTCGGCTAAGAATTTTATTATTTGTATAGAAGATAAATTACTCGAACATATCTTTCTGACCAAATAGTTTATTAAAATTGTTTGTAGTGTTTTTGATTATCGAATTAAGAATTCGCAAATTATTAAATTTTCCTGTTTTATTTTGTAGCAAGAAAAATAACATACCTACATTTGTTATTCCTAAAAATATAAATATTCAAAGACTTTCAAAGTCAATTTCCGTGGAATTAATAGATCTATCAACTTCATGAAATTTGTATGTTTTTTTTATGAAATTTTATTAAATTAAAGATAATTATAAATATTATTATTCCAATTTATTATTATTTCAATATATAATTATTGATATGACGAGCGCTTGTCATTTCCAAATACTTGTTTTTTCCACCAGAGGTCCCCAGTTCGAATCCCAGGAATTTTGGTATTATTTTAAGGTCCCGGTTCATACATTTTATGACTTCTGTTTTATCACCGTTTAATTGACCTTGATTGACCTTGATTCATGGCATGTGCTTTAATGTTCAGCACAAAAATATTATTTTACAAAATATAATAATATGTAACTTATCTTAGAATTTACTTATGGTCGGAATCACTGTGTGTACCATGCGGATTGCTCCTGGTTCTTCTCTGATAGCAGAGTGGACTGTTGGAGCAACCCCATGGTTGTTGATGTATGATTTGGTAGACCTGCCGACTGTCCTGAACCAAAAATGTGTCGTAGAATAAGATAAATGAAAAAAAAACTCCATTTTCACAACAGAAAACAAATTCGAATTTTATTTTCACCGAATAGGCTCAGCTGTAAACGAAGTTTAAATAAATAACTGTTAATTATGCAAATTGCCATACTCCAGAGCAGGAGTATATTTTTATTTCGTATTTTTCGATAAAATCTAATTCATTATATTTAGCACCATTCGTTTATTTTCAAACTGTTTGCGATACCAATTTATTAATAATTTAAATTGAATAGCTTTATCAAATAATACAGATAATATGGTTAACAAAAAACTCTTTTATAAGATGACGGAAATAAATATACATATAATAAAATTCTGAGTCCATCGAACCATTTAGTATTTTTTAACTTTTTTTAATAATTAATATTTATTTTTAATTATTTTTTTTTTTTTGGACATTTAATATTTTTTTGGAAAATCTTATTAAAATAGTCATTATTATCGATACAGAGGACGAATCTATAGGTTTTACATTTTTTGTCTGACTGTCTGTCCGAGTACGCATCACGAGAAAACCACTGGACAGAATTTGATGAAATTTGGTATCCGGGTATACATATAGGATACTTTTTACTGTAGAAAAATTTCTCATCTCTGACGAAAACGTAACTAGGAAAGATCCCAAGCGGAGTGAGGTTGACTCGCTATTGTAAATATAGTAATGTTAGGATAAAGGCTCAGCAAAAAAATAATTTTATAAATAACAATACATCCTAAAATAATGTCATTGTCTACAGCTTATTTCATTGTTGTTGAACAATTATATATAAAATATGAACGACACGTTTGGCTCAATTTGTAGTGACCCTATTTACTGTGCCAGCGGTCGCGGGTCGAGTCCCGCTGGGGGCATTCATTTGTGTGATGAGAACGTATGTTTGTACTCCAGTCATGGGGCTATTTATTATATGTATATATTTAAAGTTACATATTATGTGTATTGTATCAACTATCTGATATCCATAACAAATGCCTCGTAGCTTACCATGGAACCAGATGGAGCTGTGTCTTAATAACCCAAAATATTATTACTATTATATTATACACTCGTATAAAAATAAAGCTTTGTAGTCCCACTGAGCTTTCAGTTATTCTCAGAGGTCTGAAGTACTTTCTTAACTAATGGTATTTTTTTTGCATTGCATTAAGATTTCATATAATTCCTATACTTATTAAAATATTATTTATCGTTTCACTGCTGGGCTGACTGGCCTACTGACCTACTGACTAACTGTCTAAGCATAGATTGGCGGACCTCTCTTGTCTTTTGAAAACCAGGCTTTCTCAGACATGCAGGTTTCCGAAGATATTTCCCTTGGCCACTAGACAAGTGAATGTTAAAATATTTATAAATATAAAAAAAAAAATTGCGTAGCATACATAATCATATATAAAAAATAAATTATAAAAATAAAAAACCTGGCTGTGTAAAAAATCAATTAAAAAGAAGAAAACAAGTAGCAAAAATAACATAGTATTATACAGTTGGAGACATATACACATAAACTTTCTTTGGGTTTCGCCGCAGTCAGGTACTAAGTACAACCGAATTAAGCATCTCTATTTCTAAGTCAGTCAAAAACATTAACTATTAACAATAATAATGATATTATACTAAGGAGCAAACATTATTTAAACTCTTATATTAAAGACTTATTATAGAAAAGAAAAATGTTAGACGAGATATAAAGAAAAAGTGGCAAAATTACATAAACGTATGAATCGCGATAACTCCCCAAAATCCTATGAATAAACTTTTCTTTCCAACATCACTTTCAGGTGGACTTGGCTCTCACCCCACATAGTGATTGCCATACTTGCGACACTTTCAAAACTTTAAAATTTCATAGTGTCACTGAATTTAGAATATTGAGGTCAAGTAAAATTTTACCCTATCTTTATAACTTCGTTTCTTGTAAGGTAGATTGTACTACGACCAGGTTTTACTTCTAACGTAAAGTGTAAAATTATTTATTACACTAGCGGCTCACCCTCGGTTCGCTCGGGTTCACCTCTAGAAAAACACCAATAGAGATCTATTAGTTCCCACGGGAACCGTTCATTTTTCCGGGATAAAAAATAACTTATTTGTTATTCTGATGTATGACATATATTATTGTAAAGTTTCATCAAAATCCAATCAGTAGTTTTTGTGTACTAAGCTGTATAAGTTAGTATAGTTTTTTGACTCTCCCACAGAAACTCTTTAATTTTCCGGGATGAAAAGTAGCTGATTTGTTTTTGTCATGTATGAACTATATTATTGTAGAGTTTTATTAAAATCAAATCAGTAGTTTTTGTGTACTAAGCTGTATAAGTTATTATAGTTTTGTAACTATCCCAAGGGAACTATTTAATTTTCCGGGATAAAAAGTATATATATATATAAGATGTTGCACGGGGATATAAGGTACCACCATGCAAAATTTCATTTAAATCGGTCCAATACATTCGGAAATAAGCCCGTACAAACAGTCAATCAGACAGAGAAACAAAAAATTTGAAAAAAATCTGGATTTGTTCTATTTGTTTTCTTACATCCCCCTGACTCGGTTTTTAGCAGTTTTTTGCTATGTACAGACATTCGACCTCTACGGTTTTATCATAGTATAGACTATGGCAGAGTTGTGATACACTTATAGTTATGTAATACAAAGAGATTTAAATAGAATAATTACCTATTATTAATACTAATTTCAAAACAAAAAAATATAAAATTCATTACTAAATTTCTAAATTTATTGGTAATCAAATCAAACTATTATGACTTATATTACTACTAATACTACAACCATGAACGAATAAGTCACTGGACCAGACATATAAGCGGACGTACCTTTATCTGTCTTATTAGTAGCCAGGAAATTTCAGCCTTTGTCGTTTGTTTTTTGCGTCAGTCTCAAGCATTTACTTGTCAACAAACAATCTGCCAAAAATGACTAAATGTTCTGATAAATGGTGTAAAAACTATAGCGGCGGAAGCAGCACTGTTTCTTTTCACTTGTAAATACATTATTTTATTACATTTATTGTTATTTATCACACAATTTAATAAAATTGTAAAATAAAATGTCATATTATCCAACTATGTTAAATATAGTCGATATTTCTATGTATTGTTGACATCTGACAACCATCATAAAATCCCTGGATTATACCATTCAGAACAAATGACTAAACTGTCGAGTGAGTCCATTTGACATCGACTAGTGCTTGACAATGTCGAAAAATATATCGATATTTGACGAAATAACTGAACGAATTGTGTTATTTGTACAGTACAATAACATAAAATACTTTTATCACAGTATCCTACAATCTGATGACAATAAATTTATAAAAATATTTTCTAAGTCACATAAAAATATAAATGCAAAAATTATAATTAGTATGTGTACTTAATTTTTTATTTTATTTTATACCACATTTATATACTTTGGAATATTATTCCATTGTAATAATAATAAAGATCATTTTATTTCAACACATAAATTACACAAAATCAAACAATAATGTTTTAGCGCTAAACTTCTGGGTTGGCGATTTGTAATAAAACACTTTACTTTCACGATCTATTTTACTTTCACGATCCAACACTCACTTTAATTTGCAATCACTTTTTCTTTTTCCTAATTTCACAAATGTTTATTAAGAACTGAGCAATATTAGGACAGTGTCACATTTTTATAAGCTACCCGAGACAATCAATTGCCAATTAAAATAATTCAATAACAGAATCAACAAAATCACTTTATTTAATTAAATTAGCTTAATATTTTTTTAATCTTTAAAAAATAATTTTTATTATATATTAATGGAATATACACCCGATATTCATTTGTTCATTAACATTATTATAGACCAACAGAATGCTGCCATCAATGCCATCGTATTTATATAAATCAAATTAAAAAATAATTATTATTTGACACATTATTATTGCCTCTTTAATTCATTTATTTTAATTTATTATAATAAATACAGATATTTTAAATTAAAAGATGTAAAATATGATGACTATGCTAACCAATGTCTAAAATGTCATTAATTGGTTCATCGATATATGTATTTTATCGATTACGTTCAAGCACTAGAAATATTGTATTGTGTACCTGTGTGTATAATAATGTAATAAAATCTTTGTGTGCGTTATGCGTCTTTTGGTTGAACGAGTTTTCATACATTTGTATTTTATGTCTCGTCCAGTGGTTTATTCGTTCATGACTACAACTTAACTTTCTGGGCTGAAGTAACTTTTACAACTGTATGATATCTCAGGAAAAACAGCAAAAACATATACATATATATTTAATTCCAATTTATTAGAAAACACTTATTCTCAATGATTTCTTATTTCTTATGTTCCAGTTAAAAATTATATATATATATAACCCATATCAACTTCCCACCGACCAATCCCCCCTTTTTCATTGGTTCTCTCTCTTTCTGATTGTATTTTTTATTATTATTTTTTCGGCCTGACCTATCTCGTCATTTTTAACTGCCTGATTTATAAAGGTATCATAATTTGTGCGTCCGCGTAGTCAGTGTGGCCAGAGTGTGGCCAGTATAATGAATAACTATTTCATTAGCGAAACCTTACACAACATACTAATTTATCACACCAATAACTCAATAGGTATATTTAGATAAAAAGTAACCTACGTAGTGTTCAGAATCACGAATTTTTTTTACAAAAAAAATGTGCATCAAACTCATTAAAACCAACAATTACCCAACGCTTTAATCGCTTTTAAAGTACTATTTAATCCCTCCACGACGGCGGACACGCCGGCGTTACAGTTAACAATAGATTTCTTAGAAATTTAATTATTTCTTAGAAATTTACCTACAGGTGATATTAGTAGTAAATTTGTTCAAATATTCATGCAAAATTTTTCATTTAATATTTTTAAAACAGAAACAGATCTTGCCTGAAGTCACTGAATTCGTTACAGGAAGGAATAAAATAGAAACAATATTTTAAAATGTTTACATGGTCTAACGTAAGCTTTTTCAAAAATTTATCTCTAAAACGTAAAAGACGAACACACAAAGCGCTATCCACAAATAAAATGTCAAATGCAGAATCGCAAGTCGAGTTTTCTATCTAAGAGCCAACTTCCTGTGACGCGCCGGTTTTGGCTGGCTGTAGAAGAATTTATACTTGAGCGTCTTAGATATTGCTTATATGTAACGGACGGTCAAAATATAATAATAATATTATGAATGCAAAAGTATTGTAGGTCTGTCTGTCAAGTATCAAGCAATAATTTTGCTCCACAAAATATATGCACTGTGCACATACTTTTGACATTTCATTTCATACTTGTTATGCACCTATTGAAACTTCGTTATCTTTGTATAAATAGTGGTGTATAATTTTTTTTACAATTAACATTCAAAAAACAACAAATAAAATTAGATTTATCTATACAATCTTCTTCAATATATAAAAAATAAAAGTGAATGTTCGTATGTTTCTCTTTTATGCGTTCCTAAACCATACAAGTTTTGAGGACGCTAGTGTTTTGTAAAAATCATTTTTACCTAAAAGCAATTACAATTAGTGCCAGTTAAAAGCCGCAGAATTACAGTATATAAAGTATTTCTCGTAGAATACGATTCAGTTGAGATAGTTACATATACTTAGGTCCAGTTCCAAGTCAAATATAAGTTATATAAGAAAAACTGCCTCGCTGGTCTAGTGGCTAGCATAAACGGCTGTAAAGCTTGGGTTCGAATTCAGTACCTTATGTTGCCGGTCAAACATCACGTTACTTTTTATTCCGGAAAAACGAACGGTTCCCGTGGGATAGATCTGTTTGTGCTTTTCGTTTGTGCAGTATTTATAATATTAATTAAAATATGCTTTATCTAAAATCGAATTCAATACCTTCACCAAAGAACTAAGACATCAGCATGAGGCATTACCTATAAATGAGGGGTTCAGAAATCTCCTATTATTTTGTATATATTTAATATTATTGCAGAAGTTAAAATTGTCTGTAGAATTTTAGCACCTGTCCATATATAAATAAGGTTTACTATCGAATATCTATCATTTCATTAATAATAAACAGTCGCACTGACCTAAATTTGTATGATATTGTATTGCAGTTTATTTATTTTACTACACGAACAAACACTTGTAATTAACTAAAACCAATCAACATACACGGTTTGGGAAACAAAGCCATCATTCTAAATATTTCCCTTGACAGGTAGTTACTTTACAGTTCATTTACAAAAATTGCGCTAAATTGGATGCAGTATATTTACTAGCTTTTTTGCTAGACTTTTTTTGCGCAGAAATTTAAATAAAAATAAGCTCGGATACGTGCTTATTTTTTTTTTTAAGTTTAGCCAAGACCTATATATCCCATCCCTATCTATCCTATATATCCCATACTATTATATGCCGTTCATTTAATGCTAAAATAACATACCAGTATCTTTGTTAACACGTGTATTAAATATTTTAATATTATCATACGTTACTTTTATTAAGGAAAAAAGATATGAACGATAAAAATCTATACATATGTATATGTAAATAAAATTGAAGTGTCTGTTTGTGATTTTAAAATAACTGTGTTTTTAAAGTATCTTAAGTTATGTATATGACACCAGTAACTAAACAACCTGTTTGTCTGTCTATTTTTCTATTTGTCCGGGGTACTCTTACGCACTTTAAAAATATTTATTATACATTTATCACCTTGTCACTTAATTAAGTACACTTTATTTATGAAGTTGGTAAAAAGAGATAATTGAATAAATCTTCACCTGTATTGAATCTTATTAATTTGATACTATCCCAGATCTCTCCAGGTCAAATTAGGTCAAACAACTACAAAATAGATATCCGATAACTCTAATTGCAAGCTTATATTTGAGTATAAACTTACATAGTTTAGAGGAACCTTAGAACTTGTGAGATGGCTTATTATATACGTACCTTATATATTTCATCATTGTTGTGAAAACATTGCAGAATTTGTTCAAAATGCTTTCAACACCCGAAGCCACTTCAATAAATGTTATTTAATTAATTTCTGGCAATCGAATTGCAAATTGGACTACTATTATATACCCGAAAATTTGTATGTGCGTATGTATATACATAATATGTTTGTTAGACCTTCATGCTTCAAAGACTGAACCAATTTGGATGAAATTTATACATAGATAGATTGTGACATGGAGTAACACTGGATGTTTTTAGGACTTTGAGAAGCGAAGATGACTTACGTCATTAATAAGTTATAAATATGTACAGACAAAATTAAATTTCTTAGGGTCTATACACACAATGTGTTATTACCGTGATCAGTTTACAAAATGCAAATGATTTGAGTTATCGTATCGATACAAATGCGATTACATGTGTGTTGACAGCGTGAAATAGTAGTCATCTGCATGCCATAATTTCCTGAACGAGTGTACAACATTGGTTCAGATAGCATAACGTTGGCAGCAGGTTTTCGTTGCGTCACAAGAACAATTACTACGCGTTAAAAGGTCGTCTGGCATGGGCTCTTTGATTGATGATTTCCGGGATAAAAAGTATCCTATGTCCGTTCCAGGGTCTCAAACTATCTTCCTACCAAATTTCATCTAAATCGGTTTAGTATATTTACATATATTACCCCCTACAAGGTCACAAACTCACATACTTTACCTCTTTATAATATTAGTATAGACTAACAAAAATTATAATCCTTATTATTTTATATTATATCCAACACATGATTATTTTACACATCTACAGAGCCATAAATTACTTTATTTTTCAGAGATGCGTTTTTTTTAATTTGGATAATAATATTTATGCTGTTAGAAACCAATAACTTTGACGATGAAAGTTATATTAAAATCGGTTATATATATTCGAAATTAATACCCAAAGCTTCTATTTTACATATTCTAAATACAATTTAAAAGATTTTTTATTTTATTAGTGTTATTTTACACATAGAAAGTACTAAACATACAAAACTTGTCACTACTAACTAAACTTCACTAACCTCAAAAAAAACTAGGTGCCATCCAATCAAACGTTAACATCAACATGAAACTAAAAAACAAGTAAGCCGGTGTTTTTCCAAACAGACCATTGAAATGGTAGAGGCGAGCTCGTGACAACCGACAAGCGGATAAAAAAATATTTTTCAACGAAACAATGTAGAGAACCACGTTCGCGCTAGTTTTGGCACCTGTAAAAATAACGCATATTAAAAAAAATCCACATCAACTTTGTGTGCAAAGCTTGTAACTCAGCCCTTTTTAACGTCCCACTGCTGGGCACGGGCCTCCCTTCAATAAGAGGGGTCAGGCCATAGTCCACCACGCTGGCCAAGTACGGGTTGGCGGACAAAAGCAAAGCTTAGTAAATTATATTTAGAAAGCTATACTTTAGGTAAGCCGTTGGGTTTCAGATAGGGTCAACAGAACTTCTTCTAAGTCGACGGTATTTTTCACATAGATTGTATCACTTGAATAAACATAAATGTTAAAATTCATAAATTTAAGAATTCTGTAGAATTCAATTATTAATAAAATATATTAGAAGTTTGGTTTCCGACGACAATTCGCACTAATACTACTCGTATATTCAAAACAATTAAAGCGAGTTTGTTCCAGCCAAAATAGCCGTATATTATTTACATACCTTATGTAAATAATATACGGCTATATATATATATATATATATATATATATATATATATATATATATATATATATATATATATATATATATATATATATATATATATATATATATATATATATATATATGTATATATATATATATTCTGTTATATTATAAGTATTCTTGGTTTTGTTTCGCAAATGCTCTAACTCCTTCGCGAGTTCTTGAATATTTTACATAGTTCTTACCATGTTTTCCCGTCTTATTGTTGGTATCATACAATAAAATGAAGCTGTTATTATGATCTTTAAAATAACATATATCACAACTTAATACACTCTGCGGACGAAACTCATACAAGATTGCCTATTCTCCTTAGCATTATAATATTTATTTATACCCCAAAGACAAAAAACTGACTTGATTGAATTTATATAGCCTTTATAAGACATTATAAAATAAATTGAAAGAATCCCCATAATCTTTAAATATACAATAAAAATCTACTACAGTTTATACTCAATAGCCTCTTAAGGGTAAGCTATTAATTAAAATTGTATCAAAATTGGGACATAATGTGATTAATAAGCAAAATAACCAATAGATTTGTACTTCGATAAAACAACACAGCAAGTGTCACGGATAAAACTGACTTATTTTTAGTTATTTCACGCTCTTCTAATGTAAAATAAGGCAGAGGGCCGTTATTAAGAGGATACTTTAACAAGTAACAAAGGGCGTTAATTAAAAGTATTTTGTAAATATGTCAACAGCCCTTAGCCACCGAAAGTGATGAAGGCAAGCAAGAAATAATTTTGATACCTAGAGATTTTTGTCTAATCAAATTACCATTGCATTTTCAACTTATTGTTACTTATAATATTTTTGACGACACGTTTGGCTCAGTTTGTAGTGATCCTACTTGCTCTGCCAGCGGTCGAGGGTTCGAGTCCCGCTGGAGGTTTTTATTTGTGTGATGAGCACGAATGCTCGTAATCCAGTCATGGGTGTATATTTACAATATGTATGCATTTAAAGTTATATAACTTAGTTATTTAATTAAACGGTAAAGCAACTAGATACAAATTAAATGCCTAAGTGTTAAAGGAATGCAAGTGGCATTCTCGTGATCATTCCAAGTGTCCACTAACAGCCGTTTAGAATAGTAAATATTTTATATATAATAATAATAAATAATATTTAATAAATTATTTTATTTATAATTTTAACTTTATTGCTCAAATATATGGAATACTAGCATTGCCCGCAGCTCCGCTTGCATTCAGATGACCAAAAACGAAATTCTTAGGTTTTACATATTAGTATATTCTTACATTGCAGTTTCTGTATTTTTCCTCAGAAATGAGATATTTTCCCGCGGTAAAAAGTATCCTATATGTTGACCCGGATAACCAGCTATAACCATACAAAATTTCATAAAAATCCATCTAGTGGTTTTTCTGTGATGCGGTAACAGACAGACAGACAGACAGACAAAAATTCTAAAAACTATAGATTCGGCCTCTGTATCGATAATAATGATTATTTCAATAAGATTTTCCAAAAAATATTAAATGTACAGATTACAATTTTATTATATGTATAGATTACGTATTATAACTTTACAGCAGATATGCAATCGCAGCTTTATTAGTAAAAGTGATTACTAACAGACAATCAAGTTTACAGGACTTTGACTATGTGTTAAAAGTGGAAAATTGCGTTAAATAATATAATCGAAAAAAAAATTAAAAAAATATTTAATAAAAATACTTCGGCTGAATATATGTATGTATATATGCGAAAGTTTGTATGTGTGAATGTTTGTTGCTCTTTCACATTGAAACGTTTATAACGAAAATTTAGTACATAAATAGCCTGATAGGTTACGTAAGTATAATAATACATTCTACAAGGTGCAAATAGGGACGCACTAAGGTAAGTTTCTAGGTTTCAATTAATTGTTTTAAAGTGCACATGCAATTGTTATATTAATAAATACGCTAAATTGCAAAGGTTATTCCTTCAATAATCCTACTAATATTATAATGCGAAAGTTTGAGAGGATGTATGAATATCTGGATGTCTGTATAGATGTATGGATGTTTGTTACTCTTTCACGCAAATACTACTGAATTTACTTTAATGAAACTTTACAATATTATAGCTCATACATCAGAGTAATACATAGGTTACTTTTTATCCCGGAAAAATATACGGTTCCCGTGGGATAGATTTTTTTTTCTAGAGGCAAATCCGAGTGAAGCAAGTGCGAGCCGCTAGTGTATAATAAAATCATATAACCTATTATACTCAATCACCATTAGATTTCTGTACGATGATCTTAAAATATACACAAAAAACATGAACATGAAGGCAAATAGCATCAAATACTAGGCCGTGACCTCCAATATAGAAACAAATACTCTAAGCACACCACTCAGTAAGTACTTCCAAAGTGCCGATACAATAATGCATTACTTTGATGATCGGTGTAGATCTCTCAGTCAAGTTGTTGCGCGCTTCCATAACTTTACAAGATGTTATTTCTCATTATTATTTCGACTTGATGTATCTTAATAGACACTTGGCGTTCTTGGCAATCAATATTCAATATTAGTAACGCCAAAATTTTACTGTTTTAGACGATTTTACAATGGAGTGTCTCGAATAAAGTTCTTTTTACCTGACTGCGCGACCCAAAGGAGGATAATGTATTTATTAGTGTATGTATGTCTCCGACTGCATAATACTTTATTCCTTCGTTAACTTGTTTTCATCTTTTTAGTTAGCTTTTATGCAGTCGGGTTTTTATGTGCTATATATATACAAATATACATATATATATATATATATATATATATATATATAATATATATATAAATATATATATATAAAGTTATTATATACATGCTAGCAGTACCCGCGGCTTCGCCTGCGTTTAAACTACTAAAAAAAACAGACTCTTTGACACATCGATAACAGCGCCAGCTACCGGATTCAATTGTGTTTTAAAACCATCCAGGAGTCCATTGAAATATACACACAAAATTTCATCCAAATCGGTCCAGCCCCTTAGGAGGAGTAAGGTGACAAACACACGTACAGAAGAATTTTATATATTTATTAAGATAATGAAATCGTAAAGCTTAATACTAACAGTAGGCTTTCCATTTGCATTCAAATATCTATTCAAACATGTTTTTATTCAATTATAAATAATATAAAATAATTTTTCACGAAATAATAAAAGCTCCTTTTATATTATAAGACTAGCTTTTTTCTACAGCTTTCAAAATAGAGATTCTCATAAGAAATGTTTTAATTATGTTTTACTTCATCACTCGAGTCTCTGACCTCGTATTCAAATGAAACATACCTCACCTGTCTAAAGTGTAAACAACAACGGAAATGAGAAGTGAACATATGATTTAATTTTATACAGCAGCTTTAATTGAGTCGTAAAGCTCCCCACGAAATAATCAAATACAATTAAAAGTTTGGTTCCTAGATTATTTTTAATCTTCATCTGTACATGTATCTAATATATAAATTTCTCGTATCACGCTGTTTGTGGTCGCACTCCTCCCAAACGGTTCGACTGACTAATGATTTTTTTGTATATATGTATGTATGAGAACAGCTAATGAAGTATTTTTCATCCTCTTACCCCACCCCCTACTTTTTAATCGCTATTTTAGGATTTTTTTATGAACAATATTATATAAATATTACATAAAGCGAGGGTGAATTTTCTTCGTAGATTGAAGGCGAGCGTAGCCGCGAGTTCTGCTAGTAATGTATGTATATGAATACCAAAAACAAAGCGATTCATTAACTTTTCCTCTTCTGTTTATCAATCGATTTTCTTTTTATTTTTCTTTAGTACCTATTGACTACACTCTCGTTGCTTAAAGGGAACATTAAGCTATCGGTCTCGCATTTTTTCACACCGATCGTGTCTTCGAAATATGAGTATTAAAGGTTTATACTGCGCTAGTGCCTGCGCATATACTTGTGCACTATAATTTGCACCGAGCAGTTGGCTAGTCTCAGCGATCCTGGCCGTAACCAAAATTGGTTAGGAGGACATAATGTAAAATGAAAATTTAATCTATAAGACGTAGACCCCATACCCTTTGTGTTCTATGACTGTTCTGGGAAGGGAGCTCGATAGCGTAACTTGGGAAGTGGCCCACCTTAGTAGGCGTTGTATCATGCGGGTTGCCCTTGGTGCTTATCTGATAGCAGAGTTCCCTTGGTTGCTGTAGTCCGATTCGGCAGGCCAGATATAAACAACCAAAGTATATTTACACCCAAAATAATTACTTCCTACATTTTCTTGAAGTCTCAAAAGCAAAATAAAAGTATACTACACATTAATAAATCTTAAAATTTCGAATTATACCATCAACTTAGTGCCTAACCTCTAACTGACGTCGTAAATCAATTAAATAGTTACGCTAGAACATTACATTATTTAATGTTTGGCGCATGAAATAATACACGTTATATGGCCGATACGTGCCAAAATACATCTTCATATCTTAAAGTTTCTTGGTAATAAATAAAACATATTGCAGTTAAACTTTTTAGTAAACAATGATTTTAAACAAACGTCGGATATAAATTTTGATGTGAAGCTTTTTTTTTTTTCATTCACTTACATTTTATTAGCATAATCTATATGTATATGTATATATATATATATATATATATATATACATATAGAAAAAAAAGTAGCCTACAAACAAACACACTTTCATATTTATAATATTATATGTACATTGTGTAACAGCTGGACGGATATTTGATAAAATTTAATACACAGATAGGCTGTAACCAGCACATAACCCAGGCGAGAGAATAAAGAGTGTGTCCCTAATTATAAATATAGCGCTAACACAAACCAAACTCACGACCTGTAGCTCTTTAGGCAATGCCAGTCATCATACGCAAATTATAACCCCACGATATCCCTAATGACATATTATTCATTTTGTTACAAAACTTCAGTCCTCCAACTCTGTATAATGAATCATACTTTGCAATGTAACTTGAAGTGTTGGCAACACAGCTGAGAGTATTCGTTGACATTTGATATATATATATATATATATATATATATATATATATATATATATATATATATATATATATATATATATATATATATATAATATATAACTAGCAGAACCCGCGGCTTCGCTCGCGTTAAAACTGTAAAAAAAATTCTAAAGTTTCATATAAATTTTCATTCTTAATTTTACCCCCTTATAGGATCGATTTTGAATAATGCTAAAACACGTATTTATTTCATTTTACTAAAAAGCATTAATACCAAGTTTCAAGTAATACTTATCATAAATATTTTTTTGGATTTATATTATGTACACTAGCCGAATAAACCTCGTTTCGGTCGGGTGCGTCCTAAGTACGTTTTGAATAGATATAAATTATTATTTCGAGTTTACCTAAGGATTTTACATTTAGACCTACAGTTATCTAGAACATTGTTTTAATGTATGTCATAAGTATTAGCTAAGGTTGGCACGGTAAATTTCTAAGGTAGCCTCGAAAGACATATGTATAGATTTTATAGGCCTATTTACCTACATTGATATATTATAGAATATAAAAACAACATTAATATCGGTCCATCCATTATCGAGATATAACACTAGTATTTATACAACGATATACATACATAGACCTTAGTTTTTCATAGAGATTTATAATTTTAAAATATACAGTATATTATAGTACATTGATTACAATATAATATGTACCTATAAGTTATTTCAACCACGAATGGCCAAATCTAGCGTTTATAAAAACAGTAATTTCCTTTGTACTTTAGAATTCAGTTAGTGCATGTTCAAAGACAAATACGTCAGCAAGTTTTAGCTTTAGAGCCGCGTTGATTGCGCGGTTTCCATTGTTAATCCTGGCCACGGTATTGTTGGACTGTGAATAGAAAGTGTACTGTTCACTTTTGTACTAGGCAAGAATAGGCGGAAATTAGATTGTGATGTGACACTATGAGTCTAATGAGATTTTGGGCTATTTTAGATGATTTTTGATGACTGAATTCTATTACTGAATTTATGTAACAATACATCTTATGACGCTTTTGTATTATACTACCGACTCGCACTCGCTTCGCTCAGGTTCGTACCTAGGTACGTTTTGACGTTTAGTATGGAATAGATTTTTTTTTCTTTAATTTTTCTGATGTTTTATTAGTTATTCTGCTATTCGAGGTAGAGACAAATCTAATAAATCAAAGATCATAAAAATCGGTCCAGCTTTTCTTGAGTTACAAATGGTCTAACTAACCCAAATCTTAAAATAAAACTATCTTTTCGGATTTTTTCGCGAATTTATTTTGATTTTTGGTTCCCGACGTTTCTATTAATATTTATTATTACTAATTAATATTTTAAAATTGTAATAATTATAAAAAATAATAGCAAAATTAAATAAATATTATTCCATATTCAATTATAATTAAAATTATAAAAATGTTTTAAAGTTAAAAAATATTGTAATGTAATTGGTGCAATTTTAATTTTATTAATTGTGGGTAGGCTGTCTGTAACAACTATACCTTCAAGACATGTAACACCTCAGTCTCTCCCGTGACCATGGATGCTGTAAAGCATTCGAAACGTCGGGAACCAAAAATCAAAATAAATTCGCGAAAAAATCCGAAAAGATAGTTTTATTTTAAAATGTCAAGTATTCGCGTAAATCTAAGAAAGTATAACCCAAATCTGTTACATATATATATATATATATATATATATATATATATATATATATATATATATATATATATATATATATATATATAGATTGTGATGTATTTTTCTTCTTTTAGATTTCCTATCAAAATGTATTTGGTTAAGCGTTTTAGGAGTGTGTGAGTTGGCCATGTTTTGTTGGCAAAGTTTGCATACAGTATTACTTTTTGTAAAATATTTTGTTGAGAAAACATAATACACTTTTAGATGTATAATTGAAAATGAAATTTTCCAATTATCTATACATTCAAAATAATATAGTAATAAAGCCAAATCTGTTTATAAAATATATTTTTTTAAATGGAGGCTATGTGAAATATAGACCCCAAACCGATAGTTGTTAAAATGTTTGTCTGTTTGTGTATTGTTTTCACGCAAAAAGTACTAAACTGAATTTAGCTCAATTTTGTATAGTAATAATTTATTACTCGAGTCAACATTTAGGATGCCTATAACTAAAAGAAAATCTCTCATTCCCAGAGGATAACGCAATAAATCCGACCGAAATGGTCAAGTCCTTCATTCAAAAATTGCAAGTTAAAGTTAATATCTTTAAAGTATAGAATTACCTCGCACCTAAAAAACTGAGCAACAGGAACCTTTGATATCAAATATCTGAGGAAATTAGAGTTTCCTTAAATCCTGTTTTCTTCGAAGTAAAATTTTACCATCGATTATTTTCTTTTAAATTTATTTTCGATAAATATACTAAAAAGTATTTAAACAAAGAGATGGAACAAAAAAAAATACTTTAATGTTTCTACAAAAACTTATTAAACGTTAAAAATAGTATCAGATATGTACAATAAAATCTGTCATTTTACAGATAGGTATATTCGAATGCGCAAACAATGTACCTAACTAACATCCACAATACTTTAAAAATATTTAGATTTTGAAATAGAAATCTGAAATTAAGTGTACAATATAATTTAAAATAAAAATAAGCGTTAATCCATTTAAATAATGATTAAATTAAATGAAAAATTAATAATAAAACCTGACCATCTTGGACCGATTTTCATTAAACATAATTAAGAACACTCCCGACTATTTCACCTTTCGAATCAAAAAAAAGCAAAATCAAAATCGGTTCTTCCGTTCGGGAGCTACGATGCTACAGACAGACACGTCAAACTTATAACACCCCGTCGTTTTTGCGTCGCGTGTTAAAAATGAATGTTTCTTTGTTTTTCTTACTCCAGTTCTTAAACCATTCATCCGATTGTGATAAAACTTTGGTGAATTGATATTTTTTTGTATGTTTGTTTGTCCTCTATGAGTTCTTTAACCATTTATCCCTAGTGCATGCACCCGAGCAAAGCAAGGGGAAAGCTGTTAGTACAAAACCTGCTTTTTATCGATATTGATTCTATACTATTTTTAATATAATATTATAATAATTGCGTTTTTACGGTAACGTTATACATACTTTTAAATGTAAATAATAAAGTCTTAATTTTGTCTTGATATTTATATAGGGTTAGTCTTAAGATATAAAATATTCATTGAAATATAAACAACACAGAATCATAAATTTCAGTACAAATTGTCGAAGACATCAGAAGATATCGTGTAATATAAAAAGACCGAGTTTTGTTATCACTATTAGTTACCTTACCTTAACTCTCACTGGTCGTGTCGAGCAGTCGTCCCACCAGAGTATGAGAGTGACAGGAATAGAGAGAGACACTTGTGTCTGCGCGTACACTTGTGCACTATAATATCTCCTGCGCAGTTGGCTAGTCTCAATGAGATTAGCCGCCGTGGCCAGAATCGGTCAGGAGAAGGTCAGTTATTATATTATGTAAAAAAAATATAATTACGAGCACTAAGCCATAAACATAAGCTACTACATCTATAACAAACCAGTACGTATGTATGTAGTTAAACCTTTTTAACGTACCACTTCTAGGCACGAGCCTCTCTTCCATACTATTAGGCTACAGTCCGCCACGCTTGCCAAGTGCGGGTTGGCGGAATTTACATGTCTTTCAAAAACTTGCTAGGTTCTCTCAGACATGCAGGTTTCCTCACAATGCTTGCCTTCACCATAACACAATTTAATTTTGTAAAAATAAAATTTATACTTAAATATGATAAACCAGTATAATATTAAATAAAATATTACAATGAAATATCAATGTACATAGAAACTGTGTCGAGAATTATATTAGAGAATATTGGCGTGAATTCGTAAATAATTGTCTTTTATAACTCGCGACAATAAACTCGGAACAATAAGTCATACCGTGAGAACAACATTGCCAAATAACATATTGTGTTCTTGATAGAGATATTCTATCTCACTTTATATGAGGATTTTATTTCAGTTACATTAAATATGTACGTATGAATAATAAAGAGATTATGTTTGTTTATTTGAATGTATACTAAGATGGAACAATTATTAAGACATTTTAGAATTTTATCTGTTAATATGTATTTTAAACTTTAAAAATTCATCAAAATTATTCAAGCCGCTGTCAAAAACTCTAAAACAAAGACATTTTTACTCAAGGGGCTCTCTTAGTATATAAAATTCCCGTGTTACGATGTTGGTCCGGGATGAACTCGGAAACTATTTATCCGATCTTAACGTTTTGTTTTTAAAAATCTGTGATTTGTTCCAACGTAAAAGATAGGATGGTATTTATCCCGATTATTATCTTTTTTTTTTATTGCAAAATTACCGATTTTAGTATGCGTGCCACAGCAACGCGTGGTCGGGTCTGCTAGTATACTACAAAGCGTCATTCAGTAGTATTTGCCAACTAGCACAACCGTCTCCTGACTTATTTAACATTTGTACTAAATCCTTGAAAATTAAACTTATTACATGTATTATCAAATACTAAAACTTACTTAATACTTAACTAATTTAATACTTAACTCAAATTGTATAAGTTTGTTTCATATTATATTATATATACATATAAATAGGCAAAGCCAATACAATTCAGTCAGTACATTTTTCTGTTTGTAAACCGATTTTCTTTTCTCTTGTTTAGCTATTAACGAGCTTTAGTGTTATTAATAAAAAAACATATTCTGTAAAAACTGGATTGAATGGACAAAAGTTGGAGCAGCGCTTGTAATGTTCTAAGTTAAGTGTATGTATATAAGAACATGTAGTGTAAGATAAAGCTCTCAATTTCGGCCTTTCAAATGTAAAATTAGAAAAAGTAAAAGTTTAAACGTATGTAGTTATTATTTTTATATTCATTCACAAAGTGGGCTTTTAAGTGTGTAAATATTAAAATATACCAAAATTGAATTTCTTGTGAAAAATGTCTACATACGATATTTCAACGTTACCGTCTCGCACGCGTACTTGTATTTTCGAATATGAAAGTTCTTAGTCAGCACAAACCTTTCCACTCTTACATTATAAGCAAAAATTTTACTCTGTAAAAGTATACCGCATACTTATATTTTTACATATACGTTTTTAAGACTTTTATATTATTACTTTTGTTCCTCATAATCTGATACGTATAAGGTCGTTCAAGAATCTGACAAAACACTTTCAGAATTACTTCAGTATCTCGCGCTTTTTCTATCAGAATAACAATCATGTTTTTATCTGTTTTATTCTGATCTTACTTATATTATAAATGTGAAGGTTTAGATGTTTAGATGTTTGGATGTTTGGATGTTTGTTACTCAATCACGCCAGAATGGCTAAGCGGATCTAGATGAATTTTGGCACAGAGATAGTTGTTAATTGTTGTTATTTTAACAACTATATACTGCCTTTGAGGCAACTAAAACCATAGTCTCTCCCGTGACCATGGTTGCTGTAATGCATTCAAAACGTCGGGAACCAAAAATCAAAATAAACCCGCGAAAAATCCGTATAGAATTTACTATGTTTATTAGTCTAATCTTGAATATACTATAATTTTGACACGATTTTTTCATGATTTTTCTAATAGCTAAAAATTTGTAAAATACAGTATTAGAATATGCTTCTCAACAAACATAACTGCCTTGAACATTAAGAGAGCTTTTACTTTACCCGATAATCAAACTTGTGACTTGCGCTTCAACAATTGAAATTGAAAAGTTATTGAAATAGTAAAATTTAATAAACACTATTCAGTTAAACGTAAATAATGGAGTAACAATATTTGTCCTATGACGATTTATTAGTGATCCGCAAAGTCAACACACTAACAAAAAATTTACGAGCGAACAAAACTGTTTTATTGACACAATTTGGCTGGCACTAAACAATGTCCGATTTAGAAGGTTAGTAGTTTTATGGGGGAAATTCTTTATGATTCCTGTTGTGGTACATTTGTTACATACAAAATAACAGGATAATTGGTCCATTTCTAAAAATGGCGGATTTGTTTAAATATACGCACGTTCACTGATTTAGTTGTAAAAAATAAAGTTATCCATAGACTAATTTATGATTAGGAGCGTTTCGATGCTTAATATGGAATATATAGACTATACATATATAGATATGTATGATGAACTTTATCTCCTTTACTTGAGAAGTGATTGATTACTCTTACAAGCTTCCACCCCCTTTTTCACACCTTAAGGGATGATTTCTGGGATAAAACTATCCTATGTCCTTCCCATGGTCTCAAACTTCATCTAAATTGGTTCAGAGGATTAATCGGAGAAAGGTAACATACAGACGGACAAACAAACAGGCAGTTACTTTCGCATTTATAATATTAATATGGATTTATTATCTGATACTAGTTTAAGCCTGCAGCTTTACTCGTATTAAAGGAAGGCAAGGATATAGCTAGCCTCTATTATCTGTTTCCTTGATAAAGTAGATATCTTTGCTACATTCTATCTAAATCTGTTCTACTGAACGGAAGCATTGTTCGGTTTAAGTATGAAATAATAATATATAATCATACATACAGAATAATATTCACCATTATAACATTGGTTTATATGTTAGTTGTATTTATTTTTTTATATTACGTTTTTACAATAACTAATTATACTGTTAAATAAAAACGATATTACTTTCATATTTCTGAGATATTTCGCGTTTATAAACGTTCTAGAATCAATACTATAATTAGCGTTATTAAGATAGAATATGACCTTTTTTATGTTGGGAAATACATTTAACCATACCACCTGTAAATACAGATGTTATGTGGAACTTGCCGGCTAGAAGAATCAATACTACCCAATAAAACCCAACGAAGCTCCCCGTCTTAATAGAGCGTTGGAGTGTCACTTACGGACTCAACCACGCCACCCCAACGGCAGGTTTTCCAAAGCAGAGCACAACAACCATGGAGTTGCTCCAATGATCCACTCTGTTATCAGAGAAGTACCAGGAGAAATCCACATGGTACACCACACACTAAAGGGGCCGCCTCTCAATGTGTATCTAGGCTTCACGCCTGGCTGGGTTGTCGGCCGCTAATAAAACCGCCCAGGGGACTGTTAGTAATTAAATTTGTCAAAGCCCGCTGATAAAAGCAAAAGCAAGTCAATAATATACTTAAGAAGATATTCCAAGATATTATAGAAAATATTTAAAAAGAATTAACAATCAGATGAGTCGATCACCAAATCAGCAAAGTATATAACCAAACAATTTTCTCTTGTGTAAATTTACCAATCGCTATTTGATTTTAAACAAAACAATCGTTAAAGCTTTTTTTTACAAATGCATGAAATCTGAACGATCTATTTTTATATATGTTGAATTCTCAATTAGTTATTTGTTACTCAAATATTGAACTAAAAATAAAAAACTAAAAACTTCATTACTCTTGCCAAAGAGTTATTGCTATAACTTTATATAACAATTAATCATATATAGATATAATATACTAATATAATAAAGAGGCAGAGTTTGTTTGTATGTTCGTTTGTTTGTTTGCTTGAATGCGCTCATCTCAGGCACTACTAATTCGATTTAAAAGAAATGTTTTTTGCATTAGATAGCTCGTTTACTGAAGAAGGCTTTATACCATCATGCTACAAGGGAACGAAGCAGTAATATATAATATAATATAGTCTATTTGTTCCAAATTTACTACAACAACGCATCTATGAACCCGAGAGAAGCGAGGGTAAGCCGCTAGTATATAAGAGTGTACTCACTGATTATCGAAACTCAAACTCACCAAATTTTCAGATTTTGTATAGTTGTTACAGACACATCTGTAACAACTATACCTTCAAGACATGTAACACCTCAGTCTCTCCCGTGACCATGGATGCTGTAAAGTATTCGAAACGTCGGGAACCAAAAATCAAAATAAATTCGCGAAAAAATCCGAAAAGATAGTTTTATTGAAAATCTCACCAAATCTCATAAAGTATGAATGCTACAAACTTTATCGAAATTATTTTAGGAAATTCAACCTCTAAAAAAATATTGTACGTAAGTGGAATCGCGGGGAAACTCTAATGCTTCATAATAATCTATCTATCTATATATATATATATATATATATATATATATATATATATATATATATATATATATATAATATATATATATATATATATATATATGTAATTAAAAATGAAATACTAGATAGTAGATAGATAGTTTGTTCTTAAGCCCATCGATTGATAATATAGGTTGGTTAAATTTAGCTTCTTTATATTTTAAAATGTTTGTAATAGTTCGAATAAACTTTTTGGGAAGAATTATGAAAAAGTTGCCTCAAAAATTGACTAATTTTTGTAAAAAACTCAAGAATGAACTAGTAAGTACATTACAAAGTCTGTCAGGTGAAATTATGTATATACTAGCGAATCAATCTCGCTTCGTTCGGGTTTGCCCTAGGTGATTCTTTACATTGACATAACGTTTTTTTAACCGATTGAAATATAACAAATACTAAATTTTAAGTAAAGCTTACCACAATACATTAGTGAAAACCGCACCCAAATCAGTTAAGCTGTTTTTGCGATTAGCACGTGCAAAGCATAGACGAACAGACAAAAATTCTAAATTCGAATAAAGTTTATTTCATTTCGTTTCATATATTTAGTATATATGAAGTTTCAATGTTTTATGTTAATACTAAGCAAGTTTACTTTACTAGGTAGTATTTTGACAATAGTTTATCATTTGATAGGACCATATTGAATCTCAAAGGCCGTTTGTTGTCAAACGTTTGGGTTTTATTGGTTCGCTTTCATCCCATAGCCTTACAATAGCTTCAAAAACATGAATGGTGATGTATATGAACATGTATTTTTAAAAATGTGATGCCTCTTAAAAGATTTTAGGTTTTATTATACGAATACCTTTGTCTTTCTTTATTTAAAAGTCTATAGCCAATATAAATAAATTATTAATTCATATCTTCAATATACTCACTGCTGGCCACAGGCCATTGTTCACCGCGCTGATTAAATACGGATTGGTGGAATTCGCATGTCTTTCGAAAACTCTTTATGTTCTCCCTAACATGCAGATTTTCATACGATCTTTTCCTTCGGTTTCTTAGTAATTAATAATAATGATAAAAACGATTCGCATATAAAAAATCTGAGTTACGATACCAGGGTCTGAACTCGCTTAACTCGAGATTCCAAGCCAGCGTATTGGCGTATTACTGATAGTCTATTATTACTTGCTATAACAAAATATGTAAATATATATATATATATATATATATATATATATATATATATAATATATATATATATATATATATATATATATATATGTATTAATACTATGTAAATATCTCTTATTAAAATTACAATTATTTCTTTCTCGCCTATTAGTGCAGTGCGTGAAACTTTTAATTTATTTTAAGCAAGTTTCTATGCATTTGATATATCAACTAAAAAATGAAAAAGCTTCAATGAAAGCTGTTCATTCTTACAATTTTTAAATATGCCACTTGTAATCATCGAATCGATAGAAATATTTTTAATATATCCCTAATAAAAAATATACGAAATTGTTCTCTGTTCGATTTCACAACAAAATTTATAATATGTGTATAAATACATTTTTGTTCAAGTTTTGTAAGAACAAATATATAAATATGTTGGCATTTAGTTACATGCACACAGCACCATTTAGTTCCATGGTAAGCTACAAGGCTTGTGTTATGGATACCAGATAATTGATACACTACACAAATATAACTTTAAATATATACATATTGTAAATATAAACATCCATGACTGGAGTACAAACATTCGTGCTCATCACACAAATAAAAACCTCCAGCGGGACTCGAATCCGCAACCGCTGGCACAGAAAGTAGCGTCGCTACAAACTGAGCCAAACATGTCAAAGAAGAAATAAAAAATATAGATTTATGATTAATATTGTTGTTTTTTTATGACGATTTCATTGTTTTAAAATCTCATAATTTATAAGTAGCTTATACCAAAAATCTATATGCAAGCAAAATATGCAAAAACAGTATTTGAAAATCTTTAAACAACTAAAGATCTTGGGAATACAATAAAGAAATACAATTTCGGAACAGCTCGTTGCAATTGTAAAATGTGATCGAAATAAATCTGGTTGTCTGGAAGCCATTCTTCCTAGAATCCGCTATATCCCGAAAATTTGGAAAAATACCTGACTCTACCTCGATGCAATCTTACAAACTGAATACGCTTGCATATCCATTGCGAGATGACCTTTTATACCTATTTTATTCTTAGATCAAACCAAGCCTGAAGAATCTTGGCATTATTAAAATCGCTACATTTCCTTCGTTCCCTATCTCTAGCTTTAGAAAGTTTTGATCCACTGTTAAAGATAAATATTAACTATAGTTATTAATAAACTTTTATATAAATTACTAATATAACTATAATAATATATTTTAGGTAATGTTTGTTGGTCTAAGCATATTCCCTGATTGTTTTTTTAACCCTTCCACGACCGCGGACACGACGCGCGCCGGCGTGTCAGTTATCAATAGATTTTTTAGAAATTTAATTAATTTCTTAGAAATTTACCTGGACGTGTTAAGACATATTGGATAATTTACAAACGTGTTAGTTTAGTGGGGTTGTATAGATGAATGTTTGTTACTGTTTCACACTAAAACTACTAAACAGTTTTTGATCTTAACTTTATAATAATATTTCATTCTTATTCATCAGACTAACTCATAAGCTATAATTTATAAAAATGCTAGCATTGCCCGCGGCTCTGCCCGCGTTCAGATGACCGAAAAGCAAATTCTTAAGTATTACATATTAGTATACTCTTACAATGCAGTTTTTGTATTTTCTCTCAGAAATGAGATATTTTCCCGCGGTAAAAAGTATCCTATATGTTGACCTGGATAACCAGCTATCATCATACTATATTTCATCACAATCCCTCCAGTGGTTTTTTCTGTGATGCGGTAACAGACAGACAGAAGACAGACAAAATTTCTAAAAACTATAGATTCGGCATCTGTATCGATAATAATGTCTATTTCAATAAGATTTTCCAAAAAATATTTAATGTACAGATTCGGCTTGGTTATAATTTCATTATATGTATTATATATAGATTGTAATACATAAATAAAATACCCGGCGGTTAGTTATTTATTTAGGTAATAATTAATTATAACAATGCGATTGAGTAGACTTTATTACGATTCCATCATTATTTTAAACACCATAAATGTGTCCAAAGCTCACATTTGATAAATCCACAGTGTAAATACACATATATATGTTTTTGTAAGGCGTACGTATATTTATGTAAGTATCTCGCATCTGCTTAAATTTTTAAGCTCAGATTGAGCGAGATATTAATATATATGTAGAAAATAAATATTAAAGTATAATAATAACCTATTTATTAAAAAAAATCCATACTAATTAATATTGTAAATGCGAAAGTGTGTTTGTTTGTCTTTCTTTCATGTCGAAACTTAGTGACGGATTGGCGTGATTTTTTGTGTGGAGATAGTTGGAGAGTGACATAGGCGGGAGATCATCTAATTCCCACGGGAAAACATGTTATAATACAATCCGAAAAATATTTTTAATCAGAATTACTTGAAACTTGGTATTAACGCTCTTCAATAAAATTAAATAAATACGTGTTTTAGCATTATTCGAAAATCCTAAAAGACGTTGAAATAGGGGCTGAAAGTTTGTATGAAACTACCTTTTAAAGATTTTTCGTAGTTTTAGCGCGAGCGAAGCCGCGGGTTCTGCTAGTATTATATAATTTAATTCATATTTGGAGAAGATATCGCGTAACATATCTATGTTCGTACAAAAATACAGACGAAATGAATACCTCCTTTTTGAAATCGGTCAATAAAATAATTGTGTGTAACTACTTATCATCTATTATTAAATTTAATTATCTTTAATATATAATAGTTTGAATAGAGTTAAAAAATAAATAGCAAAATTAATAGTTCAAAACTCTCCCGTTTCTTTGAAATGAAAAAGATTCACTAAGAAAATTCCATATAAAGGTCACGGAGTGAATAGAAAGTATTCCATCGTAATAAAACGAAAAGCTTTTTCTTAATTACTTTTATAGGAAATCTATAATATTTTAAATATTTTTTCTAGATAGTGCTTTAGTATTTAGACTAATTAAGTAGTAATTAGTATTATGTAAGGTACTGTAGGTATAGTTTAGGTCTAGTTTTAAACGAATTTCAAAAAATTTGTAGGTTATGTATTGGTACGTATGTAGTTTTTTTTTTTTTAATTTAATTATTTTGCTTAAATGATAAAGCTTTAGCTGATATTTAGGTTCCATTCGACTGATTAAATATTTAATATAAATGGAAAATAAAAACTCAAACAGTTATTTTTTAAATAATAATTGTAATAAAATATTTATATCCGTCAACCCGCCATCAATTGTGGTAAACGATAATGTAAGAGTGACAGATGAAAATGCCTGAAAATTATCGATTCGGCTTCTATTATATCACCGAAATAACGTCAATTCTTAAATATTTTTAAGCGCATGTATAAGATTTCGTTCAAATCCATAATGTAGGTACTGCTATCATAATAGAAGGCCCTACCTAAAAATTTGGTCAAAAATGACTTAAATGCAGATTCGGAATCAGCAAAAAACAAATACAATTTGATACATAAAAATATCTCAAAATCAACTTTGACGAAGTTGCGGCCTTCTTTTTTATGACGGCGGGGTAGGTATTGATCCCTTTTCAACTCTGTTGGGCAAGCGCTTCTCTTCAATGCCAGGGTATTAGGCCATAGTCCACCACGCTGGCCAAGTGCGGGTTGGCCGACTTGACATCTCCTTCAAAATCTAGGTTTTCTCAGAGATACAGGAGTCCTCACGATATTTTCTTTCACCGTAAGACAAGTGGTAACCAATAACCATATTGAAAATGATTCGCACATGAAAATATCACAGGCGCGAGATTCGGCATTTGAAATCACTTCACTCGATCTCCTAAACCAATATAGTAATCATGTATTTATAATGATCAAATAATTACGTATGTATATTGTATTATATATGTCTCTCGTATATTAAAAGTAGACCTAAAAATTACTAATATAATACATATAGTATAATATTTTCATTATCGTCTAAAACTTTAAAAGTTACAGTGAAAACATAAATCTTCATAAATGTAATTTCCGTACAAAACGTTTACACTACTGTCTATAAATGTATGTACTTACCGTTGATCGTTTTTCTATAAAACTGCAGCCGTAAATCTTCTTATTTCACCAAAAAGTATATCTGTAACAAAGGCATTATTAGTAATCAAACTATTACGAGTATTATAAATGAAAGTTTGTTTGTATGAGTAATGTACATATGTATATATATCTACATTATACTAATACTAATATATAATATAATAATAAGAAAAGGAAAGATTTGATTTTTTGTTTGTTTGTTTGTACCAAATTGGCTCCGAAACTACTGAATACTTTAGAAGATAGTTTGAGACCCTGGGAAGGACATAGGATAGTTTTTATCCCAGAAATCATCCTTTATGGTGAAAATGGAGATGAAAGTTTGTATGGGGAATCAAGCTAGAGACGAATCCGAGCGAAGCAAGGGTGAGTCGCTAGTATAATATATGCATATATTTGATACTTCTTCCCCCTATAATGGCTGAACAGATTTGGATTATAGTACACTTAACTATGATTTGAATCGAAATTTTGAAATGAATTATGAAATGAATTAAAATATAAGTTTATGACAATAAATCAGAGAGTATTTTATTTGCATAGCTACAAATAACAAACTACAATTATGCGGCTTTACCGTTCCCTCTACTGCACCAACCGACGCAGCTATAATTCTTATATTGGAAATAAAATTAAAAATATGGTCATACAACCTCTGTTTTTATTTTAAGCCATATCCAAAAAAAATATAAACATATACCTTGTATGTAAACTTTGAACTCCCAAAAATAATCATAAAAATAATCATCATCTATGTGTACAGATAAATAAAATTAACTTGTCTGTTTGTAATGTTAAAATAACAGCGTTTTAAAAGTATAAACGGTATTTATATATATATATAAAAAAAAAAACATTTTTCTGTGTGTTTTTAATATATATTGTCTATCTGTTTGTTCCAGCTTATTTCCGAAACGGCTGGACCGATTTTGACAGAACTGTGATTGGTAGATAGCTGATATTATAAGGAGTAATTTAGGACACTTTTAGAAAAAGATTCAGACTTCCACGCAAGTAAATTAAAACACTTGAAATTGTGTTAATCAAGCGAAGTGTGGGTTAATCGCTATTCAACAGTAAATGAAAATATATCCATTATATGACTGTGTTTCTATAACAATTGTATTGTATAAATAGATTAGCTATTCTCTGTGGCATACATTATCATTTAATGCTCAGCCACCTGGTAATCATGACCCCGCTGTATATGGGACCACATTGTAGACCACAAGCTGTACATTTGTATCTGCAGAATTGATTTAAACAAAACTTGGTTTAATATGTCAGCTTTAAATATTATATTTATTAATATTACTATTATATATGTATGGTTTGTTTTTTTTCTTCTCTCATGCAATAACATATAAATACGTTTATGCAGGTATTTGCAGTACCCTAAAGGCTGCTATATATAACTTATGCCTTCGAAAGTCAAAGATTTTGCTTAAATTATTAATTCGATTTGGGCCTCGTAAATTTGGCCTCGACGGCCACATATTTAACTAAGATTAGAAATAAGCACAAAATATATTATAGTGCACAAGGATGCGCAAGTAAGTGCACTTTCTATTCCTGTCACTCTCATACTCCAGTGCGACGACAATTCGACACGACCGGTGAAATATCAAGCGTGGACTGACGGCTTTGCCATACTCCAAGATATGGGAGGCGGGCTAGGAACTAAACTTTGGTCCGATCCAGAACTCGAACCCAAGACCTCCACATCTACCTTACTTGCTAGCCACTAGACTAAAGCTCAAACCATGTTTTATGTATGTTAACATTAATGCACAAGTAAAGCTGGGGTGAAAGCTATTATTCGAATGAAGCTTTAGGTATATGTTAAATGAAGGATGTAAAATTTAACATCTCATTTGCAAAATCTACACGTAAACATTTCCTAACAAGCGTGCGTAGCAAAAATATACATTTTAATCTCGTCGTTAATTACTCAGAATACGCTCGGATTTGTCTCTTTATACTTAGTAAAGGGTTTTGTAATTCCTTGACAACTTTTCACATACGACATTGTGTCTACTGTCGTAATTCGTAAAAAACGTACAATTAAATATTATTATTATTTGAGTAATAAAATATTGGTTAAAAAAAAGATTTTTTTATGTTTTGTTGTATTTTTGTCAAATTTATGGTAAATTTGTGATGGCGTTTGGCTAAGTTTGTAGTGACCGAACTTGCTGTGCCATCGGTCGCGCCTTCGAGTCCTAATGGGGGTATTCATTTGTGTGATAAGGACGAATGTTTGTACTCCAGTCATGGGTGTTTATATTTATAATACGTATCTATTTAAAAGTTATATATATTTAGTATATCAACTATCTGGTATCCATAACACAAGCCGCGTAGCTTATCATGGAACTAGATGGTGCCTTGTCTTATTGTCCCAACATAATGTCCCAACAAACTATTGTCAGCATGAACTACTCTAAACATTTTTTTAAATTACATGAATATAAAAGTTTACTCAGTATATGTTTAGCTTGTCAAGGGATTTCTATTAGCTTCACTGTGTAATGAAATCTTAAAAGTCAATAAAATATAACCTGTTTCTAATAAGTCGTGACGATTTAAAATTTTGTAAAATTATAGCACTAATATAATAACTTCATGCCACCTATATATATATATATAAAAATGAATCCCTATTTAACGGCTCGACCGATTTAACTATTTTTGTTGTTGTCAGGAGAAGGTTCTTATGAAAGAAAAAATTGAAAAATTAATGAAAAAAAAAATTAAAATGTATATGGCTAACGCTGGCTAATAACTATTTATATCTATTTAAAACGTACCTAGCGACGAACCCGAGCGAAGCGAGGGTGAGCCGCTAGTTATATATATATTATATATATATATATATATAGTTCATAGGATGACAGGTGTAAGTGGATAATGGAACTCTTTAATGTCTAGTAAAGGTTTAGACTCTAAAGTTTAGAGTTTGGGCTCAATTAAATCAGTTTGAAGACCTCCATACCTTTACATTACCTTTACATTAGTTGGTCGAAAACATGATATATTTTTAATTTTTCAATCAATTTAAGCTTATATTTATTCAAATAATTTAAGCTTATCTAAACATAAAATAATATTCTAATAGAGCCGAATCTGTACATTAAATATTTTTTTGGAAAATCTTATTGAAATAGACATTATTATCGATACAGAGGCCGAATCTATAGTTTTTAGAATTTTTGTCCGACTGTCTGTCTTCCTGGGAACGCATCACGAGAAAACCACTGAACAGATTTGTATGAAATTCGGTATGATGATAGCTGGTTATTCGGGCCAACATTTAGGATAGTTTTTACTGCGGGAAAATACATATTTCACCTCTGAGGAATCTACACTAACCGTTAAAACGTAGGCACGAACCCGAGCAGAGTGAGGGTGAGTCGCTAGTTTTTAATCTAAGTATAATATTTATATATTCTAAACAGTTATGGGTAAAATAGGGATGATCGACAGATACCGATATTGAAACGACTTTTACCCCTTTCATATCAACTCTGTTTGGCAATAAATATTAAACCCCATCTCAAACCGAATAATCTTAGCTGTAACAGTATCTATTTACGCATAATAGAATTTTGATAAATATATATATTATGTGCAAAAGTCACATTAAAATTAAAAAAGAAAACAAAATGGAACAGTTACATTAGCTTTAATTACTTTTAGGCACACAAATACTTGAATTTTATTTGCGGAAGTGTCTTTTTAAAAGACATTTTGATACCAAATCTATACTAATATTATAAAGAGGCAGAGTTTGTTTGTTTGTTTGAACGCGCTAATCTCAGGAACTACAAATCCGATTTGAAAAATTCTTTTTGCATAAGATAGCCCGTTTATTGGGGAAAACTATAAGCTACATATCATCCCGGAACAATGTACGGTTCCCGTGGGATAGATTTGTTTTTGTTTAAGGACGAACACGAAATGAAAAGAGGGCGAGTCGCTAGTCTGATATAAATATCGAAATAGTTCATAACTATTTAATGTTTTATTGTGTAGATTTATAATATATAATAATTTTTATTCATATTAAAGAACACGTATTTCGAGATCTTGTTTATAATAAATAAACATTTTGTCGTCACATTGGAAAAGGGCCTTAGATAAAACAACTGTTAATCTAAAGCAATCCATCAACCACTTACGTCACAGAAACATTTAATGTTCTCGCAATAAAATGTTATTTCTAAAGCATAACATATGTATAGCTTGTTTGATTCTCTTACAAGTTCTCTATCTGTCGTTGAGAGGTTCATTAAAATGAATTCAGCCATTTTAAGATTAGACCCAATAAAAGTAGATTTAAAAAAAAATACATGCAAATTGCTTAATTATTATAGGTAAAATACAAACATATTTTTATTTATATTTTAACTTATCGTAACCTCTTAACACGTTTGACTCAGTTTGTAGTATACTTGCTTCGCCAGTGGTCGCGGTTTCCAGTCCCGTTAGGAACATTCATTTGTGTGATGAGCACGAATGATTGTAATCCAGTCATGGGTGTTTATATTTATTATATGTATGTATTTAAAGTTATATATGTGTAGTGTACATAACTTAAAAATAATATTTAACAGATAAATATTTCAATACCTTGTTTATTATAGATCTACAATGCGAATGGCTCTGAGACGAAGCAGTTGTTAATCTAAAGCAATCCGTCAAGTGGAAAGCTTAGCGTGATCAACAGCTGTGCTCTTACTTACGTTAATAAGATGTATTTCAGCATTTAAATACGACCGAAGATTGTTTTACTCGCTTCAGGCGCTTGATGTTTGTGTTACTTTTGCTTGTAATTCTACTTGAAAATAAGTGATACGGTGGAATAAATTTCGTTTTAGACATTGACTTAAAAATAGTAGGTCGATGAAATAAGAAATCGTTCTAGCTCGAGGCACTTTACAGTAATTTAAAATGTGTTAGATTGTTTGTTTTTTTAATTTATTATTACTCTTGGATCAATTTTAAAAAAGTTTACAAATACTTTGTGTATATTTTTTTAGATTCATTCGTATATCACTGATTCTAAGCATTCCTTTTGTGTTGGATTCAGTATAGCTTTAAAGCAGTATGTCTCATATTATGTACAACTAATTAAAACAAAATAACTCTTTACGGGACTTAATAATAAATAATAAATATGTTGAAACATTAACACACAGTACCATCTAGTTCCATGGTAAGCTACGAGGCCTGTGTTATGGATACTAGATAATTGATGACTGGAGAACAAACATTCGTTCTCATCACGCAAATGAATACTCCCTGCGGGACTCGAACCCGCGACCGCTGGCACAACAAGTAGGATCACAACAACTAAACCAAACGTGTCGTCAAACCTCTTAACCTCAATTTAATTTCATACCTTAGTCTTGAATACCTTAAAATAATTTTATGTTTTTTTGTGGTCAAATATTTTAAATTATACCTATTAAAAGAAAATAACCTAACCTATTAAAGGAAATTGTAAATCTTTCTATTTATTTCATAATTATCGAACAAATAAAACTCGATAAAGAGTAACATCACTATTATGTGATAAATTGCCGAGTTGTATGATGCCAAAATCGTAAACACTATCTAATTATCTATAAAGAAAAATAAAATTAAAGTGTCTGTTTGTAATGTCAAAATAACAGTTTTTTACTAAATGTATATGAAGGTATATACTTTACTGTATTAATAAGAAGACAATTATTAAATTTTTGTCTGTCTCTTTGTTCCAGATAATCACCAAAACGGCTAAATCGATTTTGACGGGACTTTCACAGGTAGTTAGCTTATGTTATAAGGAGTAATTTAGGCTACATTCATTTTAGAAAAAGAATGAAGGTTTCGCGCAAAAAATTTAAAACCCATGAAATTGTGAAAAAAACGTATCACCTAATATACGAGTATAAATATAAAGGATAAGGTCGCTAGTAGAAAATATAAAAAGATTAGAAACATTTTAACAAGAACTAATCTCTCGATGTTATTCATTGATTGCCGTCTGCACTTTGTCGAGTTGATTGATCGATTGGTAAGCCTAAGAAAATCGTGATAGATTGGGTGCGTTGTTGAAATATTGACTTATAGAGTTTTTTTTATTGAAAAAATAAATCTGCCAAAACAAATTATGTCTAGCAGTAGTAAACAAAGTGCGTAAGGCTTAAGGTTAAGGTTCGTTTCGATACTAAGAAATATTATAAAAATTGTTAAAAAAAATTCAGAATGGAAGCTAATATATATATATAATATCAATCTCGAGGTATTTCTACCTATTCTTAAAAAAAGCATCACGAAAATCAGTCAAAGACACAAAAACCGTGCACCCCAATGAGTAATTTTTGAAGTCTATCAAAACAGATTTCACTTGTATATTTATCTTTGAATACCACTTAATCCTTTCAGAATTTTATCTCAAAGTAAACAAGTTCGGACATCGCGCCAAAATATAAAATTCCATCCACACCACCTCGATGTCCAGCGTTCCAGAACAGTACGATTTTTAAGGCATTTTCTGCCCCGCACAACCACTCTCTGGAACCAGCTATCGCCGGCGGTCTTTCCGAACCGCTTCAACCTGGCCACCTTTAAGAAGAGAGCGTATTCCTTCCTTAAAGGCTGGCAACGCATCTGCAAGCCCTGCGGTGTTGCAAATGTCCATGGGCGGCGGTGATCACTTCTTCAGGTGAGCCTCCTGCCCGTTTGCCCCGTTAGTCCCATAAAAAAAAGTTGTTATATAAATTGTAAAGAAACTGTAGATAAAATTTTATCTCTACATAGCTTTGATTTATTAGCGTTGACATTTTTTGACCTTGTTTATTCATAACAAATCCTTTGACTGAGTTGTTTTCGTATAAAAACATGAATTTAACTACCAACATCCACGAAATGAATATTTCAATTACATATAAAGATGCCTATAATATTAAAATGTCCTCCAGGCTGATTTCGGTCACAGGGACCAGCCATCAGGGTAGGAGATATTGTACATCTACGTATATATAAATAGGCAGACACAAAACGGTTTAGTAGATACCTACATAATTCTTCTCTATATGACATCCGGTTTTTTTCTTTAATAGCTATTGACGAACTTAAGTGCTATCGAGAAAAATATTACATTTTTTTAACCGATTTCCAAAAAGGAAGTTCTCAGTTCGTCGGAATTTTTTTAATCGATATCGGTCGAGCGGTTTTTAAATAATCAACTATAATTTATTATTTTAAATAAATTGCTTAATCTAATATGTTGTTGAATAAAAAACTTTCTTCTTACATACCTGCTTATTATGTCTACATTAAAAGTGGAAAAATAAAAACTTAAAAAAAACCGACTTCCAGGCACTAAATTGTAAAAATAACTAAACGGGGATTTTCATTTAGAATAGATACCTAATCAGGTATTTTCGAAGTCGGTGCCTGCTTAGTTATTCTGCTATTAGGGGCGAAGACAAATCCAATAAAACAATGACTATAAAAATCGGTCCAGCTGTTCTCGAGTTATAAGTGTTGTAACAAACCCGACTTTGTTTGGTATACATATATACATAGATAGGTAAATTCTATTCATATATGTTTTTCTCAAATTTTCAATACTAACTATGCTGGAGTTTCGACCACTCGGCGAACAATAGTATAAATAAATACAACCAGTTTTATTGTTTCAATTGATTCATTATTGTATTTTTTGAAATATTTAATTTTTTTTTATAATAAATAGAATATACTGTAGTATTTTTGAGCGGTATAGCTGCAGTTAATAATAAAACTATCTTTTCGGATTTTGTCGCGGATTTATTTGCATTTTTGTTTCCCGACGTTTCGAATGCTTTACAGCATCCATGGTCACGGGAGAGACTGAGGTGTTACATGTCTCGAAGGTATAGTTGTTACAGACAGCCTACCCACAAATAACAAAACGAAAATTGCACCAATTACATTACAATATTTTTTAACTTTAAACATTTTTATAATTTTAATTATAATTGAATATGGAATATTATTTATTTAATTTTTGCTATTATTTTTATAATTATTACAATTTTAAAATATTAATTAGTAATCTATATTTAGTGTTGCCATTATTATATTTATAACCATAAAGAAAAATATAAGATATAGTATTAATTATTTAAGCCATATAATTGTTCCATGTGTAATTTAAAAAGTTAAAGTTAATTAAGGATAATCATTTTAATTTAGTTTACTATTATTTAAAAACAACTTACTAAGCAACACTATTACTATATACTTTTAAAAATGAAAAATGCAAATTATTAATCTGATAAGCTGTCATTTTGATCTACACAGAAAGAACTTATTACATTTACCTGTCTGTTATGTTTATATTTATTATTTGATTTTATTATATTAATAACAGGATCCCATGACGATGGTAGTACCCAGTTTTATTTAAAATGTCAAATATTCGCGTAAATCTAAGAAAGTATTATGCAGTTAATAAGATCAAATATTTTTATTTAAATAATTTACCAGATATTCTTATATTTATATTTATATTTGTCATATTATGTAGACTAGAGTTCGCCGACTACTATACGTAATTCTCAATTTGACCACAGACTTTAAAAATAAACAAAAGAGTATATAAGCGTGTGTGTGTCAAATACATGGTAGTGTGTGTAATTTTTTTTTAATGTATTTCCTGTACTTTTTTGCATTTTTTTTTAAATATTAGCATTCTGCACTCCTTCACTAAATAAACTATAATTGTGGGAAATTTCATACTCCTACGTTCGCGCAATTTTCGTAAAAAGGGGTACGAAGTTTTTTACTTCGCGTATTAATATATAGTTATAGATATGTATTTAATGTTATATATGTGTAGTGTATCAACTATCTGGTATCCATAAGACAAGCATCGTAGCTTACCATGGAACTAGATGGTGCTGTGTTAATGTTCCAACATTTTATTTATTTACTAGCATTGCCCGCGGCCCCGCCCGCGTTCAGATGACTAAAAACCAAATTCTTAGGTTCTACATATTAGTATTATCTTACAATGCAGTTTTTGTATTTTTCTGAGAAATAAAATATTTGCCCGTGGTAAAAAGTATCCTATACGTTGACCCGGATAACCAGCTATCATCTTACGAAATTTCATCAAAATCTGTTTAGTAGTGTTCTCGTGATGCAGTAAGAGACAGACAGACAGACAGACAGACAAAAATTCCAAAAACTATAGATTCGGACTATCTAATAATATCTATATGTATCGATAATAATGTTTATTTCAATTAGATTTTCCAAAAGAAAATTAATGTACAGATTCGACTTAGTTACAATTTTATTATATGTATAGATTAGATATTCATAAAATGTAACTATGTAGTTAAAATATTGGCGTTTATGATAATGAATTATGTATTTTTTTTATAATGAGTCCTGAACTTACGCATAGAACATTTTAGTCTTAATAATATTTTAGTCTTTTTTACTTTTGTAAAATAAAACTATAGTTTTGAATAATAGATGGCGCTGCCACAAACTTGGAAGCACTTGGACTTGGAATCAAACATTTTTATTCGGGTAAAGAATAAAATATTCATAATATAAGCAAAAGAACCAGCTAGAGGCTTTTTAATTTAAATCTGTGTTTATTTTAATTCTCAAAGGCAGAATAAATTTTGATTAAGTTTTTTAAAAAATCAGCGACTAAACTTCGCTTCGCTCATTCGTATCCTAAGGTGCTTTACATATTTAAAGGATTATATTATAGAGATAGCGCTAGCTTTTAGCCTATTTTATAACTAGCAATAGCTTTTGTGTTACTCCAGGTCATAGTCTATATGTATACTAAAAATTATCTAAAATTAAGTCAATATTAGCGTGAAATAGTAATAAGCATACACACACACACACACTCAAACATACACAATCACACACACATACACACACACACTTAAAAGAACAGTAAATATAGCTTAAGTATGAATTACATAAAAAAATAATAGCTTAAGTATTATGTTTAGCAATGCTCCTTCCTATATTACTCTAAAATTTAAATCAAATTACGAAATTGGTTCCACTAGGCCCAAAATATATTTCTGGATCTTTAAAAAGAGTTATGAAACTCACAAGGCGACAATATTTTATTTGTATGATTTAATAATAAACATATGAATAGTCTCCTTCCGAAACCATTAAAAATGTAGCCTGTGGAATGTTCTAGAGAATTATATGAATCACTGCACAATATACAAGTTCAACTCTACAAATTAACGCACTCGCTATCGAGCGTCGAGTTATTGTAATGGTATAGATGTATTCGATAGATAGAATTGAATACTGTTGAAGGGCCCTAGATGTCAACTTTTATTTGAGGCGTGATAAATGACTTTTAAATTTCAATTTAGGATAACAAATGTTTTACTTTGAGAGCTCTTCTTGATTTATTACTTGTCTTTGTTGTATTTGAAAACCCATTTTCAGGCAATTCACGCTATGTACATTGACGACAGTATTGCATTCATTTGGCGCCTAGCAAATTTTGTAAATTGATAAAATAACTGGCATATTTCAACAGAAAGAAAGTATAATAAATTTATTTTAAGTAAAACTATCTTTTCGGATTATTTCGCGGATTTATTTAGATTTTTGATTTCCGACGTTTCGAATGCTTTGCAACAAAAAACATTATTTAATAAGTTTATTTAAATCTATATACATACGTATTAAAAAAAAATACAGACGAATGTAGTATGTCCTCTTTTTTGGAAGTCAGTTAAAAATTGAGCTTAGTATTATTTCTTTTTCATGTAATAGGAGTAATTTTTACAATTATTTTATTATATATTATACCAGCAACTCACCCTCACTTTGCTCTGGTTCGTCTCTTGGTACGTTTTAACGGTTTGGTTATTTAACGCAAGGAAGAATTTTATTTATATCATAATATATGTACTCGTATACTACATGAAAAAAATGTACTTTTACAGTTAATGAATATATAGATTTGCAAGAAGCCGTGATTTTCAGACAAACCCAGCAAGCACAAATATGATAGGATTATGTTGTATAGTATAATTTTCTGTTCCCACTTTGCCAGCTTCTTTATGGTACCATTTTTTTATTTTTTTGTTACGGCTGGATGATTTCCTGGTACCATCCCATTATCACTGAAGTTAAATAGGTACCAATACTTTATAGAGAGGCGCCAAATGGGTTAAGCAAATGTAGTTAAGGTTTTGGTTTTTACCTGTTGTAGAAACTAAAATTACATAATTATATTGAGTAAAATACTCGTTATTGAATAAAATACCAATTATAAATAGTAAATTATAAGCCAACTTAATTAGTATCCACACTCAATTATTGAAGCACACTTTGTTTCAAACATCCTACCCCAAAAGCAGAGGTTTTTCCGCTTGAGACCAGAAATCGGCCCCTTTGGATCTCTTCCAAGTCGTTTTTATACGACCCACATTCAGGTCTTTAGCAAATGCACTAAATTACAAACTCAAAATTGCAAGCGATAAGTAGAACTTATTTGCCGTTGAAGTAACTTTCTATCGGATAAAGTTTTAATACATTTTTTAATCTGTTTAAAAATGTATATTTTATGCATAATATATACGTACATTATTGTTACTTTTTCTGTTTCTAATGTATAACGATTGACAACATGTTTGGCTCAGTTTGTAGTTACCCTACTTGCTGTGCCAGCGGTCGCGGGTTCGAGTCCCGCTGGAGGCATTCACATGTGTCATGATCACGAATGTTGTACTCCTGCCATTGGTGTTAATATTTATAATATGTATATATGTAAAGTTATATGTGTGTAGTGTATCAACTATCTGGTATCCATAACACAAGCCTCGTAGCTTACCATGGAACTAGATGGTGCTGTGTGTTAAAGTTCCAACATATTAATATTTATTTACAAACGATATCTTAGGATGCTTCTGCTATATCCTACTACGTAAGTAAGTAACTGTTCATTTATTATTGGATGAAGTGGTTATAAGCTAGTGTAATAAGTTAAAATATAAAAGCTAAATGCTTAGTAATTTTAACAAAAAAAAATCATTTCGCGTAACGAACACAAAAAAATAATAATTTAAAAGAGGTATACGTAGATACTAATGTGATGATGATGTTCTCCTAGCCGATTCCGGCCACGGCGGCCAATCTCATTGAGACTAGCCAACTACGCAGGAGATATTATAGTGCACAAATATATATATATATATATATATATATATATATATATAATACTTGGCTATTCTGTAAAGACGTACCCAGACGACGTTTGTCAACTCCCTAATGGACACTCCAAATTACCTTTAAGTTTATTCAAAGAGTATTAAAACTCGAGTTTCAAACTGGCGACAGTTACGGCTTCGTCAAAAGTTTGGAGAGGTTTACAGGATTAGTAATTAAATTACGTATTTTATTATATAACGATTATTTTTACTAGAGGCTCGCCATCGCTTCGCTCGGATAGGAAAACAAATACAAACGTATCCCACGGGAACCATACGTTTTTACGGGATTAAAAGTAGCCTATGTGTTATTTCAGACTATAATATATCTCTGTGCCAAATTTCATCCAGATTAGTTCAGCTGTTCTGGCGTGAAAGAGTAACAAATATTCATACGCACTCAAAACTTTCACATTTATAATATTAACTAGCGACTCACCCTCGCTCCGCTCGGGTTCGTCCCTACGTTCACACGTCCTAACGTTTTAACATTTAGTATAGATTTCTCAGAGGTGAGATATTTTACCGCAATAAAAAGTATCCTATATGTTGACCCGGATAACCAGCTATCATCATACCAAATTTCATCAAAATCTACCCAGTGATTTTTCAGTGATGCGGTAACAGGCAGACAAAAATTCTAAAAACTATGAATTCGGCCACCGTATCGATAATAAAGTCTAATTCAATGAGATTTTCCAAAATAATATTTAATGTACAGATTCGGCTTAGTTACAATTTTATTATATGTATTGATAATACGGACTATGCGTTGCCCGCGGATCTACTTGTGTAGTTTATAATAATATGAATTATTCCGCTTTTAAGTCATACTCGTCGTATTGTTAGATATGTTAGTAAATAAGCAAAAAAAATTTAAACAAATAAATAAAAACCAATATGGGCAGTGGTAATCCAATGGTAATAGAAACAGATAGACATGTGAAGTCCGCGAACCCGCACTTAGCCAGCACCTTAGTATATAGTCCACCACGCTATGGCCTTATCCTCTCGTATTGAAGAGAGACCTGTGCCCAGCAGTGGGATGTTAAAAAGGGCTGAATACAATTATAATATGCTATATATCTTTTAAGGGGAAGAGAACTAATATTTAAAAATACAAAATAATATAGTATTAGTTTAATTATTCATATTTTATTCTCATTTTTTTATATTTAAGTATCACAAGTATGTATATAAAATCTGCCTTATTCTTTAAACAAAGTAAAAGATCTATATGAGAATAAACATAAGTAGCACAAACAGTAAATCACGCTACTATTTTTGTCTTTGACATTTATTTTGGCGGACTTCATAAATTTCTTTAGTCTGAGAACTATTTGCTTAACCAAAGCAAATAACAGCCTTAGGCTTTTTATCTTATATGTACATAAAGTATTCATACTTCGCTCAAAAATGCTCATTCTTCTAGAAGTAAATACATTAGATATAATATGGTAGGATAAATTGTTAGTTTACTCACAAATAGATTTCTTTCAGAAAAAAAAAGGTTCCTGCGTAAGAAAAGATGGAAAGTGATATAAGGCACATATATATTTATCTAAGTGAGTAAGGTTGCCACATGTTACGAGTATATACAGTCTTGGATAAAAAATATATGTGTACTTATTGAAGTAGGTAGTTTCTTCATTATTTTTATTTAATTGGTATTCAATATAATAAAGAGGTCGATTGCCTTATTACAGAACTATCACGATTGCTAAAGTCGTGATAGTTCTGTAATAAGGCACCTCTGATATTTTCAACTGGTAATAAAAATGATTACCACTTGTCTTACGGTAAAGGAACACAATATTTCTTATTACAACAAGGGTGTCAAAAATACATAAATTATTTATATTGACACATTAAAGCCAAAATAACTGCGTAATTTATAAATTCCACAATAGAGACACCAAGTATATTAATTTATCACTGGACTTGGCAATAATTTACTCAAACTAATAACCTTATGAATAGCTAAAGCGCCTCCATCCATCACTGTTATGGACTAGAATCTCTGTCGATCCATTTTCCATTAGGATTTCGCAGCTTATCGATACTAAAGTGACGAGTGGATTTTGAAATATACTTTTACTGTCTTAAAAAAGTTTAATCAAGTATAAGGTTGTTTGTTTTCACTTTTTATCATAAAATTTATATTTTATTGAAAAGCTAGCTATTTCAAGTGGCTATGTTTTCCTTTATAGGGCACAACCACGTAACGTAAACATATTATGCATGAGAGTGCAAATTACGGGAAGCTCAAGATGCAACAAAACTCAACCGATCCGATAAACTAAATGAACTGTGTTTAAAATTTAGTCAAAACGCCAGTGGCTCACCACCGCGACAACTTTAATATAAAACATCGACTTTTTTTTACTTTCATATATATGATGTTCTCTTGACCCATTCCGGCCATGGCAGCCAATCTCATTGAGACTAGCCAACTGCGCAGGAGATATTATAGTGCACAAGTGTACGCGCAGACACAACGTGCACTCTCTATTCCTGTCACTCTCATACTCTGGTGGGACGACCACTCGACACGACCAGTGAGAGTTAAGGCGCCGGACCGACGGCTTTACGTGCTCTCCGAGGCACGGGGGTGAAACACCGCCAACTTCCCAACTCCGGGCTGTTACTGAGACTTACTATACAGAAAGACTCAATAATTAAACTTGACCCGACCCGGGACTCGAACCCAGGACCTCCGGATATGCAGCCGTACATGCTAGCCACTACACCACCGAGGTAGTAGATATAAATAGTTATTAGCCAGCGTTAGATATGTAAAATTTTATTTCGTGAATTTTCCGATGTTTTAATAGTTATTCTGCTATTCGGGGCGGAGTCAAATCTAACAAATGAAAGGTCATAAAAATCGGTCTAGCAGTTCTTGAGTTATAAATGGTGTAACTAACCCGACTTTGTTATATCTATACTATATATACTAATATAATAAAGAGGTAAAGTTTGTGAGTTTGTGAGATTGTGAGTTTGTGACGTTTCCCCCTATGGATAATCTCTGGATCTACTGAACCGATTTAGATGAAATTTGGTAAGAAGATAGTTTGAAACCCTCCTGTGAGGGACATAGAATGCTTTTTATTCCGGAAATCATACCTTAAGGGGGTGAAAATGGGAATGAAAGTTTGTGTTGGGAAGCAAGCTAGGGACGAACGCAGGCCAAGCGAGGGTGAGTCGCCAGTAAATAGATAAACTCATTTCATATCTTTTATATTAAATTGTTAACAATAAATATTTATATAAAAATTTATTAAAACAATCGAATTTATACTACTCATATTTCATATATAAAACTGAAAAATAACAACGAATTAATAAATTTAATAGTAGAAAACCCAGATCTATGAGGTGGACCCCTCACTCTATTTCCAGGCGAAATATATTTTTTAAGCCATAAAACATATTAACAAACACGACCCAGCCTATTTTTGATTAAAAAAATATTAATTGTTTTTTTTTTAAGTACAAAAACTCTTTTTCTGTGACAAATTAGTATCAATCGCAAGTAAAAGACTTGTAGAAAATGCCATCATACGTTTGGCGATCTTTTTCGAACACATTACCTGACATCTAGGTACAAACAAGTAAATTGAAGTAGTTAATTGCTCGTATCATTTTCGGGAACGAACCAAGTATCAAAATGTAGATAATTTTATAACAAATATAAGGATATAGGGTTGTCATACCAAAAGAACTCCAGACCAGAGATTTTTTTAGTAAAAATAGCCTGGAAAAAGAATAAGGGGTCCACTGCGTAGATCGGGATCTTAGACTATAAATACAAAAAGAAAAAAGAATATAAATTACAAGAGTACACAATCTCATAACATTACATTTGAAGTGAATTATAATGAAAAATGCCCATTCCTTTATATTTTACTGCTTCATATTTTTTTAATAATATTTTCGATGAAACGCTTTATCGTATTATTATTATTATAAAAATATATACACATTTTTCAGTGGAACACATTCTCGCATGTTAAGTACTTAGATTTTGTTTCTACTTCAATATCTAAAATAATATGACGACACGTTTGGCTCAGCTTGTAGTGACCTTACTTGCTGTGCCAGCGGTCGCGGGTTCAAGTCCCGCTGGAGGCATTCAGTTGGGTGATGAGCATGAATGTTTGTACTCTAGTTATGGATGTTTATATTTATAATAATGTATCAACCATCTGTTATCCATAACACAAGCCTCGTAGCTTACCATGGAACTAGATGGTGATGAGTGTTAATATATATATATATTATATAATATATATATATATATATATATATATATATTTATTTAGCATTGTTATAACATAATACTGTATTGTCTGGTTGACATATTTCCGTACCACGCCGAAGTTACTTTTGATCTACATAATATATTCAGTGGTCAATCTCACCGAAACAAGTTATCTGCGCAAGAGATACATATTATTATATATTACATGTTACTAATTTGTGCAATTATTTTGATTCACAACATCATCTCTCTAGGTTTTAATAAGAATATTTTAACAGAAAGAAAATCTTAATAATTCTACTAGTCTGAACTGAGACCATGACTATATACAATGTTGTGTGCATTATATTATGTACTTACGTAATTATATACATTAAATATGTCATTATCTGCAGCTTTATATGTCAGCCGTTATATTAACGAGACACTGAATATTTATTCTGTATATACACATATTTCTTCCGCTCTGGTAAAAACAAACAATAATGGTTATGCCGCCACCTTAAAACAATCTCTACATGGACTAAATTGAAGACTGACATAAGGAGTTGGTTGAATAGGTAATATTTTCTTTGGCTACCCGAAAATATGAAGTACGTAAAAATTATTTAAACTAGTAATCATGACATGATAAAGCCCTTAAAATTACTCTTTGACTAAACAGATGACTTCCAATCGACATCAAAGGTAATTTGTCCACCGTTAGAAGTTCTAGAAAATTTATATTTACCTTAAAGATATAAAAGTAATTTAACTATTTATGAAAATATTTCGTAACATACAAATATAATTCCACTATTTTTCGAACATAAAATTGTAACTAATTCGAAACTGTACATTAAATATTTTTTTGGAAAATCTAATTGAAAAGACATTATTATCAATATAGAGTCCGAATCTATAGTTTTTAGAATTTTTGTCTGTCTGTCTGTCTGTTACCGCATCACGAGAAAACCACTGGACAGATTTTGATGAAATTTGGTATGATGATAGCGGGTTATCCGGGTCAACATATAAGATACGTTTTGCCGCGGGAAAATATCTCATTTCTTTGAAAAAATACAAAAACTGCATTGTAAGAATATACTTATATTTAAAACCTAAGAGTTTAATTTTTGAGCATCTGAACGCGGGCGGAGTCGCGGGCAATGCTAGTATACATATATATTTTCAGTACAGAAATCAAACCCACAATCATTTGCTATTAGCACTACGATACTAAAATTTTAAATTATGCCTTTGACTGCAACATATTCCATTAGTAATAGAAGCTTAACCGACGTACAAATGAGTTCCATCGATTTTAGTGGCACGAACTATTATGTCATGTCTACCTTCTGTCGGCACTATCTCGTGTATAATATGTAGAAGGAACGTTTTAATTATATATTTATTTATTATTTTAATTAATATCCCACTGCTGGGCACAGGTCTACCTTCAATGCCTACCTAATGCCTATATGCCTACAATGGTCTACCTAATGTTGGCAAACAGTTAACGAGAAGACCAATTTTGAAAAACAAACAAACACACTTTCACATTTATAATATAAGTATGGACTAGCAACTTACCATCGTTTCGCTCAAGTATTTTTCTAAGTTTGAATGGTTTAGGAACGTATAAAAGACAAATGTCCAAAGAGAAATTCTTTTTTTTTGTGCCAGAAACCTTCGTAGGCGTATACAGTATAACCCACAAGGGTTGTATTAAAAGATTGTGTATATTCATTAATCCGATTGTGATGAAACTCTTGCGAATTGCATCACAATCAGATCAATATTTTAGGAACACATAGAGAACAAACATACGAACATTCATTTTTATTTATACAGATAGAAGATTAACAACATCGAAGTCCTTAGTTTTAACCATCAATATAATAGTCTAACAATGCAACAAAGTTTGGAAGAGGACTCACATTGTATCATACAATATTCATGAAACACTCAATCATACTATCAAAGTTTGAGAAGTATACATCCAACAACCTGCAAATTGCTCGACTCCTATTGTCGTCTCCGAGAAAGTTTTGGAATTCAGTATACAAGCATTTGCTAATAATGTGTAAAATAGAATGACTTTCTTTGTATACACCGTGTTAGTCTTAGCCCGTGGCTTTGTTTGCGTCGTAGTTTTGTCGAGACAAAGAAGCTGTGTAATAATCCATAATAATATATGACGACACGTTTGGCTCAGTTAGTAGTTATCCTACTTGCTGCACCAGCGGTCGCGGGTTTGAGTCCTGCTGGGGGCATGAGCATGAGCATGAGCACGAATGTTTGTACTCCAGTCATGGATGTTTATATTTATAATAATGTATAATGTATCAACCATCTGGTATCCATAACACAAGCCTCGTAGCTTACCATGAAACTAGACGGTGTTGTGTGTTAATTTCCTGACATATTTATTATTATTATTAATATTATTATATGTATCCTGAATTACACTGCATTTCGCTTCCGTCGTAAAAGCAAGATGACATAACAAACACGCTCACTCACTCATAAATGTATGCATATTATATTTCACCTTAGCAATTTACCCTCGCTTAAGTAGGATGCGTTCTTAGGTACCTTTTGTGTTTATAATATTGTATTAAGGAAGTTTCATCTTTTGATAAATTTTGTTATTAATTGTATCCTATTTATTACTCCAAGTCATATCGGTGTATTACATTTCATAAAAATCCGTCTAGCGGTTTCAACGTGAGTGAGAGTTACATACGTTCACTTACAAACTCTTGCAATAGTAGCGTGATTTTATAATATACAAACTCGTAAGTGTAATTAGTTCGAGCCAGCATTATGTTTGCATTGAGTTCTTGTGTTATTTATTCATTATTTTGTTCGCCTAATATTTTGATCTTCTATAATAAACGAGCAAAATGAGCAGCATCGCTCGCGCTAAAAATACAAAAAAAAAACTCTAAAATTTAGGTTTCGTACAAACTCTCATCCCATACTTTGCTGCCTAATTGGGTGCATATTGGAAAACAGCTAATACACGTATTTGATTAATTGTATTGAAGATAATTAATACAGTACAGAAGTACTACGAGTTTTAAGTAATTCTGATCATAATTTTTTTTCGGTTTGTATTATAACGTGTTTTACCGTGGGAATTATATAATCTCCCGCGGTAAAAAGGAGCCTATATCACTTTTCAGCCCTCCAACTATCTCCACACGAAACATCACGTCAATCTGCCATTCCGTTTAACGTAAAAGAAGAACAAACAAATAAGTAAATAAACAAACATAAAAAACAATCGCACTTTCACATTTATAATATTAGTATGGATAACTTCTATATGAGCTATATGAAATTAATGTCCCGCCTGAGATTCTCTTGATTTACCCTTTTTTTGCCTAATAATAATCAAACACGATATCATAGCTTAATATGTAATTGGCAAGCCTGTGTAAGTTGACTTGACCAGGAAAGAATTTATCTTCTTATAGAAAAACGAAGTAAAGAAGAGAAGGTGCAGAGAAATGCTGGAAGACTAACCACCACTTGCTTCTTTCATTTCGCCACACACTCTTGGTTCCCGAAGTTTCGAATGACCGAGACTAAAGTCTCTTCCGAAGAATCCCATGATTACTGTAAAGCATTGGAAACGTCGGAGCCAAAAATCTAAATAGATCCGCAAAAAAATCGTTAAAAACGTACAAACATATAGGGATGTATCAGTTACAAGATAACTAATCACTAAAGAGTATAACACGAAATCACTATTTTTTATATCTATTATTGCGCTTAGTTCTTCTAAAATACGTAACGGATTCTGATACAATTTTCAATAATATAATTAAGATAATTTCTATGGGAAGATGAGATATAATACAGGCAAATTATTTTTATTACTGGAAGTTAAAAAAAGGCCGTGAGAGGGGCAAAGTACTATAAATGCAAAAGGTATATGAGAACGTACCCAAGCGAAGTATGGGCAAGTCAATAGTAAACAAAATGTTACATTCCTACTAAAATAAGCTTGTAAAATATTTTATTACGCCTACCTAAAATAATATTCGTATCAGAACGAAATAAAATGTATTGTAACAAAAGGAACAAATTGTCCCCTAAAAGCAAATTTCGATGAAACAACAAAAAAAAACCAGAGAGCGGAATGACACAAAAAACATCAATTAATTTATTTAAACAGAACAAAGAATATTGGCGTTTAATTTCCGATGCCCTTACAAATTCGGGTATACAGAAAGGTTCAGGGCAATCATTTTGTACCAAAATTCATTAATGGCCTATAAACAAAATCCTTTCGTTACCTCCACCAATTCTATTAAACATAGCTTATTAAATTAGGTGGTTGAAAAAGGCGGAAACGGTGTAAGTCAACATTTTCAGTCTAAATTAATATACAATGGTACTCTTTATCTGATTTGTCTGTTCTAAATTTTTTTAAGAATTTCCCAAACTCTGAAATTTACATTTCTTTATTAATTTTAGAAATCTGTTGCAAATGTACCTTAGAAAAGTCCTTTATTTTAGTAAAATATATTACAATACTTTGAATATTTTGCTCGGAAATATAAATTTACTATTGTACGCTTCGCTAATTAAATGTTATTATAAAACCATAATAATAAAATTTTAAACAAAAAAATTGCATCAAAATCAGTCCAGTAGTTTTTGTATAATATCTTTGCAAACGACATACGAAAAATTGTAGATTGGCATCAAATGTTATTTTTACAGTTACAGATATATGGTTATGTAAGTAATTAAATTATTATTTTTAGGCATTCATTTTACTTCCACCTTTACCCTACAAAAACCCTTTTTGGGTAATTTTGAGTAATATTATTATAAATAAATCCTTTAACAAAACTGAAAACCTTTACTATTTATCTTAAATTTTACCTTTAACACTTCCATTACAATAAAACAACAGTAATATATGCAGAGAAATAACTTAAATAAAACATGTTTAACTTACACAAATATTGCATACAATTTGGGATTTGCTTGGCACATTATGTGTTGTTGGCTTGCATTTTACTGCTATAACTGCATATAATTTTCGTATATGAAAATTTATAGTACAAATCATTACTATAATATTAAAATGAACAAAAGTTTGTTATTAAGTTGTACTTTTGCCATTACAGGTTTCATTGCAGTATTTTATCTGCGGGTAAAAGAATGGTCATTACTTGGGTTATTGTCAATGCCGCCAATAATCCCATAAATATTTATTATAAATGCGAAAGCTTGGACGAATGGATGTTTGTTACTCAATTACGCCGAAACGGCTTAGCAGATCCTGATGAAATTGGGCACAAAGAGAGATTATAGTCTGGATAGCACATAAGTTACTTTTTATCCCGGAAAAATATACGATTCCTGTGGGCATGCAATTTAAGACAAGATGACGATCTCACATTGATACTGTTACATTATTCTCGAGAGTTCCATACTTCTAAGTATAAGATCATCGGGATCATACACTTGCACGTAAGCGCGAGAGTGCTCGAACAATTCCCTCGACGTTTATTCCAAACTTCACTCCAAACGATTGCTTGACACTTTTATACATGCATGAAATATTGTAACTAAAATAATAAATCAAAGTATCGTTTCAAAGATTATTTCGTAGATAACAGAAACTAATTTTAAAAGTATAACAACATATGACAAGGACATTTTTTTTTATTTTTTTATACTAGTATATTTATAGGCTCATGCTTGCATGCACTATATTACTGAGAAAAATAGTGTTTTTTTTTTTTATAAATATTAAGGTGGTAATCGAACGATCTGTCTGAAAGTAGTGAGTAAAGGTCGGATCTACGCTTGTAAAATCAATTCATGTTTTGTAACAAAAAATCAAGAAAAATTAAAAAAAAAAACAAAGAATAAAAAAACACTAAAATGTAAAAAAATAACTGATTGGTAGTTTTCATTGACTATTTGGTTTTGGTTTGGATTGGTAGTAGATACCTAATCAGATATTTTCGTGGTGTGCTTTGATTTGTGTCGGCTAGCACCAACTTTGAAAATATCTGATTAGGAATCTATAGTAAATTAAAACCACCAATAAGTTTTTTTTTTAATTTTTAGTGTTCTGAAATCGGTTTTTATTTATTTATTTTTAAGTTTTAATATTTATATATATAGTATAGACATAGCAATAGCATAATAATAAGAAAGTATTTAAAAAATTCAGTAGGTGAAAAATCAATCATTTAAATAATCATTTAAATGGGACCATTTCGGAAGAACCGTCTTTCGAACAAAAAATAATTTTGTAAATCCGTCTATATATGACGGTGTTATGCCCGAACATATGTATATAAAAAAATATAAACATCCGAATTGAGAACCTCCTACCTCTTTTTAAACTCCTTTTTTGAAGTCGGTTAAAAAAGGAGTGAAATGGAAGGAATGGACGAAGCTCTTACTCAACGAACGAAACGCAACAGTACAAGTACTGCTACTTTCCGTCGATATTATATGAGTTGCAGTAATTTATCGGTGTATAGCCGGCCTAGGCTGACAACAGCAAGGCTCTACAAACCGATTCATATTGAATATGCATTTGTCACTTAACATCGGTTATAGACGTTATCAATTATCATTGATATACAATCCATACTAATATTATAAATGTGATAGTGTGTTTGTTTGTTTATCCTTCTTTCACGTCGAAACGGAGATACGGATTGGCGTGATTTTTTGTGTGGAAATAGTTGAAGGGTTGGAGAGTGACATAGGCTACTTTTAACCGCGAGAGATTATCTCACTCCCACGGGAAACTCGAATACATATAAAAACAAAGTTTCACATTTCCTACGAAATATCTCTTAAAAATTGGCGTCGACATGGCCAAATCAAACCCAAGAAACTTGAAAGTTCTAATTATCTAAACACAAATTCAAACTCACGCAACGTACACAAAGTACTTTTTTAAATGAAATAACGCGAGTTTTAATTTTGTCATCCGAAAAGCAATGAACAAAAGAGATTTGAAAAAAAAACGCGAATTTCGAATAGTGCGTTTCATTTTGAGGACACTTTGGAAACTTTAATTGTGTATCTTGAGTTTTCTTATATTTTACGTTTTATTTATGATATATTGTGTGCCCTTTTTTCAAATGTTTTTGTTCATTGTTTTTCGGATTGAAAAATTTAAACTCACGTTGTTTTGTTAAATAAGTAGTCCAATCCACTTTTTGAGGATATATTTGTTAGGAAATGTGTATCCAATCCATCTATATTTCTATATATCAATTTTATATAGCCAATGAAACAAAATTATATCTAAAGGGGATCAGTCGATATGTTATTTAATTAATTATGCTAGTATCCACCGGGATTAGTGGCACTTTGTCAATGTCAGATGCAAGTCGAATATTTGCGTAACCAAATGACTTCCTTCCGTGACATTAATAAATGATATATTATGTTGTATTTATTTTTTGTTAATTTATGGAAAACGCAACTATATATGTTAACTAAGATTATTCCAAAGAAATTCGCGATTTTGTATAGCTTTCTTGTGTTAAAGTTGTACCTAGAAGCATGTTTATGTTAAGAGCTTCTAAGATAACTAAGGTGAGTTAATGAAATCTGAAAATTCAACGCCTAAAAGTTTACTAAGTATAGGTAAAATATGTTTCTTCTCAAGGCAATTTAAAATTTTGATGTAAATATAAATATCACTTAGTAAAACACGTACTCTCAGTGCTTTGAAAATTTTAGCCCATAGTTCTATTTAGTACTATTTAGTACAACATTTGCCAAGCCTAATGCTAATTGAATAATAATTTCTTTATTACTCAATTTTGCTATATTATAAACTGAGATAGAATAAATGTATGTATGTATTCAGCCCTTTTTATCGTCGCACTGCTAGGCACGGACCTCCCTTCAATACAAGGGGGATCAGGCCATAGTCCACCACGCTGGCCAAGCGCGGGTTGGTGGACTTTACATAACACGCAGACAAGAACCTTCACCGTAAGACAAGTGGTAATCGTGTTGGAAATTATTCCCACATGAAAATATGAGAGGTGCGAGACCCGAGATTTGAACCCGTTTCTGTCAACTATCTGGTATCTCCCGTATCAACTATCTGATATCCATAAAACAAGACTCGTAGCTTGCCATGGAACTAGATGGTGCTGTGTGGTAATGTCCCAACATATTTACCTATTTTATTTATTTATTTCTATCGTATCTTGAATCGCATCCGTAGAATAATAAATTTCTGTCTTAGAAGCAATTTAGCTTAAGTAGAATTATTTCTTTGACGTAAATGACAGTCACTCAAAATTATTCTACAATTGAAAATATATGTTTTAAATAAAAAAAAATAATATCACTTTAACTTCTTTCAAATTCATCAGTTTCTTTATATTATGTAGATTTTTGAAATAAATAATAATGAAAAAAAAATTACACTAATATTTTTTCTATAATATTAGAAAATTCTAAATAGCTTTTCGGAATCTAACCTCGGGACCATTATTAAAAATATATCGCGACGTTTTTCGCAACGTCACATTTCACTCTGACTTTAATAAATGACGCCAAGAAATACGTTGCTTAAGCAAAATAGCCAGAATTAAAGAGCAAGGTCGCGTCACAGGCTAGGATTAATGTAAGATTCTAATAGTAATTAATGAAAATAATATAAAAACTCTAAATCTATTTGGTTTCTGGTTTGACGACACGTTTGGCTCAGTTTGCAGTGACCCTACTTCCTGTTCCAGCGGTCGCGGGTTCGAATCCCGCTGGCATGGAATCATTTGTGTGATGAGCACGAATGTTTGTACTCCAGTAATGGGTGTTTTATATTTATAATATGTATATATTTAAAGTTATATATTTGTAGTGTATCAACTATCTGGTATCCATAACACAAGCCTCGTAGCTTACCATGGAACTAGATGTTGCTAAGTGTTAATGTCCCAACATACCGACATATCTGGTATAACACAGTACAGTAGTTTTCCATGGAGTATCATAGATTCAATTTTACTTCGATTCTCCTTACCATTGACTCTTTTTTATTTCTTTAACCCCGTATAACCCCAGCTTTAGCACATATGCTTTATGAAATACACTTTAGCAAACAATAATGTAAGTAATGTCAGGCTAGTTTAAACCTTCCTGAGATCTATCTCAAAATTACAACCAGCTTGGAATTTGTTTTTGTTTGAGAAAAGCCGGTGGCTGCGTTTCTACACCACAGTAGTCCCGAAAGCTAAGATACGGTGGATATAACTGAAATATGCTAAAAATATAATCCATTAACAATTAAAATCGACATCTAGTAACAGTAACCATATTTTTCTTTTAATTAATAACTTAAAATACCGGAGAAAGTAATAAGTATAAAATCGCTTTTTATTACTATCAATCACTTACTATAAAAATATATACATCGATCGTCTTATATTTATAATGGAAACTTAATCTATGAAATGTAATATATCTTTAGATAAACTATTTTCATACAATAATAAATAAATAAATATGTCAGGACATTAACACACAACACCATCCAGTTCCATGGTAAGCTACGAGGCTTGTATTATGAATTACCAGATAGTTGATACATTATACATATATAACTTTTAATACATACATATTATAAATATAAATACCCATGACTGGAGTACAAACATTCGTGCTCATCACACAAATGAATGCCACTAACGGGACTCGAATCCGTGACCGCTGGCGCAGAAAGTAGGGTGACTACAAACTGAGCCAAACGTGTCGTCAACTATAGATAGATAGATGCTTTATTGTACACCACAAAGAAATATACAAAAGTAGATATAAACAATAGATGATGCACAGCAGGCGGCCTTATCGCTATAAGCGATCTCTTCCAGGCAACCTTAGGGCGTAGGAGAAATTATATGAAATGGTAGGCGGTGTACATACTACACACAATTGCATATCCTAAATACAGACATACATAAATACATACATACATACATACATACATACATACATACATACATACATACATACATACATACATACATACATACATACATACATACATACATACATACATACATACATACATACACACATACATACATACTTACATACATAATACATACAAACATATATACATACATACATAAATGTAGATCAGATGAAAAAGTATAAAAAGTTCAATATAAGACACTACAGAGACAAATAACATATGATTTTAACTGTACCTTAAAATTATCAAAACTTTTGGCACACCTGATGTCTATTGGAAGATTATTCCATAAGCGTGCAGCCTTTACTGCGAAGGAGTTGGTAAGGAGACAGGAGGAGTGAGAAGGAATTTTAAGCAATAACGTTTCACTAGAACTATATACAATAATACTTCATTATTAATTTAAATTTAAAGTTTTTTATCATATTAAGTCATACAACAGCTTAAGTTTAAGTACATACGTTATATGTATATATGTATGGAAATTCTGACGAAGTTTGGTGTAGTGGATAGAAATGATTCACATTTATGTGTATATCGTGAATCGCAATACTTGTGGTGTCTAGGTATTTGCATTCTCTTAACAAGGAATTAATCTGTGAAATACAATTATCGTGAATTCGATCTTTGCAGTATCGGCCTATATTTTCGTTTAACATTGATTCAGTACACTTACAACTAGCTTAGTTCCAATGTAATCACTTATATATAAAGTGGTAATCAAATATATATATATATATATATATATATATATATATATATATATATATATATATATATATATATATATATATATATATAAATAAAAATGTTATTGAAATCGTCGTTATCTAATAATATAGTCAGAATTTGTTTGAACGCGCTAATGTAAACTAATAATCCGATTTGAAACATTATTTTTGCGTTAGATAGCTCAGATAGATAGTGTGTAATAAATGTTATGCTACCAGTCTTATAAATCATCTAATTATTACCCAAGTATTATATATAAAAATCAGCTTTTATACTATAACGTAAGTAAAATTATGATTTCATGAAAAGGGTGTCTGGCAAGGGTTTGCCACGACGTTAAGTGTCTGGCATTGAATGACGTGATTTTTAATAATATTCTGAAGGTAATACCAAAAAATCACACTTTATTATTTGACGCATTTAGATCGATATTTTACACACCTTTAGTACCGTGTACCTCCCAAAGCCACCATAGCCTGAACTTCATAATGGTCCATTGTTCTTATCGATGTTGGGAGCATGCGCTGACAAACTTTCAGCTTTTATAAAATGACGAAGGTCTGGCGTTCACAGGCTCTTAGGCCATAATAACAGATAATTGAATTAAATATATTATACTAGCGACTCACTTTGATGTGATTCTTTGAAATGACATAACGTTTTCTTTATGAACCAATTGAAATAAAACAAATACTAAATGTTAGGTGTAGCTTACCACAATACATTAGCATAAACTGAACCTAAATCATTTAAGCTATTTATGAGATTAGCGCACACAAACGCATAGACAAACAGACAAAAAATCTAAAAATCATTGTTTTGGGTGCTATTGCATTAATAAGGACCCCAATAAAAAATTTCTGAAATATCTTCCATGTACAGACAGCGATTAATTACAATTTTATTATACGGGTACATTTATAAGAAATGTGTGTTTTCAAGTTAAAAAAATTGTAGATTTCATATTCAAAAAGTATTGTTGGATATTCTGGTTATTTTGCTAGATAATTATTATTTTAACCTATAATAGAATTTAGATGTTTTTTTTAACACTAAATTATCAAAAATTATGTAAATACTGCGTTCCTATAATACTTTCTTAAATTTACGCGAAACTCGACATGTTAAATAAAACTTTATTATCGGATTTTTGGTCACGGAAGTGTCACTGTAAAGTATTCGAAATTCGGGAAACAAAAATCAAAATAAATCCGCCAAAAAATCCGTAGGTAATATCCATAATGAAGGGCTTAAAATATGTTTTATCATAAAATGTGTTTATGTTTTTGAAATCTTTTAAACTATTGAATTTTGTATCTGTATTTATTGAAAAAAAAAAACTCTGATTATAACTCTCGCTGAATAGGAGCTTCAAATTAAAGAAATTTCTTATGTAATCTAAAGATTTTTAGACAAAGAAAAAAAAACTAGAATAAATGCAAACAACGCCACGGCTTACACTAGTGTATAAAAAGTCTTATATTAAAGCTTGTTAAATATTGATTTCATTAAAAACTTATCAGGGTCGTTTCGACCACAGCACCTATTTATGTAACTTTATTATGAAGTAACGGTGGTTGAGATTATACGTTGAGTTTTATTAATCTTTCAATTAAATTGAAAATTTTATTCAAGGAAATGTATATAATAAAAACCGAAACAATATTTAAAATTTAATTTATTACTTTTAAATTAGATTTTCAAAGTATGTATAGTATAGACTTAGATTTAGAAAAATTATTAAAAACAGTATATATCACCTTTTTCAAAAATAAAGTAGGTACGTCTAATTTGTTTAAAATTCAACTATTTCTTTCATACTTAGAACTTTCTGCATTTCACATAACATCCGTCATTGAAATCAGAATCTATACAAATAAACAGAATTTAAGTGTCTGTTTGTAATGTCAAAATAACAGCTAAATGCATATAAAAATATATAACGCTACTTATAAGAAAAAAAACATTTCTTTTTAATTTTTGTCTGTATGTTTCTTCCGGCTAATCTCCAAAACGGCTGGATTGATTTTGACGCAACTTTCACTGACAGATAGCTGATGTTATAAGAAATAACTGAGGCTACTTATATTTTAGAATAAAAAAAAGCCATGAAATCTAGAAGAATTAATAATAAGCGCCACCATATGACTTAGCTAGTATAAAACAATTTTGAAGAACTCCATACTTTATAATATTTCTTTAATAAACTCTACATGAAATTTACGATGCTTACAAAGCACAATATCATGGCTTGCCTGAAATGAGTTATGTTAATGAAAGCCGGAGGATGATGCTAGTGGAACATATTGGCTATTAATAATGAATTTGCTGGAAAAGTAGCCGAGTTACTTCGCGCGGAAAATTATATTACGGATAAATATATTTTAAGATACAAGTACCTATATATATTACAATATTAAATGAGCAATTCTTGTATATATATATAAATTTATTTCGTGTATCTCAGAAACGGCTCTAACGATTTGAATGAAAAAATATTAAAGTATATAAAAAATGTTATATTTAGATAGTTTTGCTTTTTAAATTTATCTATTTATGTATATTTAAAAAAAACGCATTTTTTATATCTTTTCCGAAAAACGTCAAGCGAGGCGCTAGGTACTACATATATATAATGTGTCTATTTTATTTTGAGGGTAGTAGGGGGTTTAGTTCCTGGATGGCGTAAATTTTTATAAATTTGAGGAATTTAAAGAGTAAAAGGCTGTTAGGTACTAGGTAGGTTATTAGGCTCGAGTAGATCTATTGATTGTTCATCCAAAAATTATAATAGGTATATGCGACGATAGGTATTGATTGTTATTAATTTGACTGATGTTATCAACGAGGTAGTTGTGGTGTATGTTTTAGGTAATGTTGTTTAAAAAAATCTAAATGTATAGTAAGTAATCTAGTATTATGTTAAGTCTCACTTCCACTCGGGTTTGTCCCTAGTAACGTCTTAAATGTTAGTAAGATTTACTCAGAGATGAGATATAATCAAGCAGTAAAAAGTATCCTATATGTTGACCCGGATAACCAGATATTATCACACCAAAATTCATCAAAATCTGTCCAATGGTTTTCTAATATAGAATTTTATTATTATAATATTTTTTCCCATTGGAACTTCCACTACGCCAAATGATGGGTAAAATTGACATGGAAATGTTACCAAAAAAAAATCAGTTATTTTTACCCAAAACATATTTCGTGGGCAACACAAAAAAATCTTTTTCCGAATTTGCATAACCCAATTTAATATAGAAATCACTGAAACGGCTACACTTTAAATAATAAATAGAGTCGTTCCCGGTTTCTTTTATACACCGTTATTTTTTATTCGTTACTTTTAGAACAACTTTTTCTGTATTTTACAGCAATCGTAGGCCCAAATTACTTAACCTCTAAGACCGTCGTGAATATCGTTAAGTTCAGATAATTTTCTTTTTACAGTGTTTTTAGGGTCTCTCAATAAAATTGTAGAAATGTTGTTAATGGAACATTATCCATCCCTTTATTAACCGACTTCCCAAAAAAGGAGGAGGTTCAGCCTACAATATTGTAAAATATGAATATCTAATAGGTAAATATATATTTTACGTATCGAAATATATTACATTTGCTTTGCATCGGCTGGCACCGACTTCGAAAATATCTGATTAGGTATCTATTCTAAATGAAAACCTCCGTTTAGTTATTTTTTACATTTTAGTGCCTGGAAGTCGGTTTTTATTTGTTATTCGCGCTTACCTCAGCAACTAATAATAGTAACGTCATGTATTTCTACATATTATATACACTTCTTTTCAAGACAGTGGTAGTCCTGTGGTAGTCAGTGGTGATAGTGAGTTCAAATCCCGGGTCTCGCACGTCTGATATTCTTATGTTCGAATATTTTTCCAAAATTATACTTCCAATATTTACCAATATAATAGAATATTATTCCAGTAGTGGTAGAAGTAGAAGGTAATAAACGTATTATATATTGAAATATTGGTAAAATATTATAAAAATATAACTGAATTTTTGTATATTTTCTTGTATTAAAGCTTTAATATAGCTTTTACTATATTCTTGACCAAATTCGAAAAAAGGAGAAGTTGATCAATTCTGTTAATTTTTTATGTGTAATAAGCACAATATGTGTAATAATAAATATTACATTTATAATGGTTTAAAAGTAAGTACATTTTTAATTAAAAAGTAATTACCATATATAATATTTAAATAATGTTTAAAAACTAAGCTTCTTGAATTTTTAGTTTATTTAATTTGTTGTCTTTATTACTGGAAAATGTCAGTGACGTCTCTAGATAGTTAAGTTTTGATGATGTTCTCCTGACCGATTCCGGCCACGGCGGCCAATCTCATTGAGACTAGCCAACTGTACGCGCTGACACAACGTGCACTCTCTATTCCTGTCACTCTCATACTCCGATGGGACGACTGCTCGACACGACCAGTGAGAGTTAAGGCGCAGGACCGACGGCTTTAGGTGCTCTCCGAGGCATGGGGATGAAACATCGCCAACTTCCCAACTCCGGGCTGTTACTGAGGCTTACTATACAGAAAGACTCAATAACTAAACTTGGCCCGACCCGGGACTCGAACCCAGGACCCAAGGGTGTGCAGCCGCACATGCTAGCCATTACACCACGGAGGCAGTTAAGTTTTATAAGATATAGGTAGGGCCTTAGGTAGGCGAATTTAATTTGTACTTGGATTTTTATGATAAAAGGGTCTAGTGTTAATGTCTGCTATTTATACTACATTACTTTTGTAGTGTAGTTCTAGTAAGTACTGTTCCGCTTATCAGAATCTATATAAATAAAAATGAATATTCGTATGTTTGTTTTCTATGCATTTTTAAACCATTAATTCGATTGTGATGAAACTCTGGTGGGTTATTATGTATACGCCCTAACCGACCGCCCGACCAAGGTTCCTGGAGCAGAAGAAAAGAATTTGTCGTTGGACGTTTATCTTTTATACGTCCCTACGCCATTCAAACTCAGGAACGCCCTCGAGCGAAGCGATGGTAAGTTGCTAGTCCATGCTAATATTATAAATGTGAAAGTATATTTGTTTGTTTGTCCTCCTTTCACGTCGAAACGAAGTAACGAATTGGCGTGAATTTTGTGTGAAGATAGTTGGAGCGCTGGAGAGAGACATAGGCTACTTTTTACCGCGGAAGATTGTCTCTTTCTCACGGGAAAACACGTTATAATACAATCCAAAAAAATATTTACGATCAGAATTACTTGAAACTTGGTATTAATGTTCTTCAATACAATTAATTAAATACATGTTTTAGCATTTTTCGAAATTCATCCCATAAGGGGGTAAAATAGCGGATGAAAGTTTGTATGAAACTTACCATTTTAGAGTTTTTTTTGTAGTTTTAGCGCGAGCGAAGCCGCGGGTTCGGCTAATAATATTATAAATGCGAAATCTTGTGAAAGAGCATATTTCTTGTAATAATCCTTGTATCAAGACAAATTTAATGACGTATGAATCATTAAAATCAGTTAATCATTTTAGTAATGAGGGAACATAACATACATACATACATACATAGATACAGATCAAACACATAACCCTCCTTTGGGCTCCAACGCAATCATGTAAAAATATATTATTTTTATGTATAATACCAGTACATATAAAAAATATCACGCTATTATTTTTTATTTGAAATATACTTAAATCTACTATTTTTTTTGAAAATCAAACCCTTAGTTACTTTAGTCCTACCCACTACCCCTTAAGTACTGACACTATGCCATGATTGACAGCTACCTCGCACATATCAATCCGTTTCGCTTTATTTGAGTGTATTCAATCACAATGTTCTAACGATGCCTCGTTGATGGGTGAAAAAGTTAACAATGAGTGCTAACAAGGTCTGAAACGAATTGTTCAGCATTTTGTATGGAAGCATTTTCTGTCGATCGTTTGCAGTGTTTTTCTGACTATTATATGTAAAATGTTGTTCTCAATATCTTATCTATACTTACATAATAACATTCTAAGTTGAATCTGTACATTAAATATTATTTGGAAGATCTTATTGAAATAGTTATTATTATCGATACAGAAGCCGAATCTATAGTTTTTAGAATTTTTGTCTGTCTATCTGGGAACGCATCACGAGAAAATCACTAGACAGATTTTGATGAAATTTGGTACAATGATAGCTGTTTCAACATATCTATAGGATACTTTTTACTGCGGGAAAATATCTTATCTCTGGGAAACCTATACTACGTTAATAAAGTTATAATATGTATACTATAAACCGTTGTTTATTATGACAATATTTAAGATTTTGGTTTAGATTAAATCTATCGATCGATCTTATAATTTTATGTTTTCTTTTTTTTATTTATTTTTTAACTTCTTCATATTTTAATTAAACTCTTAAAATCCAACAATCGTTGTTAATTGTATCCAAAATGCAACAGATAACATTTCGTAAGCACAGAGTGAGTGCTTCCTTATTGACCCATTTACACAATTTACACTTTGACAAAGATAATGGTATACATATTCAAATTTAAATTGTGTTTTTATTATAAACTTTTGTTCGCAGGACTTCATTGTAAGTTGAAGTGTAGAGAATAATTTAAGTTGCTATGGAAAAATGTTTAATTTACATTATTTTGTTTTTAGAAAGTAGGGTAAGTACTTTATGCTTTAAGGGAGTATCAGCTTTGGTTTTACTGACCAATTTTAAAAAGGAGGACCGGTGTTTTTTACTTTTTATATATTGTATCATCTATAGAAACAACTTCCAAATATTAAAATGTCCTCCATACCGATCTTATCATCTGGTTATGGAGGTCAATCTTATTGAGACTAAGCAAGATATATTGTAGTGCACAAGAATGTAAACATAACATGTCTCCAATACTTTAACTCCAGGCTGTCACTGCGAATTTCTTGTCAGAAATTCCCTGCCCAGCCCTACCCGGGACTCGAACTCAGGAACTTCGCTCCATTGATCTATAGAATGAACAACGAGACCGTTGTCTCTTAATAATATTAAATTATACAGACTGCACTTACAAAATACCTTATTATTTTAAATTGACATTCAAAATTCAAATTTGGCTGCCACAGGATTATATTTTCTTTTCTGTGTCAGAACAAACGAGGTTATGTTAAGAAATTCAACTCAAAGAATGCTCGAAAACATTTGAATACATTTAAAATACTTGGCGAGGCATACTTGTAAGTGTGTATTGTAATCGCGATAATACACCTACTTGCAAATAAAGTTAACTCGAAAAGATCAGTATGATATATCGTTAAAGTTTGTGAAAATACTTGAAATTCATACGTATGGGAAGTTTTTTCCCATTCCTCTTGATATTTATGAGATTAGTATGAAGTTTGATTTGACAAAGGATTTATAACTTAAAGGAATTATACTAAGAAATTTATTTTTACATTTTATAGGGGCATGTGTTACATAAACACATATTTTCCATTATTATCTTCTCTCCGTCTCCTTTAATTTACTGAAAGTTTTTAAATTTCTCACTGAGCAAGTCATAGGTTTCTTTTGCATCAAAAGATGTGATAGCTCACCATGCTAGCCAAGTGAGCTTGCCGACATCTTTAAAAAACTAGTTATATTCTCTCAGACATGCAGTTTCTCTTTTTCATCATATACATTTTTTCTATCCCTGTAAGACTATTTAATTACTACTTGGTACATTTTATAATATATTTGTGATACATATTTGTTTTTATGTAATAAGAACGTAATCAAATAAATTATTTAATATTTATATATTAAATAATTATTTTTTTTTTACATTTATCTAATATTGTGCATGCTGTGATTGTCTGTAAGTGGAAAAGCGTTTATTCAATGTACTTATTAGTATAGCATATTTTATATATAATTTATATATATAGCATATTTTAAATTGTCATGTAATAATGTGTTTTCTGTTGACGATCCTAAATCCGTATTATCTACATCTATTAATATTAATATTTTATCAACTGCCTCGATGTGTAGTGGCTAGCATGTACGGCTGCACACCCGGAGGTCCTGGGTTGGAGTCCCGGGTCGAGCCAAGTTTAGTTATTGAGTCTTTCTGTATAGTAAGCCTCAGTTACAGCCCGGAGTTGGGAAATTGGCGGTGTTTCACCCCCGTGTCTCGGAGAGCACGCAAAGCCGTCGGTCCTGCTCCTTAACTCTCACTGGTCGTGTCAAGCAGTCGTCTCACCGGAGTATGAGAGTGACAGGAATAGAGGGTGCACTTGTGTCTGCGCTTACACTTGTGCACTATAATACCTCCTGCCCAGTTGGCTAGTCTCAATGAGATTAGCCGCCGTGGCCGGAATCGGTCAGGAGAACATCAATATTTTATACATGGGAACGTTTGTGAGTATGGATTTTTGTTACTCTTTCATGCCAGAACGAACGGATCTGGATGAAATTTGGCACAGAGATAGATTTTAGTCTGGAGTACATAAGCTACTTTTTATCCCGAAAAATTTTACGATTCGCGTGGGATACGTTTGTTTTTGTTTTCGAAAAGGCGAACCCGAACGAAGCTAGAGTGAGCCGCTAGTAAAAAATAGATAAATATACGTAGTAGACATGTCTTTTAGAAGCGAAAATATTCCCTTAGTAACACATTAAAAGCAAACAATTACCAATCGTTTCAACAAAGACATATATAATCAGTCAATGTTAAAGACTATGAATAACAAAATTATCTAATAATCTAATTGTATCTGTTGTCTTTAAACTCTGTAACTCAATATAATTAGGCCTCTATAGATTACGAATCATTGAAAGATAACTTAAAATAATAAATAAGTTGACTTGATTCTAATTAACTTGTAATAATAAATAATGAAGGTTTCTGGTAGAGTAAAAAATGAGGGTTTCTGGTAGAAATCTCTTAAAGAGATAAGTCATCCTTTGTACACGTGGCATCTGTTTTAACTTGTATGTTTTTTTCTGGTACATAAATAAATAAATAAAAATAAATAAATAATACTATAGGTCTTATATTGTGAAGTAATATGCTGTATCAAATGCGAGAATGAAATAACCAATCGAAATATTTACCATGAATAGGACTGAGCAAGTATTTTTCAAATGAAAGTGTGTAATTCATCTTCTTCTTTCTTTTCCTTCCTTCTTGGATCCAATCTGCTGGTTATGCCAAGGTCGTCAATAGTTGGGCATAATTCGTTGGCTTACTATTACAAGGTTCTATGTTAATTTTAATGAAGTTTAGTAATTTTTACATAGAACTTCGTTATTTTGTTATCGTAAAAAAACAACATAGAACTATGTAAAATTGAATATTTTGTAGTTAAAGTGCCGCTATCTAGTGGTTTGTTTTTGCAAAACTGTAGCTAATGACACATAGAACCTCGTAGCTTTTATAACTAAATAAGTACTAAAGTTGTAACATAGAACCTTGTAATAGTGAGCCAACGATATGCCGTTCTATCTCCTCCTATAAAATCCGTGGCATTTTATGTAATGCGGTAACTTTTGGTGTCATCAGACAATCTAGCTGGTGATATGTCAACACAACTTCTAGAATCAAAGAAACCTCGTGAGAAGGATGATTTACGAGTATGTATAGCATCTTTATTTGATTTTTTATGTTCTTTGGTCATTCCTTTGATAACTAAGAAATGAAAATTAATATATATCTAGATAAATACGTTTTAAATTAATAGTTTATTCGGCACATTAATATGTGTACGAATCATTTATGTAGGTACTATACAAAAATGTTTTTGTAAAAAAATATCTACTAATATCAATGTTAAACGATACTATATATTTTTAAATGTAAAACATTTTATAAGGAAAAATATTCGGCAAAGCTAGTATGCTATCCAATAGTCATAGTTATATTCTTTAATTTGCAAACACATCACAAAATCCCTAAAGAAATATAAGAAAGTTTTCATGAAAAAACTTGTTAAAAATCAAATTACGTGTATTCCCAATTCGACAATAGTTACCGTCTGCTCCATTCCACGTTTGCAGAGATATAGACAGACTAATAAAAGACGTAACATATATGTATGAAAATGTAATTAAAAACCACAAAGCTGAAGCCCCTGCCTATATATCAAGTGTACGTTAATCTACGAAATCGTACTGCCGGCGTCTGTTTCGTTGGCACAAGTTAAAGGATAATGAACATTTTCGTATTATAACTCCATATGTTATAACTATTTCAATTAGATTTTGATTTTTTTAAAGGAAAAAATTTGCATAAAATATATTTTTTGACAATGATTTCATAGATTTTAAGCAGAAAATACGTAGGATAAATTTCATGTTAATTAAATTGTATAAAACACTAGCATTGTCCGCGGCTCCGCCCACGTTTAGATGACCAAAAACCAAATTCTTAAGTTTTACATATTAGTATACTCTTACATTGCTGTTCTTGTATTTTTTCTCAGAAATTAGACATTTTCCCGCAATAAAAAGTATCCTATATGTTGACCCGCATAACCAGCTATCACCATACCAAATTTCATCGAAATCCCTCCTGTGGTTTTTCTGTGATGCGGTAAGAGACAGACAGACAGACAGACAAAAATTCTAAAAACTATAGATTCGGCCTCTGTATCGATAATTAATGACTATTTCAAAAATATTTTCCAAAAAATATTTAATGTACAGATTCGGCTTAGTTACAATTTTATTATATGTATAGATATAATTTTCTGTTCTATTAGGTTAGTTTTCCAATTATTTCAACATTTTTAAAAATATATAAGTACATGGATTTTTTTATACGATGCCATCTTCCAACTTTAGCTTATCTAACCTTTATTCAAAACTGAGTTTTGACAAACAATAAGTATAGTTGTATTTTTTTAAATACCAATATTGAACTTAGAATTGAATTTGTTTCTTTTTCAATTCTTAATACGTGAATTTAACAGAATAATCATGTAATAGTATAGGCTAACTAAAATTGTTAGAGTTTAGTTTTTGAAATATAAAAATAATAAATTTTAGTTAACGAAATGCTTTTAATAATGCACTTTTGAGCAGATGCTGCAGATGCTAAAATTACTATATGTTTACTGTAATCTAAAACATTAAAAACATAAAAAAAAATACCAACCCACTTCCAGACACTGATAGTAAAATCTTAAAAAAAAAGTAAAAATAACTGAACAGGGGTTTTCATTTACTATAGAGACCGACGGTTCTAGCCGATGCATGCGATGCGAGGCAAAGCAAAATATTTATTAATACATCATAAATCTATACATATAATAAAATTCTAAGTAAGCCGAATCTGTACATTAAATATTTTTTGGAAAATATTATTAAAATAGACATTATTATCGACACAGAGGCCGTATCTATAGTTTTTAGAATTTTTGTTTGTCTAGACAGACAGACGTCTGTCTGTCTGTTACCGCATCACGAAAAGCTACTGGAGAGATTTTGATGAAATTTGGTATGATGGTAGCTGGTTATTCGGGTCAACATACTCGTATAAGATACTTTTTACTGCGGTAAAATATTTCATATCTGAGAAATCTAAACTATATATACTATACTAAACTTTAAAACGTAAGTGGGGACGAACCCGAGCGGAGCCAGGGTAAGTCGCTAGTCGATATATAGGTATATTATAAATTATTTTAACTTTAATTAAAGTTCATACTTTTGTCATATTTACTCTTAAAGTATAGTATTTGAAGTAAAATACGTGCTACTATAATTACACATTATAATAGCTATCCTATAAACATGAATTGTAAACGATGTATATAATCGTTGAATTTCCACGATCACAAAGCAAATGTTTGAGAACAGTATATTTAGACAATCAAAACAATTCGATATGTTCATTGATGATGGTTTATTAAATGAAGCTAGGAAGCTAAATATGTATTACCTACGTTCCGAATATGGCAAAATCTCATGTGAATAATTAGGCAACTATTGGAGTGGGGTATGGATACTCGTAGTTCTAGTACGCTTGAAATAAGCCGGTTCAATTCCTGGTTGAAGGAATATTTCTATTCTTATAATCGAATATTTCTTTGATTCGACGTGAAAGAAGGACAAACAAACAAACACACTTTCACATTTATAATATTAGTATGGATAGTATGGATAGTGGAGTGGGTTAAAATATATAAGTATTCGATTAAGAAATCTAAAATATAAGTAATATTTAAATCGATACTATGTATTATATATATTTTAATCGAATGGAGAGAAAATTCAAGGAAAGTGAAAATGTTGTGCTAAAGTTGTATCGATTTTACAAACTTGCAAACTCTTAGTTATACTATCTACAAAGAATTACTGTGTGTATATATATATATATATATATATATATATATATATATGCTATCTCTAAATGTTTTAAAAAGTAAAGCCAAAATTAGATTTTGTCAAAAAAAAAACAAAATCACTTTATACTTTTTTCTTATAGCTTTTATAAGCCAATCCATTAATTTAAAAAAGAATAACAAAAACTGGTCCACAATAATAGTTTATAAAACATTAAATGACACACAAAAAATATATCCCAATATAGTACCTCTCTCTTCCTCTATTCAACTCAAATTCACTGCTTTTAAAACATTTGAGAATAATCGCCTCAAAAAACAAAACTTAATCTGGAAGTTAGCTCTCAAAAATACAAAAGAAATACAAAATTTAATACAGTTTCAAACGAAACCAAACACTTGCGCTATGCGGTACAAAGCACATAATCCATAGCATTTGGTTTTAAATTCAATTAGACATTTTTAGCCGACTCTAGAGACATCCAATTATAAGAAATCTAAGATCGAGATTATTATAAACTACGGTTTTCGTATATGTACAGAAACTGAGAAAGTACAAGATTTTGCCCGGGGTTTCGCTCGTATGGTAGGTAAGTCTATATAATAAAACCTATGCATTAATCCAGACTAAAAGCTATATGTCGTGTTTGGCTTATTGGTTCCGGCAACCCAGCAGGGTCGTGAGGCCAAGAAACGCACTTGGTAGACAACCCATCCCGGTGAAATGTGTACCACGCAAGTTACTCCTGGTACTTGAAGCAACCCGTTGGTTGTTGTGGTCTACCTCGACAGGCCAGCTGTTAGTATATTATAACACCTTAATGCTAGGAATTAGTATCCATCATCCATTTCCAACAAAATGGTATAAAAAATAGATTGTAGATTCAATTAATAGCGGGTCATGTTAGAGGGAATTATAGATAACCGCTATTATAAGAATATATACTATATCAATATTTCAGCTCGTGACATGACCAAAGGAAAATAAAAATAGCTAGTTTTTGCCATGATTACTATGGTCTATAACAGAGAATTCTAAGACCAAATGTATGAACATAAAATATTTACTTTTAAAACAATACACAGCGTTTTAATGTCTTTAATTTCATCTAAAAGGTTTAAATACCCTCTTTCTCAAAATAAGAACCATTACTGACAGAATGAATCTACTTCAATACTTATAACCAAATCCCAGCTTAAGCTAAACCGTCCTACATTTATACTGAAACGCGTATTTCTTCGAGCATGCAATCATTGAAGCTATCGCACAATCCTGTAATATATTTTAAATGAAAAATGTGATTTAGTTTTTCTTAATTACTGTTGATTAATATTTAAAAAAAACTTTTGAAATAAATATCTATCCGTTTTGACCTTGATTTGATAATTTGCTTATCAAATTCAGATTATGTTCCACCCACGTCGGCTTTGAATTTTATATATTACTAGCCTCTTAGCTTCACTTCGCTCGGGTTCGTCCCTAGGTGATTCTTTAAATTGACATAACTTTTTATGTGTGAACTGATTGAAATAAAACAAATAGTAAATGTTAGGTGAAAATTATCACAATACATTGGTGAAAACTGCACTCAAATCGGTTAAGTTCTTTGTGAGATTAGCGCACACAAACGCACAGACAAACAGACAAAAAAATATTTTTGGATGATATTGCGTTAATAAAAATCCCCAATTATAGTTTATCTCAAATATCTTGCATGCACAGACAGCAATCAGCTCACTTTTATATATATTTTATATATGTATATCTTATATTCAATGTAAAAAAAACACGAGACTAAATAAATAAATTAAATGTAGATGTAGATTAAATATTATTTATTTTCACTCATATTTTATATTCATTGTTTATAAATAATTCAAGAAATTCAATAAATATAGTATTTTAATTAAATAAAATTATTATGCCGTTTATTTACAAGCAGAAACCAGTTAAATTAAAGAAAAATAAAACTCACCTAGATTCGATACGGTAACGTATCTGAGCTGAAGGGAAAAGTTTCTAACTTTCTACATCTTAAATCAATATTTTATTCCAAACTCGACTGGTTGTAATGCGGAGAAGGTAAACCCAAAAAAGTATTTTAAAAAACATTCAGTATATTTCCTAAATGAATCTCCAAATTGAATATCTATTCATAGTTTAAAAGCTTTCGGGTTGGTGACATTCAATGAAAATACTGCTTTACCTTAATCCTGTTAAACAACGCGGTTTGTCTTTTTAAATTGCCACAGGTATATGCGGTATGAAATGTGCGCTTTGAGATCAAACTGAGCGCAAGGCGCCTTAGAATTAAATTTCGTTGGGATGTCGGCACGCGGCACACGAAATATGGCGACGGAGTTCTAGAATGATCCGGAATTTACTGGATACAACCGGTTCAGACCGGTTTGTACGCACTGGGGCTTTTAATTTAGAGTGCAGTTTTATCTTCTTCCGTCTGTTTAAATGTAAATTACAAATATTTTTTCATGAAAATAAAATACGGAATAAAATTCGCTTTCACTAATAAATAAGGTGGAGACATATTTGTTTAAAATTTTTATTAGATTTATGCACACTTGTTTATGGAAGTTCATTTAGAGAACATGAATCCTGTACAGTTTGGTGTTTTCAGTTTCAGTATTGAGGAATTAGAATTTACCACCTCCAGTGTAGTAAATAGTGCAAAAAATATTCCAACATCGATGTAGCATTATTTAGATGTTAATTTATAAAAACATGTATTATTTATAAATGTATGTTTAATGCTCGCGTATTATTTTTACCCCCAAATGAGAATTCTAAAATAAAAATGAGATCTAGTCAAATATTACAGCTGACATTATTTATATTACTTTTGTCGATTGCAAGGTAGATTAAAATTAGAAATAAAAAAAAATAACTTTAAAAATCATCTACAAAAAAATATGTTATATAAATAAATAGTTATAACATTTATTCAAACTAAACTTTTCGGAAATAATTTTGTTGTTTGAAAAACAGTTAATAAAACATTTTCCAGTATCAATAAGTAAACATAATATTCAGAAATTTGGAATAAAATTTTAGCAGAAATTAAAAATACCACCGTGCGAATAAACCTCTATCATGCACCGATTTCGCTTTGGATGCTGATTTTTTTCCATCTTCTCAGTATTTAGACTGATATTCCATTTAAACAAAATTCCACACTGGCATTGCATTTCAATCATTAGTGTTTGAAAAAGCAATACATTGTTAGTTTCTCTCAGAATTTTAGGCAATTTTTGAGTGCCTTCTCATTCGAATATCATGAATGTTTAAAATAAGTGAATATTTTAGTTTCTCTTCCCGTTTTTTGGTCGCGCATAAAATAGTTATTTCACACCAGATCTTTTGATTGTTTTATTTTATTAGATAAGTAAAAACTATGTAGCCAATATTATAAAAAAATATGTTTAGTGTGAAACGAATTTATATATATATATATATATATATATATATATATATATATATATATATATATATATATATATATATATATATATATATAATATATATATATATATATATATATATATATTAATATTATAAATGTGAATGTTTAAATGTTTGGATGTTTGTTACTCAATCAAGCTAGAACGGTTGAATTGATATAAATGAAATTTGGCACACAGATGGATTATAGTCTGAAATAGCACATAGGTTACTTTTTATTACAGAAAAATTGACGATTCCCGTAGGATAAATTTGTTTTTGTTTTTCTAGAGGTGCACTCGAGTGATATTTTTTTGAGCGATTATATTTTTATGTATATATTACGCGTTATAATTGCCAATTGTGAATCGAGTTTTATTTTATTTAATAAATGGATTATTTTTCAAAGGATGGAACTACCCGTTTAATTTTTAATCAATACACTGGATTCAAAAACATCAACTAAGCAATTGTTTTACCACAATTATCTGTAATAAATAGGCAAAGGCAAAACGGTTACCTATTTCTCCTCAATTTGTCAACCAAGTTTTTTTCTTTATTTCGTAGCTATTTACTCGTCAATAGCTATTTTGGTGTTATCAATAAAAAAGGTTGGAATCAGTAATTTTTTTATATAGACAGGTAAATTCTGTTCACATATTATTCCCTCAAATTTTCAATAATAATTTTCGAATTTCAACCACTTGGCGAACACTAGTTGGGATAGATATAGCACCTAATTAAGTAAAACAAATCCAAAGGAACGAATCTAGCTAAGGCATTTTAAAATAATAATAATATTTAAGAACGTGTATTATTACACTTTATTAAATGTATAATATGTTTAATCAACGCAAACTTTAATAACTGATAGTAAAGTTTCTACTACAGAAGATAATATTACCGAGGATACAAAATAAACATTTGCATAAAAAATTAATATTTTTTACTATAATTTGTTGATTCTACGAGAGAAATATATTTCTATTACGAAACTATGATTATAAGGTGCCGAGTGCGTAGATAATTATGAGTATGTATTGGGACGGTGGATACTAGTTCGAATTGTATTGTAGCTTTGATAAGTGTTTGTGATGTTATAGGTTTTTTTAAAATACGATTTTCCTTAAAAATACAGTATTTGCTTAGAAATCAAAGTGTTTTATTGCACCCATTGCACCTTTCATGGCCTCTCCCATGGCCACTAAGGTCAATCTCCAGTTTCTTACTTCCGATCCCTGCCATTCAAATTGCGTATTGCGTTATTGTACCTAGATGGAGGACTTCCATTTCGTTACATTAGTTAAGACGTGTTCTTCACTCCAGTAGGTATGTGTCTAACCCATTAATTATTGGTTTTACGAGAAATGCTTTCAAGCATCACAAGAATATCACTGGACAGATGTTGATGAAAGTTAATATGGTGATAGTTGGTTGTCTGGGACAATATATATAATATTTTTTACTACGGGAAAATATCTCATCTCTGAGAAATCTATACTAACCGTTAAACAATACGTAGGGTCTAATCTGAACGAAGTTACTAGTTATTATAAGATAAGGATAAGTTGACATTCAATTAATGGAGAAGAAAGAAAAGCGCCATAAATGATGGTTTAACCACTAATATGCTAAAATTTTCACTTTAAGTTAAAATAAGTTATAATTAGAGATTTTCTAGTATTATTAGCAGTATAAGTGTGTTAAGGGAACGATGGTACTGACATTTAGCTCTGTTGCTAAAAAGTCCCTAAATAAAAAGAGAATAAAAAATATATATTTTATATTTTTCTTATAAATTCGCCCAATGCATAGAACAAAATCTTTAACTGTAGAGCATAATTCTTTTAACGTGAAAATTCCTTTGTGCTACGTTTCTCAACGTTCTTTTAAACGTAAAATGTCGTTTGTACCAACCTCTAGTAAAGCAGCGATCACAATATAATAGTTATGTATTGTACTTATTGGTTGATTTTTATTCTATTTATTTATACGTAAATATTAGAATTATTTTTACTCAAACTATACATATAATAAAATGTAACTAAGCCCAATCTGTACATTAAATATTTTTTGGAAAATCTTATTGAAATAGTCATTATTATCGATACAGAGGTCGAATCTATAGTTTTTAGAATTTTTATCTGTCTGTCTGCCTGTTACCGCATCACAGAAAAACAACTAGAGGGATTCTCATGAAATTTGGTATGGTGATAGCTGATTATCCGGGACAACATATAGGATACTTTTTACGGCGGGAAAAGTCTTATTTTTGAGAAAAAATACAAAAACTGCACTGTAAGAGTATACCTACTAATATGTAAGTCCTAATAATTTGGATTTTGGTAATCTGAATTTGCGCGGAGCCGCGGGCAATGCTAGTATATTATATATTATGAGTTTTAGTGTGGTATAATTATAAAACAAATTCGTATTATAAATGCAAAATTATATTTCTTGGTTAACCCTAATTTACTGCAGCTTCGGAGCAAGGATTTAATGTGATTTGTAACATATTTTGTGGGCCTTATAATAGTACAATTTTGTTTTCCAGTAAAGTTCCGGTAAAGAAAATAAAACAATATGAACATTAAACATGGTTCCACCACATTCTTCTTTTCTGTGCCATATTCATTTTCTCGAGCCTTTGCCTAATTTCATTGTGTAGTCACAAGGCTCCAGATTGTCAAAAAACCATTGTTAGTTACATTTTGTTCATGTTTAATTCTTTCAGATATTTCTCAATCGTCGTCAACCATGTGACAATTTTCCACATCTTCACGTTGGTTGTTACTAAATTATAGAAGTAAATTTTTAAATAAAATTATCATTCTTAAATTGGGTAATAGATTTTTTTTTTTATAGAAAAAAGGGGCAAACGAGCAAACGATCCACCTGATGGTAAGTGGCTATCGTCGCTCATGGACATCTGCAACACAAGAGGAGTTGCGAATGCGTTGCCGGCCTTTAAGGGACCTATAGACATTACTCTTGAAGAGCCCCATGTTATAGCGCTCAGGGAATACCTCGGGAGGAAGATCATTCCACATCTCAGATATATCAATATATTAATAATAAAAAAGATCTATGTCTATTTTAAAGGATACTGTGTGTTGAACTATTTAGTCAGATTGGAACAAAGTTCACTTAATAAAAACATTAATTATATAAATAAATATTGACTGTTGCCAAGATCCAGTAAAAAGCAATTCAGATCATTCAACGCTGAGTGTTTAATATTATACTTATCTACAAATTACCTCTTTCTCTATCGCATAGCTCTTATCTACCATTTTAGATACATTCGATATCGTTCATAGAAAACCTAATGGTAATTGCATATTTTGATTCAGTATTTTAATGCTTAGTTAATGTCATTTCCATAGCTTATGAGATAGCGTTCGAATGTAATCTTGCCAAGGGGATCTAAAATCACTTAGGAGGTGCGTTAGGGTTATCTTTGACTATCGACATCAGGGTGCGTGAGTGGTACAATTATATTATGTATATTGTATACGTCTTAACTCTGCTAAATGGGCCGGCACATGAAGAAATGAGACGGAACACCAACCGTACCGTACGTGTGCTTTATAAGAGTATCTAAGGCCTTATACACACTATGTTTTATAAATGCATCCACCATGTACGTTGACACGCCAATGTGTTATCTCTGTTGATAAGTAAAAAATTACCTCCGCTTGCTTTCACTTGTCTTGCATCGCCAAACAATTTATTATTTACTTGCACGTGAACTACGCGTCGATTATGCCTAGTCATGGACATACCACAATTTACGATACAGGGACGTCAAATCCCATATACTCGTAAAAAACTTTTGTATGAATAGACCCTATAATACAAAGTATTTTTGTACCAAACTTTTGAGCATTCCATCGTATAAACATACCATAATTCGAACTAGTATATACATGGAAGATGGCTTTAAAGAAATATAGTGCGTCTTAATGAATGAATGTTTGAATGATTAACTATAATTTATAATATGTATATATTTAAAGTTATATATGTGTAGTGTATCAACTATGTGATATCCATAACACAAGTCTCGTAGCTTTTGTCTTTGTCGCACCTTTCCGCCATATTTAGTTTACGGCTGGCAAAGAAACACTCAATCCATTCTCTATATCTATGGATTAAATAGACCATGTTTAGTTATTTCTTCATAATATGATCTCATATATCAGACATCTGTCAATATCACAAAAGAAAAGTTTTTAAATCTATTATAGTAAAGAATGTACATGTTAATGAAAAATATAATTAAATAATATAGAAAAACTTAAACTTCTTTATTTACTACAAAAAAAAAGAATATTTTTTATCTTAATCTAAGCATTAAAAGAGATTCATTATAAATAGAATCCCAGTGATCCGTTTAATTTGATGTCGGAATACTAAATTGCCTTCTTGTTTAGACGTGAGCCATTCATTTATGTATTTACGTCGAGCCTGGCGTGCGGTTAGAATTACGTTAAAGGCTTTAATTTAATTTTAGAACGACATTTCACTCATATGTGAACATGTAATTGCAGATGAACATACATACATACAAACATACATTGGTTATTTTTAATTATTATATCAGACTAGCATTGCCCGCGGTTCCGCCCGCGTTCAGATGATCAGAAACCTTAGGAAAATCTTAGGTTTTAAATATTAGAATAGCTCTTACATTGCAGTTTTTGTATTTTTTCTCAGAAATAAGATTTTTTCCCGTAGTAAGAAGTATCTTATATGTTGATCCGAATAACCAGCTATCACCATACCAAAATTCATCAAAATCCCTCCAGTGGTTCTTCTGTGATGCGATAACAGACAGACAGACAGACAAAATTTAAAAAACTATAGATTCGGCCTCTGTATCGAGAATGTTTATTTCAATAAGATTTTCCAAAAAATATTTAATGTACAGATTCGGCTTAGTTACAATTTTATTATATGTATAGATATATAAGTTTAGTGTATTATAATAATATTTTTTTTATAATTATGATGTACATTCATAATATGTAGTTACTTACATACATACTATTATATGGTAGTTATTGAACCTATACAATATACATTACATATGTATATGGTAGAAAAGTCAACAGAGTGGTTACATATCTTTGGCTTAATCATTAAGGATACAGGGTCAAGTTGAGAAGTAGAGATGCTACTTTATATTCCAGGAAAAAAACGCATTCTCATTTGATAGAATATACAAAAGAACCTTAAATGTTGTTTAAAGGTGTTTGTCAGGATTTTTGTGCTATTCTATGACCTAATTGATTTTGACTCATTGCTTAGTCCAAGTGAAATATTAAAAAAAACTTAAAAAAAATAATAGAAACCGACTTCCAGGCACTAAAATGTAAAAAATAACTAAACGGAGGTTTTCATTTAGAATAGATACCTAATCAGATATTTTTGAAGTCGGTGCCAGCCGATGCAAAGCAAATCTAATATATTTCAAAACGTAAAATACATATTTACGTATTAGATATTCATATCTTAAAATATTGTCGGCTGGCTATACCCTTTGAAACAAAAAATAATCCAAATCGGTTCAGGCGTCTTCGAGTAATTGGAGAACATACATAAAAAAAAGATTCCGACGAATTGAGAACCTCCTCCTTTTTTGGGAAGTCGGTTAAAAATTGCAAAGATATTAACGGAACATTAAGGTTAATGTTCAACTTGCACGCTTTAAAGCTATTAATAAGAGAATTGAATCTATTGATAATGTCACCCATAAAAGTGCTTTTTAAATTAAATACGCCAATTTTCATTGAGCAATGCAAATCCACCTAAAACCACATCTACAGTCGCTCAGTAGTTTTCTAAATCAGCGCGTTCATTAATATAGGCAGAAAGACAGATTATCTCGAAGATTTTTCTTTTACAAGTTGAGATATTTTTTCCTTTAGACTATATTAAAAATATATATTAACTTTAACTTAAACAACAATAAAATATTACTCTCACAAAAAAAAAAAACAATATTCGTATTTTATAATGCAAAACAGGTATAATTTATAAAAATTGAAACGTCTGCCAAGGAAATGTAAAATCTGACAACACTTCCTGCAATATAAAATTAAATAAAAGTCAACTTAAACTCGTTGCCCTCATCTTACTAATGAATGTCGAATTCACAGGAGCGTATAGTTTCTAACATTATATCTGGACCGGTCTTTGTACAGATTATGAGACCCTAAGGGGTTAGAGAAATCTAATTTGGATATTACGAAATTTGTTACTCTCGTATAGAGGGTTGAAGACGCGCAATGCGAGACCCAATGAACACAGGTTTTCTTGAAAGTGTTTCCCTCAATTAAATTTACATCCTTTTTGTATTTATTTCTGTTAAAATGTCGCAGCCAAGTGGCACTAACTGATCAAAAGCTATTGGGCAAATATTTGTTTCGATCAGTTAGAATTTGTTTTATTTATTTGAGAGAAATTTTGCTTTACTTAATGTGCTAGAAATATTTTAAGATTAATTCATATTCATAATACTAGAGGCTAGAAAAACAAAGACAAATCTATCCCACGGGAACTGTACATTTTTAGCCTATATGTTATTCTGATGTATGAGCTATATTATTGTAAATTTTCATTAAAATCCATTTAGTATTTTTTGCGTGAAAGAGTAACAAACATCCATACATCTATACATCCTCACAAACTTTCAGATTTATAGTATTATTAAAATGAAGCCGATTGTTTTGTTTGTTTGTCTGAACGAACTCTCTGGAACTAAGCAATTTGTTTTTTTTTTTAATATTTTATAGCTTATCTTTGAAGGCGGCTATAAACTTAGGTTTGGAGCGGATACATAAATAGTTACGCAACCGGTTTCATGTGCAAAATCTCATTTAAAAGTTGTGTATAATAAAGTTTTTTTTATATAATCACAAAATGTATTCATAATTTTCAAATATATTTAAAATTAACTTATAATATTTTCATATCATATTAGTACTTACATGTGACGTCTTATAGAGAGTCCTAACTTAGCCATTCACACACCACCGGAAACAAATATAATTTACTATTAATATGATTAATTACATGATACCAATAATTATTTTAAGAATAAATAATTATATATTATTCTAATTCTTCATTAAATCAAAATAAAAATAAAAACATTTAAACAAACTACTTTTATAATTTAGGAATATTTTATTACGTAACCCTAATGTATGGTGACCACCGAGCTTGTACCAACCACCAACATCGCATCCCGCACCTGCACCGCGTCAGCATAACTTTCGTGTTACGACAGCGTTGTGATATCTGACAGCACAATTTTAATTGTATAAGACTTTTGTCAGGTCATTCATTGATCAAACTTTGATCATAATTTTTCAGTCAATTAATAATTGACGACACGTTTGGCTCAGTTTATAGTGACCCAACTTGCTGTGCCAGCGGTCGCGGGTTCCAGTCCCGTTGGCGGCATTTATTTGTGTGATGAGCAAAAATGTTTGTTCTCCAGTCAGGGGTGTTTATATTAATAATATTTATGTATTTGAAGTTATATATGTGTAGTGTATCAACTATCTGCTATCCATAGCACATGCCTCGTAGCTTACCATGGAACTAGATAGTGCTGTGGGTTAATGTAAAAAAAATAGTTTGTAAAAGGTGTATTATAATATAGTATTTTATAAAATAAAAAAAAAACATTTCTTTTGCGTCCTCCGACAGTAAATAAATTTTTAATACCAAATTGAAAACTTCCTCTATTCTGAAGTCGGCCAAAATGTAATAACCTTTAAATTTCTCTCGTAAACGGAACACGTGTTTGGAGATGCATCACCTGTGCGGCTCTCGCTCACTTTAAACCGAGTGACTACAAATTGCATAACGTTTCAGAATTTGGCACAATTTAAAGCAATGTAAGAATAAATGAAAAACTATAATAATAATATGCTGTAATACTATGCCTTAGGGGAGCCCAAAAGAGGATTTTTGGAGTTACTCAAGCGCGGTAGATTAACATAAGGGGTGATACCTTGCACTCTGTTTAGTACCTCCACCATTAATAATTATATAAGCCCTATATATAAGGCCACGCGTCGATACTAGGGCAACTGATCAAAATATTTTTTAAATATTTTGTGTGTGCGCGTGTGTGTGTATGCACGTGTGTGCTTGTACGCGCGTGTGTGTGTGTATGTGTGTGAGTGTGGGTGTATGTGTCTGTGTGTGTTTGTGTATGCTTGTCTGCGTATATAAGGTACTGTGAGGGTAAGTCACTAGTATATAATAAAATGTTATATACTTATATCTTTTATTGTCCCCCTGCTAGTACATCAAAACATAATTAGTAAGGCAGAAAGTCCCCAATACGGTTTGGTGGATCTCATATATCTCTTTCGAAGACTAATTAGTTTCTCTCAAACATGCAGGAATGAGATTCGTACATGAAAACCTCAGACGTGCGAAACACTAGCATTTTGTCACTTGGCTTCCACTACTTACAAATAGATTTTGCTGATATATATATAATATTAACAGATGTACATACACTTTAATTTTAATTATACACATATACTAGCGATTTACCCTTGCTCCGCTTTGGTTCGTCATTAGATACGTTTTACCGGTTAGTATAAATTTTTCACAGATAAGATATTTTCCTAAAAAGTATCCTATATGTTGATTCGGATAACCAGCTATCATCATACCAAATTTCATCAAAATCTGGCCAGTGGTTTCCTCGTGATGTGTTCCCAGACATACAGCAGGCAGACAAAAATTCTAAAAACTATAGATACGGTCTCTATCGACAATAATGACTATTTCAATAAGATTTTCCAAAAAATATTATTTGTACAGATTCGACACAGAATTTTATTATACGTATAAATGTACATAATATCAAAAATAAACTTATGTATATAAAATATACTAATAATGATAGACTACAATTTCTTAATGTGATGATGGAAAAAGTTTGAAGGCTCGAACTTACTCGACGTTAGATATTAGTTTACCGGAGGCCCAAATAAACTACTCGACGAGTGCGACCGAGTTTTATCAAATTTATTCCGACTATTAGACCGAAGAAATCTGGTGTTCTTTGTGAAAAAAGTTTCCTTTTATCATCCCATCCTTTGGAATACAATGGGATAATGAAGTAATGAAGGCGAGTTTCAAGTATGTTTCGCTTTTAAATGTTCTCAACAAGTTTGCGGTTTGGTGCTTATTCTCTTTGGTTTTATATACTTAGTTGTATTATTATAAATACAGTAAAGAACATACAAGATATGAAAGTATTTTGGTTATCTGGTCCAACCATTAATTTTACTTTTAAGTTTTGACATAAGCACGTCTATGAAGTTCCATAATTATTGACAAGCAATTATCATAGAAAAAAAATAATACTTCATACGGACGCAGTTTTTTCTTTTAAACAGTGAATCGACTCACTCTATAACTGCGATATTTATCGATCGACATTTTTGGACCCCATAGATACACAATCTGTGGAATAGAAACTTTTAAACGCGATTGACATAGGTCATATATTATACAGCAATATATGCTTATAAAACAATACAATGTGTTGAGCAAAAATAACTTATCAATAGTGTGTCTTTTTTTTACAGCAATGGATGAAGAAGCTATATAGAATATATGCTGAAGAGTGCTATTGAGTTAGTGAGGGAGAATTTCGATATTATTTTTTGTTCCGATACTTTTGATAAGCGTTAAGAATAAGAAGTTTCCAAGTATAAGCAACTTAACTTAAGCCCTTAGGCGTAGTTTTTTTTCTTGAAATGTAAGTACATTACAACCCTTTTATAAGGGCTGTTGAAGTTGGTCAAATAATGCAATAAATGTACTATATTATGATGATATAATAGATTTGTAAAGGAACACATGCAAACTATTCATTAGACAAGATAATTATATTTATTTTGACCTACTAAGAACTAAGATATGTTGTTGAAACGAAACGTGTTTAAATATAAATTTAGGTGCTATACGTTGTAAGCTCATTTATAATTATTTTAAAAAATCATACATGTATTACGTAAGTGTGGTAAAAAAATTAATTATAGTATTATACTAGCGACTTACCCTCGCTCCACTCGGGTTCGTCCCAAGGTACGTTTTAACGGTTAGTATAGATTTCTCAGAGATGACATATTTTCCCGCAGTAAAAAATATTCTATATATTGACCCGGATAACCAGCTATAATCATGACAAATTTCAGCAAAAAATGCCCAGTGGCTTTTTTCCACTTTTTTGTGTGCCCAAAGAGACAGACAGACACACAAAGTTCTAAAACTATAGATTCGGCCTCTGTATCGATAATAATGACTATTTCAATAAGATTTTCCAAAAAATATTTAATGTCCATATTCGAATCAGTTAGAGTTTTATTATATGTATAGACTATATATAAAAAAGATAATTTTCCTTTTTTTTTTCCTTTGCCTACCCTAATCTACTTAAGATTTTTTCTAAATAACACTGCAACACAGATGCTTTTGCGAGTGACTCCAACAAAAGTAATGTAACGATGCTATTCACAAATGGTTGGAAATTGTAAGATAGCAAATGAAAAAGTACAAGAAATAGTAACATCGGCAATTTTATATTCCGTCCGTTGTCGTAAGACTATTGTAGGATATTTTAAAATGCACCTTGAGTTTTCAGTTTTTGTACGAAAATTTAAGTATAAGAGCTTTATAAAATATTTGTGTACATTGTCGAGGAAACACAAGTCGCGCATGTCCTTAGCTGTTTTTTTTATGTTGTTTCTATGCATAAAGGCTTTATACGTTACAAAGCCTCACTCAAATCTCGAAGACGTTGTGTTGCAGTAAAACAGAGCTCTTGATATTTATTGTATTGAAGATTACATTTTAGTTATAGAATGAATATATAACAATGTTGGTGTAGTGCTTGACGTTTAAAATTGCTGATCAGGAGGCCTGGAGTTTGAGTCACGTGTACATTAAATATTTTTATTACTATTATTGATATAGAGGCCGAATCTATAGTTTTTAGAGTTTTTGTCTATCTGTCTGTGACCGCATCACGAAAAAAACACCAGATAGATTTTGATGTGGTATGATTATAACTGGTCTTCCGGGTCAACATATTCTTCTTCTGCTTTCTACTTCGGAAAAATATCTCATATTTGAGCTAAACTTTAAAACGTAAAATTGTAAGATTTTTTGTGTGTATGTACGAGTACATATAACCTACAAAAGATTTAGAATGTTTATCTATTTTGTGACATTTCACATGAACATTTTGATTATGTCTATTATGACTTATACGTAATAAGTTCTGAAATATAAGCACGAGTGAGTTTTAGTTAAATCAGCGGATTACATTCTAATATATTCAAAATAATACAGATTCAATAATAATTTATACATTATTCCATATGAAATATTCCTTAAAATGTCATGGTATAGAGAATATGGGAATAGACTAAACATTTCTATAGGTGATTGAAAACCCATTAATTCATGGGATATTAATACTTTATTTAGTTAACAAAAACGCGTCAAAGTAAGATTCTAAACATAGTATAGACGAATCGTTAGTGAAACACAAAACAAGCGGTCGCACGTTATCCGTGGCATTATTGTAACCCTACATAGTTAATCACTGACACAGTGTCTCACACTATTTAACTAGATACTAAAACCGCAGCAACCTATGAACAAAACCACACACAGTGTTCCTAAATGAAAACGCTAGCCATCCTTTGTGACATCAAACACCATTTAACCTTTATTTCCCGTTAAAACTTCGATAGTAATTCTCTCATGCTTAACCTACTAAGTGAGTTAGAGTGCTTTATTCTAAATATTTTAAACTATAATAAATAACTACTTTGTTGCAAAGTTTAATCGATGTTTTTAGGATATTTCTCGATAAAATGTTACATCTATACTTGTATCAAAAATGTAACTAAGTCGAATCTGTACATTAAATATTTTTTTGAAAATCTTATTGAAATAGTCATTATTATCGATACAGAGGCTGAATCTATAGTTTTTAGATTGCTTGTCTCTCTGTCTGTCTGAGAACACATCACGAGAAAACTGCTGGACAGATTTGGATGAAATTTGTTATGGTAATAGCTGGTTATCCGGGTCAACATATAGGATACTTTCTACTGCAGGAAAATATCTCTGAGAAATCTATACTAAACGTCAAAACGTAACGTAGGGACGAACCCGAGCAAAGCGAGTGTGAGTCGCTAGTTATTTATATGGAAAGAAGAACTTAAAGTTTCTAGAGATTTTAGATCGGTGTTCTAGTATAGAGCTTATATGGAAGATTATAAAGTCCTGGGTTGAAATCAGGAGACTTAAGCAAGGTGGCATTTTACAATTTGTGAAGAATATGTGTCTTTAATATATACATATAAGGAGTTACATCCAAAATTATGTTATAAATACTAAATATATATGTTATAAATACTAAATATATGTTATAAATACTAAATCTGTATGTTTTTCTGTCTATTACGTTTTCATGCCTCAGCCACTAATCTTATTTTGAAGAATATTGGTATGGAGATAGATGGGACCTTGGAGAAGGACATAGCCCACTTTTGTTACGGAAATGAAAGTTTAAGGAGATAAAATAGGGTTTGTATGGGGATGGTTTCTACAGTGCACTTGCAATAACTGTTTTTTTTTATCTATTTAAAACGTGTTTTGGGACGCACACGAGCCGAGTTATTATAATTTTATGAAAAATTGATAGATTTTGTCATTTTAATACAGTTTTTAAAATTTCTAGTCATAATCGATTGCGAAATGCCTCTTATTAAGTCCACAAAGCCCAAGAGTTGAGGTGTTATACCTATCTATGGTCTTAGAGTATGGTCGTACGGTACGCAGTTAGTTTTACATCCTGATATCTTTTTAATATTTTAAGCTTACTTCTTCATCGGACTATAGAGACTTTGTGAAGTATATATCACATGTTTGATTTCCGATCTAGGCAAATCTTTATATATATAATTCTTCTGTGAGTGTGTATGTCACTGAACTTCTCTCAAACGACTGGACCGATTTTGATGAAATTTTTTGTGTGTGTTCAAGGGCATCTGGGAATGGTTTAGATTCACAATTTTGTCCAAAAAGTTTGAAATTTTCAAATTAAAGACGTGTAGACAGGACAACGTCTGTCGGGTCCGCTAGTATGTTTTATAGAGTAGAGTTTAGTATATGATACGTAGTTCTTTTTATTCTATCGATTATGATTTGTATATACGTACCGGTTATAAAAAAATATAATATAACACAAAAAAATTGCATGTATATTTTTGGAGTCTCTCTCATAGTACACTGATAATATTATACTTTATTTTGATCAATGATTTGCTGTTTATGCTATCAGTACTATTCTCATTGCCACAAAAATGGCTTACTTCCTTAAAATAATTAATAAGTATTATTCGTTAATTTACAATTTTTGAGAACATAATATGAATAAAAATACCATATTCTTTTGTATTGTGTTATATTTTGAAAGAAAGACGGCATAAAATTAGCTTTTATTTAACTTTATTTTAATAAAATCCGTAAGCTATTTTTATTTATTAATATTTTTTTAAAACTTAAAACAACTTAAAACGTTATGTAATATTGAAAAAGAAAATCTATGGCACTGTCTATATTATTCCTTAGTCTTTGGTAAGAACATAGAAGTAAAATTATAATATTTTTACTATAGTATAAATTTCCAGCAAATATTAAGTAAACGCTAAGCCAGCTTACACATAACCGTAGCAAACAATAAATACTTAACTGAATTTGATAGAATTTGGGCTCGTAGCCAAAATATAGGTTATGAATTATTATTACAGTGCACAACAGGAATATGGATATTATATGTATATACCTTTAATGTAGGTCACTCGATACATTTTATAATAAATATGTAAATGTATACAAATATGTACTTGGTATTAGCGACTCACCCTCGCTTCGCTCGGGTTCATCCCTAGGTACGTTTTAACGGTTAGTATGGAATAGATAGACTTTATATATTATATATGCAGTACCTGGGCGACCGAGCTTCGCTCGGAGTTTTTGGACAAAAAAATATTTTAAAAAAACAAAATAAGAATTTGAATAAATACAAAAAAAAATAATTAAAAACTTTGTGTCCGACCAGGATACGAACCCAGACACCTGTGCTTGTCAAACTTGCGTATTGGCCTCTTGACCATGATGCTTATGTCTAAGCGTGCGAAATTATCGAACATAATATTTTGCGTGGAATAATGCAAAAGAAATACTAATAATAATAAAGCTTTATTTATTCTATACATGCTTACTTATAATTTTAAATTATAATTACTCTTACTTAATTAACAATTTTTAACATTGTATTTTAACAGATCATATTTATAACTTATTTCATTATATTTAATTTAACTTCATTTTTTGGTTAGTGACTATTTATTAACTTATAATTTTTTAACTAATAATTTTGTAATCTGGAATTAAATTATTTTAAAAATCTTTAATATTATTTGAAATGATATTGTATATATATAAATTATCATTAACAAATAAATAAATAAACAATCACAATAAATTAAATAATTCAATTGAGTAAATACTAAACATTTCACAATAATAAATATAAATAAAATTTCTTTCCATACATTAATTCTGACAATAGTTATAAATTAGGTATTTAATTTCATAATTAAATGTATTTATTTAGTAAATGTCTTTTTCATGTATAGACCCCTCTCGGTTAAAAGCCTCCTCCAAAGTAGTCCTGCATAGAGCTCTCCGTTGGAGATTATGCTTGTATGATTGCAAAGGATTTCTTTTCAAATTTTGTTTCCAATATATAATTTGTTTCTGATATGCCTATAAAGTTTATAATTTTATCTTTGTGTTCTTTTGATTTGTTGTAGGAAATGCTGCTTTTAATTCTAGAAGTTTTTCAGGTGAAGATATGTATACCTTTGTTCATTGTATTTTTTTTTTCTTTGGACGGTTACGGTTGAACTCCCCCACAGTGACCGGCCGTACTGAGGGATAAAGATGAGGAGGTTCCTACTGTGTTTAATATACTGTATATTACTGTGTTGTTTTTAGTTGTTCCTGGTTATCATTTGTGTGGTTGAAAGTTAATTTTAGTTGTTGTAATATAGTCTTTAATATTAGCAGGTTTGGTTTTCTTTGTATGTTGTTTATTTATTAGTTTTTGTTTATAATTGAGGTAAGGCGTTTCTGAAAATACAGGCAGACTTCTTTTATTTGAGTATTGGCGAGAAGTGTTCTTATTATTATCCACAATAATTAGTTTGTCATATTTAATGAAAGCTGTTTTGCCAAGGTCTTTTTCTTTATTTTCAGTTGGGCTTGTAACTCCTTGCGTTTGTTTAAGACTTTATTTTTCCTCTAGTTCATGATAGGATTTTTTACCTTTTTCTACTCCGAACATAACCAAGTTCTTGCGCCTAACATGTCTTTCTAAATTATTTATTGAGGTACTTTGTTCCTGGATTTTTTCTCAAGAACTTCAATTTTTATTTTTAAGTGTTTAAATTTCTCATTTAAGTATATTATTGTTGATTGTATTTTTAATGTCTTCTTTCATTTCTAACATTTCTGTTTTCTGCTGTCTTATTTCTTGTTGCATGTTTATTAGCAACTTTTTTATCTCCTCCATCTTAAGTGTGAAGTCGGAAGTAGAAAAGCTGATTGAAAAAGAGCACCAATTATACCTAGTTGAATTGCAATTTTATAGAGTATTAGTTTTAGAGGTTATAAACTTGTTTTAATATTTTACGCTTCCACTTCACAAATTATTTTGTTTTATTGTCATCACACACAGAAAAGATGGTTTTGCACTGATAATATCTATATGTTATGTTTGTCACTTTTGTATTTGTTTGGTAGGTCAATTTTTAAAAGCTCATTTGTTCTTCAACACATCTAGACTTGGTGATGTTTACATATTGCCCATAGATTTTATCGATTAAAATTTCTTAAAATTATTAATTAATTAATTAAAATTTAGAATTTATCTTTAGATTATTTCCACTTAAATATTTTAAACTTGATGTAAATACGGACACGATATTGACAGATGCACAGTGGCGCCTCCCACCCACCAGAAGTGACAACTGACAATGCAAAAATTGTGAAAATGCAAAAGAAAACCGCATGAAAATTCGAAAACACGCGTTTTTCCAGACATAAGACTAATCTAGATCGATTTATCACCCCCGAAACCCTTTGTATACTAAATTTCATGAAAATCGTTGGAGCCGTTTTCGAGATTCAGATTATATTGTATATATATATATATATATATATATATATATATATATATATATATATATATATATATATATATATATATATATATATATATATATATATATATAATCTCCCGCGGTAAAATGTAGCCAATGTTACTCTCGAGCCCGCCAATTATCTCCACATAAAAAATCACGTCAATCCGTCACTCCCTTTCGACGTGAAAAAAAGGACAAACAAACAAACACACTTTCAAATTTATGATATTAAGTATAGATGGCTTAATAAACGTACTATGAAATGAGTTTAAGACTCTTTTAAAAATGAAAATTTGGCTCATCCAAAGACTTGACGACTTTCTGCACCAGATAATGTAAGTTTGGTGTCTAGATAGTGGATTTTAATAATAATAGTTTAAAAAAATTTACAAATTGAAATATTATATGGGTACCCTTAAAATATATCCCATGAACCTAAATCCAAATAAAAATACCTAAACCAAAAAAATACCTAAATCCAAATAACTAAGGGAACATCGGCAAACCACGAATAAATAGTAGAATAAAAACGTGATACAATATTTTTCTTTGACAATTTTTCAGAAGATTCCGTTTATGTAATATTCAGTCCGAGGTTGAACATTACACGTGGCAGAGAACAGCAAGCTCGTAAATAAAAAACAAATGCTTTGACTTAAACCATGAAAAGTCACTTTCAATATAATTCAATATTAAATTAAAGAAATTAAAACTGCAGCACTGTGGAATTAAGATAACTAGAACAAAGTTGAGGTTCTGCGAATTACCATTTCTTGAGATCCTTTCAATATTATTAAGGAAGCACTAAAATCTTTGAAACTTTGTTAAGCCAATAGTCGCCAGATATATTATGTAGTGCAATTATTAATAAGTGAGTTCGTTCGTTTGTCGTTCTTTTATCTTGTAACGCAATAATAATAATCTACCGACAGATATCGGTTACGACGTCACATCTCACTGAAATAAGCTATTAACATAACACAACATTAGATATATATTATTCAAAAATGAAAATCGGTATAGTGCGAGGCGGACTCCGTTCATAACCATAATTGTTTTTTTTTGTTTAAATTACCTTTACGAAATTCTCTATCATGGTTTTTTTTTATTATTTGTTGTTACAACGAAGTTACTCTGTGAAAATTTCAACTTTCTATCTATTACGGTTCATGAGATACAGCCTTCTGACAGACGGACGGTCATAGCGGAGGCTTAGTAATAGGGTTCCGTTGGCACACTTTCGGGTACGGAACCTAAAAAAGTATGTGCAAACACAAGTGTAATGTTTATTACTTTCACTCTCAAAATGTGGTGGGACAGCAATTCGATACGAGCTGTGAAAGATTAGACGCAGGACGGCTTTATGTACTCTCCGAGGCACGGAAGTGTACCATCTCCAATTTCCCAACTCCGAGCAGTAACTGATAATTTGATTACAGAAAAACCCAAATAACTATACTTGATCAAACCCAGGGTCTTTGGATATATTTTTGTATTAATTTTTTGAACACTGCAATATTTTTAGAGAAATGATTTGATATCCCCTAAATAATTATTGTGAAAGTTGCGAATCAGGAAATGTAAACAAAATTAATGAATTATGACTTGTTAGAAAATATTTCTTTCGATTTTTTGTATAAGATTCGAGAGACATTGTCATAACAGGACAATGAAATACAATTCCCGTTTTAGCTGATGTAACATCGCTGAAAGAAAATATTAATCGACTAATATCATCGCAGAATTTGCTACCAAACAAAATCTATGGGATACATAAAATACTTATTATAATCTTTACATTTATGGATATCTACACAAAAGCTTATTGACTATACGATTATATGAAAGTTTGACTTTTTGACTTAAAATAGAGGGAATTTGGAGTGGACTTATGGTGGACCGATATTTTAAAAGTTTCTCTGAACTTATCTTTTCGGATTTCATTTTGGTTTTATTTTAATATATTTAGGTTTCCGGCGTTTCGTATGTTTTACAACAAAGATGGACAAGCATTGGAGAGACTAAGGTTTCAAACGTCTCAAAAGTTATTATATACATATAGTATATGTAGTTATTACAGACAGTATTTACACGCAAAATCATACAATTATTCGGAAGAAATAGACAAATGGCACTGAAATACCTTATAATATTTAAAAATAAAATTTTAAAATAAAACGACGTGAATATGCGAAAACATAGTTTCATTCAAAATGTCAAATATTCGCTGAAATTTAAAAAAGTATTATGGAATTTTTATTATCCTTTTTTAATGGAGAGATTATAGTTACTTCAAAAGTGGTTCTATATCTTCAAAAGAAGATTAGTTGACCTATGAGGGTGGGATCTTCGGTGTACCTTTTAGTTAAAAACTAATCTATACATCATAAGGCAAATATAGTTGATGTGTCTGTTTATAATGTCAAAATAACAACTTCTTACTAAATACATATTATAAAAGTGTATATGGTACTATAAGAAAAAAAAAATGTTTGTCTATCTGTATGTTCCGGCTAATCTCGGAAACAACTGGATAGATTTTGACGGGACTTTTACTGTCAGATAGCTGATGTTATAAGGAGTAACTTAAGCTACTTTTATTTATTTTTTAAACAATTGAGGTTCCGCGAAAAAAAAATCACGATATTGTGAACAAAATCCGCAAGACACACCCTTGTGACGCGAGGGTAAGTCCCTAGTGTTATATAATTTTTAATATCATTAGTACAAAGGACTCATGTTAGCTTTTTTCACTTAATTACAAAAGCTCCAATAACCATTAAAAATTCAAGTGTCCGATTGTATATATTTATTTTTAGTACTCAAAAATATTATAGATTTTAAAAATATATATAAAAATACATATTTTATACAACAAAACCTTTACGAATTTAATACTTTTCATGGCATTTTCAAAAAACCACATGTAATGAACTGAAGAGAATGAATTGTTTCCTAGCTCTTAGCGCTATATTGTGTGATCGCATTCAATGCTAGTAACCTACATTTCACATAAAAGTAGTTCTGCAATTTTAAAAGTAGAACCTAGTAATCTCTGGGCTTATTACTTTTTGTGTTTTGACGTTTGTAAAATGTTAAACTTTAATTGTTAGATTGGTTTTTGATTGAACATTTTATGGAGATCCATTTAGTGTAGTGGAAGCATTATGATTATTTTTATTGCAGTTTTAAGAGATAGGTTCGTTCTAATAGTAAAAATATTAAAAAAAAATTGCTTACTATACAGAACATGCCTTTATAAATTACTCGAATAAATCAAAGTTTGAGATTGTCGATATAAACCACTGGTAAAGTTTAATAGTTTTAGGAAAAATAGATAGGTATATAAAAATGCCATTATTATAATATATAGTGTAATTCAACACAATAAAAACAAGTGTCTGTCAGACCAAATCCAATATGTTTGTCTATTGTGTGTATGTATCCTCTAATCTACGGAATACCTAAACAGATTTTGATTTTAAATGAAACTTTCAGTGGTGAGAGGATTCGGATAAAAATATCTCGTAGCACGTCGTAGTATATCGTAGCACGTCGTAGCACGTCATATAACTCAAGTAGAATCGCGGGAGATATCTATTTCAAAATGATTAAAAACAAATCCAAAAGTTACGCTGCTAAACAAAGAACTTATAATTATGAAAGTAAATTCGGCTTAGCTGTGAGAATTTCGAAACCTGCACATTTTCTCACGATGTATTCTGACGATGCAAAGCTGTAGGAACATATTCATAACACCAAAGCAGCTTGTTATTAACCGCATACATAAATAAATTGTTATCAATACATTACTTAGTTATGAAATAAAAAAATACTTGTATTAAGTACATATTACCAATACGTAATTTTTTTATATTATTTAGATGTTTTTTTTTATTATATTTTTTTTTAATTGTATTTAATTGCACGTCAACACATAGAAACCTAAAATTTCAGATATGCTTAATCTCGCATCTCTCACATAGGTACTACTACTTTCAATAGCTTTTTTACTTATCGCAAGTCATCGCCCTAATTTAAAAATAGACATTAATTAATTAAAATTAGTCGAATAAATCAAAAATTCAGATTCTCAATACAAAGCAGGGGTCAAGTTTAATAGTTTTAGATAAAATAAACAAGTGTATAAAAATACGATGATGTAGGCTTATATAAAAATAATTACTGGCTTGTTTAGTAATAGTATGAAAGATTTATAATTCAGCATTTTTTACGTTGCTGCTGGATACAGCTCTCCAATGCCTACGAGGGGGATCAAGAAATAACCCACTACGATAGCCAAGTGCGAGTTAGCTTTAACATTTTTTTGAAAACTAGCTACATTTCTTCAGACTTGCAGGTTTCACGATTTATTCCTTCAGCACAAGGCTAGGGAAAATCATATGTCGCATATAAAACCTCAAAGGTGGGTGCCTCAGGTCTTGATTCCGCTTTTCTTGGTTTTGCAACCAAAAATTTCATTATCTTACTGGCACTTTAAATTTAATTAAGTTACTAATTAAAAAAATATTATAATACTCATGTATACACCTCATATATGTTATGTATATAAAAAAAATTCTTTGCCATTTATATAACAATAATAATAAAATAAACGCGTTACAACTAACCCAAAACAATTTACAAAGTGAAAAAAAAAGGTTAGGGGTCCTGAAAATTAAATGATTCAATCAAAGAATAGTTTCAGAAGCTAGACTGTTAAAAATAAAAGTTTTTGAGAGTTCGACGTCCCATTAGAACAATTAGCGTAACTCGATTTGGCAAACTAAGAGTGTCGTTCTAGTTACTAAAAACTGTAACTTTCTTAATTAGACTTTTATGTTTTTGGACCTAACTAAATGAAAAGTAACTTAAATCACAAACTTTTAAGTGAAAACCATATTAGTTTTTTAGTGCAGAGAACAAGAATGTTCGGTTTGTTCGAATTAAGTTTAGATTCTGACGTCGTAATTATACCGCCAACTCAGAACTTCAGAGCGGCACTTGGATAGAATCTAACACTTTATATTTTTTAGAAGTTTACCACTGAATAATGTATATATATAACTTAAATTTTGGAAGTTATAATAGTAATAAGACTTCTATACATATAATAAAATTCTGAGTAGAATCTGTACATAAAATATTATTTGGAAAATTTTATTGAAATAGTCATTATTATTGATACAGATGTCGAATCTACAGTTATTTAGAATTTTTATCTGTCTATCTGTCACCGCATCACGACAAAACACAAGACATATTTTGATGAAATTTGATATAATGATAGCTGGTTACCTGGATCAACATAAAGGATACTTATAACTGCGAAAAAATATCTCATCTCTGAGAAATCTATAATAAACGTTAAAACGTAACTAGAGACGAAACCAAGCGGAGTGAGGGTGAGTAGCTAGTATAAAATAAACGCAAAAGTTTTTATATGTTTGTGTATGTTTGTTACTCTCTCACACTGAAACAGCTGAATGGATTTGGATGATATTTATTACTTAGATAGGCTATGATCTGGAGTAACATATAGGCTTTTTCTATGTATAAAAATATATTATATTCTCTATACAAAAATCTTTTATTCCATTTCTGCATTAAAGGTAAACAAACTAAGATCTCTATGCATTTACACTTAGTCACAATATTTAGACATAATTATGTTATTTTTTAAAATAATTTATTTTTACGATATTTACTTGATATTGGTATTATATTTGACTGCGTGACACTGTTTATTACAGTGCGAGATCTACTATAAGGCCAGTATAAGACTTTCTGTTAATTAAAGAGATGTTATCCGTTTTAATCTTGCTATGGCTTTAAAAACCACTTTAACAAACGTGATGTCTCTTTACAAATATTTAGTCATGTGTCTAAAGTGACTCTGAAAATATCACTTGGTAAATACATCTGTATATTTACAGGTGATTATATGGAACTCACTAGCTAGGAAAACCAGTACTATCCACTAAAACCCAACAGAACCTCCCCCGTCTTAAGTCGGTGGAATTGCTTTCGTACTCAACTACGACACCCCGAAGGCAGACTTGCCAAAGCAGATCACACAACCAAGGGGTTTCTCCAACGGCCCACTCTGCTATCAGAGAAGTACCAGGAGCAACCTGCATGGTACGCCGCCCACCGAATCGGGAACTGGTTCATTTTCCTAAACCAACTATGAAAGAAACGAAAAATATAAATATAACTTAACAAATAATAAATCAGAAAAACAGTTAATTTCATTAGTATATTTTCAATGTACTCAGCCACAGTAACTTTGAGTATTCAATAATAAGCTGCTTGAAGTTGCTTTCTGTTTGTTACCTTGTAAATACTCGTCAAGTGCGCGCTGGCTTTTCATACTACGCTATGTTCATGCGGATAAGTTATATCATTTCTTTCGTACATAATATAAAAAATATCTAAGTTTTTTGAGGTTTTTTTTTTAATTACGTTATCTCGCTAACTTTTAGCGTTTCTTTGCTTACAATAGATAAAGAAAAAGTAGTGCAGTATATTATATTAAGGTAATTTATCTATATAGAGAAAGAAAATTGAGAAGAAACAAAAAAAAGCTATTTGTTTGTATCAAATAGCTTTTGCCTACAGTTCCATTCGCAATTTTTGTTCATATAATATTATTTTTCCAAAAAAAAATCACAGCGTGATGGTCATGAATAGATAGCTGTCCCTTAAGACTATTTAGGGATATAAAATACAAAATGAATGTTTCAGATAGTAATCATACTTCTATAGATTAACACGTTCAAACAAACAAAAAAAATACTCCAGCTTTATCCATTATTAGGAGTAGATATAGTTATAGCTCTGTGTAGATACAGTGAGGAGCCAGACTTATAAAATGTTATATAAAACATTACCATTAGCGAACACGTGTTTGTATTCATTCGTTTGAATATGAACTTACGAATTGAATTCACTGGTAATAAACCTTACAGATTTTTCTACTTTATTTATTGAGTCTTTATTAAAATATATTTAAATGTATTGAAGAAAAAATATAATATGAATAGAATTTACTTACCATAGATATAATTTTTTTTTCTATTGATAACACAAAAGCTCATTAATAGCGGCTAAATAAAAAATCGATTATATAAAGAAAATCTTTTGACAAACAGAGAAGAAAAAAGTAATGAACTGTTTTGTCATTGTCTATTAAAACTTATACATATAATAAAATTGTAACTAAATCGAATCTGTACATTAAATATTTTTTGGAAAATCTTATTGAAATAGACATTATTATCAATAGCGAGGGTGAGTCGCTAGTATATAATAAAAATGTAGAAATTGAATACAGTACATGGATATATCGTAGACTTATTGAAGCTCCGAGAATCGATGTCGATAAAAGTTATTTAATGACATAGACAACTATTATTATTTCTTTTTTTACTTAGTCATAAATAGGCTATTTCTTTTAATTTTTTTTAATTGTTCACATTATATCCATAATGCACTACAGTTGAGTTTTAATAAGGATATCAATACGAAAATTTAGGTCAGAAATACAATTACTTCGTAGAGTAAAGGCTGACAACTGACCTAACGTCCTAGACAAAATGTGACGCTCGTATACTCATTTCACAATAGACCAAAAGAAAAAAGAACCCAAAAAACGCTTATTTTTAATTATTTACTATCGTTATTTGTTAGTAATTTTTGCCTTAATAAGTTCTGTTGTAAGAAAACTAATTAGCTACCTATCAAAGTTCAAATGATAAAATCTTTAAAAGACTCATTGAAGAACAAAAACCTTAAAAATATATGGTAATGTCATATTATTTGTCATCCATAAAACTAAGAATAAAATTAAATTTTGTCATTCCAATAAAATTTAACACCTCCAGGTAAATTTCTAAGAAATTAATTTTCTTATAAATTTACCTGGAGTTTGGCGACACGTTTGGCTCAGTTGGTAGTGACCCTGCTTGCTGTTCGAGTCCCGCTGGGGGCATTCATTTGTGTGATGAACACGAATGTTTGTACTCCAGTCATGGGTGTTTATATTTATAATATTTATGTGTTTAAAGTTACATATGTGTAGTTTATCAATTATCTGGTATCCATAACACATGCCTCGTAACTTACCATGGAACTAGATGGTGCTGTGAATGTCCCAACATTTGTTTATGGTTTGTTGTTCTAAGAAATCTATTGTTAACTGTAACGCTGGCGTGTCCGCGGCCGTGGAGGGATTAAAAAAAATCTATCCTTCATTCATTGATTGTAAAATAAAAAAAAATCTAAACCCCAAGAATAGATGAAGGAATTAACTAGGCATAGTAGAAAAATGATAAATCTGTTCTTCACATACAAGATTCTAAAAATATAAAACCTTATGTCTGTGCCATTCGCTTAAAATAAAGTTCCAAGAAACGTTATTTTTCGTTAAAGAACAAAGCTCACAATAACATAATAACCGTTGCGAACTTATAATATATGTAATTAGATATTTCCCGGTGCAGAGTGCAGACTGTTCTTTGAAGAATGTTCCCATAATATTGAAGTCAACAAAATGTAAATACACTACCTACTCTATATATAGATTAAATTTCGTCATACATTTTATTGCCTTATTTGAAACCGTTAAGACAGCACAAGCCAATAAAACATCTCAACAGCCACTTTTCTTCGGATTTCAAATAAGCAGGTAGCTTAAGTTTTTGCAATAAAACCATTTTTTTCGGAATAAAATAATCTGTAGCATTCGACGGTAATGTAGCACTGATAGCAGTAAAAGGAATTTTTAGAATCAGATCAGTAGTTTCAGAGATTACCTCCTACATACAAACTTACAAACTTTATCTCTTTACAATATTAGAGCAGATGTTGATATGTTGTTAATAAAATTAGTAATTGATGATTTAGAATAACTATAAAACAGAGTAGACTGTTGGCTACTTTTTATTTGTTGCGAAATGGGAAACTTTTGTAATATATTTTCTTATACTATACCTAATAAATAATATTTGTTCATATGTAAGGAAGACTTTCATAACTAATAAAAAACTTCACTGCCGCTTAGATACATCTACGTATATCGAGTATCGACTTGCCATGCAAGTGGAGTCGTATGCGAAAACTAATCATTAATAAATATATAAATAGGCAAAGACGAAATAGTTCATTACTTTATTCTCCTCTGTTTCTTAACTGATTATTATCTTTTTTTTTTTTTTAGTAGCTATTGAGTTTAGTGCTCGAGCTTTAGTGTTATCAGTTAGATAAAATATATAAATATGTTAGGACATTAAAACACAGCACCATCTAGTTCCACGGTAAGCTACGAGGCTTGTGTTATGGATACCAGATAGTTGATATACACTTCACATATACGAGTATAACTTTAAATACATACACATTATAAATATAAACACCCATAACTGGAGTACAAATATTCGTGTTCATCATACAAATGAATGCGCAAAGCGGACTCGAACTCGAACCTACGACCGCTGGCACAGCAAGCAGGTTATGTACTACAAACTGAGCCAAACGTATCGTCATAACTAATAGAATAGAAGTAAAATGTTGAAAAAATGTAAATTCATATAATATGTTTTCTTCAAATTTTCAGTAATGATTATGGTCGAGTTTCGACCACTGGACGAGTACAAGTGAATATAACAAACCATATAAAACAATTTACTGTTCGTGTAATAAAGGGTGGATGTTAGGTAAAAGTGTTATAATAAAATGAAAAGTAACTGTAGAGCATAAAACTCCACGGAACTCCATTAACTTTTTTGAACCTAAAATTGACGAAGTTTATTATAGTTTGAAGAAGGAATTACCCTATGGTTTGAAAAACTTAATTATTATTTGACCAAATAAATGATTATTATTTTACATATAACTAAAAACGTATATATCCGTTTGTATAGCTTTTACTTTTTGGTAATTGATACTTCACGTTCAGACTGGAAAGCTCTAAGTATAAAGAAAGGCCTTGATTTTGAGGAGCGATGTCGTTCTGAGCCTGAAAGCCTGATCTTGTGCCAAATATAAATTTTCATATTGCAAATATTTTTCAGCATTAATCTCTTACAACTTTTTGGTGAATGCCATCAGTCTACCACCTGTTCGGAAAGAAGAAGCCTGAGAAGAACTGGCGAAAGAAACCCAGCGGGTCTAAAATATTTTTTTAATCTTTTTTGTAGTAGTGTATACATCGATCAGATACAATTATCACAATGGTCTGCCCATACCCGCAATGCATGCGGACTTTCTAAAAGAAGATTGGCTACAACAGTCAATAAGACGACACATTTGGCTCAGTTTGTAGTGACTCTACTTGCTGTGCCAACGGTCGCGGGTTCGAGTCCCGCTGGGAGAATTCGGCATTTGTATGATGAATACGATTGTTTCTACTTCAGCCATGGGTGTTTATATTTATAATATGTGTGTATTTAAAGTTATATATGTGCAGTGTATCAACTATCTGAAATTCACAATACTATTACCTTATATACTATTGGTGATAATGTCTTCTTATGCACCAAATTTATACCGTATAGTTATATGATACTGAAATGTATACCATTTATGATTTTTTTTAATCAAAAATCAATTTATAGTATTTTTAAATATTGAAAAAGAGTAACGTTTGTGAAAAAGAATAAAAGAAGTTACATAAATCATTTCTTACATTTTTGGAATTGTAATATGCACCTACGTTTTAAAATAAAAAACTGGGCTAGCGGACAGAATTTTCGATTGAATTTTTATGAAATTTAAATTTTATCATCCTCTGACGAATCTGAAAAATTCGAGCGAATGTATTTTCGAAGTATTTCAAGTATATTTACATTAAAAGTCAACTATTCTGTTTGTATATATGTATGTGTTCAGCTCTTTTAACGTCCCTCTGTTGGGCATGGGCCTCTCTTCGGCGAGTGGGATCAATCAGGCCATAGTTCAAATTGGTGGACACTGGCCAAGTACAAATTGGCGGACTGTACAAATCATTCGAAAACTTACTAAGTTCTCTCAGACATGCAGATTTCCTTTAGAAGTTTTCCTTCATCGTAAGGCAAGTGATAAATTTATTGGAAATGATTTGCACATTGAAATATTAGAGATGCAAGATCCGGGATTTGAACCCGCATAACGCGGTTTCCCAAGCGAGCGTGTTACCACTATGCTACCTCTACCTTCTATATAAACTATTCTATATAATTGAAGTCAATAATAAAAATAGTTCACCCCAGTTGTTATAGCGTCTGCCAATTCAGTTAACAGGAGTCGCCTAACTACTGCCCTTTGGGAACTCATTCCGTATAAAAAATAGCAAACAATATTTATTAAACTTTGAAACGTGGGAAATAGGTAATTTAATATTTTCATAGTCCAAAGTGAGTCTCGAGAGGCTGTCCATAGAAAATATAGCTATTTGTTTATTAAATTAAATGAAGCATGTTTTGTTATTGACAGGTTAATTATTATCCCATATAGAAGATTGTACCAAGAGAAAGAGTAAAAGAAGATGTAGATATCGTAGCAATTGGTACTCTGTTCTTTGTGACAAACCCACAAAGCAAAAAACGTAAACATATATGTATATTGAATTATTATCAGTTAGTGGCAATATAGATATTCAATTCAATTCAATTAACTTGTTAATGGCTTCAAAGCATGCCAGTTGAGCACAGATTACTTCGCAAATATCACGTAGAATAATATAAATGTTCTGATACAATTTAGTGAAGTCATGTCAAGATATATCCCTCAAAGACAAATATAATATTAAAACACTAGAGAGAACTTAAGTCCTACTTATTCATCCCATATTAAATGTTAGCAACAAACGAATGTAATTAAAAGAATCCTTTTTTGATTTTATGCCAGTAAATTATCTATATGCTTTTGCATCCATACTTAATATTATAAATGTGAAAGGGTGTTTGTTTGTTTGTTTGTTTGTTTGTTTGTTTGTTTGTTTGTTTGTTTGTTTGTTTGTTTGTTTGTATTTTTTTCACGTCGAAACGGCTTGGCGGATTTTCTTGATTTTTTGCTGCAAGAGGTTAATTCTTTCCTACGGGAAAACAGATTATATGACAATCGAAAAAAAAAATTATGATCAGAATTACTTGAAACTTGGTATTAATGCTCTTCAATACAATTAATTAAATACGTGTTTTAGCATTTATCACATCCCATAAGGGGGTAAAATAGCGAATAAAAGTTTGTATGAAATCTTATTATATTTTGAATTTTAGAGTATTTTTGTAGATTTAGCGCGAGTGAAGCCGTGTGTTCTGCTAATAATATATAAATAATGTTCTCTGACGTTTCTCTGTTGTAAAGTGTAAGGGGAAAGACAAACATACACACTTTTGAGAATATAATATTTGTATGATACAGTATTATATCAATTTTATTTTTGATTACATTATTTAAACATATTTTATTACAATATATTGTTGTCACTATTAGATATGATTATTTTAATAAAGGTACATTAAATAAAGATTACTTTAGAAAGTAATTTTAAAATGAAGAGTTATGAAGTAAGGATATAAAACTCTTTCTGTTTTACTAAACATTAGTCGTAAACCTTTTAATATATTTCTCGTGGCATTAAACGCGGCACTAAAATGGATGAATAAGTAATTTACAAATCATTTTACAGCGATATAATTATTATAATATTAACATATCCTGTACAAAACAATAAGTTATTTTTAATTATATAAACACTTTCTTAGATTTACGCGAATGTTTGATATTTTTAAATAAAACTATCTTTTCTGATTATTTCGCAGATTTATTTTGATTTTTGGTTTTGTTTGGTGGATTATAATTAAAATTATAATAATGTTTAAAGTTAAAAAATATTTCTTATTTTTAGTTTAAAATATTTCTTATTTCTTTATTTATAGTTTCCCGTGGGAATGAGATAATCCCCTCGCGGTAAAATGTAGCTTATGTCACTCTCCAGCCTTCCAACTATCTTCAAAAAAAAAAATCACGCCAATTCGTCACTCTGTTTTGACGTGAAGGAAGGACAAACAAACAAAGAAACAAACGAACACAATTTCACATTTATAATATTAGTATACGGATTTATTTTTTTTTTTCACTGTATACTTCCAGAGGAAATAACATAAAAATACAAAACAGAAATACTAGCATATCTCAAAATCTAACATAAAAAGAGAAAGCAAAAATCGACAGCTGGTTTCTAGAGCCCAGAAAAAAACCATTTAGTTGGAAAAAATTTAAACAATCCTTTTTGAGATGAATTTGCATTTAGTTATGAGAAGCTCTGGTTTGGTTTAAAATTAAGGTTATCTATATTTTTTCAGTAGTTTTTGGAGAGTTTACGTTCTCTAAAGCGAATTCAACGAGTGTAACAGAAACAGAACTTTGTTAAGATATGACGTATGAAATTAATTCTGTATATTTTTACACCCTCTATCTTAGAGAAAATGGAGATAATGTTAATTTTAAATCAAGGATGTTTATTATTACAGACACAAAGCGTGTAGGAATTGTCTATAACAAGTATAAAACACCTTTGAGACATCTATCACCTTAGATTCTCCTGTGACCATTATTGCTGTAAAGCTTTCGAAAAGTCGGGAACCAAAAATCAAAATAAATCCGCTAAATAATTCGAAAAGATATTTTTATTTAAAATGTCAAATATTCGCGTATATCTAAGAAAGTATTATGAGAGAAAATTAAGTTTACCCTTTATTTCCCTGTCTATATTTTGGCTAGCGATCTTGGTTTCTCTAGGGGTACTTTTTTCATATGCGAAAATTGTTTATCCATATAAATATTGTCTTCTTACTTCACTTTCTAAGGTTTGAATTTCTGACGACACGTTTGGCTCAGTTTGTAGTGACCCTACTTGCTGTGCCAGCGGTCGCGGGTTCGAGTCCCGCTGGGGGCATTCATTTGTGTGATGAGCACGAATGTTTGTACTCCAGTCATGGGTGTTTAATTTCAAATAAACCTTTTACATAAAAGCGAAAGCTCATACATTTACTTGCTAAACAGGATATCTTAACTAACATGACCTATGAAATTGAAATATTACAGGTAGATAGTTTACAGGCAAGAGACGTCAGCTAAGAACAAATTTTACGACAGAGTTAATTTAAGGATGTGAAAGCTATTGTAAATTTAAAAGAAATTTCTAAGTTTTTTACTTCTGGAGACATAAATGTTGATGTCATTATAAGAAAAGGCTGTGTTAATTTTAACCGTTAGTTCATACGGTTAAAAACAATAGGATAAGCATTTTTATATGTAATCTTTAAGGGTAATTTATAAAAGGGCTAAAAAGAAAATTTGGGTTTTAAGCAATTTTAGTCGCTAAGCCTCGATATTCCACAGTTAACGTGATATCCGCGTGAGCTTTGATTAATCTACGTAGAGCGAATACCTGGTAGTCGAAAACATCTAGGTTAAAATAAAAGATGAGAGTCCTCTAATAGATGGAAGATAGGATTTTTGAATATTTTACGTAGTTTATTTGCTGCGCCATATTCGAATAGGTAAAAATATGAACTTAGTAATTAAAATCACCTATGAATTTCAGAGATTCGTAGCCCGGATTTGAACCTGTTTCACTTGTTAATTCAAGTAAACACGTTAATCCCATTGTTTTATTTTCAATGTCATTGTCACATATCATGCTAATCGATGAAAGAAAATCTGCACGTCTAAAAGATTTTTTATCAAATGGTATGTTAATCCATCTAGTCACGTTTGACTGGCATTGGGCACTATGTCCTACCTGATCTTCCCCGGTTTAAAGGGGAAGCCTACGCCTAACAGATGAATGTCAAAAGGACTCAAGGACTCAATAAAACAATAATATTGTAAGTGTTATGTAACCTATATAATATATAGTGTATACATTATATAACATATTATAAAGATGAAGAGTTTATTTTTCTGTTTGTTTAAACCGGATTTGCAAAATTCTTTTTGCATTTTTAACCTACTTATTAAAGCACGTTTTAGTTTACTAACTTTATGCCACAACAATCAAATGTCGATACATTAAAACTACGTGAAGCCGCGGGCAAATGCTATATAAAAAGTATATCGTAATTCAGCTAAATCGGATATTAGCAAATATTAATTTGAAACGAACACAAATACTAAAAATAAACGAATTTTAAATAAAACATTGTAAAAGTAAAAGAAAGCTATACGTACTTTTTTTTACAACTTAATATACTGTATCACATTACCTAACAATAGGTATTTAATTATCACGAATAAAGACTTTGTACTGAAAAATCCATGTTCTCGAATCGCAATCACAGCGTACACTCTAAAAAGGTTTAAAAAACCTAATCTTTTGGAATTTTGGCTACAAAAGAGACGGATAGCTTAGCTAAAATCCCGCTCACGCTCTGCCAAAAACAAGGTTCTCTTCGAAATGAATTTCAGTCGTGTTTCTGATTTAATTATTTGATTTTCCATTAAACTTTACAAGTGATTTAGTTAAATTCGTTAGTTTCTAATGCAATGGAGAAGATAAATACATATATTTTTATTTTCCCTGTACATGTAATACTTTCTTAGATTTACACGATTATTTGACATGTATACATATAATAAAATTGTAACTAAGTCGAATCTGTACATTGAATATTTTTTGGAAAATCTAATTGAAATAGACATTATTATCGATACAGAGTCCGAATCTTTAGTTTTTAGAATGTTTGTCTGTCTGTCTGTCTGTTACCGCATCACGAGAAAACCACTGGACAGATTTTGATGAAATTTAGTATGATGATAGCTGGTTATCCGGGTCAACATAAAGGATACTTTTTACCGCGGGAAAATATATCATTTCGAAAAAAAATACAAAAACTGCATTATAAGAGTATACTAATATGTAAAACCTAAGAATTTGGTTTTTTATCATTTGAACGCGGGCGGAGCCGCGGGCAACGCTAGTTTTAAATAAAACTATCTTTGGTGTAAAGCAATCCATTTAACTTGTTGTAAAGCATTCAAAATGATACGTTGTGAACCGAAAAGACAATTTTACTTAAAATCCTGGTACTCTATTTTTATTATTTTCTGAAGTTGGTTAAAAGATAAATTATTGATTAGACAGTGAAAATCGTTTTAAATTGTAAAAACGTAATTATTTATAAATATACAAAATATAAATATGAAAGTAACTCTATCTGTTTGTTACATTCTCACGCTTAAATCTCTGAACAGATTTCGATGAAATTTGTTAAGAACATAGATTGCATCATTAGCAAGAACATGTTACATTTTTTCTGGAGATGAAAGGTTCATGTTCATGCCTATTATAAGATAGCAACCACTAACTAATACTAATACATTATAGATTAAACTTAACACCGTGATTTTGAAACTTGCTCATAGGTACAGCGTTTATTGCCCAAACTACTTGATGAAGTAGTAACCGTCCACATACTAAATTTCACGTCGATCGGTTAAAGCGGTGAGGCTTGAAAATTTAACTGACAGACAGGCGGACTAACTCTCTCTTACTAGTATATTAGTAATTCACTGTTGTTTATGTAACTTCTGTACCAGACTTTGTGTATGAAAAAATTAACTGCATGGCTCAGTGATCAAAGTTTGACTTAACCCCAGAAGTATTGGGTTCGAGACGCGATCAAAACAAATATTTATGTTCGCCATATAAGTATTTCTCGCTTTCTTGTATATTGAACGAACATCAGACATTTCTAATATGATACAAGACGTTATTTGTGTGATGTTATTTATTTATGTATCTACTTCAGAAATGTTTATGTTTTAGTTATATTTTATTTTTCAACTATTATAAACTTATTTTTTTGATGATATTTCGAACATCCCATATCCAAGCATAGATATACATATAAAGTTACTTTGAAGCCTATTATTTAGAGTATACCTATTTTTAAACAATAATCAATAATTTATATTAGCTTGTAAACCGGGTCTTGGTCATAAAAAATCTTAATTGAAACCCGTAGTCAATTATAAGTAATCATGTATTTGATAAAATATGTAATATATTCCTGACAGGCCCATACATATCCCAAAATATCAAGAAAATATTTTGAAATATTAATATATATTATTTATATATAACACTAGCAAAACCCGCGGCTTCGTTCACGCTAAAACTACAAATAAAATCGCTAAAAGGGTAGGTTTCATACAAACTTTAATCCGATATTTAACCCTCTTAGGGGTTGAGTTTTGGAATACGCTGAAATACGTAACTCATTATTTTTGCTGTAGTCAATTCACACGAAATTTCATGCAAATATGTCCAAGGAATAAAAAGTTTCATACACACTTTTATCCCCTATTTCACCCCCTTGGGGGTTGAATTTTGAAAAATCCTTCCTTAGTGGATGCCTTCGTCATATGAGGAATACGCGTGCGAAATTTTAATTTTCTGGTTTGGGTTTGGCCTGTGCGTTGATACACCAGTCAATCACTTTTTCCTATTATATGTATATATAGATTATTATATTTTATTTATATATAATATTTTAAAATACAATTAGGAACCTGCAATTCTTTGATGCCCTACTGTTGGGACTTTCTTACACAGAAGTACTTCATAACTAATCTTGGCCCGACCTGGAACCCAGAACCTCCGAATATGTAGCCGTATATGCTAACCACTACACCACCAAGTTCTTTAATAATCTATAAGTATGTTTTTATTTACGAAAAAAATAATCTCTTCTGACAAAATTACACTGTTACCTTATATTTTAAGTATTTACTTGTATCTTCTTAGAGATTTTTACTATATTTTATTACATACTAGCGACTCACCCTCGCTTCGCTCGTGTTTGTCCCTAGCTTGCTTCCCCATACAAACTTTCATCCCGATTCTCACCCCCTTAAGCGATGATTTCCGGGATAGAAAAAGCTTCACTCACTCATTTTTCATATCATGAGATTTAGAAAAACTTATTTTAGTAAAAAAAAATATTATATACGTTTATTAAATATATGTATATAATCTAAGAAAAGATAGAGCTAATCGCCAATAATAAATAAGCCTGATATTCGATCTGATATATGTCTGTTCATAGGTAGGCACTAGGCAGTCACTAGAAAATATTAACTTGTCTATATATTAAAAAAAATGTTAAGACAAATTTATAAATTTGGTATGATTTTTTATACATATAAATACTGTGTATATCCCTACAGTCAGTCCGTTTATATGATTATCCGAAATTCAAAATCTATATATCCTTTGATAAAAACCAACCAGGATAGGATCCAAATTTTATCCCACATTCAGGTTTTTTATTGCAACTCGCTTACAGGATTTACTCTAAAACCTCTCGTTGCACTACCTAAATCGTTTTTATATTTTTGAGCCGGTGGCACGGTCATAGCGTAACTGTTATACCTCCTGTGAATTATATTGCTGTTCCACTTTGTGGGTTTAAAAATATTTGAAATGTATTCGCTTGAAGTCCCAATTTCGATTCCCGCGCAGGTCGAATATTTTTAGTAGCCGTTGCAGTTTATTTAACAAGTGTTCGCCGAGTAGTAGGGATCCGACGATAATCATTATAGATAAAAACTTTTTAACAAAAAAATAAAAACCGACTTCAAACAAAAGCACTAAAAATTAAAAAATAACTGATTGGTAGTTTTCATTTACTATACATACCTAATCAAATATTTTCGAAGTCGGTGTGCTTGGCTTTGTATGAGCTGGCACCGATTTCGAAAATATTTGATTAGGTATGTATTTAATAGGTAGGCTTTAATTACTTAGCCAAAGCACACCGACTTCGAAAATATTTGATTAGGTATGTATAGTAAATGAAAACTACCAATCAGTTATTTTTTAATTTTTAGTGCGTTTGTTTGAAGTCGGTTTTTATTTTTTTGTTAAAAAGTTTTTATTTTTCCCTTTTTAGTGTAGACAGTAGTAGCAAAGTAAGGATTCTAACGTGTTAGGCTTGTTAAATCAAACAAAATAAGCCCAAACTCAAAGTATCTACTATTAGCCGTTGAAGACTTCCACCTATCCACCTTCTGGCCTTGCCATCAGATCAGGTCAACAACACCGAACCACTGTACTATCAACGGAAATAGAAATACTTGCAAAGTTTCAAGTCAATATGACAATTAGAAGTAGGTTAAATTCATCATTAGTTGTTTTTCCACCCTTAGGGGTGGTATTTTTTTTTTGAAATTTAAATGGGACCAATCTGGAAGTATACCCTTTCAAACAAAACAAAAATTGTCCAAATCGGTTAATAAATGACGGAGTTCTGAGGTAACAAACATAAAAAAAAAAACATACAGTCGAATTGAGAACCTCCTCCTTTTTGAAGTAGGTTGAAAATTTGAGAAAAACACATATTAATAGAATTGACATATCTATAGATAAACAATATTGATGACACTAAAGCTAGATAATAGCTACGGAACAATAAAAAATTGCTTGACAAACAGAGGAGAAAACGGTACTGAACTGTTTTATCTTAATTTATATGTATTATATATTAAATGCATTGCCCGCGGCTCCGCCCACGTCTAGACGACCAAAAACCAAATTCTTAGGCTTTACATATTAGTATACTCTTACATTGCAGTTTTTGTATTTTTTCTCAGAAATGAGACATTTTCCCGCGGTAAAAAGTATCCTATATGTTGATCCGGATAACCAGCTATCACCATACCAAATTTCATTAAAATCCCTCCAGCGGTTTTTCTGTTATGCGGTAATAGACAGACAGACAAAAATTCTAAAAACTATAGATTCGGCCACTGTATCGATAATAATGTTTATTTCAATAAGATTTTTCAAAAAAATATTTAATGTCGGCTTAGTTACAATTTTATTATATGTATAGATAGATTAGCTACTTATTACAGTGACCAGATCTAACTACGTTCAAGGGTCTTTGAAAATAGATGTACTGGGATAACAAGCAGATCTATTTTTAAATAAAACTATCTTTTCGGATTATTTCGCGGATTTATTTTGATTTTTGGTTCCCGACGTTTCGAATGCTTTACAGCATCCATGGTCACGGGAGAGACTAAGGTGTTACATGTCTTGAAGGTATAGTTGTTACAGACAGCCTACCCAAAATTAACAAAATGAAAATTGCACCAATTACATTACAATATTTTTTACTTTAAACATTTTTATAATGTCAAAATAAATCCGTGAAATAATGCGAAAAGATAGTTTTATTTAAAAATGTCAAACATTCGCGTAAATCTAAGAAAGTATTAAGCAGATCTATATCACTCTTCAATCTACAAAATACTCCACGAGAAAATTATGTACCTACAACTTGTTCATTAATTTTCATGTTATAATTTATAAATGCTTAAATCATTATCTAAGTTTTGAAATTAAAAGTGAAAACTTATTGAAAATGAGTCCCTGAATATAAAATTGACTTCAAATTTAAATCACTTAATCCAAAAGTTATAGTTGAAAGTCAGAATAAAGTTCTAAAAACTAATTTTATACTTTAAAACATTTCATAGAAAGTAAAAACGTTATTTTTTTTAATTAATTCTTATAAACGATCGTTTTTTAGTGAAAAAATAGTTTGCATATAGTAAAAAATTATGATCTATTTATGATTTATTTATTATAAGCTCTTTCACATTATATTTTTAACGAAACGTTTATGCTATCATTTTGAAAGACAGACAGACGGACAAACAAATTTCTTCTGAGAAATGCAACCGTTAGGTAATTTTATTTATTTATGTATATATACTAAAGTACACTTTATTCTTAGTGAGTGAGAGTGAGAGAGAGTGAGTCTTTTTTTTTTAATTGTAATATTTTGAAATAACAACAGCTAAAATTAAATAAATAATATTGTTATATTTAATTATAATTCTTATTTTTTTTAAATGTTTAGAAATAAAAATCAACAAATATTGTAATTTTTTGAATTTTTGAAATCATTTTTGTAAAATAGTGGGTAGGCACTGTCTGTAACAAGTATGTGTTTGAGGCGTCTATAACCTTAGTCTCTCCCGTGACCATGATTGTTGTAAAGCGTTCTCAATTTTTCGGAATCTTTTTTTTATGTATGTTCACCGATTACTCGAAAACGCCTGAAACGATTTGGAATTTTTTTTGTTCCAAAGATTGATTTGTGTGATAAACACGTATGTTAGTACTCCCGTGGGTGCTTGTGTTTATAATATGTACATATGTATTTAAAGTAATATATGTGTACTTTATCAACTATCTGGTATCCATAACACAAGCCTCGTAGCTTACCATGGAATTATATGGTGCTGTGTGTTAATGTCAACATATACTCGTATGTATTTATAAATTTTAGTCAATATTTTGGAGAGTGTTAAATGTTGAAGAAACTTGTTTAAGCTGTTTCACCTGAAATGTTGAGACGAATTGCTTATTAAGGATTTGCGCAAATAAATATCGCAGTAAGATCGCAGCAGTCTAGTGTTGTTAAGTTTTAATTAAATTTTGAAATAAATAGGTCAATGAAAAAACTATGTTTGAAAAGTAAGAAAATATTCATTTTATAAGGATAGTAAATAGTCGGAAAAAGTCGCGATATTAAATATAAAGTTCAAAACTCAGACAAAAAAGAGTCTTGGAATTTTTATTAAAAGCCTGTCCAGTTCAGATTCAGTTGTTTTTTTTTTAATATGTAGTGTAATAATTTGCTGTTTGAATATTTTCTTGGTTCATTTATTTGTGTGAAACTAATTATATACATAGTATATTATAAGAATATAATACGTATTATTATAATTACGTTTTAAGGTTTACTATAGATTTCTCAGAGATGAGATATTTTTCCGCAGTAAAAAGTATCGTATATGTTGACCCGGATAACCGGCTATTATCATACCAAATTTCATCAAAATCTGTCAGACAGACAAACAGATGGATGGACGGACACCGACAGACAGTCAGACAGACAAACAGACAAAAATATAAAAACTATATATTCGGCCTCTATTCCATATACTATTTCAATAAATTTCATATTTATCTATCTATATTTAATGTACAAATTCGACTCACTTAGGATTTTATTATGTGTATAGATTATTTATATTATTCTTAGTACCAATATCAGTAGATTAAACACGTGATTTCAGATAAATACATAAGTAGCCTAGAATATAATCTAGAATGAATAAAAAAAACTAACAATTACGCATCGTCCTTAACCAAAAAAATTACAATTTCAAAACCATCTAAAAAGTAATTTTTCCATTCAAATTTGGCATACATTCAAATTTTTACTTGTTTGTATGTCACTATATAGGCAGTGGTAGCCCAGTGGTAACATGCTCGCTTGGGATACCGAGTGAAGCGGATACAAATCTCTCTTAATTTTATACGCTAATAATTTCCAACATGATTACCACTTATCTTATCACCGAAGGAAAATATCGTGAGAAAACCGTGAGCGGCCCGTGCCCAGCAGTGGGACACTAAAAACTGCTGAATATTTTTATAGGAATACATAATATATAATAGTGACTATTAAAAAGAAGATTCCTTATAATCGATTATTGTAATACAAGTAAAGGTATTGCGTAATGCCTACACAAAACGTAAACCTTTCATATGGCATTTTGCGATACTTTAAAAGAGATATTTAATTGATCTTTGGTACCGGGATTTGAAGGTAGAACTTTGTGTAGTACTAAATAAAGTGTTCATAGAACAATATTAACAAAATTATACAATTCGAATATAATAATATATAGCCTACCAGTATACATAAATATTAAATAAAATTAAATATTTTCTTACTCTGGATGAAAGTACAATTCCATGCGTATTTTTTACGAGTGGGCATATGTAATTTATGAACAAAAGCATTTCTGTATTTATGTGGGAAAAACCTATTTTCTGTTTTATGGTGTTGGAAGTATTTGGCGACTCGTCTTACATGAATTGGGTTAAGTCAGTGATAAACCAATGTCCAGTGTCCTGAAAACTTGCCAAGTTGGTCTGGTAGGTTTAATATTGCTGCAGATGCGAAAGTCCTGGGTTCGAATCCTGGGTCGGGCCAAAAATAATTAGTAGTATTTTTTGTTTAATAAATTCTTAGCAACAGCCAGAAGTTGGGATGTTGGCGATGTTAGACCCTTTTACCGCGGAAAATACATAAAACCGTCAATCCTGCGGCAGATCTTTTACCGGGCGTGCCGAATTGTCGTCTTACCGGACTTATGACAGATAAATAGACAGAGCACTCATGTTTGCGCACATATCTTTGATTGTATTAACCTGATAACTGAATCTATGCTTTTAATCAGGATAATACAATAAAATAGTTATATCAAAATCCGTGCAGTGGTTCTTGATTCGAAAGACAAACATAAACAGATAACACAATACCTACTATACTCCTCTCGGACATGACTTGTACAGTAATAATAATTAGGTGTACATTTGTTTTGTATATACATAATATAATTAAGAATATTTGAAATTTCAATGTATTTTCTTTTCTTGTGCTAGTATAGACATTCTATTCTATTTAAAAAATACTAGCGACTTACGTTCACTTTGAGCTAAACTAAAATAAAAGTAGCTTAAGTAAATTTCATTATAACATCATATATGCTAGTGAAAGCCCCATCAAAATCGGTCCAGCCGTTTCGGAGATTAGCCGAAATAAACAGACAGACAGACAAACAGACGGACTGTTATATTGTCATTACAAACAAACTCTCCAATTTTTTTTATGTATATAGATGACTGCTCTAAAAAAATTCTAAGGGCAAACACTAGATAATTTTTATTTATAAGTTTAAATTTAACCGTTTATATTTTACGTACGTTGTAATACAATTTTACCAAAAATATTATACTTTCACCTCTACAATGACTATTGAACGGCACATTATTCATTTTTATACGAGATTTGAAGAACCATTTACAAAATATAGTAAAATGTCAGCTGCTTTCTAGAATATATACGGCTTTCTCAGTACATACTCGTACGTACCTATAGAAGGCATGACATCACATGTAGATTTAAATCTTTTACGTGCGACGCTGCATCGGACACGTAGCTGAAAGCTCATGTTTTAGTATTCCATTAAAATTATGAAATGTAAAAGGATTGAAATATTTTTTTTGCAGGTTTCATAGAAATATGACTAAATTCAGTTTTTTTATGTTATATATTAATATCGGTGTATTATATTATTATATTATTTTTATTTTCCTACTAAAGGTTTTATTATGTTAGATACGAGTAGCTAACGTTAATCAATAAATAGGACATAAAATGTAAAGTATTTAATGATAAAATGTAAATTGGATTGACAATTTCAGAGATAAGCGTATTCAATAACAATTCCAGAGATTCAAACAAATAATAAGCAAACTATACCTGTATCTATCTATATACACCTATAATAAAATTGTAACTAAGCCGAATCTGTACATTAAATATTTTTTGGAAAACCTTATTGAAATGAACATTATTATCGATACAGAGGCCGAATCTATAGTTTTTAAGAATTTTTGTCGGTCTGTCTGATACCGCATTACAGAAAAACCCCTGGAGGGATTTTGATGAAATTTGGGGTGATAGCTGGTTATCCGGGTCAACATATCTAATTTCTGAGAAAAATTACAAAAATTGCAATGTAAGAGTATACTAATATGTAAAACCTCCGAATTTAGTTTTTGGTCATCTGAACGCGGGCGGAGCTGCGGGCAATGCTAGTATATGAATAAATTTATTGATATCACTACATATTATAAAAAAGTCCCCCGCCGCGTTTGTCTGTCTGTTTAAGCACGATAAACTCAAAAACTACCGGGCGGATTCTCATACAGTTTTCACCAATAATTGGAGTGATTCATGATTTAGATGTATTTTTGTAAATTGACTGAAGTACGGCGATGATTGTTGAAGTTGTCGGAAAAAGTCAGGCCGGCTGGGAGCTTTATTGGCGTGCCCCGCGTTAACTAATAAAGTTATTTTATATGAACGCAATGTGTTACAGAATAAATTAAAAAATTTAAAACCCCCTAAGCAAATTAATTGTCATTTAACAATTACACTTGCACGCGTGAAGCACTTAATAGAGTAATCATACGCCAAAATTCCTTACATCATTTTGGACACGAGCTGATACTCTTACACCGCTGGACTGATATTAACCAAACATAGCTAAGAACCATCGCAAGGAAACTGGCTTTCAAATGAAAAAAAACCGCATCAAAACCGGTCCATCCGTTTGAGAGCTACGATACCACAGACAGACAGACATCGACGTCAAACTTATAACACTCCTCTTTTTGCGTCGAGGGTTAATTATTCCTCTTAAAAAGACCTTCCTATTAAACTGTACCAACGTATATGCAGGTAGGTATCTAGGGACGCACTCCAGCGAAGCGAATGTAAGACACTTGTTTACCATAAAAAAAATCAAGGTTACTTATACAAATTTATTATATTAAGTAGTTTTTATATATATATATATATATATATATATATATCCTCGCTTTGCTCGGGTTCCTAGGTAGGTTTTTTCTGTTCTATGTGCGGAACCCTAATTATTTTTCTAATATAAAACTAGCCTAAATTACTTCTTGTGACGACTACTTGTTGTTTCAGAGATTTAACGGAACAAACAGACAGACAGTTTTTTTTTAAGTTGTGTTTTTCTTATAAGTAGGTACCGTATATAATTCCATATGCATTTAGTAAAAAGCTGTTATTTTGACATTACAACAGACACTTCAATTTTATTTATCTGTATAGATAATAACATAAATGATATTGGACTAGAACCTTTACGTATAATGTTAAATGTAAAGAAAACCACTTCATATGCAAGCCCATTTTTTAAGTTTATTTTTATTACATAAAAACTTTTTATTTGATTCCAAATTTACTTTATTTTTTTAGTTTTTTAACTTTGACATTTAATAAAATAATTGATATAGTATGTAATTATAAATTTTCCTCAAGGAGTTTATTAATTAGTTTTTTGTTATTTAGATTAAAATAGAGACTTTTAAATGTTTTTTTCTTTTATTATTACAGGTGAGATAATATTTTATTGTAAGTGTAATTTTTAAAATGTTTTTTTTTTGTATTTGAATTCTAGTAGTGAAATAAATCTTTTATTATTACAGAAACGCAGTCAAGTCTTCATTTTTCAAATAATAGAAATAATATTATTGCATTTGACGACACGTTTGGCTCAGTTTGTAGTGACCCTACTTACTGTGCCAGCGGTCGCGGGTTCGAGTCCCGCTGGGGCATTCATTTGTGTAATGAGCACGAATGTTTGTACTCCAGTCATGGGTGTTTATATTTATAATATGTATGTATTTAAAGTTATATATATATATATATATATATATATATATATATATATATATATATATATATATATATGTAGTGTATCAACTATCTGGTATCCATAACACAACCTTTGTGCTTACCATGGAATTAGATGGTGCTGTGTGTTAATGTCGCAACATATTTATTTATTTATGTATATGAAACATAGTTGAGTGCTAAAATAAATACACTAATAGTAATTCTAGTATCGAGTGAATACTGTAAAAATCTAGAGTCTGCTTCGTGTTGAGTGTGAAAAATGTTCAAACTTCGATACTTAAAAACACTTTCAAGTTAAGAGGCACTAAGGCTGGTTGAGTTTCTAACGTGCCTTTAACATTTAATATATACGATTCTAAGCTTTAAATCAATGTAATAAAGATTATATTAGTACATTGCCCTCAATACCGTTAATATTAACTTACCTTAGTGATGTTTCTTCTAGGAATGTATTTAAATTGTCAAGTTAAAGTTCAGCCAACTGAGGCCTAGTGCAATTTTGTTAGACTGCTTTATGTGAAAGCTCAAATCTTTCATCTGAAAGTATTCATTCAGATGAAATAATTGAGCTTCTAAGTGTTTTGCAATAAGCTTTGTAAGTTTCTATACAAATAAAATACGAAATTATCAATTAATATGCATTTATGTTACATTTGATTAATTTTTAAGTTATAATATAACTATAAAAAAATTCTACGTTATTGAGCGTTTTGTAGAAATATATTATAAGCTCAGAATTCATACATTAAGAAGCTAAATGTTGGCAGTAAGATTCTAATTACTGACTTAAGATTATCTGCAAAGAGCTCAATTTTGGTGAACATTATTACCGGGTATATATATACCTAGTAAAAATATTCGTCAAACTTTATATGATTTATATACTAATAAATGGAGAGCCGATTTTTTTGTTCGGTTATACAGCGATAACTACTGAACCGATCGGAATAATACTCATACCTTAAGATGCAGCGTGTTTCCGAGAAGGTTTTAGTATATGATATGTTGGTGATTTATGTACTATGCGGACGGAGCCGCAGGAAAACGCTAGTAAGATATATTTCGATGGTTCAATATATGTAAATTTTAAGAAAAAAACTATATTTTAGAGTGGAATACTTACATAATATTTTTAGAATGATTTTTTAGTTTGTGTAACATTTAGTTAAAAAATAATTACAATTTTGTTATCAAATTAATAAAGTTGTCAAAACCTGTGGTGGCTCTAAGCGTAAAGCAGTGGGACTTAAAAAAAAACAGTTAAAAAATGTACCGCCAGCGAAGGAGTGGCGGTTATATTGGACCATACTACATATTATACCATGTATTTCATTGAGATTTTCCGAATCAAATTAACCGTACAAAAAGAACTCGCTCTAATAATTTTACGGTTACGAAAGACTATTTCATTTATGATTTTTGAAATTGAAATTCAAGATCGATTCAGTCATATATATCGTTTTTCAGAACTTCATTTAGTTAACGAACCGTGTACCTTTTGCTCAGTAGTAAAATATGGGATGTATGCCGGAAAATTTTGCAGTTTTGTTCTTAATAAATAAGCGATTAAATTCAGCTTGCACTGTAAAATACATGTAGAAATGAGTGTATTAAAAGCAATCGCATCGGTATAATTTTGTTAAGTTTCTAACTTTAGCACTGTTACTCGACTACGGCTAATTAAGAAGGATTTTGGCTGGTATGTATGTATGTATGTTCATCTGTTCCCTCATAACTTCTAAGCTACTTATTTGACAAACGAGGTATCGTTGGAAGCGTCTTGATCGTCCGCTGGTTATGAAAGTATTTAAAATATAATTAGTATAGATTGTTATATGTATCATTTATCAATACGCCTTCTATTCCTTCTACATGAAAATTCCTCAAGTTATCGTTCGTTGTATCGAGGTGAATTCTAACTATGAATTAAGTTTCAACTAATCCAAATACAAATAAAAATATTCTACACAAATTCAAATACAAATAAAAATATTTCATTATTTATCCTTTACTCAAAACGATTAAACCAATATTCTGGAAAAATTCAAAGTACTGTTAAAAAACTTATTAAATAACGTTGACGCCTTATTAATTTCTTAGAAATTATAAAATAAATGTTATTTTAGAAAAAAAGCGTCTATAGATACTTCCATAGTATTTTTTTACTTAATTAACCGATATGGTCATATCCGTAGTCCATTTTTGCAAAATGTTCATAAAAATAGCCTATAACCTTTACAGATAATCTTTTTATATTTAACCGTATTAAAAACTGTACAGTAATTTCTGAGATTAGCCCTAAAACACAAGTTTAATTTTAATATCTTACTAAATGTAATATATATAGCATACTTTGAGAGTGTTTTGCGCGCCTTCAGACTATTTGAATTTTAAAATAATATTGAAATTTGTAAATTTATAAAAACAAAACATACATATAAAAATATTTAGCTTCACGTGAGTGTCTTTATTCAGTTCTTGTCAGGACTGAGGTATTATTTGCCTATCTGGTAATAGACTCATAGCGTGCAGTCAAAATTATAATAAATTGATAATTCATATCTTTTAAATCCAATTACATCTTAAACATCGCTCAAATATGAATTGGCCATGGCAGCTAATCTCAGTGAGACAAGCCATATCCTCAGGAGACATTATAGTGCACTTGGTACGTGCAGAAACTACTGCACTCTCTATTTCTGTCACTCTGATACGACCAGTGAACGATCAGGCGTAGGACTGACAGCTTTACGTGTTCTTCGAGGGGGGTGATAAATTGCTAACTTCTAAACTTTGGGTTATTACTGAGACTTTCTTAAGAAAGAGACTCAATAAATATGCCTGGCTCGGAACTCAGGATCTCTAAATCTGTAGCCATACATGCTAACAATTGAACCATTGCATACAACATTGCTAAACATAAAAACAAATATTAATTTAAGCCTCAGACCTGATAAGAACTGGCGAAAGAAACTCAGCGGGACCCAACATTAACTTGTTAAAATAAGCAATAGTTTATAAATATTGTAAAATGGCACAAGTATTATTTATTTAATACGATTTATATATTAATTATTATCTAGCTTTTGCCCGCAGCTTTTCATATAGTAAAACTATAACTGCTAAACTCTTATTGAACGTGGCGTAATATAAGATAGCCTATAATTAAATCCTTCTATAAATAGCTATAAAAAGAAAAAAGTTTTTGAAGTGAAACTTTTTTCGAATCGTTGTGATTTGAAACTTGATGAAACGGAAATGCAACACTAAAAAGAGACAAACATATATGTATTTATGTGGTGTATATAGGATTAAGCCGGCGAGAGAATGAGATAGATATATACATTAGTAGAAAGTGAAAATAATGAAATTAATAAGGTGTTGAATAATATTATGTAGTGTATATTTATGTCAAATAAAATGTAAAATAACTTTTAAATTTGGTAAAAATATTATAAAAAAATAAACCTTATAATTGAATCATGTGATTTTAAAACAACACATGCTCTTTCGATACGTTTTAAAGTTAGAAGTAGAGCGTAGGGACATTTGTGGTTTTTCGACAACAAGTAGCCAGAGATCTAAGGAATAAAATTCGTCCAGAAACTTAATTTTCAAAAAAGTGTGACATATGTTGTTTTTAAATCACACAGTTCTATTATCCTACTCTTGATACTCTATATTCATCTCTCGTAGGTTAGTTTTCTGAAGTGTGTGATTGCATGTGTGTGTGTTACCATGTGTGAATTGCACGCACAAGCACCTTTTTTTCAATCTGACTGCTTTAAGAGGCATAAGGTGTGCAAGAAAAATACTGTCCAGATTTGTCTCAGTATAGATTAAAATAAAATTTCACGAACATGGATCCCAGTGAAGGCCTTAGCGAAGCGAGGGCGGAACATCAGTATTATAATTAATTTGTTAAATTAGAATAAAGTAAATAAACTTTTTGTCTGAAATTTTCACATATTTTTAAATAGTATGAAAATTATATAAAGATTCTATGCGCGTCTGTCTGTTTCCATGCTGAACTCTTTTAAATTTCATAACTAATATTATACAGAGGCAGAGTTTGTTTGTTTGTTTGACTGAACGCACTGCTCTCAGGAAGTACTAATCCGATTTAAAAAATTCTTTTAGCATTAGGTATCCCGTTTTTTGAGGAAGGCTATATATAGGCTATAGGTATATCATCATCGTGCTACCCAGGGGAGCGGAGCAGTAATAAAAAATGTCAACAAATCGGACAGATTTCCATACATTTTTGTAAAACTGATGCTTATAATATTTTTAAATGCTTTAAGCTCTGATATATAATATAGTCTATCTATTCCATACTAACCGTTAAAATGTACCTAGGGGCGTACCCGAGCGAAGCCAGGGGGAGCTGCTAGTATTACATAGGTATTATACGTGTAAAGTAATTAGAAAGTAAAGAAAAACTGAAATATAAAATGGATTTAGAAAATCTACGAAACCTATGAAAAACAAATTCCACCACTATTTTACGTCGATTCCATCTATATGGCACGACTTCACGCCTCGAGTCTTCACTCCTCAATCGATCGTGAAATTTGGCACATAGATAGTTTGTGACATGGAAGCAAATACAAACTTCGTCTAAGCTATTTTTATGTGAAGGTTTATTTTTCATCATAAACTTGAAGTCCAGTCTTGCAAAATGAAACTATCTCCGATACATTTCGCGGGTTCAATTCACGTCCTGAACATTTTTGTTAGTTGTTTTTATATTATTGCTTAAAAAGTACACAGTTTTATAATAAAGTCTTAAAGGCTATGTTAAATTCTATACTAATAATTATTATAAACTAGTGGCTCACCCTCGCTTCGCTCGGGTTCGCCTCTAGAAAAACACTATTAGAGATCTATTAGTTTCCAAGGGAATCGTTCATTTTTCCGGGATGAAAAGTAACTTGTTATTTGACCGGCAATATAAGGTATCAGAATGTTAAATTTTACTAAATTAGGCGCATAAGTTGTTGTGTACTAAGCTGTATAAGTTACTATAGTTTTTTAACTATCCCAAGGGAACTCTTTAATTTTCTGGGATGATAAAAGTGTCTAAGATGTTGACCGGGGCTATGTTGAGGTACGGCCATGAAAAATTTCATTTAAATCGGTTCAATAGTTTCGGAGATTAGCCCGTACAAACAGACAGAGAAACAAATAAAAACTTTTTAACAAAAAAATAAAAACCGACTTCAAACAAAAGCACTAAAAAGTGAAAAATAACTGATTGGTAGTTTTCATTTACTATACATACCTAATCAAATATTTTCGAAGCCGGTGTGCTTTGGCTAAGTAATTAAAGCCTACCTATTAAATACATACCTAATCAAATATTTTTGAAATCGGTCCCATCCCATACAAAGCAAAGCACACCGACTACGAAAATATTTGATTAGGTATGTATAGTAAATGAAAACTACCAATCAGTTATTTTTCACTTTTTAGTGCTTTTGTTTGAAGTCGGTTTTTATTTTTTTGTTAAAAAGTTTTTATTTTTCCCTTTTTAGTGTAGACATGTGGCGAGATATACCGACCAGCGATGGACACTCAAAACAACTAAATGGACGGGCCCACAGGGAAAGAGAGCAGTGGGAAGACCAAAAAAACGATGGGTAGACGACATATTAACAGTGGCGGGGAAAAATTGGACCGGAGCAGCGCAGGACAGGGAAAAATGGATGGAATTGGAGGAGGCCTACACCCTATCAAAGGGGTTCCTATAAAGAACATTAATAATATTTAAAAGTTATTACTAACACTAGAAGTACTCACTTACTAACATTAGTTCTAATTATGCATATTGTAATTATTTTATATTTTTTTTGTTATAAGGCTTATAGGAAATAAAAAGGCTTTATTATTATTATTATAGTGTAGACAGTAGTAGCAAAGTAAGGATTCTAACGTGTTAGACTTGTCAAATCAAACAAAATAAGCCCAAACTCAAAGTATCTACTATTAGCCGTTGAAGAGTTCCATCTATCCACCTTCTGGCCTTGCCATCAGATCAGGTCAATAATACCGAACCACTGTACTATCGACGGAAATAGAAATACTTGCAAAGTTTCAAGTCAATATGACAATTAGAAGTAGGTTAAATTCATCATTAGTTGTTTTTCTACCCTTAGAGGTGGTATTTTTTTTTTGAAATTTAAATGGGACCAATCTGGAAGTATACCCTTTCAAACAAAACAAAAATTGTCCAAATCGGTTAATAAATGACGGAGTTCTGAGGTAACAAACATAAAAAAAAAAAAAGAAAAAAAAAAAAGAAAAACATACAGTCGAATTGAGAACCTCCTCCTTTTTGAAGTCGGTTGAAAAATTGAAAGAAAACAGGATTTTCTCTATTTTTCTTCTTACGGGATGTAAGAAGATTCGACCTCTACAGTTTTATTATATATAGATAGAATATATAACGTATAATAAAACACTAATATATAATAATGAAAATAGTTATAGCGAGTGTACCTTAGGAGATAGACATATACTACTGAGAACTTTTCTATCGACCTTTTTAAGACTTACAATTTTCTTGTACAATGTTTTAATCTATCTCTTAAGGTTGAGCCAGCGTTAGCCATATAAATTTCTAAGGACAATTCGATAGAACCAGTTATTGTGTTTTCCCGTGTGAATGAATAATTTGGCTTTCGTAAAAGGTATCCTAAATGTTGACCCGAGTACTAAGTTATCACTGTACAAAATTTAGTTAAAATCAGTTCAGTACTTTTTGCGTGAAACGCGCACATCAATTTGACTAAGTTAGTTTTATTATAGGTATAGATAAGAATAGATATTGCTTAAGAGATATACATATACTATTCAGAACTTTCCTGTAGGACTTTTCAAGACCTACAATTTTTTAGAATATTATTTTGATGTATGTATGTCTTAAGGTTTAGCCAGCGGAAGGTTTCTAGGGAGGACTCGATAAAACCAGTTATTGTATCTTTCTGTGAGAAAGTAAGATTTTCTTGAAGTAAAAGGTATCCTAAGCGTTGACTCGAGTAATAAGTTATTACTTCACCAAATTTCATTGAAATCGGTTCATTATTTTTCGCTTGAAACGCGCATACAAAAACAGACAGACAGACATATAGCCAAACAGACAGACATTTTTTTTTAATTACATTGTTTTGGGCTCTATGTTGTGTACATAATACGTTACAAATAAACGAAAACATCTATCCCACGGGAACCGTACATTTTTCCGGGATAAAAAGTATTCTATTTGTTATTCTGATGTATGACCTATATTATTGTAAAGTTTCATCAAAATCTAATTAGTAGTTTTTGTGTACTAAGCTGTATAAGTTACTATAGTCTTTTGACTGTCCCACGGGAACCCTTTAATTTTCCGAGATGAAAAGTAGCCGATTTGTTATTGTCATCTATGTACTATATTATTGTAGTTTTATTAAAATCCAACCAGTAGATTTGTGTACTAAACTATATAAGTTTTTACAGGTTTTTAACTATCCCACGGGAACTATTTAATATTCCGGGATAAAAAGTATCTAAGATGTTGCCCGGGGATACAAGGTGCCACCATGCAAAATTTCATTTAAATCGGTCTAATAGATTCGGAGATTAGCCCGTACAAACAGACAAACAGACAGAGAAGCAAAAAATTTGTAAAAAATCTGGATTTGTTCTATTTGTCTTCTTACATCCCCCTGACTCGGTTTTTAGCATTTTTTTGCTATGTACAGACATTCGACCTTTACTGTTTTATTATAGTATAGATGTAAAAGTTTAGATGTTTGTTACTCAATCAAGCCAGAATAGCTGAACGGATCTGGATGAAATTTGGCACAAAGATAGATTATATTCTGGAATATATCATAGATTACTTTTCATCCCAGAAAAATGTAAGGTTCCCGTGGGATAGATTTATTTTAGTTTTTATAAAGGTGAACCCGAGTAAACCGAGGGTGTGCCGCTAGTATAAAGATATTTTTCATTCTATTTGATTTTACTTTAATCGTAAACCTAATAATATGATATTTACTAATAGTTTCATCCATACACTATAGTAAAGAAAACAGTAAATAAATTTTCCGTTTTCTGTTTTCCTCAGATATTGAGTGATGCGTACTGGTCGGCAGCTCTTAACGTCGCGCTTTAAGAAAAGTATCTTAGTGTCATACATCTTTTATTTAGGAAACATGTCTCTCCACTTAGCTTTTATATATTCTTGTGTGTATCAAATCTAAGAAAAATAGGGTAGTTCTATTTTATTACATATTTACATTATGTCACTACCGGGTGGTACAAGGGTAAGGTGATGTGACAGTTAGGGTCTGCCGAATGCTTATTAAATATAAAAGGAAACTGACATCCAACACAGTTATATAGTTTTTTTTTATAATGAACAATGGAAAATTTTTTAAGCAAAACTATCTCTTGGGTTTTGCGCGGATTTATTTTGATTTTTGGTTTTTGACGTTTCGAATGCTTTACAACAATCATGGTCATGGGAGAACCGTCTCTCCTATCTACCGTACAGAAAAAATAGTTTTTTTTTTAAATATCTAATATTCACGTTAATCTAAGAAACTATTATATTCAGCCCTTTTTAACGTCCCACTGCTGGGCACAGGCCTCCTTTCGATACGAGGGGGATTAGGCCATAGTACACCACGCTGGCCAAGTGCGGGTTGGTGGACTTCACTTGTCTTTCGAAAGCTCGCTAGGTTCTCTCAGACATACAAGTTTCCTCACGATGTTTTCCTTCACCATAAGGCAAGTGGTAACCATGTTAGAAATGATTCGCACATGAAAATATCGAGACCCGGTATTTGAACCCGCTTCACTCAGTTTTCCAAGCGAGCGCGTTACCACTGGGCTACCACTGCCTTCAATAAAAAGAAACTATTATTGTATAACAAATAAATTTACTATCAATTTTACTTACTATGAATGTACTAAATATAATCCTTCAAACTTTAGTGAGAGGTTGTCAAATTAAATAACGGACTTAAATAAGCAAAATCGCTATTTAAATCCTGTATTAGCGGAACAACGTAAAATAGAATAATTCAATCTTAACACAAAGCAGGATTAAGAATAATAAAGCAAAAGTATAATAAAATGTATTCGTGGTTTTATTAAAAACTTTTTTACGACGTAAATAACTTATTATAATTTTCATAAAGAATATGGAATGGAGCAGAAATGAATAAACTTAACATCAATGCGATGGGATTTAATGTTATATATTTAATACTAGCATTGCCCGCAGCTCCGCCTGCGTTCAGATGACCTAAAACCAAATTCTTATGTTTTACATATCAGTATACTCTTACATTGCAGTTTTTGTATTTTTTCTCAGAAATTAGATATTTTCCCGTGGTAAAATATAATATGTTGACCCGGATAACAAGCTATCATCATACCAAATTTTATCAAAATCCCTCCAGTGGTTTTTCCGTGATGCGGTAACAGACAGACAGACAAAAATTCTAAAAACTGTAGATTCGGCCTCTGTATTGATAATAATGTCTATTACAATAAGATTTTCCAAAAAATATTTAATGTACAGATTCGGCTTAGTTACAATTTTATTATATGTATAGATGATGTACGAGTATAGCAGATATATAAAATGTTACTGAGGATCATGACATCGTGGATTCAATTTTCTAAAAAATTTATTGTATGGACTTAGGAATTTTAATGGTGTTACTCCATAGTTATACGGGGTCCCATTCAGATAGGGTATTTTCAGATGTTTTTAATATTATTGGATTGTTTATATGACAAAGAGGGAATTGAGAGTGTAGGTCTTACGTATACCTACTCTCATTGGCATTGGGTCTCAGTAACAGGAATCAGTAAAATAATATCGTTACTAGAGCATTAAATCTAAGGTGTTAGGTTCGATTTAGGTTATAAAGCTATTAATTTTGACAAATATAAAAATATAATTTGACGACACGTTTGATTCAGTTTATATGTCCCTACTTTCTATTCCAGCGGTCGCGGGTTTGAGTCCCATTGGGGGTATTTATTTGTGTGATGAGCACGAATAGTTTTTCTCCAGTCATGGGCGTTTATATTTATAATATGTATGTATCTAAAGTTATATATGTGTAGTGTATCAACTATCTGGTATCCATAACACAAGCCTCGTAGCTTACCATGGAACTAGACGGTGCTGTGGGTTAATGTTGAAACATATTTATTTGACATATTTAATATATTTTTGTAGTTAGGTAAATCTCACAAACACCACTCGACAGTTTCACTTTACATACATTGTCTTCAATCTTTTAAATATGAAAGTAACTCTCTATATTACCCTTTTACGCTTAAACAGCTGAACAAATTTCGATAAAATTTGGCAAGGACGTAGATTGCATCCTGGGAACGAAACCTTTGATTCCTACGCCACTTATCACGCAATCGAAACACCGGGCAAAAATTAGTAAATAAATAAAAAGCAAATTGCCTTGAGTTTTTTTATCTCCTTAGGTGATTATAAAAGCTATTATCCGCATTAATTAATGATTTTAAGGAAATTAACTTACCTTGAGAATTTATTTATTTATTTATTTGGATCCACTAGTGATAATTACATTGAAACATTTTTAAATTAATTACACAATTTAACTTAATCCTAAATGCATTACCTTTTAAAGTGGATACAGCATGCATTAATTTAATTCACAATTTTAAATTTTGATAAATTAAAATATAAATAAAATTACAATAACATCACTACATATAAATAATCGGATTGGAATTTGAAAATAAAATACATACATAAAACCTATTAAATAATATGGAAGCATTAAACTTCAAAGAATAATTAATTGAATAATAAAAAAAACCAATTAAAAAAATGAGACATTATTATGAATTTTGTATAAATTACATTGCAAATGCCCTAAAATAATTAAATTTTATAACAAATTGTGAAGTTCTAAAGCTAAGCTATACAACCTTATTTGTTTATAATACAAGAGAACACGTTATTTTGATACTTTCGCAATGAGTCCCTAAATGGGTCTAAGTGGTCACTATTCTCGTTAAATAATTTGGATAGTCGGGAAACTGGCGAGTTAGAGCTGAAGACAGTTCTTCGAAAAGGTCTAATAAGAGGAGTAACTGGTTTGCGACGATATCGAGTAGGAACGTTGAACCTAAATTTGGGTACCAAATCTGGATTATCTAGTATTGGTGAGACTTTTATATAAAATTATTTTTATATTTTTAATTATTTTTATATAACTTTTATATAGAATTATGTGTATGTCTCCAGGCTATGTAAAATAACATTTACATTTTTTAATTTTAAATGGAAACTTGTGATAACAAAGATCTATAGACCCGGTGAGTTTCTTTTTGCAAGTATTCTTGGGAAAGCTAAATGTATAGAAAAAAATCTATAGATTTTTTTTAAGTGCTGGTAGAGTTTTTGATACGCAATAAGTGTATTTCTGAAATATCAATATTAAATAAAGAATTTGGGTTGAAAATATATACCAGTTGGATATTTGTCTCTATATCTGAGGTGTCTGGTTCGAATCCCAGTTGAGAAAAATAACTATGCTATATATATGGCTTTGTTTTGCGCAAACTAAAAAAAAACAAAATAACTATACTGTAAATAGTTTGAGTCAAAGATATTTATTTATTTTTATAATAAAACATACCATAAAGCCTTTCTATACTGAGCTTCAAAGTCATTATGTTTTAATATTACTACTTGAAAAGTTAAATGTGTATACTTGGGAGTTGAAAAGAAAAGTTATGGCGTTGGACAAGAATACAAATATTGTAAGTTAATATTTAGCTACAAGAGCAATAAATTTTTGCTTCAAAAATTAACAATGAGAAATATAAAATTACAATAAAAAAACTAGTACACTAGCGACTCGCCTTACTTCGCTCGGGTGTGTCACTACAGTTGCCTTCATGTATGTTTTATTCCAGGACAAAGCCTATCCGTCAACTAAATTTCATCAAAATCCATTCAGCAATTATACACACCCAACATTGTACACAGACATACAAAATTTTGCATTTATAATAGTAGTGTGATAGTACTTTGATATAATATCAGACTAGCGACTCACACCTGCTTCACTTCAAGTTCGTCTATATAAAAACAAATCTATCCCACGGGAACCGTACATTTTTCATGAATAAAAAGTAACCTATGTGCTATTTCAGACTATAATCTTTGTACCTTTCATCCGGATCCGTTCAGCCGTTCTGGCGCGAAAGAGCAACAAACATTCATCGTCACAAACATTCACATTTATAATATTAGTATAAATAGAATGAAAACGTATGATATCTTACACGTTTTTCTAACAGTTAAAGAGAAATGTAAAACATAAATCATTTCTTAGTTATTAGACAAATTCCAAATGTTTCAAATGTGTTTCTAACTTTGTCGATCTGATAGCAAGTGGCTATCTCCAGCTCATCTGCAATTCTAAGATCGATTTGAATAGCTCTAAGTGCAGTTTCAAGCCTAAAACCTATTTACTTATCCACATATACTTTACCTATTTACTCTCTACATAACTAGACCCTATAGTCTATAGTATAGTTATTCCAGACTATAGTAAATGTGTGTACTTGTATTCAGCCCTTTTTAACATCCCACAGCTAGGCATGATCAGGTCACTGTCCACCACGCAGGCCAAGTGCGGGTTAGCCGACTTCATATGTCTTTCAAAAACTTGCTAGGTTCTCTCAGACATGCAAGTTACCCTCACGATGTTTTCCTTCACCATAAGACAAGTGGTTATCGTGTTGGAAATGATTCGCACATAAAAATATCAGAGATGCAAGACCCGAGATTTGAACCCGCTTCACTCGACCGTTACGGTAACAAACATATACACACATACAAACATTCGCATTTATATTAGTCCTACGAAAGGCTATCTTTTCAATGTATGCGGAATAAATGTAGTAAACCTATATATCAGGCGCTCCCAGGGACATAATCTTTAGAAACTATAATTTATAGCGATTGAGCAAATCGAGTTACATCGTGGAGAAAATTATGGCAAGGCTGCTGTTCTGAATGTTTGCTATACTAATGATAAATAAATAAATATATCCGAGGAGTTAGCTGGTAGTGGTAGCCCAGTGGTAACACGTTCGCTTAGGAAGCCGAATGAAGTGGGTTCAGATCCCAGGTCTCGCACCTCTCATCATTTCCAACCTGAATACCACTTGTCTTACGGTGAAGGAAAACATCGCGAGACCGTGAGAAACCAACATGTCTGAGAGAACCTAGTAAGTTTTCAAAAAGCATGTAAAGTCTACCAACCCGCGCACGTAATATTCTTTTGTATAGGAAAAGTAATTCCACCGGATTAGATATTTTTATTTATACGTTATTTTATGCTTCGTTTTATTCTATTAAATTACTTTTGTATAAACATGTCTAATTTGATATTTATAAGATACAATTTATTCATAGAATAAAATGTAACATCGATAAATAAGAAATGAGTGATGATGTATGAATATAATCGTTCAAAATTATATTTTTTATTTAGTCAAGTTATAATTTATTTCAATGACAAATAATCTAATATATAAATATCTTGTGTCACGGTGTTTGTGGTCGCACTTCTCCGAAACGGATCGACCGATTTTAATGTTTTTCTTTTTTGTACATTTGGTAGATATGAGAATAGGTCGTAAAGTGTTTTTCAACCTCCTATCCCCAATCTCCATGTTTCAAACGCGTTTTTAATATTTTTGTATGAACAATATTACATAAATACATAGTATAACATAAAGCCAAGGAGGTTTTTTTGTAGATTGAATTCGGGCGAAGCCGCGGGGTTCTGCTAGTTATTTATATATTATTCGATGATTAGAAAATCAAACCTATCAACTTATACACTTACTATACAAAAATGTTACTGTTATATAATACTATGTTAAATTTATCTAATACCTATTATATTGCCAAAGAGTGTCTGTTTGTTTACCATCCACTTATCGGCGCGGCTAAGCTATTCAACCGATTTAAATGGAATTTGTCTCGGAAATAGTTTGCAATTTCGAAACGTGGATACTAATTTTTGTCCCAGAAAATCTTTAATTTTGAGAAATGTAAGTAAAAATTTCGATTAATTCACATATTTATTTCCTTTAGAAAATTTAATATGGCAATATTGACTATTTAATTTTAGCTGTTATTATTATAATTATTAAAATTTTCTAAGAACTATTAATATTATTTAGTGTTGCTATTATTGTAAATATGAAAAGAAAAATAAAAATATTAATTATTTATTTAAGCAATATTATTGTTTTATATGTAATTTGTTTAAAAAAAGTTATAATTTAAAAATATTAATTTTCTTTTAATTTGCTATTATTTAAAATCAAAATTAAAATATTAAGCAACACTATTGCTACCTCGCCACTATCTATTGCTTAAATAAATCCTACAAAATCCTAAAGTTTGTGGGGATATATTATGGATGTATAGATGTATGGATATTTGTTACTCTTTCAAGCAAATAGGCTATTTTTTGTTCCGAAAAATGGACGGTCTCCGTGGTATAGATTTTTTATAAATATTTTTTAATTTTCTTTATGTTTATAATAATAGCAACACTTAATATTTCTTATTAATAGTTTTTAGAAAAATGTAATAATTATAAGAAAATTTAACTTTGAACAAAAATAATAAGTAACTTTCTTTAAATACCAGGATATTTAACCGACAATAATTGTAATAATACTTGTAATTCTACAATTTGTACCCTCAAATGCGTACGCTGAGCTTATTACCGTGGCACGACACATGTTCAAAATTATTCTTAGAATAAAATTATGGTTCTCGATTGCTCTTAACTTTATATGCAAATATTCTGAACGAAGTATGGTAATTGGTTAAAAATGTAAGAAATATGTTTTAGTGCAAATAAAGGAACGGTTTGTTAGATTTTTAAGGTTTATAACTATCTATTAACTTATAAGGTACATCGACTTCGCTCTTTAAAGATACCTAATGTTCATTCAGTGGTAGAAATTTGTCCATAATAATTATTGAAAATTTGACGAAAACTTGTATGAATAGAATTTTCCTGTGTATATATAAAAATATACTATTTTCTAATGTAATAAAAATTATAAAATAGGACTGAAACTGAGAAAATTACCCGAGCTTAATCAATAATTATACAAACAACTGTCTTTATAATTTTATCGTATTATGTAAAGTATTGACGTGGAAACAACGTCTTGCCATATACCATATTATTCTGATATAAAAAGAATACTGCAAGTTTATATTTTTTACTTTAGGGCAAGTTATTTGGGGATTTTGAATTAGATCGTGTGAAGGCAAGAAATAAATCTAAATGGAAAGTTTTCTGAAATTTTTTTTTAAGTTATACTTCTTTTGGCACGTTTGAAAAAAAAATATGAGAGTAAAATTTTTACGATGCGCGCGCACACCGACAGCCAAAAAGCGACATGATGAAGTTAGCTGCATTTCTTTTACAGAGAGTTGTGACGTAAATAGATAAAATCTTTAGCTATTTTTCACCAAAGAAGTATAACTTCGTACATGCATACATAAGTACACACACACGTTTTTTTACCACAAGTACAGGAATTAATGTAAAAGCTACTACTACGAGTACATACTACATACAAATTTTAGTTATAATAGAGAGGAAGTATGTAAATTAATTTATGTTTAAGGTCTAAGGAGATTGTCAGGAAAGGTGGAATAGGCTTTTATATCCTTTATAGGTAATTTAGATCTCAGGCCTGTATTAAGACCTTACCTTGGCTTGCTATGCAACACGTATCGTAAAGAATTTGATGACATTGCTAATATTAGTTACGTTATCTAAATAATAATGTTATATTTCTTTAATTCGAAAATTATCTATTATATTATGGTAATTATTCACTGTACATATTCGTATCACGTGGAAATCGAATACGTGTATTCTGTAGTAGTTGGCAGGGTAAGCAGCTAGGTGTTTTATTTGAACACGAATAAACAATCTGACTCTTATGTACTGTGTGTGTGTGTGTCTAACTTGTAATGTTTTCATGATGAAAATTATATATATGTTATAAATAATAATCTACACTAATATGATAAAGTGGTAAAGTTTGTGAATTTGCGAGTTTGTGACATTGTAGGGAGTAATCTCTGGATTTACTAAACCGATTTAGATGAAATTTGGTAAGAAGATAGTTTGAGACACTTGGAAGGACATAAAATACTTTTTGTCCCGGAAATCATCCCTTAAAGTGGTGAAAATGGGGATGAAAGTTTGTATGGGGAAACAACCTAGGGACGAACCCGAGCGAAGCGAGGGTGAGTCGCTAGTATTATTATAAAAATACTTTTGACAAAATATGACAAAATTATACATCAACGTGACATAAATATAAATACATATTTATTGTCCGTTTAACAAGCCACAACTGTGCAAGATGTTTCGCATTTCAATAAAATAACCACTCAAAAGCTAATATACGAAAAAATCCTTAATTTTCTCTACATTCCTCATTTCACCTAAACTTACTATTGAAGGAAATCTCAGGAATGTAATGTAATTAATCAGACTCAAAGTAGAGTTGTCAAATCCAATTATTTGGTTGATACCTTTTACCAAACACATTTCAACTAATTGAATTGGTTCCCAAAGTGTAGCCCTCGTGCTTCTAACGGCTAAATGTTTTATATATTTTTACTATCAGCCTTTGCTCCAGCAAATGATGTTTGAAGATCATTTAAGCGTGGTGGACTAGTTATTATGTAGGATTTTTTCACATATCTTTGATAATATATACCTACACGTTCTGGAAGTTTCAAGAGATAATAATAGTAAAAGCAGATTGCCAAGTAAAATATAGATAAGACTACCATTTTAATTAAAACAATACTATATAATGCAATTTGCTTACAAAATCTTATTCTAATAATTTAAAGTATAAAGTGCAGAAAATAAACAAACAAAAAGTTCGTTGAGTTACATGAAAAATCCTTTATAAATCACTGTATTTAAAATGTTTCTGTAGTACAGGATTCAACAGACAAGCACTGCAAATACTATTTTGGTGTGGTAAAAGATGTATAAGATACAAGCAACTCATCCTCGCGCCGCTCGGATTCGTCCCTAGGAACGTTTTAACGTTTAGTATAGATTTCTCAGAGATGAGATAATTTCCCGCAGTAAAAAGTATGCTATATGTCCAGCTATCATCATACCAAATTTTATAAAAATCTGTTCAGTGGTTTTCTTGCGATGCGTTCCCAGATAGACAGACAGACAAAAATTCTAAAAGATTCTATAGATTAGGCCTCTGCATCAATAATAATGAGTGTTTTAATAAGATTTTCCAAAAGGCAGTAAATCGTAATATATATGTACATACATATATTTCATTAGGCTACTTATTTGCGATCTCGTTTATAAATTATATTTAAAACTAAAACTTTTTCATCAAGTGAGATGATGATGATGATGATAGCTGAGCGAAGACCTTACTCCGGGTATTAAACTATGTTTATATTGAAAAAACGTCAATTAACATTCTGAAAAAACTATTAAAATCAATTAACCACAAAAATCGGTGTTAATTTTAACTATTTTTTTTTTTAAATTTAATTGTATGGGATTTAAGAACATAGTTCACTTTACTGTACTTTTAACGTATAAATTAAATTAAAATTACGTTTTAACGTAGTTTCAAGTTAATGTAATACTTATTTGACAGAAATTATTCTTTTTTTTTAATCATGTATTGTGTATTCAGCCCTTTTTAACGTCCCACTGCTGGGCGCGGGCCTCCCTTCAATATGAGGGGGATCAGGCCATAGTCCACCACTCTGGCCAAGTGCGGGTTGACGGACTTCACTTGTCTTTCGAAATCTCAATCTAAATCTTTTGAAAACTTGCTAGGTTCTCTCAGATATGCAGGTTTCCTCACGATGATTTTCCTTCACCGTAAGCAATGGTAATCATGTTAGAAATGATTCGCACATGAAAATATCAGAGGTGCGAGGCCCGGGATTTGAACCCGCTTCACTCGGTTTCCCAAGCAAGCGCGTTACTACTGGGCTACCACTGCATGTAATCATGTATTACCTATCTAAAATTCAGAAATTTCAAATACTATATAGGTATAATTGTGTATTTCAAATACCAAAAAAAAATCACAAACGATTTGTTCGGTAAACTGCTAAAAGAATCTCAAGAAAAGCGCTGAGATCTATTGAAAGCAATCCCTTTTTGTATTTAAAGGTTTTTTAGAACGAACTCTTGATAGTAAGTGCGTCTTTGACCAAAGCGGAGGTACTTTTGTTTTGAAGTCTTCCTTTGGAGTTATTTTAAGGAGAAGCCATTGTTATTTACCGATAATATAAAATTAACTTACCTGCTATGCCTTAATCATTTTTTTACTTACGAAAATAAAATTTACTAATGACATTTTTTTATATTTCTAACTAGTATACTGCGAATGGTTTTGCTTGTGTGTTATTCAACAAAACTTTTTAACAAAAAAATAAAAACCGACTTCAAACAAAAGCACTAAAAAGTAAAAAATAACTGATTGGTAGTTTTCATTTACTATACATACCAAATCAAATATTTTCGAAGTCGGTGTGCTTTGCTTTATATGGCCTGGCACCGATTTCGAAAATATTTGATTAGGTATGTATTTAATAGGTAGGCTTTAATTACTTAGCCAAAGCACACCGACTTCGAAAATATTTGATTGGGTATGTATAGTAAATGAAAACTACCAATCAGTTATTTTTTACTTTTAAGTGCTTTTGTTTGAAGTCGGTTTTTATTTTTTTGTTAAAAAGTTTTTATTTTTCCCTTTTTAGTGTAGACAGTAGTAGCAAAGTAAGGATTCTAACGTGTTAGGCTTGTCAAATCAAACAAAACAAGCCCAAACTCAAAGTATCTATTATTAGCCGTTGAAGAGTTCCACCTATCCACCTTCTGGCCTTACCATCAGATCATGTCAACAACACCGAACCACTGTAATATTAACGGAAATAGAAACACTTGCAAAGTTGCAAGTCAATATAACAATTAGAAGTAGGTTAAATTCATCATTAGCTATTTTTCCACCCTTAGGAGTGGTATTTTTTTTTTGAAATTTAAATGGGACCAATCTGAAAGTATAAACTTTCAAACAACACAAAAATTGTCCAAATCGGTTAATAAATGACGGAGTTCTGAGGTAACAAACATAAAAAAATAATACAGTCGAATTGAGAACCTCCTCCTTTTTGAAGTCGGTTGAAAATACACTTTAAATGGTACATAGGTACCTAAACATCGCAGTAGCACGTAGAATGAACATTATAAACTACTAGCGGTTCACCCTCGCTTCACTCGGGTTCGTCCCTAGGTATGTTTTAACGGTTAGTATGGAATGGATAGGTGTTTTCCCGGGGTAATAAGATCATTTCCCGCGGTAAAAAGTAGCTTATGTTACTTTCCAGCTCTCTAACTATCTCCACAGACAAAAAATCACGACAATCATCACTCCGTTTCAACGTGAAAGAAGGAAAAAATACAAACACTTTTACATTTATAATATTAATGTGAATATCTCTTAACTACTTTAAAAATCATATTATAAAAAAAAATCTAGTCAGTTTCTAGAACAGATAGGATAATCAATTAAAGTACTAAAAACAGCTTCTATAATAATATGGAAGAAAGTGTTTTATTATTTCCTTACACATCATTTTTTTTAATTTAATTATAAATTTAATTTAATTATAATTATAAAATATAATTATATATAAAACCTTCATTTAACCATAAAAGTTACTACAAAAGATTGAAGAAAATCTATTAAAAACCCTATACCTATTATATTATTTATAGAAAAAACTGCCGCCGTGTAATGAATTTTACAATGTTCTCAATTTTCATTTGAAATATCTTCTTTCTCAGAAAATCGTTGATATTTCTCAGAAATGTTATAGCCTTTTTAATGAGATTTTTAAATAGTTTGAGAATCTTATTTTTTTTTTTTTTGATATTAAGAATGTACCAGTCAGTATTTTACTAGTGAAAATGTAGCTTTCTAATAAATAAGAAATAATTTAAAAATTAAGACATTTTGTAACTGTGTATGTATTCAGCCCTTTTTAAAGTCCCACTGCTGGGCATGGGCTTCCCTTCAATACAAGAGGGATCAGAAAACAATCCACCACGCTGGCCAAGTGCGGTTTGGCGGACTCCATATGGCTTACGAAAACTTGCTAGGTTCTCTCAGACATGTAGGTTTCCTCACGATGTTTTTCTTCGCAAGACAATTGGTAATCATGTTGGAAATGATTCGCGCATAAAATATGAGAGATGCGAATCCGGGGATTTGAACCCGCTTCACTCGGTTTCCAAACGAGCGTACTGCCTCTTTTTATCCTTCGATCAACAATACTACTAGATAACGTGTCACATACAAAATCAACTATAAATAATAATATAATAAAATAAATACTAAGGAACCAAGACAAAATCTTATAATAGTTTTATTTACAACCTAATCAACACCATAGCACCTTGTAATAAAGTCACAAATCTTCAAATTATCATCATACACTTACGACCATTTCGTAAAATTTCATAAAGCACTTTTTTTCGTTTTTGCTTTTTGAGTTAAATCGTTATGTTTTGTTTCTGTTTGTTTTTTTTTTGAATTTCGCCAAAAGTTCTAAGCGGATTTGAAATTGTTCAAAATTTCATTTTTATATTATTTCGTAGGTTAAAACTTAAAATATTGACTAAATCTACATGAACTTACCAAAAATAAGACACTCCGTGCCAAAAATTTCTTCTTCGCGCATTATTTTTGCAACTATTAAATACACATTGCGGCATTCTGAACATGTTTACGCTTGCAGTGTTTCAATAGAACTAATCGAAATATACGCTCATTTTGCAAGTGAGCTGATATTTACCGAGACGGATTTCTTACGTCAACCCGATATCTAGTAGTTTTGTTGATCGATCGAAGGTTTTATCATTCCACAGATTATATTCGACAATAAAAAATAAATCAGATAAACTTCTTTAAATTTCATATAAACATAACTACGGCTCTAAAAAAAATGTATATAGAAAACCATCGTTTTCTCCGTCAAGGCATTGTATTTTAAAGGAAGGATGTTAGTGCGTTTGTCAACCTAAAGTCAAGTAAGAAATACTACTCGCTGCGTTTGAGCAGAACTAACTATACCCTCGGTATCGATACGAAAGCCACATAAACTAGGATACTACTCTCAATACTATCCATTCGTTATCGCGATATACATATCTTTGTATGTAATGATGCTTTAACTCTTGACCGACTTCAAATAATTTATATTTTTTGTGATTATTACGCGATATCTTTGCGAATTGGTTGTTTTTGTTTATTTAAAAATTTAAAAAATAATTCGTATCCTAAGGAAGAATTAATATGAAGTCAATATACCTCCTTTTTAGTTTTTTTAATTACATTACATATCTATATAACTATCTATATATAAATATACATTACAATCAATTACATAACTACCTATAAGTAAGAGATGGCACATTAATACACAAATAAAGTATAAATGAATAAAAACATTAACCTTACCAATCTTAAGCTTCATACTAAAAAAAATGATATCCATATAATATTATATATCATTGCAAAAAGCTACTGAAGAATATTAAAGGTAGTTAATGTCTAAGCGAAATGGAAATACGCCACTATTACAATAAAAAGCTTGAATAAAAATTTACAATTTATTTATGAATCATTTAATAAGAATCAAGTACAATCAAATCGAATAAAATCTCTAAATATTTCTTTAAGTTGATTAAAAAATGAAGGAAAGGATTTCAAACGATTGAAATACATAATGGAACTCTGCCACCGACGTCTCTTGTTCAAAGGCACGCTGTGCAAATATTTCGAAGTCGTGGCAAATTATGCGAGGCGTTTTGAGCAATATACATAAAATAAATTCGCCGACTCTTTACACCTACGTCCTTTACAACCAAGACAGCCTTTTGAAAATCCTCTCTATATGCTAATAAATTTCATACATCGCAATCGGTTTGATTGGTAAATATTTTCCAAGAAAATTTCAATAGGAAGCAATTATCTAGCTCATTCGCGTGCTATCGATTGAGGTGTTATTTATTTTTTCAGGGTTCAGTTAAATTTAAAAAAATATTGTTATTTTTTTTCAATATATATTAATAATTAATATAAGTAATAAATAACAGCTGCATTAGATATTTTTGAATTGCCGTCGTAATTTCGAAAATGATGATTCTTAATACCTGTTGAAGCACCATTAAGCTATTTTAAGTTAATTAAGTAACATAACCAACGTAATGCTCTTTTTTTCTATCAGGCGTTGTTATATATTGTCATGTGTAGCACAGACGGTGATTTTAAATTTCTTTTTCTCAATAAATCGTAAGACTGCGTGCTGTTCAGTCATCAAAGTTTTAATTTTTCATTTAAAACTCCCAGTAAAACCCCCCTATACGCGCACAATACCATCCCAACCTTTATAACTTTTTTTAAGAAGTACGTAAGTAGAAATAATTATATTACTACCCTTTACCCGCGGTTCTGCTCGTAATGACAATAAAAAAATCTTTGTCGCTGTTATACTTTAGCTGAATTGTTAATATTTATACAGTTTCTAAATATCTATCTCCCCAAATTAAGTCCCATGTATAGTGGGCATCATATTTATGCGTTAATTACAGGACAAAACGTAGTCTTGAATCATTTGAACATAATTTATCAATATCTATACTAATATTATAAAGAGGTAAAGCTTATGAATTGTGAGTTTGTGACGTAGGGGGTAATCTCTGGATGTACTGAACCGATTTAGATGAAATTTGGTAAGAAAATAGTTTGAGACCCTGGAAAGGACATAGGATACTTTTTATTCCAGAAATCATTCCATAAAGGGGTAAAAATGGGGATGAAAGTTTGTATGAGGAATCAACCTAGGGACGAACCTGAGCGAAGCGAGGGTGAGTAGCTAGTTAAGTATAAAAATATTATATTTTGTTGTTATTTTGTTGAGTAACGAAACAAAGCGGTAAAGGAAATCTAATAATATATGCTTATATATGAATTATATGCTGTTGAATATTTCTCCCACCTCACTAATGTATTTTCTTGTAATACTGGAATTTTCTCCAAAGAAAAACTGGAGCAGACGGTCGTAAATAAATATGTAGCTAGTAACTACCACCGCGGTGATTCATTGCTTCCTTCTATAAAGAATAAATATACCGCTTTTCATTATACTTTAGGTATTTTTATTGGTAAAATATGGGAGGGATTACGTTTTACTAAAATAATTGAGGCTTAAGAAAATACAAACAAGTTGATCTACTTTTTTCTTTGGCTCATCATCAAAGCTGTTGCTTGCTCGCTTGCTAAAAAAATCTAAGTGAAATTAACAAAAATGTAATAGTTTATTAGCCTATTAAAGAGGTTTGCCCACCACCTGTTCCATTATTAAGGTTCAGCTCAATGGTACCTCTATCTCGATTCGGTCGATTTTATATGATCACCGCAATATAAGAAGATGAAGGAAAACATTATGAGGATACCTGCATGATTGATAACAAACGATATTTAAAGTTTGTTAATCTTTTGGTCAGCGCAGTGGATTATGGTTTAATCCCTTTTCATATTACGGTGAAGCTCATGCCAAGCAAAGGGATGTTCTAAAGGAGGAAAATATTTCAGCTATTTACATGAAATGTACACAAAAAAACCTACTGTACGCAAACCAAGATATGTGGAGTATAGACTGTTGTGAGTGCTTTAGAATAGCAAGAACGTATCACTAGTTTTCTATGTAATGATCTGTTTAGAACAAATTATCCGAAAATATGCGCTAAAAAAAGAGAAATGAATTATATCTCACTTACTGTATGTCTCCTCCAAACTAAAAGGAGAAAGGTCTATTAAATTATCTTCCAGATTTCAGACAAGTTCTCTCAAAGTTTCAAACCGAAGCAAATTTTAAAAATCTCCTGTGTTTTTCTGATATTATTGGATATCCAGAATTTATGTCTTCTTGCCTTTATTATGTGACTCAAACAAGTTAAATAACTACACCAGAGAACAAATTCGATTTACCCCTCGTGCAAGCCATGCATGTAATCTTAACTTTTAAATAAGTTATAAAGTTTTTCTGTTACATGAGTATCAAAAGCAGAAACGAAAACTAAACTTAGTGTTTATGTATTTCTCTAAGGATTTAGAATTTTATAATATTTTTAAAGCAAGCTGCTGCACCACTAATATAAAATGTTATTGCTGTCAATAATATTTAGAAGCGTCAATAGTGCAGTGGGTAGCATGTACGAATGTAGATCCGTAGGTCTTGAATTTGAGTCCCTGGTCAAGTTTAATTATTAAGAGTTCTAGTTAACAAATTCTAAGTAACAGCCCAAAGTTGGGTGTGGGCGGTGTTGCATCCCCGTGTCCCAGAGAGCTTGTAAAGTCTGGTTCTGTGCCTAATCTATTAATGGTTGTGTTGAGTTGTCGTCTCCCCGGAATATGAGAGTAACAGGAATAGAAAGTGTTACATGGCTACATTCACTGCGATTAGCTGCCGTGACCGAAATTCGAATTCTGATGGACGTTGTCAATAATTGTCTTATAACTATAGTATCACAGGAAAATGGTAATTTGTACTTCTTTTACCGTTCCTCAATTTACGGTATAATAATAAAAAAAGATTACCTACCACAAAAATCTTCCCTCAAGATACTTCGTGTTGTGAGACTTATCCAATCCAGTGTTGAATCTGTGACCAAAAGATATAATAAGTTTTATGACCACTATACCAAAAAGTCAACTAGTACATATGTACATATGATGATATCTAATGAATTAACTTACTCAAATTGCATAATATCAGATTTCAATTAATATAGGCTCTAATGCTGTCACTTAATAATAAATTAAATTAATAAATTATAATTTGTTGGATTAAATTATTGTAATACGACAGTTATTAATCCACATTAATACGAGTATATGCCAAAGTAAACAATGATAATGAAAAATTTAGCCTGTTTGTCTATATGTCTGTTTTCTGTATGTCTGTTTATCTGTTTGGATGTGCGCGTTTCACGAAAAAAGTACTGAACTGATTTTTAACTAAATTTTGTGTACTGATAACTTATTACTCGGGTTAAGATATTTAAGAAACCTTTGCTGCAGGAAAATAAAAGAAAAAGGAGAGGAGATGAGCGGAGCAGAGAGGAGCGAGAAGAAAGGAGCCTGTTGTTGAGATTTGGCCTATCTTTCACAGTTCTTTTTCACAAATCTTCTTCGCCTGTCTTCTCCTCTCCTCTCCTCTCATCCCCTCTCCGCTCCCCTCCTCTCCCTTTTCTCTTTAAAAAAACAAAGAAGCATTTATATTTATATTTATTTATTTGTTTCTTTGTGTAACTGTTTCTTTTACTGTTTGTTTGTTTAACTGTGAATTTGCCTGTCAGTTTGATTTACGGCTAGTTAGTTTAACTATCAGTTAGTTTAATTGTCAATTTGTTTAACTGTCAGTTCATTTAACTATCAGTAAGTTAAACTGACAGTTATTTTAACTGTTAGTAAGGATAACTGTCAGTAAGATGAACTGTCAGTTAATTTAACTGTTGGTTAGTTTAACCCCCAGTTAGTTTGACAGTCAGTAAGTTTAAATGACAGTTAGATTAACTGTCAGTTAGTTTTACTGTCTGTTCGTTTATCTGTCAGTTTATGTAACTGTCTGTGAGTTTAGCTGTCAATTTCTTTAACTTCCAGTAAATTTATATGACAGTTATATTAACTGTCAGTAGGGATAACTGTCAGTAAGATTAACTGTCAGTTAATTTAACGGTTGGTTAGTTTAACCTCTAGTTAGGTTAACAGTCAGTAAGTCTAACTGTCAGTTAGATTAACTGTCAGTTAGTTTAACTGTCAGTTAGATTAACTATCAGTTAGTTTAACTGTCAGTGCGTATAACTGGCAGTTTCTTTAACTGTCAGTAAGTTTATCTGCCAGTTAGGTTTACTGTCAGATTGGTTAACGGCTAGTAAGATAAACGGTCAGTTAATTTGGCTGTTGGTTAGTTTAACCTCAAGTTAGTTTAACAGTTAGTAAGTTTAAATGTCAGATAGATTAACTATCAGTTAGATTAACTGTCAGTTAGATAAACTGTCAGTTTGATTAACTGTCAGTTAGGTTAACTGTCAGTTAGATTAACTGTCAGTTATCTTAACTGTCAGTTTGTTCAACTGTCAGTAAGATTAACTGTCAGTTAATTTAATTGTTGGTTAGTTTAACCTCCAGTAAGTTTAACAGTCAGTAAGTTTAACTGTCAGATAGATTAACTATCAGTTAGATTAACTGTCAGATAGATTAACTATCAGTTAGATTAACTGTCAGTTAGTTTAACTGTCAGTGCGTATAACTGGCAGTTTCTTTAACTGTCAGTATGTTTCACTGCCAGTTATTATAACTGTCAGAAAGGATAATTGTCAGTTAGATTAACTGTCGGTTAGATTAACTGTCAGTTAGATTAACTGTCAGTTATATTAACTGTCAGTTTGTTCAACTGTCAGTTATGTAATACTAACTGTCAGTTTCTGTAACTGTCAGTAAGTTTAACTGCCAGTTAGGTTATCTGTCAGATTGGTTAACGGCTAGTAAGTTTAGCTGTCTGTAATACTAACTGTCAGTTTGTTTAACTTCAGTATGTTTCACTGCCAGTTATTATAACTGTCAGAAAGGATTATTGTGAGTAAGATTAACTGTCAGTTAATTTAACTGTTGGTTAGTTTAACCTCCAGTTAGTTTGACAGTCAGTAATTTTAACTGTCAGTTAGATTAACTGTCAGTTAGTTTTACGGTCTGTTCGTTTATCTGTCAGTTTATGTAACTGTCAGTGAGTTTAGCTGTCAGTTTCTTTAACTTCCAGTAAATTTATATGACAGTTATTTTAACTGTCAGTAGGGATAACTGTCAGTAAGATTAACTGTCAGTTAATTTAACGGTTGGTTAGTTTAACCTCTAGTTAGGTTAACAGTCAGTAAGTTTAACTGTCAGTTAGATTAACTGTCAGTTAGTTTAACTGTCAGTGCGTATAACTGGCAGTTTCTTTAACTGTCAGTAAGTTTAACTGCCAGTTAGGTTTACTGTCAGATTGGTTAACGGCTAGTAAGATAAACGGTCAGTTAATTTGGCTGTTGGTTAGTTTAACCTCAAGTTAGTTTAACAGTTAGTAAGTTTAAATGTCAGATAGATTAACTACCAGTTAGATTAACTGTCAGATAGATTAACTATCAGTTAGATTAACTGTCAGTTAGATAAACTGTCAGTTTGATTAACTGTCAGTTAGGTTAACTGTCAGTTAGATTAACTGTCAGTTATCTTAACTGTCAGTTTGTTCAACTGTCAGTAAGATTAACTGTCAGTTAATTTAATTGTTGGTTAGTTTAACCTCCAGTAAGTTTAACAGTCAGTAAGTTTAACTGTCAGATAGATTAACTATCAGTTAGATTAACTGTCAGATAGATTAACTATCAGTTAGATTAACTGTCAGTTAGTTTAACTGTCAGTGCGTATAACTGGCAGCTTCTTTAACTGTCAGTATGTTTCACTGCCAGTTATTATAACTGTCAGAAAGGATAATTGTCAGTTAGATTAACTGTCGGTTAGATTAACTGTCAGTTAGATTAACTGTCAGTTATATTAACTGTCAGTTTGTTCAACTGTCAGTTATGTAATACTAACTGTCAGTTTCTGTAACTGTCAGTAAGTTTAACTGCCAGTTAGGTCATCTGTCAGATTGGTTAACGGCTAGTAAGTTTAGCTGTCTGTAATACTAACTGTCAGTTTGTTTAACTTCAGTATGTTTCACTGCCAGTTATTATAACTGTCAAAAAGGATTATTGTGAGTAAGATTAACTGTCAGTTAATTTAACTGTTGGTTAGTTTAACCTCCAGTTAGTTTGACAGTCAGTAAGTTTAACTGTCAGTTAGATTAACTGTCAGTTAGTTTTACGGTCTGTTCGTTTATCTGTCAGTTTATGTAACTGTCAGTGAGTTTAGCTGTCAGTTTCTTTAACTTCCAGTAAATTTATATGACAGTTATTTTAACTGTCAGTAGGGATAACTGTCAGTAAGATTAACTGTCAGTTAATTTAACGGTTGGTTAGTTTAACCTCTAGTTAGGTTAACAGTCAGTAAGTTAAACTGTCAGTTAGATTAACTGTCAGTTAGTTTAACTGTCAGTGCGTATAACTGGCAGTTTCTTTAACTGTCAGTAAGTTTAACTGCCAGTTAGGTTTACTGTCAGATTGGTTAACGGCTAGTAAGATAAACGGTCAGTTAATTTGGCTGTTGGTTAGTTTAACCTCCAGTTAGTTTAACAGTCAGTAAGTTTAACTGTCAGATAGATTAACTATCAGTTAGATTAACTGTCAGTTAGAGTAACTATGTAAGTTTAGCTGTCTGTAATACTAACTGTCAGTTTGTTTAACTGTCAGTAAGGGTCACTGCCAGTTATTTTAACTGTCAAAAAGGATTACTGTCAGTAAGATTAACTGTCAGTTAATTTAATTGTTGGTTAGTTTAACCGCCAGTTAGTTTAACCGTCAGTAAGTTTAACTGTCAGATACATTAACTATCAGTTAGATTAACTATCAGTTGGATTAACTGTCAGTTAGATTAACTGTCAGTTAGATTAACTATCAGTTAGATTAACTATCAGTTAGTTTAACTGTCAGTTAGATTAACTGTCAGTTAGGTTAACTGTCAGTTAGATTAACTGTCAGTTATCTTATCTGTCAGTTTGTTCAACTGTCAGTTATGTAACTGTCAGTAATACTAACTGTCAGTTTCTGTAACTGTCAGTAAGTTTAACTGCCAGTTAGGTTGTCTGTCAGATCGGTTAACGGCTAGTAAGTTTAGCTGTCTGTAATACTGTCAGTATGATTAACTGTCAGTTAATTTAATTGTTGGTTAGTTTAACCTCCAGTTATTTTAACATTCAGTAAGTTTAACTGTCAGATAGATTAACTATCAGTTAGATTAACTATCAGTTGGATTAACTGTCAGTTAGATTAACTATCAGTTAGATTAACTGTCAGTTAGATTAACTATCAGTTACATTAACTGTCAGATAGATTAACAATCAGTTAGATTAACTGTCAGTTAGATTAACTGTCAGTTAGATTAACTGTCAGTTAGATTAACTGTCAGTTAGATTGACTGTCAGTTAGTTTTACTGTCTGTTCGTTTACCTGTCAGTTTATGTAACTGTCAGTGAGTTTAGCTTTCAGTTTCTTTAACTTCCAGTAAATTTATATGACAGTTATTTTAACTGTCAGTAGGGATAACTGTCAGTAAGTGTCACTGCCAGTTAATTTAACGGTTGGTTAGTTTAACCTCTAGTTAGGTTAACAGTTAGTAAGTTTAACTGTCAGATATTAACTATCATTTAGATTAACTATCAGTTGGATTAACTGTCAGTTAGATTAACTGTCAGTTAGATTAACTGTCAGTTAGAATAACTATCAGTTAGATTAACTGTCAGTTAGATTAACTGTCAGTTAGGTTAACTGTCAGTTATATTAACTGTCAGTTAGATTAACTGTCAGTTAGATTAACTGTCAGTTTATTCAACTGTCAGTTTTGTAACTGTCAGTAATACTAACTGTCAGTTTCTGTAACTGTCAGTAAGTTTAACTGCCAGTTAGGTTATCTGTCAGATTGGTTAACGGCTAGTAAGTTTAGCTGTCTGTAATACTAACTGTCAGTTCTTTTAACTTCAGTATGTTTCACTGCCAGTTATTATAACTGTCAGAAAGGATTATTGTCAGTACGCTTAACTGACAGTTAATTTAACTGTTGGTTAGTTTAACCTCCAGTTAGTTTGACAGTCAGTAAGTTTAACTGTCAGTTAGATTAACTGTCAGTTAGTTTTACTGTCTGTTCGTTTATCTGTCAGTTTATGTAACTGTCAGTGAGTTTAGCTGTCAGTTTCTTTAACTTCCAGTAAATTTATATGACAGTTATTTTAACTGTCAGTAGGGATAACTGTCAGTAAGATTAACTGTCAGTTAATTTAACGGTTGGTTAGTTTTACCTCTAGTTAGGTTAACAGTCAGTAAGTTAAACTGTCAGTTAGATTAACTGTCAGTTAGTTTAACTGTCAGTGCGTATAACTGGCAGTTTCTTTAACTGTCAGTAAGTTTAACTGCCAGTTAGGTTTACTGTCAGATTGGTTAACGGCTAGTAAGATAAACGGTCAGTTAATTTGGCTGTTGGTTAGTTTAACCTCCAGTTAGTCTAACAGTCAGTAAGTTTAACTGTCAGATAGATTAACTATCAGTTAGATTAACTGTCAGTTAGAGTAACTGTGTAAGTTTAGCTGTCTGTAATACTAACTGTCAGTTTGTTTAACTGTCAGTAAGGGTCACTGCCAGTTATTTTAACTGTCAAAAAGGATTACTGTCAGTAAGATTAACTGTCAGTTAATTTAATTGTTGGTTAGTTTAACCGCCAGTTAGTTTAACCGTCAGTAAGTTTAACTGCCAGTTATTGTAACTGTCAGTAAGGATAACTGTCAGTAAGAATAACTGTCAGTTTTATTAACGGTAAAGTAAGTTTAACTAATAGTTAATTTTACTGCCAGTAAGTTAAACTGTCAGTTAGCTTGATTTTCAGTTAGTTTAACTATCAGTTAGTTCAACTGTCAGTTTGTTTAACTGTCAGTTTAAATAAATTTAAAATAAAGTTAAATAACTATCAGTAAGTTTAGCTGTTAGTTTGATTTACTATCAGTACCGTTAACTGTCAGTTAGATTAACTGTCAGTTTGATTAACGGCTAGTATGAAGAAATCAGTTAATTTAACTGTTAGTTAGTTTAACAGGCGCGTCTTCTTTGTATTTCTTCTTCGCTTGTCTTCTGTGTTTCTTTTAATGTCTGTTCTCTTCTCTTCTCTTTCATCCATCAAATTAGTATTACAAAAGTGCAAATCGACGCAAGAAAAACTTTTTAGATATGCAATATGCATGAATACATCAAAATAATATATGATATTTCATATTTAACTGAAGTAAAATTATAATAAGGCAAGTATTCATATTATTTAAATTGATTTTGTTATCCTTGTAAGCTTATTTTATATTATACTTTTATTCAAACGACTTTCTTTCAAATGGAATATTTTTAATACTTTATGTAAAATGAAATGAAATAAAACCATGGGGTTCATGGTAGGCTATATGAAAAACATAAACACCACCGCCAGTTAATGTGGCCCACACGTTTATTCCACATCTATAGTATTTTCAACAAAATTATCTTATGAGACTATTTTTTTTATTATTGTTACATATACTACTGAAAACAAAATAGAACCTTATTATAATCTAAATAAATCATGATTGCTGTAAACCATTCGAATTGCCGTGTCGGTACCCAAAAATCATAATAAATGCGCGAAAAAATCCAAAATAAATAGTTTTGTTTAAAGTGTCAAATATTCGCTTAAACATAAGAAAGTATTAAAATAGGGACCATTTATTGTTTACTGCGTTATTTTAAATTATATTAAATATAGATTTTTCATGGATCAGCTTAGAGATTATTTTTGGGAGTTAGAAATTGTGTAAACATTATCAACAGTACAAGTTTTTTTTTTTAATTTAATCAAGGTAACTGGCATTTTTCCACGAATACAGGTAATATATAAAATCTCCTTATAACGTAGCCAAATAAACCTTTTGTTACAAATAACAAAACATCAACTCGTATGTATAAGTATCACGTATGAGCTACAGCTATCAAGTTTAAAGGACCCTTTGCATTTGATATCGCTTATTACATTCAGTTGAATGACTTTTTCGCATTTATCGAAATAAACATATTCTCATTATAAATAATACAATACGATTTATTGATTAATAGTTAAAATTAGATTTTTCATTGGCTTTAAAAAAAGGAGTTGCGATATTTTGTTGTATGGTTTTTTGTTGATATCTTTCCCAATTTCGTTTTGGTTAAAAAAATATTTTGGGACATTAACACACAACACCATCTACTTCCATGGTAAGCTACGAGACTTGTGTTATGAATACCAGATAGTTGATACACTACACATATATAACTTTAAATACATACATAATATTATAAATATAAACACCCATGACTGGAGTACAAACATTCGTGCTCATCACTCAAATGAATGCCCCCAGCAAGACTCGAACTCGCAACCGCTTGCACAGCATGTAGGGTCAGTACAAACTGAATCAAACTTGTGGTTTGAAGTCGTACATCAACTTTTTTAGTTAAATAGTAATTATGTGAAATTGGTAGGTTATGTTACTGGAACCACAAATGTTAATGAAGTTTTTTTTTATTTAATTCATTAACACATGCCTAGGGATGACCTAAGACATAAGTTCCATTAATAATAATAATAATAAATGTTGGGACATTAACACATAGCGCCATCTAGTTCCATGGTAAGCTACGAGGCTTGTTGAGCTTACATACATATTATAAATATAAACACCCATGACTGGAGTACGAATGCCCCCAGCGGGACTCGAACTCACAACCGGTGGCACAGCAAGTAAGGTCACTACCAACTGAGCCAAACGTGTCGTCGATTGCACATTAATATTGTTATACAAATAGTACAGAGAGAACAATATGGGCAAAGGTGAACAAACGTATCTCTTATCGAAGAGAACCCAAGGAAGGAACCTATGGAGTTCCATAGGTTCCTTCATTTATTAGTTAATGGAAAACGAGATGTAGTGTTATTTATATAGCGGGCCTAAAAATTGCAGTTAATACAAAGTAAAATTCTTAATAATATTCATACACTTAAATATGATAAAAATATATTTTTGTCCAATATTTTTAGCGTGAAATCTATATATATATATATATATATATATATATATATATATATATATATATATAAAACAAAGTCGGGCTTGTTATAACACTTATAACTCAAGAACTGCTGGTCCGGATTAAATTTTTCGAAAGAATTAAAGAAAAAAAATTAAAATTTACATGGCTAACGCTTGATGATAACTATTTATGTCTATTTTAAAACGTACCTAGGGACGAACCCGAACGAAGCGAGGCTAAGCCGCTAGTAAGTTGATAAAAAGTGCTTGTTTTCGCATTTTTATATCAAATAATAATAGTAGGATAATAAATTCACAATGTATCCCGTCAGAGTAGCATAAATATTTATTGTATTAAAAATGTTCAGATTGATTGATTCGAATTTGAATCCGTTATTTGAATCATGGGTAGTATTAAACAGTTCAAATGCTGATAGATACAAGCAACGATAAGTTATGAACTGCTAATTAAATTCCTTGCAAATTGTTCGCTCATTCACATTTAAGTACAATGAATATTAAACTTTCATATCACTACATAATATAAAACAAAGTGTATATTATAAACTCAAAAACTACTGCACCGACTTTAATGCTGTTTTCACCAATGGATAGAATAGTTCTCGAGGAAGGTTTCAGTATATAATTTGTTAAGTTTTTGTATATATTGACTAAAATATAATGATATTTGTTGGAGGTGTCGGAAAAAAATAAGCCGTCTTGGAGCTTTCAACGAAAACGCTGCCTAAACCCTTTGGGCTATAACAAAATAATGTATGGTGGAATTGTATATCTTATAGAAGTCTAAAAAAAGGCTTATTAAAGGTCTGCAGAAAAGTCCGCGATGGCATATGTCTATCTCTCAAGGATAACATATTATATCTATTTTAATTTAAAACGTACCCAGGGACGAACCCGAGGAAAGCGAGGGTGAGTCGCTAGTTTATAATATTTGTAAGATACAAAATATTATAGCAAAGTATTCTTTTTCAATAATTTTAATTTATTTCTTAAATAAAATCAAATAAAATAAGCAAGATTAAAGAAACCACATCATACTAATAATTCAATATTTAGGTTGCTCAGTTAAATCGAAAAAGTTAAATTTCTTAAAGAAATTGCCTTTTAAATTCCTTGATCAATCTTTCCCGCACAGGAAATTATATATTCGGTTCGTATAATTTGTGGGAATAAAACGGATTCTTTTTCTTTAATTTGAATATGTTTAATTTTAACATGACTTATGGTTGAAAATGCTAATGGAAACCAATTTTTTTTTTCTTTAAAAATCATTTCAATTTTGAAATAAGACCATTTTATCAAGGTAGCATGCAAAATTGTAAAATCTTTGTAGACTGGCAATATCACGATTCTGTGGAGGGTAGTTGAACGGAAAGCATGGTCGATCTGTTTTAATGTTTTCAATTTATTATTTAGTTTAGTATACAAATCTGTTTTATTTTGTATTCTAAAGGGTAGCAAAGAAATGATAAAGTCATTAAAACATTTAGAATTCGAACGTGCATCGAGTGTCAAGCAACTTGTGTGAACAACTTGCTTTGGAAACGATGGTGTCTTGAAACCTACTAATATGAGAAGAATAATCTCCACGGAACCCATGAAAAAGCACTAGAACTGAAACACCCGTCATTTGTCGTGAGATTCATATCAATCGATAATTTGACATTTGCAGAAATAAATTTAGTGACGAGATTTGTTTGCCATTAACAAAATCATTCATCACTCTCACATTACTGAGTGTTTAAAGACGAAGAAATGGAAAAGTAAGAGAAAAAAGAGAGGTAAAAAGAGAGGTAGAGTAGGGGTAAAGCTTGATTTCTATCGTTTTACTCATCGAAGGAAATAAAGTAATATGGATGTTGCTACTTTATGACAATATTATTTTAGAAATTATACTATCTAGTCAAGCCAACCCATTTAGTAAGACTACTACTAAGATTACTACCAGATTTGAAAAATTGTTTTTGCATTAGATAGCTAGTTTATTGAGAAAGGCAATAGGCTATATATCAACGTGCTACTATCCAAGGGAGCAAAACAGTAATCATAAATGTCAACAAATCGGACAGACTTCCATATATTATTGTTAAACTATGTATATTTATGATATTCAAGATTAACATATTCAAGAGAATTAAGAAGCTTGCGAATAAGCAAAACTTTAATTTCTTACAACATATTATATATATATATATATATATATATATATATATATATAATATATATATATATATATATATATATATATATATATATATATATATATATATATATATATATATATCTTCCAAGAATTGCTCTAAAAGGAACGTGAAATTATGATCCATAAATTCAGGTCACTATATTCTGAATTAAAATCTTAATAATTAATTTTGAAGTGCATAACTATTCCTTGCTAGAAAATTGTGTATACTTGGTATATTAAATGCAAACAGCATGTCTTAACACTTAGTTTTCATCAAGTTAGCGAAGACGGATAGAGTTCGTGAAGTTCATTATATACTACGATTTGTCCATATGAGTATCAAAAGCAAATAACTATAGAGACTGCATCTAAACTAAAGCTCTCCTCACAACAATTCCAAAATCGGGGTCTGAATGACTTGCTAAAGATATATCCGACTGCATAATACTATGTTCCTTCATCAACTTCTTCTCATCTTTTTAGTTCGCTTTCTACGCAGTAGGGTTTTTTATGTTTATAAATTATTATTTTTATTTATAGCTTTTTAGTTTTAGTCAGTTAGACATTTTTGTTTTATTTAACAAATTCTTAACCTAAATTATTTTTAAAAAATATTAGTTCTTTGTAATCGCATCACAAAAACCTGATTGATACCTCTCCATTGATTGAGACGAAATTATTTTTTCGAGACAAATTGGCGCCTCAGATTCTTATGATTCTTCATTTTGATTATTAATGATATATATGACGTTTGCGTTATCAAGACGAATATAACGACGTATGAATCATCAAAATCGATTAAGCCTTTTAGTAATTACGAGAGCGGAATTAATATAGGACCGGACATACATACGTACATACATACATTGAGTACTAAGAATTTCTTGATACTCAATGATCATACTTGGCCCAACCTGGGACTCAACCCCAGGACCTTCGGGTCTGCAGCATTACAAGCTAGACAGAGAGAGATAGATATCAACAAGCTAGTATGAATATAGTAAATTATGTATAATTTAATGATACATCAAATTAATATAATTATTGGTTAGACTATTATGTTTTGATGCTTGTATTAGAGCTCGTAGATCACAGGTCGTACTATGAATAAGGCTTTACAGATTCAAAGCACGACTTGATAACTTAATTCATACCAATACTATGGTATTGGATTATGTGAAATTGTTCTAACAGCAACTAACACAAATTATTCTAACATAATATATAATACAAATATTTGAATGGTATGTCTGTATATTTAACACATAAATCAATTTATATGTAAAAAATCAAATGAAATGAAAATGGTTTTTTTCTTATATTTCCTTTGCTTATACTTTTTTTATCTTATCCTATTCTCTTCTACCCTACTAATATTATAAAGGTTTGAGAATTTGGATAAATGTATAGATGTATGAATGGATAGATGTTTGACACTCTTTCAAGAAAAAACTACTAAACAGATTTTGTTGAAACGTTACAGTTTTATCCGTATTAATATTATAAATGTGAAAGTTTGTGAGTATGGATGTTTGTCACTCTTTCACGCCAGAACAGCACAACGGATCTGGATGAAATTTGGCACAGACATAGATTATAGTCTGAAATAATACATAGGCTTCTTTTTATGACACAACAACAATTTACAACATAAAATTACTAAAATCTAAAACTTTAAAGAAATTATAATCAAATAATTATATCCATTATTTATGTATCTCATCTATATATATATATATATATATATATATATTATATATATATATATATATATATATATATATATATATATATACACATATACATATATATATATATACATATTCATATATATATATATATATATATATATAAAAATCATAATGTCTGTTTGCTTCTTTCACGTTCAAACCGTTGAACAGATTTTGATGACATTTGATAAAGAAATAGATTGCATATTAGGGTTACACTTTATCCCGCCTTGCTTATATGGACGCAGACGAAAACTAGTAATTAGATAAAATATAAACAAAACAGATACAGTTTAATAATATAAATTATTACGTCAATATTAAAGCTACTTTTTAATTGAATAACTTTATATTATTCTCACTTATAAATTTAGGCACTTTAAACATTGTTTTCTCATTGCGAAAATTCGAACTCCTAAGAGCTCTCACTGAGCCAATTGTTGTTTCGAATTCGCTACTTTTTTAATCACGGCCAGATCCGTTTTATTAACTTTGCACTATTGGATAGTGCTTCAAATAAAGTTTTCTACGAGTATTGTAAACTATTTTGAGTATATATTAGAATTAACTAACCTCCTGTGCCTATTTGCTAATAGGATGATAGTAGGTTCAATTTTCGAATGAGATAAATATTTTTGCTACAATGCAATAGAGTCATTAGTGCAAAACTAGCCTAATTGAGACAATTTTTAGAAATATATATTATATATGAAAAAAATCAAATTTTGTTATTACTTTTAGAGTTATTTAAATTGATTTTAGTTTTTACAATAATATGTTTATACCAAATAAAATGTGACTCCTTTTTTTAATTTGTTTGTCTATACAGTAGTATCTTAATAGGTATACGTATATACATATATATATATATATATATATATATATATATATATATATATATATATATATACGTATATGTTTGTTTGGCCCTAACAATATAAATATAATTTTTTAAGATTGTTAATCTGAACGTCCCCCAAAAATCAACATACTTCATCTACAAAATAGCAAATGAAAAATATTATAAAATCCATTTTGCCGTATTTGTTTATTTACTTAAAAATCACTTCAACGTCTTAAGTACCTTTATAAAAGCGACGGAATAGTACAGTGTCAACTTGTTTTGCTCCTTAGAACGTTATATAAAAATACTGCTATCATAGATCTTACGCCATTTTGCTTGGACAACTTAAATAGCTTAAGTTAAAGGCCGGCTTAGACAGCATTGAAATGAGTTTTGCAATTACAGACCAACAATGAAGATGATTAAACCGGTTTAAATGTTCTGTTCAGATATGTGTAAAGAAATCATTACGAGTTCGATTTTTATCACCAATTATATCAATTGTCAATATGTTTTTATCTATTGCTTTTGTTATTTATTTATTAACATATTAAATGTTTACTTCAAGTTTTATTTTCACGACAAAAAATAGTCTTATGTCATTGTCCAAGGTCCCACCTATTTCTATACCAAAATTCCTCAAATTGGTTCAGCGGTTTAGGTGTGAAAACGTAACAGATAGACAGGTAGAGTTACTTTCAGCTTTTAAATATTAGTATTGATGTCTGAGAATGAAACAAAAAGTATATATTACAATAAGAAAACAATACAGAAAATTAGACAAAATCAGCAAAACAAGTTTAGAAAAACATCGTCCCAAGATTATTTTCGCTTGAAATTCTTTTATTTGTATCATATAATATAAAATGTTTACGTAAACAAAAATATTATTTCATTCAACCTCAACAAAAATTGCTCACTCATATACTTTAGATATTTTTCAATTACGGATTTCCAAAGTGTTTGTTGGGTAAAATATATACTGTTATACAAAAGTGTGTTTGTTTGTTTGTTTTTCATATAATAATGGATTGACAAATTTTGCTTAAAACATTTTTTGAGTCCGAAATCTTTATTGAATATTATTATCCATATTTTGGCGGTTTCCGTCAGGGATACTAGTAAATTTTTTAAATATTTTTTTAGAAATAACGAATATTATTATTGACATTTGCAGATTCGAGTTTTACATGAAGAAGAATTGAAGTCGACATTTGTTTAGACATTCAAAGAAGAATACATTGTAGAGGAATAACTATAGTTCGAATGGACAAATCACACAAAAAATATCTTTATGTTAAGCACAGTAGAGACTACTAGCGTAATCACTAATTATCAACTTTCTTAGACAATTTTGCCAAAAAAATATTAAAAAATAACCTGCTGAGGTTCAGCTTTAAAGCATTTTACAGATATTTCTTCATTGTGAGATACCTAATTTCATATTATATTCTAGATGTAATATTTTACTATTGCAAAAATTCATTACAGAATTAATCAACATATGACAAAAATAAGTTGAGCTTTATATGAAAATAGTACGCACAAAATAAGTAAAACTTGTACTAAGCAAAGCTCTAACACAATCGAGCTTATGAAAAGGAATTTTAAAGAGAAAGCTGAAGACAACAATAGCCTTAACTTTTGCTTGGAAAGTTTAATTTTTCCGCTACTCGGAATATGTTGGACAGTTCAAATATTCTTCCCGTATGATTTTCTAGTTTTGAATTTTGAAATATATTTTTATTTTTCTTATAAAAATGTATAAGTGGTTACTGTACTGCTAATTTTGATGTAACTGTGCACGGTCTCGTATAATTCTTTTAGAATTATATGAAAATTATCATAATTTAAAAAGACAAATATGTAAACAGTAAATTTTTAATCGAAACTAAAAACGGGTCTGAACTCTGTCCTCAATCGCGCGTTTAATTCCCACGTACGGTAAATATATGGTAGAACCATCATGCATATATGTACATAATTGATACATGTTCCTCCTGTGATCATAATTGTTGTAAAGTATTCGAAATGTTCAGAATCAAAAATCATTATAATTCCGCATTTTTTTATTTATTTATTTATTATCTTTATGCATATGTTAATACAGATTAACTTGACGAAATAGAACTCGTAATATTCGCCATAGATACTTAAGAACATCTCTTCACGCACATCACTGTTTCTCCTAAACTAAATAATGAAACTAAACATGACAGAGCAATTCATATGTACTAGATACAAATTTTCCCAAACTAATAATAAAATGACAGACAGTGGAATTATATTACTTTTTTAGAAACAAAATTATTAGTATAAGCTAGATCAAGTATTGTTTCCATATTATTAATTTTATTAACAAAGTATATATATAAAAGTCTTAAAATTGTCAATCACCATTACAATTCCTAATGTACGAATACTGCTTTCCGTTTATTAAAATAATAATTAAATAAAGAACCAAATTGCCTCTCAAAATGGTTTTTACTTTTACATTATTATTCAGGCGGACAAAAATAAAAGTTCCCAGCCAAAGTAAGTGAGTTCTGACATCAACTGACATACGACTTTTCCTCCTAAATGTCACATTTTATTACCGGCTTAAAGACTTGAAACACTTTTTAGATAATCGGCTAAACCAATTTTAGAGGCGAAATGGTTTTTCGCCAAAATAAAATGGCAAAACATATTTAGTTCAACTAAAAGAAAATGTCGTAACTATTTTCCTACAATTTTTATACAAATTAAACGCAGAAGGGCAATAATATATTAATATTCTTATTACTTGTGTTTTTAATTACAATTTAATTCATCAAGCTACATTTAATATTTAAAAAAAATTAAAGTAAGACTAATTATTGTAATGGGAAAATGTTGAAAATGGAATAAAAACCAAATTATCAGAATGACTTTTAGTCGATCTAGTATTGTTTAATTGTTTAATTCAACACTAGTTGCCTTACCCTTGCTTAACTTGACAGCGGCTCTCATACATTTGCGATGGTAATCTTTTGCCAAAGGATAAGCGCCACCTTGTAGCACATTTTATTACTAACAGTAGCCTAAAAAATACATACACATGGAAACTTTCACATTTAAAATAGTAGTGTTGTTGGCATCTCGATAACTATAGAATAGATTTCAACAATAAGAATAATTTTTTTTCACGTTTTTATTTTAAGTTAAAGAAAATATTTATTGAAGCACAAAACTAAGTAGTAACCATTTTGTTTTATATTATATTCTAATAAATGATATTTCTCTCAATGAATTTATTGTGATCTTGTTATTTTTAACTTCTGTCTTTCTTTAAATATTTTCTACTCCACATAATATGTGGAAGGTCGTATAAAATGGTTTTTTTTATTATAGGACGCATTTCTAACATGTTTTCTTTGTTTCTTTATTTAATGTTCGAATAAATACGCTTGCGAGTCTTCACATTTTTCAAATCAATACCTAATAATAATATCTATTAGAATACCGCAAGAGTTGGTAATGTATTTGCGTCTTGAATAATAAAAAGCGCCGGGTTTTTCAAACGAATTAAGTGATTTATTAAGTAGCTTCAGAGGATTTTCATTCGACGTGCATTTATTTATGTTCCGTGTGGGTTCGGGTGATATGGCTTGAAAGTGCCAATAATACGGTAAGTCATAAATTAATGATAAAGGATTTATTTAATTTTAAAACTCACATTGGGCGTAGTGGTTACAATGCGTAGATTGTGCATTGCTATACATAATACAGTCATGTTGTATTGTATTTGTTTAGGACCTTATTTCTTCTATTGAATATCAGGTCTCTAGATGTAAATATGTTTGGATCTGATGGGTGCATGCTACTACCATCGAGGATGCTACATACTGCTATGATTATCGAACATTCCAGATGCAGATTTATAACATCTACAACTTCTAAGGCTTCAGCTACTACTGAGAGTTTCTGGACGAAAACGATCAATATCGCGGTTTGACTTAAGAGTCGAACGTACCTCATGATCAGTGAGCCCGTAATAAGTTTGGCCACGAACAAGACAACTTTCTAATAAGATTTCAAAATATCTACTCTTAATTATAATAATATAGCACTTTTTAACTTTCCTCTACTGAGCAAGGGTCTCCTCTCAACGCGAGCTAATACAGACCCTAGTCGACCGTACTGGCCCAAAGCGGGTTGGTGGACTTCACACGACTTTCAAGTTAGATTCTCTCAGACATGCAGGCTTACTCACGATACTTACTTTACAGTATAAAGCAAGTAGTACGTAGAAGCAATCATTTTTACTATGATCGGACGTAAAATTTTAGAGTAGCGAGAGTCAGGTTTTGAACCCACACCATTCAGCTCTCCAAATCTGCGTGTTACCAATAAGCTACCACTACTGTGCACTATATACTATAATGCAAGCAATATACGGAAAGTATATTAAGAGATTACGTAATTATTATACAGAAACAATATTACTAAATTAAATTCTAAAGCATCATTTATTGTACATACATATATCTTAGTATATTTGTCTTAATAAAATATTATGAAGATCTATATCTTATCTATATCGAATATAATAATGGAATGGTATAACTATACCAATAACAATATCGCCAAAAGAATACTAAAAGAAAGAACACGTCATATAAGGAGTGCTCGAAGGACCAAAACCGATAACAATGAAAATACGTTGGGCTATTGACCTAACCTTTATTGTTTATATAATTTCTAATGAAAACGAGGGTGCGATAATAATATGTAGTACATTCTCATAATCCTAGTGCCGATAAAAGTAAAATGGAGACCAGCTGGGTTACTTACTGAATTATAAAAATAAACTATCGACTCGTCCTGGTTTTCTTCAGGGCCGAAATTCTTAATCTATACATATGATAAAATTATAATCGATTCGAATCTGTACATTAAATATTTTTTGGAAAATCTTATTGAAATAGTCATTATTATCGATACAGAGGCCATACTTTTTAGAATTTTTGTCCGTCTGTCTGTCTGTCTGTGACCGCATCACGAGGAAACTACTGGATATATTTTGATGAAATTTGGTATAATGATATCTGATTATTCGGGTCAACATATAGCTTACTTTTTACTGCGAAAAAATATCTCATCTCTGAGAAATCTACCCTAAACGTTAAAACGTAACTAGGGACACGAATCCGAGCGAAGTGAGGGTGAGTTGTAGGATAAGTCGGTAGTGTAATAATATATTAGTATTAATAAGGGTAATGTTAAAAAGCTCTGTTCTAACATTATTTGATGAATTTAAAGTTACTCACTTTAAATTATATACAAAAAACGAAATTCGTCACATACTGGATGTACCTCAAAGCGTCACATGTTCAACCACATTTACATAATATAATATTATATTAGTATAATACTGAAAATTTATTAGAACACGAGCAAAGGGATCGTCCAAAGGCGTTAATGGATAAGGCAACTAGAATTCAAATAACGTGCCTCAATTATAAGAGGTGGATTTGGTAGGGCCTAATGATGCTATGGCATTTGGAAAGTTTGACACCTAAATAAGGTCAAGCAATTATTGGCCTTATAGCAACAGTATATGATCTAAAATAGAATAAAATTATTTTCCCATTAAGGAAATAGCTGAGTGCGCTTAGTAATTATAACGATTTGTTTTATTCTATCTGTAGATAAAAGATATTCATAATAAGGAGTAGTAATTAAGAAAATTATTATTGCTGTATTAAATAAAATTTATTTTGTATATATTGTCACAATACTAATAATATTTTAAAAGCCTTACATGATATAATAAATTGGAAACGAAATAAAAGTCTATCCATATTCAGCCTGCTTTCGTCCACTGCTGGACATAGGCATCTCCTATGGTACACCACTGAGCTCGATCTTCAGCTCTACGCATCCAACCGCTGCCTGCCAGCCAGTTTACGTATGTCGTCGCTCCACCTAGCTGGAGGGCGTCCTACACTACGTTTGCCGAGCCGTGGTCTCCACTCTAGAACCCGTCTACTCCATCGGTTCTGCGACATATGTGAATAAAAGTCTATTCTGTAGAATAATGATTTATTTACTTGAGTAATCTTTACATAGTATAAAATAAAGTCGCTACCGCTGGTTATTCGCTTAGATCTTTTAAACTACGCAACGGATTTTAATGCAATTTTCAGAAATAGATAGAGTGATTCAAGACGAAGGTTTATATGTATACTAAATGCATATTAGTACAGAAAAGCCGAGAAATTCAAAGATTGGGTTTCATACTAACAGTTAAAACATACCTATGGACGAACCCAAGCGAAGCGAGGGTGAGTCGCTAGTATGTAATAAAACCATATAAGTATGTACTAACTAAATATCCGCAAATCAATCAAATTAAAATAAATTCGCGAAAAAAATTGAAAAGATAATTTTCTTTAAAATATTCACATAAAATTTTCGCGTAAATCTAAGTATAAAGTATGTAGTAACTTTGAAAACGAATCAAAATTATACTTTCTTAGTTCCATATTGATATTTTAGAAAAACACGGCTTATTTCCTTCCCAAGTCTCAAACTATCTTCTTGCCAAATCTCATCTAAATCGGTTCAGTAGTTTCGGAGCTTCGGTACAAAGACATAAACAAAAATTATTTTCTCTTTATAATATTTGTATAGATATACATTAGTATATATTTAACAATATTATCCAATACCTATTAATTTAATATAACATATATATCATAAGAACCTAAGAAGCGAGAAGGTGAAAAGAGAAATCTGCTTTAGAATACGGAGGAATAATATGGAGAAATCTAATACATAAGCACAGTAAAGACATTTTCTGAATATCCCAAAACAACCCAACAAACTAGCCATATTATATAGGATGACCAGCATTATAGTACGCGCTCGTTAGCTGTCACAAAGGATGTTAAAACTGAATTAACTCGACTCGACTTTAACAAGTGTACACCCCAGACACCAAGTTAATATATTATTAAATCAGACGTGACATGAGTCATGACCTGCTTGTCAGAGTTATGCCTTAGGAAATAATTTGCATACTGTAATATGTGTTAAAAACATGGGCATTTACATCATAACATGTAAAATATTTTTTAAATTTTCTGCTCTTACAATATATTTTTTTATAAAAGTATGGAAATGCTAGAACAGTTTTGATAAAGCTCCTGTGGAACGTATTTAATATAATTATTATTATAAAAAGACAAGATAAAACGTACCAATATGGTACCTATCTTTAAAAATCTTTCAACCCCAAAAATGTGATTTTAACATCATTAATTTGCCATATAAACAGTAGATATACTCCTATGTCTACTGTTTATAAGACAAATATAATTTGTTAGAAAAATATGTTTACCTTATATTTTACATTGGATGCGGAATTTTATTTGTAATATTTTCTACTTTGTATACATTTTCAAAGTCCATTTTAAGACGATAGTGTTAAATGTTTAAGACTGTGCATGAGTTTGTTATTTTAGAAGATGATAAATAATAAATTAAAATATTTTATAGTGTTTAAGTTAGTTATTATTATCATTGTTTTTGTAACTACCCAACTGCAAGGAAAGGGTTATGTTTTTCACGCCTATCTTTGTATGTTTGTTTGTTTGTAATATTCTTTATTCCTTCATATCTTCCAAACTACTCGATGGATTTCTTTAATTAAGGTATCGTTAGATTCGTCTCATTTGTCCAAGTGTTCTTAAATAGGTGACTTAAAAAAAATATGGGGGCTGCTAGATTCCATAATGTGAAAAGAAAAAAAATGAAAATCGACGAACTATGTCAAGGGGTATTGTTGAATAGGTATTTAAAAATCATTTTTAGATTTCTTTCAGCATTTTTCATTTTAAATAACAGTTTAGAATATATAATGATTTAAAGTTGGTTAACAACTATTCTCGCTAATTTTTCCTACTTAAAAAGCTGTAAATAAAAAAATATATTATAAAAATTAAAAAACCGATGCATAAAAGCTAACTAAAAAGATGAAAACAAGTTTACGAAGGAATATAGTAAGTATTATGCAGTCGGAGACATACATACGAGTATGTACGTACATCTTGCGGCAAGGATGAAACTCACGTGCGTACATAAGTACACACACACGTTTTTTTTAACTAGTCTTTGCCCCATTTTTTATATTCTAATAAAGAAAAAATTTCATGGGGATTGATTGAAGATTGTAAAAATTTATGCGCTATAGCGCCATCTAGTGGCGAGTTACACATAATGAATATCATATAAACTTCTACCTATTCTTAAAATTATAATATCACTGAAGAACTTTTCGATGTCTTCACTTTTATAGATTTTTAAGAAAAAAATTTTTTTCGACTGAACCTAAAAGGACTAGTAACTACTAATACTAATACTTTCTTATATTTACGCGAATATATTTGACATTTTAGTACTTTGAATAAAACTATCTTTTCGGATTTTGTCGCGGATTTATTTTGAGTTTTTTATTATTATTAAATACCAAAAATATTGTAAGGTACTTTGGTGCCATTTTTGTATTTTTTTAAATCATTTTGTAATTTTGTGGGTAGGTGCTGTTTGTAACAACTACGAGTATATATGACCTTTGAGACGTCTAAAATCTTAGTGTCTCCCGTGACCATCATTGCTGTAATGCATTTAAAACGTCGGGAACCGAAATAATAAATCCGACAAAACTAAAACCGAAATAATAAAAAAAAATCCGCGAAAAAATCCGAAAAGATAGTTTTATTTAAAATACTAATATTTAATTGTGCACATTATTTCATTAACTAAACAAGAACGAGTTAAATAAAAAAGGTACATTATAAACTATCATGCTTTTCAACATATTAACTTAAAACCAAAGGTGACGAACATGATAACATATATCTCACTTTTCCTTATTTGTTTAGGATTTAGTTACTAATTAACAAAGTTGTTGACATGAATATAGTAAAAGGTTTTATAGTGTACGCGTAGTATAATATTAAATTTATTTTGTGTACAACACGCGACTTAATCTGGCTTCACCCAGACGTAAAATCAGATATATTATTATGATCTTATACAAAAAAAATGATACTCTAGGTAATATTCTATCATCCAAATCGGTCCAGCCATTGCTGCGTGAAGGAGTTACAAACATATATACAAACTTTCACATTAATAGTAGTACTCCAATATTGAACGTTTAAAAGTATAAATTCTTTTTATGCCATCCTTAATATCTTTTTCAATTGTAAAAAAATTGTTATTAGTATTTTTACAAGGGAAGCGTCGTCAGACATAAATATGGGTGGGCTAGGTGACATTTAAATATTTACTCGACGCAAAAAGAGGGGAGTTTAAATTGTGCCCAAAGGCACTCCTAGAAGCCACAAACTTAAAGAATTGAATTGAATTGAAGAGGGGAGTTATAAGTTTAACTGTGTGTCTGTGTATCTGTCTATCTGTCTGTGACATCCTAGCGCCTAAACGGATTAACTAATTTTAATTTCTTAAGTATATGTTGTATATTATATTATTATTAAGTAAAGTATATAATCTAACAGTAATGTTATCAGCTGATAAACTAAAGGCCTATTGCAATGTAATACGCAAATGAAACAATTTAAAACTGTTAAACTGCCTAAAGTTTATCTTTTATAACTTGGTTTAGCAATTTTGTTTATTTATAATGTTAATTTACAAAGAGAACGTGAATATATTAAGGAAGGAACGAAAGAATATTAATGCCAGGAGTTGTAAGATGAGGTAAGGTTATTGTTTCATTAAAGAAAAGTTCGCCACATAATTTTAGGTCAATGGGTGATAAATTTCAAAACAAAATGAAGACTGACTAAATATTTTGGCTGACTAAATATTATACACAATGATCTTTTAGGGCGCCGGTTGAAATTGATTAGGGTACTCTTTTTAACCGGTTTACATGCGTACGTTACGTTTTAAAATGATTAAAAAACATATTATAGAAATATTTGGAAATAAAATAATTTGTATGTTTGTGTTTTAAATTTTGCCTATCTAATTAGGTAAAACTAATATATACATCTAATCTATGTAATATCTTTTTACATCTTACTAAGCTAATATCTTTTTCATTTTCAAGCTGATAAACATACTGTGTATAAGGATATAATATTTATGCTTATTCAACAGGTATATCTCTATATATGTCTTATATACATACATATATAAGACTAGTTATTGTATCAATAATAACAACATAGTTGAAAAAACTAAAAACACATGAAATTCGTCCAAAAAGACAGAAAAATTAATCAGACTAAACTCGAAGGTTTTGCTCGAAACCATGATTTCACCATTCACCTCTTGATAGCATCATTATTTAATTTGATTGCATCAAATTCTAATATTGTAAATAATTAGAAGTAGATTCCAATTGACCTTAACAAATTATATACTAAAACCTTCCTCTTGAATCACTCTATCTATTAAAAAACCGCCTCAAAATCCGATGCGTAGTTTTAAAGATTTAAGCATACATAGGGATATAGGGACAGAGAAAGCGACTTTGTTTTATACTATGTAGTGAAGCTGTAAAAGTTTAACAATAATGTAAACCAGTCTTGATTCAATCAGGTCCCTAGATAGCTTTTTGCTATAAATTACATCCAGTGGCCTTATTTGATATACCATGACAAAGAAATACTTTACCGATCTCAGATGTACAGAGTATCTCTAAGCAAAAACCACGTCGATTCCTTACTCCATTGCTGAGATCAATGAAGTAGATTTTGCATTAAAATATCATTAGTTGGAATAAATAAAATACACTAAAAGAAGAAAAAAGAAAAACTAATTCATCCAATAACTTGCACTAACAACAAACTAAGGCAATTAATATTAAAACTGCATTTGTCAGGCAAATTGTATTTCCCCTACGTCGATGCTGTTGAGTCCCCATGAAAAAACCATACAAAGGAATTTAGTTAAGACGTCAACTAACGCGTACCCTAATCCACCATTAAAAGAAATCTCAATCCCCTCGCAATCCCTTATTTTGTTAACGAGGGAGGCAGATTGATAACTTGTCCAATATCCGGCTTGATCGTAGGGAGATAGCAAAAGTATTTGATTTTTTTAAGTAATATTAGTTACATTTAGTTCAAATCATCTATCTATCTTCTATACGTGTAATAAAATTCTAACTTATTCCAATCGTACAGATTATTAATTAAATATATTTTTTGGAAAATCTTCTTGAAATAATCATTATTATCGATACAGCGTCCGAATCTATAGTTTCTAGAATTTTTGTGTGTCTGTCTATCAGTCTGCCTGTCTGTCAGTCTGTGATCAAATCACAGAAAAACCACTAGAGGGATTTTGATGACATTTAGTATGATGATAGCTGGTTATCCGGGTCAACATATAGAATACTTTTTACTGCGGCAAAATATCTCTGAAAAATCTGTACTAAACGTTAAAACGGAAATAGGAACGAAACCGAGCGAAACGGGAATAAGTCGTTAGTATCTCATAATAGCCAGAAACATTAACCTAAAGTAATTTTATCGAAAACAAATCACGCCCCAAATAAATGACATTATTATTTCCACTTATTGAATTCATAAAATACATCTTCTATTTAATAAAGAGATCGAAACAATGGCGCAAATATTGTGTCAGTATCTACTCTACAGTGTTTGTAGCGATTACGCTGATAGTAAATGGTTACGAGCAAACGTTATCGTATCCTTAATGTGTTAGCCTTAAACGGTAGTCAATTTCGATTATGAATTGGCCTCGTGTCTCTCTAAAATGTGTAAGTACATGCAAAAGCAGTAACTATTTTAAAGTAGATTTTGTTACAAATTATCAAATTTATTTTTGAAGTGAAAAATTCTGTAGGCAGGTTTGGATGGGGAGTAAATTCATGTAAGTCGTCATCAACATGGTCACGTAATGAGTTAACGCTAACACTCAGAGTGCCGATAAATTTAAACAGTTTTAATTTCCAAATTTTAATTCAAGATCAAAAAATTAATCTGAATATCCAAAAATAACAACTGTTTGTTTTTAGTTTTAAGTTTTCACTTCTGTCGGCAGTCCTCATGACTGTTTTTTTAAATAGTCTATTTTGTGTATTATAGAAAAGATACACTGATTTAAAAATTATCGACTTAAAAGTAATATTGCTATTAGTGATGTTTGATTTTGAATTTTATATGAAACAACCGTTGACTTTTTACATATTCATTGAAAAAGAAAGAAATATAAAAATCGACTTACAATCCTCGGTATAACATAAGCTTAAAAAGTACACCCTATTTTTAAAGTCGGTCGAAAACAAGCTAATCTTCAATTTATAAGCGAGTGAACTACAATTGTGATATCACAATATTTTTCTATTATTATAAAATATAGCTATATATATATATATATATATATATATATATATATATATATATATATATATATATATATATATATATATATACAATCGAAAGTTTTCTTCTTCCTTTACGATAGCGAATATAGAAAGAAGAGATATCTTAAAAGAAAAAGCTCTCGCTCATCACTATTTTTATCAATAGAAAAGTTTGCTTGTCGAGATATCGCTTCGTGACTAATCGCATATTCGTTATTGTTTGGTTATTAGTATGTACAACTGTCTATCTTCGGTCCTAACGCAGTATCGGATCGAGTGATATTTAGTCGGTTTTTAACCGGGTAATTGGAAGTTAGCGATGTTACCCCAATTATTTATTGAAGTGAAACTTCTTTAGAATCGTTGTTATTTGAAGTTCGATGAAACGAAAATGTGACACGAGAAAGAGACAAACACATAAATATATAGAATTAAGCCAGCGAGAAAATGAGATAGAATACATCACACAGGAAGTGAAAAATACTCTATACATTTATAATAAAGTTCTAACTAAGCCGAATCTGTAAATTAAATATTTCTTGGAAAATCTTATTACAATAAACATTATTATTGATACAGAGGCCGAATTTATGGTTATTAGAATTTTTGTCTGTCTGTCTGTCTGTCTGTCTGTCTGTCTAATGCTAATATTTAATAAAATGTAAAATAACTTTTAAATTGAATAAGAAAAAACTAAACCTTACAATAATTATCCTAATCCTATATATTATGTTCATCTCATTCTCTCGTAGGTTACTTTTCTGAAGTTTTACTTCTACCGTGAGTGGATTGCACACACACACACTTTTTTATATTTGTATATTATTCAATATTTACTCAATCAATCATTGACAGGAATTTTGTTATTAAGATAGGCCAATACTGTACAAAATAATTCTAATTTTTAAAATTGAATTTTACTTTGATAATTTCACCTCAAACAATACAAATTATTAAATCCTGAATTAAAAATATTATAAGAATGCTTACGATTATTTTGAAATACTTTATGAACCATGAAAGAACTACTTAAGTTGTAAGAAGCTATTTGCCTGAAGTATGGACACGTGTACATTTGAAAGAAAACAGCGTTACGACAAAGGGGTAGCATTTAATTTATAATTTAGCATTCTCAAAAAGGGGATGGATATTTGGGTTTTCACCCTCTACGTATTCTTTGATTACATCTCTACCACAATTTGAATATTGCGAGGATTTTCCTTATTCTGTTTTTCATCTGTAAATGTTGCACGTTGGGTCATAGTCTCTAAAATTTAAATCTTTTTTTCTTTAATTTATCAAAAACATAGAGCTATTCAAAAAGAAATAATAATAAATCTAGTTAATAGGACGTAAATTATGAAGGTTTTATGAAAATCTATTACCTTTTAGTACAGTAATTGTAATAAATTTAAGTAAATCTTTTATAAAAATCTTTCCAAGTAAAATTTAAAAAAGAACCTTGAAGTTATCTTATTGTATATTTATAGATTGTTATCTTATTTTATTTTGTGTTTCTCGGAAACGGCTGTAACGATTTGGATTAAATTTTGTATTTATATTAGGTTTGCTATTTAAGTTTATCGATATAGATATCTTTACTGAAAAAAATCCATTTTATATATCTTTTCCGAAAAATACCAGGTACCTACTTAAATTACTATTATAAAAAATGTACATTTTAATTATTTTCAAATATGTAGGTTTCACATATTATTCAGTAGGTTTTTGTATAGCAGCAACATATGGCACTATCAAAACATCACTTACAGGTTTGATTTTCACTTTATGCAACTTTTTTTCATATTGAAACTTATAAGCTATTTTTTAATAATGACCGACCTGATAGACAAACATTTTTATTATAATTATTAGATAATTTGCAAAATTTAAATAATAAAAGACCAAGATCGTTCACGATCACAGAAAATTAAGCAACTCTTTATATTTAAACAATGGAGCCAATTTGTGAGAATGAAAAGCCTGAATAATGATGGAAAAATTATTATTTGAGGCATCTAATTCTTTCATTTACTAGACATTACTCATCGGCTTTTGAAACTTGGTTGGAAAGGGCGAAAAATTACCCAATTCCCTTTGTGCGAAAACAAGATCGATTCGTCTCAATCACAAAAAACTGTGAAGCTTGTTCTAATTGAATTAGTGAAACAGATTTAGTTAACTTGTTACGTGAGAAAAACTAAACTCAGTTGGCGATTCTTTTAGAAAATACAATAGATTTTAGTTTCTTTCTTACCACAACGTCTGTAGAGAATTGATTTGCAAAGTTTACTTTAACCCATATCATACTGTCAGCACTAACTTTAAGTTTTAGCTTTGCACACTATTATTTTTTAAGTTTAGCTATTATTTTTATGATATGCTAAACTGATTTAAAAGATGTACGAGTTAAAAAATACTTGAATCCATGTAGATTCCCAATAACACTTTCTCAACTAAACTAGACTCATCCTCGCTTTGTTCAGGTCCCTAGGTACGTTTTGGCGCTTAGTATGGAATAGATTTTTTTTTTTTCAATTTTTTTTTCGTGATTTTTTCCGCTGTTTTAATAGTTATTCTGTTATTTGGGGGTGAAAAATAAACCCAATAAAACAAAAATCATAAAAACGGGTCAAGCAGTTCTCGAGTTATAAGTGTTGTAATACTTCGTTTTATACATATAGATTTCATCTGACTCTAGTTTTATTTACTGTTATTTCTTGATTATCTTAAAACTGATTGTCTTTAGTGACTATATAACCAAAAGACAAATACACAATTTTTTTTTTTGGGACAGGTCGTGTGCGTACGCAGAATAACTCACCAAAATTTCATCATAATCGAATAAATGGTTTAGAAACTTAGAATGGTTTAGGTTTAGAATATAAAGATAAATAAGGCAGCATTAATTATAAGTATTATAAGTGAGAATTAATATTAATATGTACAATTATTGTATGAGAACACTTCATTGACATCCCACAAATTCAATGAAAATTGTTAATTTAAATTACATAATTATTACGCTTGTACCTTTTACTCTACTACTTTAGTAACAAATATGCTGATAACGACATCATTATGTTCACATTTTAAATCACCTACATGTTATTATTAAAACTGTATTGTCAGCAGAAATAAATATTTGTGAAGTTGCAATATTGTTAAATTGGATGAAAATTAATGTGAAAATATAGAAAATATAGTTTTCTTTAACTAAATAACAGTTCTATAATCATATTAACAATAAATAAATAAATATGTTTGGAAATTAACACCCAGCACCATCTAATTCCATGGTAAGCTACGAGGCTTGTGTTATAGATACCAGATAGTTGATACACTACACATATATAACTTTAAATACATACATAATATAAATATAAGCACCCATGACTGGAGTACAAACATTCATGCTCATCACACGAATTCTCCCAACGGAACTCGAACCTGCGACCGCTGGCACAGCAAGTAGGGTCACTATAAACTGAGCAAAACCATGTATTTTTTTTATTTAAAGTATGAATTACGATTGCTGGATATTTATGTATGTATATCAAACAAGTAACATCTGTGCTTGAACAAAGTAATTACGCCAAAACATTTAAATTAGAATTGTCGAATTAATTTTTGACCTGTAACGTTTTCATTACGCCGATTAATATTTGTACGTGGAAAATCTGTTTAAGAGCTCAGGTTATTTGTTGCTTAGCTCCCAGTTTGATGCTCGTTTGAAGTAAAAATAATAGCGTATAGTAATAAAACAATAGTAAACGTAACTAAATAATAACGTGGAAGTGTGTATGGGTTATTGTAAGTTTGTTACCTTTAAAACTGATATGGATGACAGGATTTGGGTGATATTGTGTACAATTGTACACAGATAGATCATTACCTGCACCTAGATGAATCCAAACTCCAAGTGTAAATATATAATATTGGTTATATAGGTTGATTCCCCATACAAATTTTCATCCTCATTTTCAACCCTTTAAGAGATGTTTTCCGGGATTAAGAAATATCTATGTCCTTACCAGGGACACAAACTATCTTCTTACCAAATTTCATCTAAATCGGTTCAGTAGATCCAGAGATTACCTCCTACAACCTCACAAGCTCACAAACTTTAACTCTTCATTAAGTATAAAGCTGGGAAGATTGTTTTAGTTCATATTTTTGGTACTAGTCTCTAGAACTATAGTTCGATTTGAAAATTATCCTTGAATATTATAGCTTATGTACCTACAAGGTATTAAGGAGAGTTATACACTAACATCGCTCTCTGAACCAAAGAGCAATTATATGTAAATAAAACAGCGAAAGCGGGCTTACCATAAAATATTTGTTTTATATATTTTCCTATGGTTATATAGCAAGAAAAAATAAATCCTATTGTTACAAAAGTTAAAAAACCTGAAAATACACCCATATACCTTTTAATAATCAGCATGACTAAAGTATTTGCTCTAACCATGGCTCGAACCCTAGACCTTCTACGCCAAATAACAATCTATTTCTGATTTCTTTACCCACAAAAGAATCTTTAGTACGTCTTAATAAGTATAAAATAAGTGCATTCTAATAAGATTTGCTGCCTTTTATAATGAATTTAGGGCATCATCTTCCAGTCGATTCAATAAAAAGCAATAAGGATTTGGCAGATTAGTAAAGCGGAGACACATCTGTCGTTGGGACTGCTGAGATGACGGTATCCTACATTTTCCTTATATATAAATTTGGTAACAGGACCTTCGGAAAGTAACGAATTGAGTCCCGCATTAGAATTACGTTTGAAATATTTGAACGTCGCTCCTTTTAATTCTATTCAAGATGTTTTTATGTTGTGTCTTTTAACTAAATTAAATGTTTTGTAAGAATTTAACATTATTTCGTTGAACTTACAAATATTGTGTGGTGTGTGGTGTGTGGTTAACTGTGTCGTTGGTCTAGTGGTAAGCATATACGGTTACAGATCCAGAGTTAGTGGGTTTGAGTCCCAGGGCGGAATGAAGTTATTGAATGTTTCGATAAGAAATTCATACAAATTTAGAGCCCGGTAAATTATCAACTAATAAAAATATAATTTATAATATGAGAATAAACAAATGAGTCAAGTAATTCATATTTATGATAAAACACATACAAAACCAGTTCCACGCATTTATTAAGCTAATTATATATTTATTATGTAACTTTAGTCCAATTGCAAATGAATCTCAATTGTTATTACGAGTATCTGTCGGAAATCGAAATCGCGACTACTAATATAGTGGGCAAATTCATTTAGATACTCTGTTAATATATTGTATTTAGCTCTTTTTTTCTTTTTAACGTCCCACAGCTGGGCATGGGCCTCCCTTCAATACGAGGGGGATCAGGCCATAGTCCACCATGCTGGCCAAGTGCTTTTTGGCAGAGTGCACATGTCATTCGAAAACTTGCTTCATACTGGTTCTTTCTGACATACAGGTTTCCTTACGATGTTTTCCTTCACTTTCCTTCCTTTGGAAATTATTTCTCGTAATTATTTTACAAAATATTAAATTATAAAATTTTGTTTGAATATTAAAGTTAACCGAAAAAGGCACTCTAAATAAGAGAGCTGAAACCTTCAGGTCACTGGCCCATTAGTTCCCATCTAAGCAATTACTCGCGCGCCAAAACATCGATTCTCACACTTGAGAAATCTCGACCCGAAAATCGGTATTCATTCGATTTTTACCCTTTAATAAAAATAAAATTTTGCTGATTAATTATTCTTTAAAGCTTTTCAGGATTTACGGTGAAAATAATATGAGCTTTTTGAGTTTGTGAAAAAATTAATAAAACGAATATTGTAGCAGTAACGCGATCTGACTGGCATTTCTCTTTTGTAGATCGCAGGTTGAATGAAAATGTATGAAGACGTTTGCTTATAATTGGCAAAAGGAAAAAATAAAAGAACAAAATAAAATCAGTCATTTTACGAAGTGGCCATAATGGTCCGAAAGGGATTTACATTATACAGTTACTGAAAGTTATTATACAGCATAGCTTTACGAGACAATATTAGAAATTCTGCATAATTATATGCAAAGTAAAAAAACCTGGAAAAGCGGTTGATCAGGCCTTTGATCTTAGAAGAGCCTTATAAATAGAATTCAAGTGTCAGTCTATGATTTCAAAATAACGACCTATATAATGACCATAATATGGTTTATCATATTGTATTTAAGAATTATATTCTAACAACTTTTATTTGCAACGGTAAACCTCAAGAAAATGAATATTTTTGTCATTTTTTGAATTAATATTATCGTTTGATATGTGTAAGAAAATATATAATACCTATTTTTTGAGACTATACCGATTTTAACAAAACTTTCATTGTTAGATAGTCGAATAAGGCGGAAAGCTATTTTGTAATAAGCAAGCAGAACCGCACGTGTGAAAACTAGAAAGCAATTAACCTAACACTATTTAAGAAACAATATACCTCCAATAAAGAAGTACAGCCCTAAGATATTTACTAATAATTCTTAGAATTTTAATTACAGAGATGCGAAGTGAATTTATAATTAAGAATAGTTATTGTTAGTAGTCTTAGTTAAATAAGCAGGCCGTCAGTACTTGAATGCACAAATTGCACTAAAGCATGTTAATGTGCGGCTACAACTATTGATATGGTAATGGAGAGACATATACTTGACTATTGAGACGCCATAAGATCTTCTCTACTAAGGTATGATGGAGATGGTAGATTTCTAGACTCTATCTGCCAAGTGAATGGTCACAGGTTCACTGTGGAGATGTAAGAAAGATGTAGAGCTTACATTTATTGTGACAACATGATATTTATGTAGTTAAGACTAGTAACATTATTTTACATTTTTTTGTTTCAATAGGATAGACAAGTTACTAAGTTTATACATTTTGTATAATTTACCAACATTTATGATCAAATAATGGATATATCGAAAACATTGAATTAAAGGCATGTGTAAAAAATTTAATTAATTATCTCTCTCTATAGGTCAAATAAAATCCTTGTGTATCATTTTTTTATAAATCTATACGTATGTATACAGATAAATAAAATTGAAGTGTCTGTTTGTAATGTCAAAATAACAACGTTTTACTAAATGCATATGCAATTATATACGGTACTTATAAGAAAAACACGTTTTTTTTAAATTTTGTCTGTCTGTCTGTTTGTTCCGTATAATCTCTATACCGGTTGCACTGATTTTGACGGGACTTTCACTGGAAGCTAACTGATGTTATGGGGAGTAACATAGACTACTTTTATTTTAGAAAACGAATTAGGGTTCCGCTCAAAAAAATTAAAATGTATGTAATAAAATTCTAGCTGAGTCAAATGTGTACATTAAATATTTTTTGGGAGAATAAGATTGAAATAGTCACTAGTATCGATGAATCTATAGTTTTTTGAATTTTTCTCTATCTGTCGCGGAACGCATCACGAGAAAACAACTGGACAAATTTTGATGAAATTTGGTATGATGATAGCTGGTTATTCGGGTCATCTCTAAGAAATCTATAGTAAACGTTAAACTAAAACGTTAAAATATAAACATAATGATACATCTTACATTTTAGTTATTACTTTGTCTATAATAAACGCAAAAAACATAATTAGAAATTTTTAATGCATGTAATATTATATACATACATTTCTCATCTCTTGTTAATGACTTCAAAGCGTATCTGTTGAGCACAAATTACTTCACCAATGTCACGTAGAATGGAGAAGACACGAAGAAGGTAGGTCGGTAAGTAACATATTACTGCTACTAATCGATAGTTCTGACAAGTGATTAAAGTACCCAGATCCTACTTGAAAGGTACCGGTCAGATATCAACCGTTTTGGAAACTTGTACTTTCAAGAAAATTGCCTCCTTACCCTTAATACGATCGTGTAACTTTTGCTTATAAATACTTTTAGTTAATATGTTAGTATCTTGTTTTTTGATTTCAAATATATTATAATTATTTCTAATATAAATTAATACCTTTCATACTTGAATATTAATATTATCTTACTAGTCTTACTAATATAATAAATGCGAAAGTTTGTGAGGATGTATGGATGGATGTTTGATACTCTATTACGCAAAAACTACTGAATGGATTTTAATAAAACTTTAAAATAATATAGCTCGTTTACCAGAATAGGCTATTTTTTATCTCGGGAAAATGTACGGTTCCCGTGGGATAGATTTGTTTTTGTTTTTATAGAGGCGAATCCGATCGAAGCGGGGTTGAGCCGCTAGTTACAAATAAGAAAATCATTTCTGTTCTATGTATTATATAATTGGTTTTTACAGCTAAAATATACATTTTAAAGTGATTTTAATGAAATATCTGATAATATTTTGATTGACATAAAATTAGGCAACTTGTTTATTACTAGTGGGTGAAAATATATAACGGGTTTGATTCCCACGCAAGGACTTTATTTGCCAATCAAATGTATGATTCGGTCTAGATAAAAGTAAAAAGAAATGTACCTTACTTATTACATTTCATAAACTTAAAATGAATAAAAAATAAAAAAAATGAATTTTTATTCGTAAATAATTTAATATCAATCATTCATATCGTATGCTATGAAATATTTGAAATGTTTTCCACGTCCCATATTAATATTTACCATAACCATTTTTTTAAAAAAATGGTTATGGTAAATAACTTGTAAAATATTTTATTATAACAGGAAAAAATTCTTGATCGACATTTGTTTTACAAAGGCTTGTGAAACCAGACTTCATAGAATGCAATATGTAATCATATTAGTGCAGGTTTATTGTCAACCGACTTCAAAAAGGAGGAGGTTCTCAATTCGACTGTATGTTTTTTTTTTTATGTTTGTTACCTCAGAACTCCGTCATTTATTAACCGATTTGGACAATTTTTGGTTTTGTTTGAAAGGGTATACTTCCAGATTGGTCCCATTTAAATTTCAAAAAAAAAATACCACCCCTAAGGGTGGAAAAACAACTAATGATGAATTTAACCTACTTCTAATTGTCATATTGACTTGAAACTTTGCAAGTATTTCTATTTCCGTTGATAGTACAGTGGTTCGGTGTTGTTGACCTGATCTGATGGCAAGACCAGAAGGTGGATAGGTGGAACTCTTCAACGGCTAATAGTAGATACTTTGAGTTTGGGCTTATTTTGTTTGATTTGACAAGCCTAACACGTTAGAATCCTTACTTTGCTACTACTGTCTACACTAAAAAGGAAAAAATAAAAACTTTTTAACAAAAAAATAAAAACCGACTTCAAACAAAAGCACTAAAAAGTGAAAAATAACTGATTGGTAGTTTTCATTTACTATACATACCTAATCAAATATTTTCGAAGTCGGTGTGCTTTGCTTTGTATGGGCTGGCACCGATTTCGAAAATATTTGATTAGGTATGTATTTAATAGGAAGGCTTTAATTACTTAGCCAAAGCACACCGACTTCGAAAATATTTGATTATGTATGTATAGTAAATGAAAACTACTAATCAGTTATTTTTCACTTTTTAGTGCTTTTGTTTGAAGTCGGTTTTTATTTTTTTGTTAAAAAGTTTTTATTTATTTTGATGTTATTTTTCTTTATACTATCAGTACATAAGCTTTTTAACCTTAAAAAATAAGATTTAGGGAATCTAGACGAAATAAGAAGAAAAGTGGAGGATCTAGAATGTTTTATAACAAGTTAACACAGTTTTTTTTTTCTTTTATATTGATAATTTCAAAAACGTATTAATCAATTAATCAATAAAAGGACCTATTTTTTGAGAAAAAGATTTTAATTTCTTTGAAAATAATATGCCCACTAAATTATGAACTCATCGCATTATTTATTTACTCACCGTAAATTCTATTTAATTAACTTTTAAGTTATTTTGATTAACATTAACTTGATAATCTTTGAAAATATTATTGTACTTCGAATAAAATATTGCGAAAGCTTATTTCGTTATTGTGGAAAACGCTATAATTACAGCTAAATGAAAACGTGAAATATAACTGTAATTAATGAATCGATCAACATGTTAAAGGTTTTTTATTTGTATATTATTAAATATTTTATCCATCTGAACTACCAGTTCTGTAATCATTATAATAAAATAATGCTAATAATGTTCGAAAATTTTCAATTCATTGAACTTGATGACCAAATCATAGGAAATCTATTTACAGATAATTTTATAAAGCTGTAATTATGTTTTACAAAAGTTCTAAAATTTATGAATACAAATGAATTTTATAATATACTCATATTTCTAGCCAAAAAAAAGGATATTTTAGCAAAAAAAACATATACATATAAAGAATATGATTTCTTGATAAATACCTTTAATCCGAAAGCATCCCTTCAATTCGTAAGCACTCACAAAACATTCCGAAATACGATATTTCAAACTCCCGACCCGACCGACACGTTACCCTGTCGACGGCTAGGGGATGACTGAACCTCTACCGTAGTAAAGACTACGAACACCATACTGCCATCTGCTACTAACTTGTGCATTAAACTTTCAATACAACAAAATATTCTATATCTATAAAGAAAGCTTTTTAAAAATTTTTGCTAACGTGTAAATTCTTACCCTGGCACCTTTCCTAATGTAAACAAATTTTTTGTCGAGTCAAAAATATTCTGAATAGCAATGCCAAATATTTGAAATTACCATGATATTGTTTGAATTTTTCGGAATTTATTCATTCTCGTTATTTTAAGTGAAATGTGTCTTTTGTGTGCATTGCTTTGTATAATAATATTATCAAGATTTTATATAAGAAATTTATACTTTGAATATGATTTATAAGGAATCGTTGTTTTTATGAGATGTTTTACGTACATTTTTTTGTTGAAATCTTTAATAATACTTTTATGTTGCTATTTTAGCTTTTGCTAATCTTATTCGGCCAGTTTTAGTTTTATTATTATTTTTACTAGTTTTTGATAGTAATTTCGTTTGTCTAGTTTATTTATTTTACTCTCTCGGTTCTTAAGAGTCATCTATACTAATATTATAAAGAGGAGAGTTTGTTTGTTTGCTTGAACGCGCTAATCTCAGAAACTACTAATCCGATTTAAAAAAATATTTTTGTTTTATATCTAATGATAGCCAATTTATTGAGGTAGGCTATAGAATATATCCTGGAAAAACGTATAGTTCTCGTGGGATAGATTTGATTTTGTCTAATAACGAACCCGAAGCGGATGAGTCGCTAGTAGGCTTTAAAATCGAAAAAAATCCAGGTAGTTTCAGAGATTAGAGCGTTACAACAGATAAATAAAACAAATTCTTCAGCTTTATAATTTTAATATTGCTTAGTAGTTAAATGTAAAAGTTTTTATAGATGCTCATTGATTACACGACATGTCATTCTACAAAATCATTATTGCGAATAAAAAACTTAAAACGTATAAGTTGTAGAATCACTTAGACACGAACCCGAGCGAAGCGATGGTGAGTCGATAGTATTATAATATTTATAATATTTAAAAAAAAATATTATAAAATATATATTCTAAAATTAAATACTTTTTTAATTAAAGAAAAAAAAACAAATATACTTAATTATATACAAAAAAATATATACTTAGTTATTACTGCACAAGTCATGTCCGCGTGAAATAGTGGCAAGAATGCTAGCCTCATTCACCCGCTGAATGGTATCTGTTATTCATATGTTATTTGTTTAATTTCTATTTTTGACGTCGATAGTAGATACAGTATACGAGTACATACTTGCTTATGGTTTGCCACTTAAGTGTCTGCTGACATAATATCTATACATATAATAAAATTGTAACTAAGCCGAATCTGTACATTAAATATTTTTTGGAAAATCTTATTGAAATAAACATTATTATCGATACAGAGGCCGAATTTATAGTTTTTAGAATTTTTTTTCTGTCTGTCTGTTACCGCATCACAGAAAACAGTGGATTTTTGTAAAAACGTGGTTAAGCTAGTGCTTTAATAAATTTTATGAGAAACGGTATATTTTTAAATATACGAGTATGTATTTACTAGCGACTCACCCTCGCTTCGCTCGGGAAAAACAAAGACAAATCTATCCTACGGGAGCCGTACATTTTTCGGCATAAAAAGTAACCTATATAATATGTGCTATTCCAGGCTATAATATATCTCTGTGCCAAATTTCATCTAGATCCGTTCAGCCGTTCTGGTGTGATTGAGTAATAAACATCCATTCATCCAAACTTTTGCATTTATAATATTACAAGGGGCTCACCCTCACTTCGCTCGGGTTCGCCACTAGAAAAACAAAAACAAATCTATCCCAAGGGAACCGTACATTTTTCTGGAATAAAAAGTAGTCTTTGTATTATTCTGATGTATGAGCTATATTATTGTAAAGTTTTATTAAAATCCATTCAGTAGTTTTTGCGTGAAAGAGTAACAATCTATACATCCAGATATCCGTACATCCTCACAAACTTTTGCATTTATAATATTAGTGGGATATTTGTGTATACTTTGTATTATTATTACATTTTACCTAATAATTTTGTTAATATTCGTACATTTAAAGGGTTTCTGGGTGGAATATCTAATTTTGTTTAATCTATAATTTCATTATATATTTTCAAAATATATAAATTATCATTCGGCAAGAAGCCTCGTCAATCGACTGCTACATCGCCGCGTGAATAAAAATCACGGTTTTGCATTTCTAATATTTGTGAAGATTTTATATTAAAGCAGTAATGCCGATGGGATTTCTAATCGACAACAAGAATACAAGCTTAGTCATCAATTTTCATGTTCCTACCTTATAAATGACAAACTTTTACACAAATTTTGATCCCCTAAACCCCTTTGAGGATATTTACTACGTTCACTGTATACGGAGCTTTCGTGCAAAACTCCATGTTTTTAGACCCAATGGCTTAGACAATACTTTGTCTGTCAGCCAGTTAGCGTCTAGTGTCGCTTAGAAAAAAATGGCACTCCCCAATCGTTGAAGTATAAAATTTATATATAAACAGGTAAACACAAAACAGTTCAGTACGTTTTTCTCCTCTGTTTCTCAAATGACTTTCTTTTTGTTCTGTAGCTACTGATGAGTTTTAGTGTTTTCAATAAAAACTTTTTGGAGACAGTTTTTCATTTTTTTATATAAATAGACGAATATGTGTTTTCCTCAAATTTTTAATAATGATTATCAGGTCAAATTTCGAGCACCGGACTTACACTATAGTTATCAAAATATATGAAAACTAGCGACACCCTCGCTTCGCTCGGGTTCGTCCCAAGCATTCTTCCCGATACAAACTTTCACTCTCATTTTCTCCCCTTTAAGGGATGATTTATGGGTATTTCATCATATTGAGTATTCTATGTCCTTCTCAGGGTCTCAAACTATCTTTTTACCAAAATTCATCTAAATTGGTTCAGTAGATCCAGAGATTACCCCTTAGAAATTTACCTGGAGGTGTTAAATTCTCGAAGAATGAACGAAAAAACGTACAACCAAATATCGCTTCTTCTTTTTATTTAATTATATCTGCTTTTTAAAACTTGGTCAAAAATAACCCACCAAGTATTAAAATTAAAAGATATATTACTTAATAAACGTTTATACTTTACTAATAATAATATAAATGTACCTATGTACGTTTGCTTGAACTTCTATCATACAGCAACGACGATACATATCGACTAGATTTTTTACACAGTGTTATTATCATATATCCCTGTATACTAAGTATTTCTGGTGAAAAGTTGCTTTAGTGTACTGCAATCATTAACTATATAGAAATAAAATAAATCTCTGCACCTGTTAAACCATCTTTTTAACTGGCTATAGCTTTCTCTCCAATACTAAGAAAATAACGAACAACAAAAACCTTTTCAGTAATTCTGTACAAACAAAAGCGTAACTTTTTCTGTCCCAATGAAAGTTAAGTTTCTAAATACTGTACTTTAAACACTGTCTTTTAAAGATCCTATGGGAATACTTTTCACTTTAAACGGAGAGGAGAAAATATGCCGGCTTTTATAATATTGTAACTATTGTACGTTGGTTTCTAACAATTTGATGTTAGCTTGAGTAAGTAAAAAAGGTTTATCTAAAAATATTTGTTTAAAAACAGCACTATTCGGTATTAGGTTTAAAAAAAAACAATGATTTAGATGTAGAATAAAAGTGCTATTGTTAACTGTAACGCCGGCGTGTCCGGTGGGATTAAAACCAATTTTATTACTTCAAAGATGGTCTCATATTAATCTCAAGAAAAATTCAACCCCTAATGGTGTAATAATTATTCTTCAAATGTTTTTGAAGTCAGCGCACCTTTTTAGTTAAGAAGTAATTGACGCTTCTGAAGATTGACCTATTTTAAAGAATCTATTTTGAGACTTCTCAAGACCGACCTAATTTATTGACCCTAATCCTATTTAGTATCAAAACTAAAAATCCATTCCGGTTTCATCTAGATATAAAGTAACACACATGCACACATTCACTCATATATGTACACACAATTAAATTACTTTCTGCTAAGTAATAGAATATAGTATAACTAGCATTGCCCGCGGCTCCGCCCGCGCTTAGATGACCAAAAACCAAATACTTAGGTTTTACATATTAGTATACTCATACATTGCAGTTTTTGCATTTTTTCTCAGAAATGAGATATTTTCCCGCAATAAAAAGTATCCTATATGTTGATCCGGATAACCAACTATCATCATACCAAATTTTATCAAAACCCCTTCAGTAGTTTTTATGTGATGCGGTAACAGACAGACACAAAAATTCTAAAAACTATAGTATAATTCGGCCTCTGCATCGATAATAACGATTATTTCAATAAGATTTTCCAAAAAATATTTATTGTACAGATTCGGCTTAGTTACAATTTTATTATATGTATATAGTATTTAATGTATATAGAACAGGAAGCTCTGTTCGATAAGCGCCATTATATTATGTTAATAATACTATGTTAAAAAAATTCACGGTTCAAACACTTATCAAAGATTCAAAACAATACGATGAATATAATTGTAATAAATTTAAAACCCGCTATCCGTACAACAGTTACATATTATGAATTGGTAGATTTCATTATCTCATTTCATGTAAATTCGAATTTTAAATATTTCCGAAATGAAATATTGTTTAAATGTAGCTTATAAACCACTCTATCTTTCAGTGAAAGTTCCATTACAATCGGTTAAGCTGTTCCAAAGATTATCTTGGACAAACAGAAAGACAAACAGGCACACCAATTTAAAAAAGTTTGCTTGAGTACTGATATCATATAAATAACTCTAGGTAACATAAACATATAAAATATACATTTTAACACTGACAGACACTTTTATTTATTAACAATTTTATTTATATGTATAGATTAAAATCAAAGATATGGCTTGAGCTCCTGTTACTGTGCAATTTCATATAAATCTGTCAAGTTTCGTCGGCGCTAGATTCGCGCGAATCATATGCGACAGGCACAAAAACCGAATTGATATTGATAAAAGATAGAACTTTATATAACACTTCATTTTCAGTCGAGATATAAAAAAAGAAAACACCTACGATTTCATTTTTAACCCCCGACGCAAAAACGATGGGGTGTTGTAAGTTTGACGTGCCTGTGTGTGTGTGTGTGTGTGTGTGTGTGTGTGTGTGTGTGTGTGTGTGTGTGTGTGTGTGTGTGTGTGTGTGTGTGTGTGTGTGTGTGTGTGTGTGTGTGTGTGTGTGTGTGTGTGTGTGTGTGTCTGTATGTGGCATAGTAGCTCCCGAACGGATAAACCGATTTTAATTTTGTTTTTTTTTTTGTTTGAAAGGTGAATTACTTGTTAGCTACGAGTCGGTTTGATGAAAATCGGTCCAAGATGGTCGGCCTTTTTTTTAATTTTTAATTTAATTTATTAACTATACAAATGAATAAATTACAGCTCTGGACGTATAAAATTAAAAACTTATCTTTTGCCCAACATCACTAATATGCGCATTTTTGCTTCTTTTTACTCACTGCAAGCTTTTATCCTACTAATATTATAAACGCGACAGTTTATAATATTAGTAGGATAAAAGCAATAGTAAAAGGAAAAGGTAAGAATGTATGTATGGATGTATGTTTGTTACTCTTTCACGCCAGAACGGCTGAACGGATCTGGATGAAATTTGGCACAGAGATAGATTATAGTCTGGAATAACCCATTGGTTTTTATCCATGAAAAATAAACAGTTCCCGAGGGATAGATTTGTTGTTATGTTTTAGAAGTTTTTATGTGAAATGGAACCAATTTATATAGGGTAATGTTATTGTAAGCAATTATGTATATTCAAGTTCAACTGCGTCAAAGCGAAAAGAGTTTATGGTTTTGACATTTTATGTCAATTTTGGAACATAATTAATTTTTAACCGAGTTCAAAAAAGAAGGAGGTTCTCAATTCGGGTGTTTATATTTTTTATATATGTATGTTTGAGCATAACTCCGTCAGATATAAAATCCTTTTTTTGTTCGAAAGAGATTTATTCCGAAATGGTCTCATATAAACATGAAAAAAAATCCACCCCTAAGTGTATAAAATAGGGGATGATTGATTTTCACCTACTAAATTTTTAAAATACTTTCTTCTTAAAAAACCCACTAAAAGTAAAAACTAACTGATTGGTAATTTTCATTTACTATAGATACTTAATCAGATATTTTCGAAGTTCGTTACTAACCGATAGAAATCAAAGCACACCGACCAAGAATAAAAATTTTGGTGCTGTTATTATTTTAAAACACTACATCTATTACTCTTACTTCTATATTGTCTTCTTAAAAACCTTTTACATTCACACAACACAGGCTTACATACTAAAGGCTATCTGACAAAAGCGTGAATAGCAATTACTGCTATTTGGTATGCAGTCTGTACCAAGACTATTATTAGCCATCTGATGGAATTGAATATATATCGGTACGTATTCACTAAATAATAAACATATACTCGTATAGGCATAGGTAACCTTACAGTTTTAAATATTAGTCCGCTTTATACTTTCTAAAATACATAATTAAGGACCTGTGTCTGAAATGAATTTATACAAAAAAAGCTAGGTACTGACCTTATTATTTATTAACAAGCTACCTTCAAAGGTATTTTATATCTATTGAATCGCAAATAAATATTTTTTTTAATTTTCAGTAGGTATATGGAAAATTCGATCTCGAATTGTATTGTTTTTTTCATTTCGATGAGAACTTGTAGCATGTAGCTCTTTTTAACGTCTCACTGCTGGGCACGGGCGTCCCTTCAATACGAGGGGGATCAGGCCATAGTGCAACACACTGGCCAAGCGGGTTGGCGGACTTACTGGACTTACACCGACTGTAATATTATAAATACAAAAGGCACGCGAGGATGTATTCTATATTATACAAATATTTAAGAGTAAACTTGTTCTTTATAAAATAATTATATTTTATTGTATTGCAGTAGCATCAAGCATTACATTCAATTAAACTAGAAAGGAGTCAATCAGACTGATTATTCAGCAAAACTGCAGCATGAGTTAGCATTGGACCGACAAATGTGTCAGTCGTCAGCGATCAAATTGCTTACAACGCTCAATAGCTATACCAATAACATTTTATTGTTATTTAATAATTAAAAATGAATACCATGTATCCCTTACGTAGCAGTAGTGTTATCATATTGCCCAGTAATATTAATAATAATACTTTAAAACCCTAATTAAGACGCCTACATTGTTATAGTTACGGCGTTTTTAGTTGCCTAAAAATAGTTTTATATATGTGCTATTCTAGTGATGCAGTGAACTGCCTCGGTGGTGTAGTAGCTAGTATGTACGGCTACATACCTGGAGGTCCTGGGTTCGAGTCCCGGGTCGGGCCAAGTTTAGTTATTGCGTCTTTCTGTATAAGTAAGCCTCAGTAACAGCCCGGAGTGGGGAAGTTGGCGGTGTTTCACCCCCGTGCCTCGGAGAGCACGTAAAGCCGTCGGTCCTACGCCTTAACTCTCACTGGTCGTGTCGAGCAGTCGTCCCACCGTATGAGAGTGACAGGAATAGAGAGTGCACGTTGTGTCTGCGCGTACACTTGTGCACTATAATATCTCCTGCGCAGTTGGCTAGTCTCAATGAGATTGGCCGCCGTGGCCGGAATCGGCTAGGAGAGTATCATCATCATCATCATCATCATTCTAGTGATAGACTAGAATGCACTAAGTTTCATTCAAATCTGTCCAGCCGTTGGATCGTGTAGAAGCAAAAAATATACACATGCATTTATAATAGGATATATGGCTCATATTATATTTTAATATTATTTGTATATGACGAAACTCAAATCTGTAATCTTCGGTGTAGAAAAGACCTTATGGCCAATAAATATAATTTTATTACTGAATTTAGTATGCGCTGACTGAAAACTAATTATATTACAGTTAATGTAACATTATTATCGATACAGAAGCCGAATCTATAGTTTTTAAACCTTTTGTTTGTCTGTGACAGTATCACGGAAAAATTACTGGAAAGATTTTAATAAAATTTTGGTATGATAATAGCTGGTTATCCGGGTCAACATATAAGATACTTTTTACTGCGGGAAAATATCTCATCTCTGAGAAATCTATACTAACCGTCAAAACGTAGGGACGAACCCAAGCGAAGCGAGGGTGAGTCGCTAATCAATAATAAGAGCGCAATAACATAAATAACCATATGACCTCAAAATATGTTATTCATATTGATATTTTAGTATCATTATATGATCTATACGTAAGTTATGTATTTATAGACTGTTACATCAATCTTATTTATTTTGTGTTATTAATATCTAAATAGGCAAAGACAAAACAGTTCTTTATTTATTCAGTATCTTTATCTTTTCTATTTGTTAACCAATTTTCTTTTTTTTTATTGTTTCTAATGGTTTATAGCAATCATTGTCACGGGAGAGACTCCCGAAACTCCAAAAAATCCGAAAAAATAGTTTTATTTAAAATGTCAAATTTTCGCGTAAATCTAAAAAAGTATTATAAAAACAGATAGTTTATTTTTATAGAGATAGGTAAATTCTATTCATATATGTCTTCCTCAAATTTTCAACAATGGTAACAATAAATGTGAAAGTTTGTGAAAATGTTTAAATGATTGCCCCTCACACGTAAATCTTTTATCAGATTTGCACGATACTTGGCACACAAATACACTTTGTCATGGGCTATTGGAATATTATAATACATACTTTGTACCCATGGTCTTTTATATATTAATTTTAAATGTAAGATTATTTTTGGTCAGAAATTATCAATTATTGGCAAAGGAACGTTAAAGAAACGTAAAAGAAAAGAGCTTATTACAAGCAAACACATAATTTATATATATATATATATATATATATATATATATATATATATATATATTGTGAATCATTACTTATTTTTAGGATTCCGTACCTCAAAAGGTAAAAAGGAACCCTTATAAGACCACTCGCTTGTCCGTCTGTCTGTCCGTGTGTCACCACCGATTTTTTCAGGAACGGGTGGACCTATCAAATTGAAATTTATACCAGATACTGAAGTCTATAGTACCTATTAGGTGTATAAAAATCAAGGTCCTGAGTCAGCACGATAAAAAGATTTGGGCAAATTTAGATTTTCGCGAAAACTTGTAAGTACTAAAATTTACCTTAATTTTCAACTTTTTTTATTTTTCTGAATTTTCCCTTTACTTGTGCTGTAAGAACTTGCTTTTAACCAAATTTGACAATTCTAGGTCAATCGGAAGTACCTTATTTTGGGTCGTAAACCTATATGGTAGTGCCAGTTGACCGAAATGTTAACGAATTCTACTCAATTAGCAAAATTAGACCAGACGTTACCAGTTTTGAGTTGGATGTTTTTCATGTTTGGTTAAAAATGTCAAAAAAGTTTCTATTTTAAATTTTTACAAGTTTTAGTTGCTATAATCTTTTAAAAATTTTTTCAGTGTTAGCATACAAGAAAAGTTAGCATATAAGAACATTAGAGAAAATAAATGAGAAGATGCTTCAAATGTAAGTTGAAAGTATTAAAGTATAGGAAGTTATACTTAAAAACTAACTTAAGACAACAATGTAACATTGCAAGAATAAATACACTATAAAATGGCTGTAGAACGTCTCTAAAGCCATAAAACCTCTATTGTCATCATGTACAATTACGCAATACAATGAAAAAATGTGAGACTTAGAATGTTAATTTGTCCCCGTTTTAAACGGGCTTTTGTTCGATAGTGTGCCACGATTTTTATCACGTTACAGTTCATGTTATATTGGATTTTGATGCAACTTTAAGCTGTTACTAATATATATATATATATATATATATATATATATATATATATATATATATATATATATATATATATATATATATATATATATATATATATGGATAAATATTATGCATTCGTGTTAATATAATATTAATAAAATTTATCACCTAACACATTCATAATGGAAAAGCCAGAACTATTCTCTAAACATGTATGTCGCTTAGTCCGAGTTTTTGCAAGACGATTTCCTTAATAAATAAATATATTGGGACATTACACACATCACCATATAGTTCCATGGTAAGCTACGAGGCTTGTGTTATGGATACCAGATAGTTGATACACTACACAAATATAACTTTAAATACATACATATTATAAATATAAACAACCATGATTGGAGTACAAATATTTGTGCTCATCACACAAATGAATGCCCCAGCAGGACTAGAACTCACTACAAACTGAGCCAAACGTGTCGTCAAATCATCATCAAACAATAACTAATGAGGATTCGTACTTGGCCCGTGAGATTAATCACAAAGAACCGAGCTCCTTCGAGGCAATAAAAACCTAAAAAATACAAATAATAATGATTATCTTTTATGGGATATATATTATACTTGTACATAGAAAAAAAAATTGTATGTTTGTATGTGTATGTATGTTAGCCATTCATAATAATAATAAATACTCTTTATAAAAATATAAAAAGAGGTATGTACAAGAGCCGGCCTTATCGCTAAAACAGCGATCTCTTCCAGGCAACCTTAAGGTGTTGGAATTGACAAATTGTAAGAGGGAAGGGATGTGCACTATACAGTAGAAGAAAAAAACCAAAAAATTATACATTTTTTAATACTATGTAATAATAAATTTACATATTAAAAAATACACATACATATGTACACAATAATAATATTATATTAACATAAATATGATAAGACTAACAAGACAAAATACTTGTAATAATAATAATATAATAAATTATGAGTACAAAAATATATAAATAATATTATATCATATTAAATAAATAAACAGAATATTCATACAGAAACGACCGACGACGAAATCCATCCAGGATTTGGATAAAATTTAGTGCACGATAAACGAAAAAAAAACGAATTAGGCCTAAAAGGGTCTAAAATGCCTTAAAGGTTTTTTATCCAAGTATATAATGTTACCGCTTAATGTGTGTATAATTATATGAAATGATATAAAAATATTCTCAGTCCGTATATTGTAACTATAATAAATAGTTTAAAAAACTAAGCTGTATTATATAATATGATCGTTTGAGACAAAAATACAATATAATAATTTCTTAGATTTACGCGAATACTGACATTTTAAATAAAACTGTCTTTTCAGATTTTTTCGCGAATTTATCGCGAATGGGAACCAAAAATCATAATAAATTCGCGAAAAAATCCGAAAAGATAGTTTTATGTAAAATGACAAAAATACAAATTAAAACAAATTCTAAATGCAATAGCTCAAAAGTCAATTACTTTTAAAATCTTCTCAAGCGATCTAGAATTGCCCTCTAGAGGGCTGTTCTGGAACGTCGTAGCATAATGACTCTATTTCATTCATTTACTACTTATTTGTTGATAAATAATTAGTTTTTAATACAATATCAACGATACCTGCATTGAAATTCATCTTCGTAAGTTAGATTAGCACTGTTTAAGGATACACAATCACCACATAGTATAAAACAAAGTCGCTTCTCGCTGTCTGTCTGTCCCTATGTATGCTTAGATCTTTAAAACTTCGCAAGGGATTTTGATGCGGTTTTTTTTAATATATAGAATGATTCAAGAGAAAGGTTTATATGTATAATACGTGCATATTATAGTAGAGAAACACTAATAATTATAAAGGTTAATATTTTCTTAGATTTACGCGAATATTTGACATTTTAAATATAACTATCTTTTCGGATTTTTTCGCGGATTTATTTAGATTTTTGGTTCCTGACGTTTCGAATGGTTTACAGTAACCATGGCCTCGGGAGAGACTTCTCTCTCTCTCTCGAGAGAAAAGGCAGTTTTATTTAAAATTATAGGGGTTTCTAATGTGATGTCGTAAATAAACACATTTTTTTGCTTTTACATTGCAAACGCTGGCTTAACCCTAGGAGATAAATCAAAATAATGTACTACAGTATTGTAGGTACACCTTAAAAAGGTCTACAAAATCGTCCGCGATGGCATATGTCTATATATACTATAACCATTATAATACCTAGTGACGAACCCGAACGAAGTGAGGGTGAGTTAGTAGTTACACATTCGTTGAATCAGTAAAGAAGGTAACTTTTGTACGTTTACATAACAAATAATTGTATTGACAGCAGAAAGACATCTCAACATTAGTTATAACTTATAATTAAGCACGGCGTAGCGTTGTAGCGCGTGCGCAAGCGATCCTAGAACGTCCCACAATCGCGACCTCTGATCGAAGCTGTCGGTTGACGGCCGATAGGAATGGGATGACATGATGGTTTCCCGTGACATCACAAATTACCTTCATTGATATATTTTTCAGTTGTTTCATATTAACGAACCATACATAATTCACATCAATTCTTTCATTCACAACAAGACTTCCACTGAAAAAAAATATGTGAAGATATATCAAGTAATTCGTTTATTTTAAGTGTAACTTTCACAGAACAAAGTCGGTCGTAGGTCAAAGAATGAAAAAGGTTGCTTTTGATTGATTTCTATTTTTGTTTGGATGTTCAATTATTTAATGCGATGTCTACATTATATATATTATCTCATCTAAAATAATCACATTATGTTTAAATGATGCTTATATAATAACTAGCGAAATAGAAAAAAAAAAAAAACAAACAACTGTACATTTTTCCGGGATAAAAAGTAGCCTATGTGCTATTCCAGATTATTATCTATCTCTCTGCCCAATTTTATCTAAATCCGTTCAGACGTTCTGAGGTGATTGAGTAACAAACATCCAAACATCCATCTAAACTGTCACATTTATAATATAAGTAAGATTATTAAAGACACAAGTTAAAATAGTATGGGCATTGATCTAGTACTAGTAAATTAGATGAGTAAATATCAATATTAAAAAAAATATTTCAAAATGTAATATCTAATTATAATAATATGAAGCCTATCTTTGAATAATTTTAATTACACGTATTTGAAAGTAATTAAACCCTAACCTTTAACCGACTTTAGAAATTAAAGTGTTATACGATATTTCACTAATTATGAAGCAATTTTCTTGATCATATTTTAATTGTGGTATAGTTCTTATTAATTATTTTTAATTTATTGTTAAACTTTTTAAAGTTAAAAATTAATTATTTGAAAGCAAATTTTAAACTGAAAGAATTCAAAAGTCTGGTATCCACTTAGTAAGCTTTACGTTCTTTATTTCGTATTTGCTTGGGTTTTCACTATTATAACTACAATAGTAAAGAATTTATGTACTTATAATAAAATATTACTTTTTTATAACCATTAAGGACTTTTAACTGTCTTAAAAAAGGAAGTATATGGCTTTTTGAACTTTACACGATATTTTTTAACTAAATAATTAAAAAGCCAGCGTGCCGTGTTCAAGACTTTATGAACAAATAGTTGAACAATCATCTTATATAATGTATAAAACAAAGTCGGGCTTGTTACGACACTTATAACTCGAGAACCGCTGGGCCAATTTCGATCATCTTTGATTTGTTGTTTCTGTCTCTGCCCCGAACAGCAGAATAACTATTAAAACATCGAAAAAATCTCGATTTTTTTTCAAATTTACATGCTAACGCTAGCTAATAACTAAGTATTTAAAACTAATGATACAATATATTAAAAAAATAGTTCTTATTTCATTATAAATCGCTTGAGTAAGATAAGTCACAAGTCAATTACTTTTAAAAAGCACTCGGCATATCTCAAATCACCCTCTAGAGGGCTATCGGGAAACGACTTTTGTGTGTGCAATTAATTAATTCAAATCCTGATAAAACCTTATTACTTTCCACTTATTACAATATTTTATAGTTGAATATTCTAAATTGATTAAACGAAGCCAATGGCTTTAAAATTGAATTAATTCATATAACAGCACTGTAAGCAGTTGTGGCAAATGGTAACGCGCTCGCTTGGAAAACCAAGTGAATCTTGTTCAAACTCTGGATTTGTGCTTCTGAGACTTTAATGTGCGAATTATTTTCAACATGATTACCGCTTGCCTTATGGTAAAGGATAACATTGTGTTATATCTGTGCTAGTTTTGCTATAATTTGTTTCTGAAAGGGATGTAATATCTGCCAACAAGCATTTGTTTGGGCAGCATGGTGGGCTATGATCTGATCCTCACAGGGAGTCCCGTGCCCAGCTGTGGGATGTACTAGTAATGTATTTCAACGTTAACTGCCTAGTATGAAACTGCGACCGTGGACGTAGTGACAGTGCTTGCTATAGAAAATAATATATAGTACCTTACTTAGAAAAAAAAATGTTCCTTTACTTAGAAAAAAATAGTATATCACTTTAGTGAGCAGAGAAAAATCCAAAAAAATAACCAAGTCTTCTGTTGTGTTATTGTGTTGAGATAAAACAACAAAATACCTTGTAATATTATTTTATTCCCTATGGAAAAATAGTGGATCGATGCTTGATGAACATAAAAATGTTAATGACATACGTCCCGCCTTGAGTCTGAGTCATTGAGGGTTCACTTGTTTCTTTTTAAATATTATCATATACTAGCGGCTCACCCTCGCTTCGCTCAGGTTCGTCCTTAGGTACGTTTTGACGCTTAGTATGGAATAGATCTTTTTAAATTTATCTTTCGTGATTTTTACGATTTTTTAACAGTAATTCTGCCATTCGGGGTGAAGACAAATCCGACAAATCAAAAACCATGAAAATCGGTCCAGCAGTTTTCGAGTTATAAGTGTTCTAACAAACCCGTCTTTCTTATATGTATATAATATACATAATTTTATACTTATATATTATTTTTTAACTAAATGAATTCTTTAAAAGTTATATAATAATATTATTTATTATAGTATTATTTAAAATTAAGTTTTAGTTTTTTTTTTTTTTGCTGAAAATGACTAATTAATGGCAAAGAGCTTTACAATAATCATACAAAAGGTAAAAGCAAATATTTCTTGAATTCGAAAAGGTTCGTCCTCTTTTTTGAAGTCCTTCAAAAAGTTACCAGTTATTAAGTTAATATACAACGTGGCACCCAAAAGCTCTTAAACTTTTCGATTTTTGTGAACCAATTCATATTAAAATTTAATAAAAAAATATGCTATGAAAAGATATATGTAAGAGTCTCCATACATCGTTATTTGCCTCTTGACATATAATATCAACATGTAACAATATTTGTGCAGTTCCATTATCAACTATAATTGTATATCTTTTGTCTGATTTTGTGAAGTCTCGCCCATATTTTTTGTTTCGAATTTGATTTTTTTATGTCAATAAAGAAAAAGAAAATATTGCGTATAATGAATTCAATGCAAATTCTATTTTTTATTTTTAAAGTACTTCAGAAAATTTGAAAGGACATTATTATTAATATCTCATTTTTTTCTTGTGTTTTTTACATCGTTTTATTTGTTAATTCTGTCATCCTCTAGATAGAGAAGAGAAATAGATTCTTCTCTCCACCTGACGTCGGTACAACATTTTTCCTTCTTCCACTTCACTCTATCAACATACAATTCTCATATCCTTCTTACACAAATCTCTCACATACATATCCTCCTTTATACAGTCCATTCATACTGACCACATGTTTGGCTCAGTTTGTAGTGACCCTACTTGCCAGCAGTCGCGGGATCGAGTCACGCTGTGGGCATTCATATGTGTGATACGTACGAATGTTTGTACTCCAGTCATAGGTGCTTATATTTATAATATTTATGTATTTAAAGTTAATATGTGTAGTGTACCAACTGCTATTCATAACACAATTCTCGTAGCTTGCCATGGAACTAGATGGTGCTGTGTGTTAATGTCCCAACATATTTATTTATTATACTTTCCTCGTTATACTATTACTTCTATATCTATCTACATTCATACCTAATATACTCTAGCTTATATGACTTTCTAGTCTCCTCATCTTATGCCCATAACCTAACCTATTACGCCTGAACCGTTTTGTTACTGAGGTCACTTTCGAATTCCGTTCTATATTTCTTACTTCATAATTTCTATCCATTAATTATTATTGCTTTTTAAAATCGTAATTGACAAAAAATAATCAACAGAAAGCATTTAACTTTAGCAATCCAACAATTTCTTTCGCATAACTATATAATCGAAAAAGGCTCACAATTTCACAGCAAAAGATAAAGATTAAGAAAGATTATAGCTATAAAAATATGGATAACATTTTTCCATCCAAAATAAACAAACAAATCAGAATTACCTTGAAAAAACATGTTACAGTCAACGTACCTTAAATTCGCTTCGTAAATCATCTTGTCTCGATTTTAAGGCGCAATTTCGCGGGTTTCCCCCTTAAACCGAAATTGTGAAGCTCGACTTTCAAAAGAGATTTTTTACGATTTAAGATTAGAGAAAATTCGATGGGTATTAATAAAATGCTGTCTTGTTCCCTGGAACGAGGACAAGCATTGAATTCAGTAGTTGATTGAGAAATTCAACATATTCTTTTCTAGATATTTAAAAGCTTTGACGTTTATTTAATTTATTTGATGGAAGCCAGTTTCTTTTATATTGAATAAAATAAATTTGAAGATATTTTATTGGAAACACGCTTTAGTATATTATAAATTGAATATATTTCAAGGTACCGCCAAACAAATGTAACTAATAAAACGCTTATAAAGTTATTTTATTATACGTATAAATTGTAATTAATTGCTATATGCTATTTTTCCACTTATATTAACAGACAATAACAAAGGATAAGACCAAAACAAAAAATTGTCTCATTTGGGATTCGAACCCACTGTATTGTACTGTAGTAAGTACAGAAACCAATCAGACAAATACATTTATTCCTTTCCGATATTCATTCATAATATAAAACTTCCTCTAGTTTTGATACTGATAATTCACCTCAGATTAGTTAAAATTTTGTGAGATTTCAGCGACTAGCTCGCACTCAAAGAGGATACTGCCTATTTAACCCGTTTTGCTTTATAACTCAGCTCCCTGACATTTTATTAAACTGGAAATTTCCAAGGCTTCTCGTATAACGTCTCCTATCTGTTTAGGAAGTTTTATAAAATGGATTTGGCTTAAATCATTATCTCATTCTATTATTACTCTAAAGGTTCAAAAAAACATAAGTATACTTTGCCTTGCTATAACGAAAATATTTCTATGATATTTTTTTATGCTATTCATTGACAAACGAGCAGATAGCTCACCTGATGGAAAGTGGTACCTGTCGCCCATAACACCTACGATTCATGCACTTTCTACAAAGGATTATTATTTATTATTCACATATGCATAATATGTATAATAAAATTCCAACTGAGTTGAATCTGTACATTGAATATTTTTTTTGGAAAATCTTTAGAAATAATCATTATAATCGATACGAGGCCGAACCTATTGTTATTAGAAATTTTGTCTGTCTGTCTGTTTGTGTGTTTATTTGTCTGGGAACGCATCACGAGAAAACCACTGTACGAATTTTGATGAAATTTGGTATGATGATACCTGGTTATCTGGGTCAACATAAAGGATACTTTTTACTGCAGGAAAATAATCATCTGAGAAATTTATACTAACCGTTAAAACGTAGGACGAACTTGACCAGAGGGACGGTGAGGAGTTAGTTATATAAAAACTTTTATAGGTATTACAGCATCTAATATTATAATGTTCCTTGGAAATTTTGCTTAACTATTACGTACTATAAGAATTATAAAAATTTTAACATAAAATTCAAAGAACTAGGTTTAACTTGCAGTCTCACGAAAATCTCACACTTCACATTCCTCAAGTACCTTCTAAGTACTAGGTCATCTCGACTCTTAAGCTCCCTGCTTATATGTTTTTATAATGAGAACTGTATTTATTTAAACAAAATTTGCAGTTAAACTACTAACTTTAAAGGCGTATAATTTTCCAAAAGGGTTTCATATATCTAAAATTACTAAGCAATAATACTTATGAAAAATTCGGCCCTTAATATTATATAGGGGATAAAATTTGGAATGAAGTCGTCTGTTATTTTTACTCAACTGCGCGACGCAAAGGAGGGCAATGTATGTATGTATGTATGTATGTGTGTATGTATGTATGTATGTATGTATGTATGTATGTATGTGTGTGTGTGTGTGTGTGTGTGTGTGTGTGTGTGTGTGTGTGTGTGTGTGTGTGTGTGTGTGTGTGTGTGTGTGTGTGTGTGTATGTATGTATGTATGTATGTATGTATGTATGTATGTATGTATGTATGTATGTATGTATGTATGTATGTATGTATGTATGTATGTATGTATGTATGTATGTATGTATGTATGTATGTATGTATGTATGTATGTATGTATGTATGTATGTATGTATGTATGTATGTATGTATGTATGTATGTATGTATGTATGTATGTATGTATGTATGTATGTATGTATGTATGTATGTATGTATGTATGTATGTAAGTATGTATGTATGTATGTATGTATGTATGTAAGTATGTATGTATGTATGCATGTATTTATGTATGTATGTAAGTATGTATGTATGTATGTATGTATGTATGTATGTATGTATGTGGGTTTGTACCTTTGTGGCACTATTTAAACCAAACGCGTGGGCGCGTGTGATTCGTCACGATGGCGCGAATGCTATAGAAAGCTTAAACATTTAAGATTATATTTTTCTTATAAGTACCGTATATAATTGCATTTAGTAAAAACCTGTTATTTTGACACTACATACAGAATTCAATTTCATTAATTTGTATAGATAATACTAGTAACATATGCACGTCACATTTTTGTAATGACGATGCAAATATTTTTTAAATTATTCCTTAAAGTATAACAGCTCAAAGGATATTTTATCTTATTTGCTTTCCAGCTATATAAAAATATACGCACGTATTTAAATATTTCTATGTTAAACTTAAAAACTAATACTTTGCAAACACTCAGGTACATACTTAATACGTACAACTTATATAGTGAACTAGCATTGCCCGCGGCTCCGCCCGCGTTCAGCTGACCAAAAAACAAATTCTTAGGCTTTACATATTAGTTATACTCTTACAATGAAATTTTTGTATTTTTTCTCAGAAACGAGATATTTTCCCGCGGTAAAAAGTATCCTATATGTTGACCCGGATAACCAGCTATCATCATACCAAATTTTATCAAAATCTGACCAGTGGTATTCTCGTGATGCGGTAACAGACAGACAGAAAGACAGACAGACAGACAAAAATTCTAAAAACTATAGATTCGGACTCTGTATCGATAATAATGTCTATTTTATTTAGATTTTCCAAAAAATATTTAATATACAGATTCGACTTTGTTACAATTTTATTATATGTATAGATAAACCTACCTTTAAACCTACCGACTACTAAACTTTGCTTATATTTTACTCTTGATTTATATTTCCAGAAATACTTTAAAGTGACTGTAAAATTCTAGATTTATGACTATTTTGAGTTTTATATCGTCGTATAACTGAGGCTCTTACGATCTTAAACTCGGATACTTGTAGGTATAGTTTATGATCTTGTTCCATAATTGATTATGAATTTTAGTAGTAAATATGAACATATAAAACTAGTAGTATAAAACTAGTAGTACATATAAAACTAGTAGTTCTGCGAAATAGAATGCGAAATAATCTATCTCTGTACAAAATTTAATCTAGATCCGTTCAGCAGTTCTGGCGTGATTGAGGAACGAACATCCATCCAAACTTTTGCATTTATAATAATGGTATAATGGGATTTATTTAGGAAGGCTTAAGGCTAATTAACATAACGCTATGACTTAGGAGTGGAATAGTTTATTCATAAATTATGCGAGGGCAACAACCGTAGAAAGCCAGTAGGATATAATAGAACAACTTGTGAAATTTGAAACAATCTATACATATAATAAAATTGTAACTAAGCCGAATCTGTACATTAGATATTTTTTGGAAAACCTTATTGAAATAAACATTATTATCGATACAGAGGCCGAATCTGTGGGTTTTAGAATTTTTGTCTGTCTGTCGGTCTGTCTGTCTGTCTGTCTGTCTGTCTGTTACCGCATCACAAAAAACTACTGAAGGGATTTTGATAAAATTCGGTATGGTGATAGCTGGTTATCCCGTTCAACATATAGGATACTTTTTACCGCGGGAAAATGTCTCATTTCTAAGAAAAAATACAAAAACTACAATGTAAGAGTATACTAATATGTAAAACCTAAGAATTTGGTATTTGGTCATCTGAACGCGGGTGGAGCCGCGGGCAATGCTAGTGTTCAATATAATGAAACTAATTTCACCTTCAGTAAAAGTATTAACGTCTTCAGAATAACTTTCTTCAACTTTTATACCATACAAGTGACTATTCTCCACTACAATTCCTTACAGAATCTCATGCCTCTTTCGATAACTTTTTGTGTGGATATGACATATCTCATATTTGTGTATGTATACGGTCCTTTTTTACGTTCCACTGCTGGACTTAGGCCTCCCTTCAATACAAGGGGATGAGGCCATAGTCCACTAATCTGGCCAAGTGCGGGTTGGTGGACTACACTAGTCTTACGAAAACTTACTAGGTTCTCTCAGACATGCAGGATTCTTCACGATGTTTTCCTTCACCATAAGACAAGTGGTAATAATGTTGGAAATGATTCGTACAAGAAATATCAGAGGTGCGAGACCCGGGATTTGAATACTCTTCGCTAGGATATAAAAAAAAAAAAATAATTCAATTATAACATAATATTGTTAAAATTTTACAAATTAACACCAGCATTTAGTCATAACAAGTACATATGTATAAACAAAAATTGCACGTACAAACGAAACGCCCGCGATGTAATGCAGATAGCACTAGCATTCATACATATTTTATTACCAACGCTATCTCATAAACTAAATTTCCACTATTATTTCAAAACTGATATCAATTTTCCCATCAGCGGCACCAGATTGAATATTAGCGTACATTTCAATTTAGATAATTGAACCAAAACACGTACTTGTTTGAAGCCAATTGAAAAATTTCATTCATTTGATTTTCAACTCGAATTTTTAGGCATTCCTATCGTATAAAGTTATCGATAGTTGAAGTACCTCTCACTTGAAATTCTAAAACTGAATTTGTTTTTCGATAGTTCAACTGTAGGTGTGAACCCAATTTTATATGCAAATAGTTTTACTCCATAGTTTTGAAATAGAAGAAGTATATCAACATTTCATTTGATGTAAAAAATAATTATGCACTCGGCTACTCACAAATTTATTAACGGCTATTATGGAATAGATAACCAGCCACCTTTCTTAGGTATGACCTAAGAAAGGTGGCTGGCAGTGGATGGATACGGGGCTGCCCAGGACCGGGATGGTTGGCGCGCATTGGGGGAGGCCTTTGTTCAGCAGTGGACGGCGATAGGCTGATTGATGATGGAATAGATAGACTATATATAGGTATAGAAAAGTAGGTAAGTACTTTAAAAATACTTGAAATCATCCCCTATTATATCTTGATAAATACCGAAATACTGTTTATTTTTTACCACTTATAGGATAAAACGAATTTTTTGTCCTTAACTTGAGAAATGGTTTGTTCTCAATACAAATTTTCAATCTATTTCACCCCTTTCAATTTCTATTTTTGCAACAATAAGTATTCTTTGTCCTTCTCCGAGGTCACATCCCTCTCTATACTAAAAATCAAAATTGGTTCAGCGGTTTAAATTTGAAAACGTAACAGACAGACAGAGTTATTTTCGCATTTATAATATTAGTATGGATTTTAAAAGTTTATTACTTGAAAAGAGTTAACCATATGCGCATTTATACTTGAGATATTACTTTTATTATAGTGCTATTACGATACTTTAACTGCCTGGTTGGTTGGTTTATTTATTGTCATACTGCTTGAGTAAAATATTCAGTTTTACCATCCTTATAATTGTTAAAGTGAATGCATATAAATATTTGATTTTTAAATACCTCTTACAATCGCACATTATTAAAACTTGCAAACTATTAAAACTTAATTTTGATTCCTTTAAAATAATAAAATTATACGAGTTTTTTATCCTGTAGTCTCATCTATACATATAATAAAATTGTAACTAAGTCGAATCTGTACATTAAATATTTTTTGGAAAATCTAATTGAGATAGACATTATTATCGATACAGAGTCCGAATCTATAGTTTTTAGAATTTTTGTCTGTCTGTCTGTTACCGCATAACGAGATAACCACTGGACAGATTTTGATGAAATTTGGAATGATGATAGCTGGTTATCCGGGTCAACATATAGGATACTTTTTACCGCGGGAAAATATCTCATTTCTGAGAAAAAATACAAAAACTGCATTGTAAGAGTATACTGATATGTAAAAGTTAAGAATTTGGTTTTTGATCGTCTGACCGCGGGCAGAGCCGCGGGCAATGCTAGTTATTTACATACATGTAAAATTAGTTTATTTCAATGTGGTTGTGACAACACTTTAGATTTGATTTTGTCAATAGATTTTACTTTTTAAAAACAGTGTATCTATCCTATAGCCTTTATTTTTAACGTTGGGAAATGCATGTTTTAACAATAACGTTTATAGTATGTCTATACTTCTGTTTTGTTTGTTTGTTTGTTTGTTTGTTTAGTTTTACTCTCACTCAAACTACTGAATTAATTTTAATCAATTATATTTACTAACTGAACTGGCTGATTGTTTAAATTACATAATAATAACTATTCTTAATGTAAGTTGTCGCGAATTAAGGAATGGGTTAGCGCTAGATAGTAATACATAATTTCCGAAACGATTTTCAAAAGAAAGTGTTGGGAAAAGTGATTGTTTCAGAAGTACATAATTGAAGTAAATAAGAAAATAATTTTAAGCAAATGCTTTTTATTATTTCATATGGCATTAAAGTCGTAAGCATTTCATTGCGTCCTTTAAGCCTTCAAGAAATGGGTTCAAAAAAATCTGAAAAAGTTTAGGTATAACAGTTTCTAAAATACTCTTATCGAAAATTATCTTGAAGAATTTTTGTTACCCGATTTGTCAATTTAACAACCATAAACTTGTTTTCTATAAAATGTTTAAAAAATAATATGATATAAACTTATTTTTACGGTTAATACTTTCTTAGATTTACGCGAATATTTGACATTTTAAATAAAACTATCTCTTCGGATTTTTTCGCGGATTTATTTGGATTTTTGGTTCCCGACGTTTTGAATGCTTTACAGCAATCATGGTCACGGGAGAGACTGAGGTGTTAGATGTCTCGAAGGTCTAGTTGTTACAGACAGCCTACCCACAAATAACAAAACGAAAATTGCACCAATTACCTTACAATATTATTTAACTTTAAACATTTTTATAATTTTAATTAGTTTTATAATTGAATATGGAATATTATTTATTTCATTTTTGCTGTTATTATGAAAATTATTACAATTTTAAAAATATTAATTAGTAATCTATATTTAGTGTTGGCATTATTATATTTATAACCATAAAAAAAAATATAGAATATTATATTAATTATTTAAACCACATAATTGTTCTATGTGTAATTTAAAAAGTTAAAATTAATTAAGAATAATAACGTGCGGTAACAGACAGACAGACAGTCTGACAGACAGATAAATATTCTAAAAACTATAGATTCGGCCTCTGTATCGATAATAATGTCTATTTCAAAAAGATTTTCCAAAGAATATTTAATGTACAGATTCGGCTTAGTTACCATTATGTATATAGATTTCATAATCATTACGTAGTTATTTAAACTTTACATCAACCAAATAAAAGTTATACTTAACTAACTCCACAAATTATGAATACATACAAAGTTTGCTCGATGACGGTTACAAAAATACACCTGCATATGGCAAAAGTTCTCAACTTTTAATAGGTACCCATCGGATGTCAAACTTTGGGAAAAACATAATTGTCGCCTTTGGGTATTCGAGTTTTTATGTATTATTTTGTCAAAAATAATATTACAGTTTCAAATAAACGTCCTTTGAACGTTGCTGAAAAGTTTAAAAGTTTGATCCATTTCTTTTAAAAAGTGTCTATATATAGTGATTACTTGCTAATAAGGTGAAGGAAAACATCGTAAGGAAACTGACATTCACGAGAGAACCTAACAAGTTTTAGAAAGACATGTGAAGTCCGCCAAGCCCCACTTGGCTAGCGTGGTGGACTATGGACTCGTCCCCCTCGCATTGAGGAGAGGTCTGTGTCTATCACTAGGATATGTAAAATGTGTGAATGCATAAACTAATCACGCCTTTTCAGCAATAACGTCACATTCATTAATTCTTTCTCCAAACAAGCAACGCCCTTCATCGTTAAGGTAAATTATTCTGTACAGATAAACATATATATATATATATATATGATGTATAATCAAACAGTTTGCTCTCACAAGAAGAAGAAGAAAATCTAAATATTAATATTATCCTAACCTCAAAAAAACAAATCCCAAAATGTATCACAATAAGTGAATAAATAGAGTTATATTTTTCGTATATTTTTTCATTATACCCATCTAAGTCCTTAATGTTAATAGGAAAAATAATGTTAATTCTTGTTGTCTTTATTATAGCTGTAGAAATGACGGACTTCTTTTATTGAACCTAATCAACGCCTTTAGTAAATAAATAAATTTTGCGTTCTTTCATAACAACAACATCCAGTTTTGCAAAATAACATTTGCCATTCGGAAAAAACAAACATCGAAACTTAAAACATCACTTTTAATCTAATAATACTATGTTTTTAATTAAAATTCAAGTAAAATTCATCAGTAATAGCTAGATAGGCCAGTATTAAGTAAGGTATGATCTGATTTTTTTACTTATAATAAAAAGGTTGTATTTAATTCACTAGTGAATGGAAGAAATACCAAAAATCGAACTTACGTGATATGTAAAAAGACAAAACACGTCAATTTTTCTGCTTCATAATGACTTAACTTTATAAGAGGGTAAAATAGGGGATGAAAGTTTGTATGAAATCTAGGTTTTTACCTACATGTTTTTTGTTACCCTACCTTTTTAGAGATTTATTTTGTAGTTTAAACGTGAGAAAAGCCGCGGATTTTGCTAGTTTTAAATAAAACTATCTTTTTGTATTATTTCGCAGATGACGAAGGACTGAGTCTCTCCCATGATTGCTGTAAAGCATTCAAAACGTCGGGAACCAAAAATCTAAATAAAGGCCCGAAATAATCCAAAAAGATAAAATAAGAATATTTAACTATATTTTAAAATTTACTTTTAACACCTCCAGGTAAATTTCTAAGAAATCAATTAAATTTCTAAGAAATCTATTGTTTACTGTAACGCCGGCGTGTCCGCGGTCGTGGAGGGATTAAAACAAACATCGATCTACTATTATAAATGAGAATGCTTGTATGTGTATGCTTTTCTACCGCTTCATACTGAAATGGCTAAACCGATTTGAATGAAATTTAATACACAGATAGAGTAATGATGACACGTGTGGCTCATTTTGTAGTGACCCTACTTGCTGTGCCAGCGGTCGCAGATTCGAGTCCCACTGGGGGCATTCACTTGTGTGATGAGCACGAATGTCTGTATTTCAGTCATGGGTATTTATATTTATAATATGTATGTAATTAAAGTTATATATGTGTAGTGTATCATCTCTGGTAACTCTGGTATCAATAACATAAGCCTCGTAGCCCACCATGGAACTAGATGGTGCTATGTGTTAATGTCCCAAAATATTATTACTATGGCCTGAAGTAATACACAGATTACTATTGCTAACTGAAAAATAAGTCATTATAAAAGTAAAAAATGTAATAATATAAAATTTTAAAATAGCTTTCGATATGAAACGTACTTATAAAAACTGAATGTAACAATTTCTAAATATCATTGAGCCAATTTAAGTTTTTAATTATAATCTTGCATCCGATAGCGGCTATTTTTAAAGTTCTATATACAAAATAATATTTTACTGCCTCCACTCTATTTTCACTTTGTTACTGATATGTAACCTTTAAAAGCTTTTTAGCTAATTAAAAAAAAATGGCGTTCTTACTTTTATGCTTAATTATTTAACTCTAAATTGAACTATATTTTATTTATTGAAGTTTTCTCAATATAGGGTGCCAACGGAACCCTAATACTAAGCCTCCGCTGTCCGTCCATCTCTGTCAGAAAGCTGTATCTCATGAACCGTAAAAGGTAGACAGTTGAAATTTTCACAGAGTATGTATTTCTATTGCCGCTATGACAACAAATAATAAAAATAAAAATTACAAGAAACATTTTTTTTTAATTCGTATTCGATCATCGAAGTTAATATACCTACTACATACTTAGACTAAAAGTCATAATAATAAAAAGTACATGTACAATGGTACAGAACCCTTCATGTGCGAATACGATTCGCACTTGATTTAATAATTATGGTATATCTGATTATATGGCTTCAACATAATTTCAAAATAAAAGAATACTTTAGTCTCCTTATTTTTTCAACCTACATAAAACTAAAATTTTTAGACCTACGCAACTGAACTTATACTAAAAATATTATTATTAAAAATATTATTGATTATATTATACTAAAAATTAACGATAGCCAGTCATAATATTCAGTAGGATTAGGATTATTTTATTACATTTACAATTTATATAGAAAAAATCTGTCTAGACTTTATCTCTAAATCAGACTCGTTAATTTACTTTAATGTTTGCCAAAATGGTTGAAAATAGCTTTGGGAAAATATAATAATTTACTAATTAAATTATTACGGCTTAAAATATTTCTTCAGTCATTGGTTGGATATAATATTATCAATAAAATAATACAATTTGAATACCTTTGCTATTTCATAGTTGATATTCCAAAATGATTTTCTAAAACTAAAGAGCATTTAGATGAGAGTGTCTAAACTAATTTAAAAAAAAAGAATAGAAAGAATTTATTAGTAAGTAGAGGATACTGGTGAAAATAAAGCAGGATTTTTGGTTTACGAGCATTCTTCCTAGGAAGTGAAGAAATAAAACTTAGTTGTATCAAAAATGAACTGTTTATATCCTACCAGGTTTATAAGTAGTGACGATGCTATAACGTACCTCTACGTCATAAAGACGAAATACAGAATCAAGTAACTGAACTCTAGATAGATCACTTAGGGTGAAGCCATGAATTCATCTCAACAAGTTTGGACAAGACGCCGCCTGCCATCATTTGAATTGCAAATGGTCGCCTACAAAGAAAACAAGACAATTAATTTGGATACAGTGTTGATGTTTAATCAGTAAAGTGAGGTTGTGCTTTGTGAGCAAGTCGCGAATTTACTTTGAATATGTTTTACCTTTATATATTTCATCCTATATAAGGATGATCCTTGATAAAAGAAGATTCAGAATATTCAACCAACCCTCTAAAATTTGTGTTTATATGTAAATAAATAAAACAAATAACGAATTAATACTTCCTTAGATTTATACAAATATTTGATATTTACAAAAAAAAATAAACTGTCTTTTCGGATTTTTTTTTGCGAATTTATTATTATTTTTGTTTTCCGTCGTCTTGCATGCTTCAAAATTATGGTCATTTGGAGAATCGCGAAAAATCCGACGAGATAGTTTTATTTTATTTAAAATAACATTATGTGACTAACATATTTTAATTTAATGGAAATCATAATTTACAATATATTTCACACTAGCATTGCCCGCGGCTCAGCCTGCGTTCAGATGACCAAAAACCGAATTCTTAGGTTTTACATAGTAATATACTCTTACATTGCAGTTTTTGCATTTTTTCTCAGAAATGAGATATTTTTCCGCGGTAAAAAGTATCCTATATGTTGACCCCAATAACCAGCTATCACCATAACAAATTTCATAAAAATCCCTCCAGTAGTTTTTCTGTGATGCGGTAACAGACAGACAGACGGACAGACAGACAGACCAAAATTCTAAAAACTATAGATTCGGCCTTTATTTTAATAAGATTTTCCAAAAAATATTTAATGTACAGATTCGGCTTAGTTACAATTTTATTATATGTATAGATTATAATGCAGAATAGTTTTTCGGTGAATTTTAAACTACTGATCCCCTTAGAACAATTCTTTCTTCAGTAAGTAGGTACATTATCACTTATAATGGCTTTTTATATTTCGGTACATCAAGTAATTCTTTCAAGATATTAATTAACATCTGATCGTTTCTGAAGAACACGGTAATAATTAGGATTGATCTATAGTTATACATATGTATATAATATAGTGGCAATTACAGTCCAATATCGAGCTGGTAAAGTATTTTTATATAAAAAACTTTGCTGAAGTTTGATTCGACCGGAACTAGGCTTTTACTGGTAGCGTAAATGCACTTATTGTTTCTTGTGTAAAATACTTTATCAGATCGATATCGGGCCGAGAAAAAATCGGGATCGGCGTTATAGCGTGTATCGGTCCTTAAGGTCTGAGTAACGTGAGAGGTGGTCACTGCTACCGTGTAGTCATTCAGCGAGACAACGGAACTTTAGACTCCATTATAAGCAGCGTCAAGAAAGCAAATTCATATTCCATTATTCTGCATTGCCTTACACGAGTAAAAATTAAATATAATTAAAATATTAACTTTTAAGAAATTATATGACAATTTCAATTTTATAGCAACTTCCTGTCAAAAATATTAAATAAATATGTAAATTATTAATATGTTGTGACATTAACACACAGCACCATCTAGTTCCATTGTAAGCTATGAAACTTGTGATATGGATACCAGATAGATGATACCTACATGTAAATATATTAGAACTTTAAATTAATTTAAAAAAGAAACATTACACAACTATAAAGTATGAACTAATCTATCAAAGTAATTTGATAGAGGTTTATGCAAATCGAGCTAATTCACACTTCATTAATATGCATATCTGCGTAATAATTACGAATTGACTGATAATCGTGGATTTATTGCTGGCGGGTGTCTCACAGCGACTGTTTGGAATTTCTAATTTAGAGGTACACGAGTTATTATCATGTTTACATTTGTCACTATATATGTACGTACTTATAGCTATCGATTTCTACGAAAAATTATTGTATCCAGCCTTTTTTTTAACGTCCCACTGCTGGGCACGGGCCTCCCTACAGTACGAGGGTATTCAGACCATAGTCCACCACGCTGGCCAAGTGCGGATTGGCGAACTTCACACGTATTTTGAAAACTTGCTAGGTTCTCTCAGACATGCAGGTATCCACGATGTTTTCCTTCACCGTTAAGACCAGTGGTAATCATGTAGGAAATAATTCGCACCTGAAAATATCAGAGGTGCGAGACCCGGGATTTGAACGCGCTTCACTCGGTTTCCCAAGCGAGCGCATTACCACTGGGCTACCGCTGCCACGAAAAATTATATTAATTATAATATATCAAAACAGTTATGTTTAGTTTTGATTTTTATCTTTTTTGCAACAGGAACCTTCGCAGACGTACATAAACTGAGTAACTTACCAGAGTTCCATCACATTTGGTTCAATGATTGAGAAAGCATAGAGGACAAACATACGAACATTCATTTTTATTTATATAGATTCACACTGAAATGAAATATATAAATAAATCCCAATTACCCTTTTACAATACAGTTATATTATCATTTGCAATGCAAACAAAATCGAAAGGGCTTATTTTGGTAAATTCGAGGTAATAAATTCTAATTTATATGAATAAGACAGTGCCTAAATAAACCAATCATCATTACTATCACCAGTCCTTATGATAACAGGAATCTACGGCAAGCCAATTCAAATTAAAAATCAAACTGATTTGAAAGAAAAGCTGATATTTATGTATTACTTTACAACATTATTATGTAAATTATAGTACCTTTATTTAAAACTAGCAAGTCACCCTTGCTCCGCTTGGGTTTGTCCCTTGGTATGTTTTAATGTTTAGTATATATTTCTCAGAGATGAGATATTTTCCGGCAGTATAAAGTATTTATGTCGACCCGGATAACCAGCTATCATCACACCAAATTTCATCAAAACCCCTCCAGTGGTTTTTCTGTGATGCAGTAACAGACAGGCAGACGGACAAAAATTCTAAATACTACAGATTCAGCCTCTGTATTGATAATAATTTCTATTTCAATAAGATTTTCCAAAAAATATTAAATGTACAGATTCGACTCAGTTAGAATTTTATTATATGTATAGATATGAAAGTTAGTGAGTATGGATGTTTGTTACTCTTAAACGCCTGGCTGAACAGATCTAGGTGAAATTTGGCACAAAGATAGATTGTAGTCTGGAATAACACATAGGTTACTGTTTATCTCGGAAAAATGTACGGTTCCCGTGGGATATTTTTGTTTTTGTATTCCTAGAGGCAAACCTGAGCGAAGCGAGGGTGAGCCGCAAGTCCATACTGATATATTAAAATGGCAGAGGTTTGTTTGTTTGAACGCTAATCTCAGAAACTACTAATCCGTTTTGAAAAATTCTTCTAGAATTAGATAGCCCATTTATTGAGTCTACTACTCAAAGGAGTTATATAATATATTATAGTTTATCTATTCCATACTAACCATTAAGACGTACCTAGGAACAAACCCGAGACCGCGAGGGTGAGCTGCTAGTTATTTATAAGGATGTCAAATTGAGAAGTATGCTATTTGAGATCGCTTCATACATACTTAAACTTCAAAAATATTTCTTACAGATTAAGTACTAGAAAGGCGAAAATATTACTAAAAATATTAAAACTTGCGCTGAAACAGAAATGCTTCTTAGTATAACGTATAACGATAATTACACTAATGACGGACATTCGTAGCGTAAATGGCGGATCGACTTCACCACTTTATTGACTGGAATAGGAACTATCTTGTCTGTCTATCTAGCTGTATTTTATATGTTAAAACAATTAACCCCTCCACGACCGTGGACACGCCGGCGTATCAGTTAACAATAGATTTCTTAGAATTTTAATTAATTTCTTAGAAATTTACCTGGAGGTGTTAATATGAGTTAAAAATATAGAAGATATTGTTAGAATAAGTAACAGGTATTCCAATGGTGCAAACAAGTGTTTCCGAGCTACATTTTATTTAAATTTAAAAATTATAAATTATATCTATCCTAATATAATAAAGAGGTAAAGTTTGTGAATTGTGAGGTTGTGACGTTGTAGGGGGTAAACTCAAGACGTACTGAACCGATTTAGATGAAATTTGGTAAAAAGATAGTTCGAGACCCTGGAAAGGACGTAGGATACTTTTTATCCTGGAAATCATCTCTTAAGGGGGCGAAAATGGGGATGAAAGTTTGTATGAGGAATCAACCCATGCATGTGCACACATACGCACACATACACATACAGACACACTATTTTTGCTATTATTTTTATGTTTTTGCTATTATTTATAAGTTTTTTTAATACAAGAAAAACTAGTGAGTTGTAAAATTTTTAAGAAATTTTCTACGTAAGAACGGGACATCCTGGTATAGGTATACCTATATTTACTTAAAATAATGTCCCAACAACGGACTTAATGTATTTAAAAACTCTTTTTATTAATAAGTCATTTTTCATTTTTTCATTTTAACTTAGGGACGAACCCGAGCGAAGCAAGGGTGAGTCGCTAGTTTATTTGTATATTTTATTACATTAAACAAATATTATAAATGATTTTTTTTAGGTTTAACTGGAATATGTTCTCTATGTAACTGAATGTGTATCTGAATTGTTTTATTTCTTGCCATGGTAACGGCAGTGAACGGGTATGGGATGTGGCTAAAACCTATAGCGGAAACTTAACATCGCAAAAGTGGGACATAGTAAGATTGCTTGGGCATCCAATACAACATCCCTATGAACAGTGAATCTGGACTTTGATGATGATGATGTTCACTTCAACGATTTCGGCCACGACGGCCAATCTGGCTGAGACTATCCAACTGCGCAGGAGATATAGTGCACAAGTGTACGCGCAGACACAAGTGCACTCTCTATTCGTCTTTTTACTCAACATCCGAACCGATTTTATTCTAAAAGGTCGGAGATGAACAGAACGTTAAAATCAAATGTAGATTACCTAAAACGACGAATTGCAGAAAATCATTGTTTTAAAATCTTATTACAGCTTTTTTTGTTGTTAAAATTGCCGATTTTGCTGAAATGTAAATGATTTCTGACCGGATTTAAAGATAATCGCATCAAACGAAAGTAATTTATCCGCAAACCCCAATTTGCTTTTTATCAATCTGGTTTAGGTTTTAATAATATATCTGTGGATAATATTAGAGATATGCTATCAAACAAGAGCAGGTTTAGTAAAGATAGTTCATTGGAAACGCGCTCATTTGGAAAATCAAGTGAAGCGGGTACAAACCCTGTGTCGCACACCTGTAAAGTTTTCTTAGGAATAATTTTAATGACTTGCAATTTTTAATTCTATTCAATTTTGCTTTTTTATGCCACTTGTAATATAACATAAATATAAGAAATATTTCTTAAGTCACTATAAAATTTGAAAATCTTTGCTTTAAAATGAAGAACGGTTGCATATAAATGCATCAATTTGTGTTCATATTTCAACCATTTGTGATGCTATTTACTACTCGACGACAACAAGAAGTGAGAAAATCAAATAGATGACTCATGTTTTAGGGTAATTATGTACATGCATATATATATATATATATATATATATATATATATATATATATATAATTATATAGATTATATACATAATTACGCTGATACGAAATCTAAATGATTAAAAGTTACTAGCGACTCACCCCCGCTCCGCTCGGGTTCGTTACGTTTTCATGTTTAGTAAAGATTCCTCAGAGAATAGATATTTTTCCGCGGTAAAAAGTGTCCTATATGTTGACCCGGATAACCAGCTATTAACATACAAAATTTTATCAAAATCCGTCCAGTGGTTTTCTCGTGTTACTTTCCCAGACAATCATACAGATAGACCGACATGCAGAAATACAGACAGACACACTGACAAAAATCCAAAAACTATAGATTCAGCCAGCAAGTATCAATAATAATGACTATTTCAATAAGATTTTCCTGAAAATATTTAATGTACAGATTCGACTCAAAATATTATTACATATGCACGAGTATATTGTATAGATAATATAAAATTTGTTAGGACGTCAAGAGAAATGATAAATAGAATAAGAAATCATTAATATAAGTACAATCAATCTTTATAAATTATAATATAAAAAAATCTATATTATCTATAACTTTTTACAAAGAGAACTTATGTATTTATTAATAAGACCGTTAAAACCTAAGTACACAGTGAAATTGTGTGATTCATATGTTAACCACGTCCGGTTCTACAATATGAAAATATTGTTTTTGCATTTTAATGGGTTCATTAATATATATTATTTTTATTAAAATTCTTGTACATTTTCATAGATTGTGTTGTGTCTTTAAATATGCATTTTAGTTTATCTATTATTTGGGCTTTGTGGTTATTTCTATACTATATATTGTAATATATATAGTTCAAGGTTCGATTTTTGTGGTGGACCCTTACTAAAAATGTTACATATTACGAGTATAGTTATTATTTCACCACCCTATATAATTTCTTTCCCTATTCGAGAAAAACGCTTTTTTATGTTACGAAAATTAAAAAATCAAAACTAATAATTAAAATTTAGTTTTTCATTCAAAAAATCATAATCTATTGCTTCATTATAAGCCATTTGCAAAAAACAACATTGTAACTCAATGCAAAGTTTTTTAAATTGCTACAATAGTGAGTTACACTGTTATTCTTCGCAAGCGTCGATTTAATGGTTATTGACTACGTATTGCACAGTCAGCCACAGAAAGTTATTATGTTTTTTTATACCCTAGATGTCTAGCACGAGTTTATATGTTACTCCAAGTCGTCTATTTTCTTGTTGATATTATGCATTCAAATCCATCGGATTATATTGATAGAATCAATAAAAAATATAGCTAGGATTAATTCAATTATAGAATATCTTTTTACAGCAATCATGGTCACGAGAGGGACTGTTGTAAATCATTTTAAACATCGGGAACAAAAAATCTAAATAAATCCGCGAAAAATCCAAAAAGATAGTTTTATTTAAAATTTCAAATATTTGCGTAAATCTAAGAAAGCCTTGCTTTTTTAGGCGCCCAGTAAAGAAAATATATTCATTGAATTAAAAAATTGGGGGTTAACGGAATAAAAAAAAATTACACGGAGATTAAAAATTAAAAAAAAAAACTAAAGATATAGCACTAAATCCAGCAAAAATCACGATTTCATCCTCAAAGAATGTACTACGTAATAATTTCACATATGGACAAGGATTTTCATTTAATTTTTCTCTTACTGCCACACTAGTACGACCACGGAGAATAAAGCCGTCACCCGTTGTCAGTGAAGTAATTACTTTGTAACGTCCTTGCATACCTAATTACGAATGGAGTATAACAAAGTACAATTTTTTTACTTACTATTTCATTAATTTTATGTAGTATAGTGATACATTGATAGTGGTTATTGTTAAAGTCCACTGCTTTTTAATATATACCTACGTAAAATGCTTTGGGTAATGTTTGTAATTGAAATATTTTTTTCTGATGTATGAGTTAAAAATATTTTTATAATAAGTATCTTATACCTGATTATAGTTAAATAATAATAATAATAATAGTCTATTAAATATAAAGCTTTCATTAGCGTCCAGCAATCCAGAATCCAGTTGAGCCAAGAAACACACTGGGAGGCAACTCACCACGATGGATGATGTATTGATAGCAGAGTGGATCGTAGGAGCAACCTATGGCTGTTGTCGGCTTCGGTATTCCAGCCGTTGGGGCTGATCGTGGTTGAATGCGTAAGTGATCCTGTGTCACCCCCAATTAAGACGACGAAGGTTCCGTTGGGTTTTATGATTAGTACTGACTTTTCTAGCCCGTGAGTCTCGCATAATCTATATGTAAACTGGTGGTATACGTAAATTAATGTCCCAACATTAAAAAAACGTAACAAGTTTCTAAAAGGTCAATAACGTAACCGCAATGCCATACACCATGTTGACTAAAAGATGGTGTACAGATGACTATAGCTGACTATAGCCAATTATATGATGATATATTTGATACTACCTTTAGATAACTTTAATCAGACTACCACTTTACATTGTATAAAAAAGTATAAAACTATGGATGAATGTCAAAGAGCTTTTCATTGAATAGGTCAAAGTTTCGCACAGGTTTCAATCAGGCTTGTAAATCCAAAAATGGGGTCTGAGCTTTCCGCTCTATACACTTTCACATAAAACGTGGGCTACATACACCATTCGTTTTAAAAGAAAAACCTGGTAAATTTGAAACGTATTTCTCTTAATCCAATTAATACTCTTAAGTGGTATTTTCAATTTTTCAGGATTGTTTGATGTAAATAAATTTTAATAGGGTGTTAAATCGACATTAAAGAAGTAGTGGACAATGCAAGCGTAAGACGAAATTAAAAAATCGGTTTTACTAACAATATAATTCCGTTATCTTCAGATTCGAGATCCAATTTGCATTGCAGATCCATTTTCAATTTACAATCAAGCGAATGAAATAAATTCAATAGGCACTGTCGAGAAATCTTTAAAACTGACATAAGCATGGAATAATTAAAAACGGTGACTATCTGTAGTGGTTTGGGAATGACAGAATTCTATAAAGGTAGCTGTTTCGATTCTAGCTCAAAGATGTTTTTGGTAATCACATATTTGTGCTGAACGAATCAAGAAAGTGGAAATAATGCTTAGAAATCGCAAAAAAAATTAAAAAAAATATATAAAAACTACTTTATAAAAGTGTCAGATATATTATGTAAGTTGTATCGAAGTAAATGTGTTACGTTTGATATTTTAAAAGAATAATAAAATCAGGAGCACAATACTTTCTTATATATATGCGAATATTTAAAATTTAATTGTTTAAATAAAACTATCTTTTGAGATTTTTTTGCGGATTTATTTTAATTTGTGGTTCCCGACGTTTTGAATGCTTTATACCAATCATGTCACGGAAGATGGGCAGGAAGAGACAAAGGTTTTAGACGTCTCAAAAGTCAATATATAGTTGTTACAAACAAAATCTACTAACAAATTTACAAAATAATTTAACAAAACAGAAAAATGGCACAGAAGTACCTTACAATATTTGTTAATGTTAATTTTAAATATTTATTATGATTTTAATAAGTTTTATAATTATACATGGCGATCAAAAATCAAAATAAATCCGCGAAAAAAATCCGAAAAGATAATTTTATTTCAAATCAGGAGCAATTAATAAGAATGTGAAAACCTACAACTAGTACGTACGAATTTCAATAATAATTAAAATAGCTATTTGTTAATATTTTTTAGCAAAACGTGTCTCGTTAAAACACTGCTTATACTTTAACGAATGTTAATTTAAATTGATTTATTTTGTTCATTAGTAACTTGTTTTTTGTTGATTGTTTATTGTTTGTTTGTTAATTGTTTTTTTGTTTGTTAATTGTTTGTTTGTTTGTTAATTGATTTATTTTGCTAAAGTTTTGTTTCGATTAGCAAAAGTACTTAAAAAAATTATAAAAAGCAGTCATGAGGTTTGCCGACAGAAGTGAAAACTTAAAACTATAAACGAACAGTTGTTATTTTTGGATATTGAAATTAATTGTTTGATCTTAAATTAAAACTGTTTACATTTATCTAGTTTTGACATCTACTATCTACGGCACGCTGAGTGTAGCGTTAACACGTCACGTGACCATGTCGATGACGATTTATTATGAATTTACTCCCGATCTAAACCTGCCTACAGAAGTTTTCACTTCAAACTATTATTAGGTCTATGGAACTTAGGTTATATTGCTTCGTTTTCTTTGTTTTTTTGAACTATATATCTAAATAAAAATATTAATATACTTTATACTCACATTTTACAATATACAAAATATAAATTAAACAAAAACACAATTTAAATGACACGCTGTGTACACACCTCCAATACATACATATATACACAGCACTCATGTACAGGGACTGGTAAGGCGCGTATTAATAATAATTTATACCTACTTACTACACAAGAAATTATAAATACTTTGTATATATAATATATAATCTATAAATAATTGATGTTGTTACTTACCTCTAAGTGCTACTGTAATTATTTTCATATAGATTACTGTGATATGAGTACAGATTTAAGCCATTGATATATACCTCACTGTACTTAGAGCGTTTAGAAAGTTTCTAAACTGAAAATACCTACTTGTACCACAAATAAATAATTCAATAAAATCATATGGTTTAAAATTTATGTATAAAAAATAGTTAGAATTTTTTTATAAAATATTTTTAAATATCTAATGAATGCTATGCATTACCATGGTAACAAGTAAATATTATACTTTAACACGTCACGTGACCATATCGATGACGACTTTTATGAATTTACCCCCCATCCAAACCTGTCTATAGAAGTTTTCACTTCAAAAGTTCTATATATATATATATATATATATATATATATATATATATATATATATATATATATATATATATATATTATATATATATATATATATAGATAAATAGACATTATTTTACGTAGCGTTTTCCGTATCATCAATACTAAGAGCCTGTCGACCACAGATCCGTACACATTTCATTTAACCCATGTGATTCTATTCATTAAATAAATTGGACGGTCTCCTCTTACCATTGCTTCGTTCGAGCATGGAAATAACTACAGTGTAATAAATAACTTTTCGAGCTTTAGTTTCGTATATTTTAGAGAATATATGCATATTTTTTTTACAGTTGAAGGAAATCCTGTATCGATATATTTTTTGTGCATCAAAAATTTTCAGACATATTAAAATACTCTAAAATCTATACAGATAAATAAAATTGATGTGTTTGTTTGTAATGTCAAAATAATAGCTTTTTACTAAATGTATATGAAATTATGTACGGTACTTATAAGATAAATACATTTTGTTTAGTCTGTCTGTTTGTTCCGGCTAATTTCCGAAGCGGCTGGATGGATTTTGACGGGACTTTCACTGGCAGATAGCTGATATTATAAGGAGTAATTTAGGCTAATTTAATTTTAGAAAAAGAATTAGAGTTCCGCTCAAATACATTAAACGTACCGAGCGAAGCAAGGGTAATTCACTAGTATAAAATAAAAGGTAAAAGATATACAAGCACTAGATGCAATCGATTTGCAAATAAATATTCATTGAAAGTAGTTTTGTCTTGATCGAACTCACCGTACGGTTCGTACGAGTAAATTGGGCTAGCGACCTCCGGCGACACCGCCAGACAGACTTATGGCAACATAGGGTTAATTAGAATTTTAATTCAAATATAAAATTATCATTTATTTACATGTATATTAATAATATATAATATACATATATATTAATAATATATAATAGTAATTATATATTATACATGTATATTAATAATATATAATAGTAATTATAGTAGATTCATATTAAAAAGTATCGAAAATACAAATAATTCAGCCGTTACAGTATGAAGTAGAAACAAACATTCACTCAATCATAAGCGTTTATTTATATAACGTGTATTTCACAAAGTAAATATATTCAATGTCTTCTAAACTGCTAACTAACAAACTAGCTTTTGAAAACAGCTACGCCCACGTGTCCATTTCTAGTCTATAATCAGTGCACAGGTCTAGAGGTAAAGCTCTAAAGTAATAATAATCTCATTAAAGTGACCAATAAAATGAATATATTAGCAATTTACCCTATTAATTATTAAAACTAAAAAAATCCTCTGGGAATTCATCCACTCCATTCATTTTCGAAAAAAGCTCGATTAAAATAAATCGACAAAACTTTTAAAAGCTGTGAGCTGCTGTACTTATTATATAATTTCTTCGATTTCATTGTAATTTTGTTTTATTCGATCTCACTTGGTCTAGTAATATCGCATTAAACGTTAATTTTTATTCCTTTTGGTATTTGATAGTAACAAATTAATTTCTATGCATTTGTCAGTAAAAATACTTGCTTTAAGTAAAAGTACAATTCCCGAGATAGTGTCATTCGGTAAATTGGAACGATTCTATTTAGGGTTCCGGCGCCCAAAAGGGTTTAGACAGTGTATAATGTATTCTGTCCATCTGTCAATTTGACTAGACTGTCACAAGGTACAGTAAGCTGAAGCTTGTACAAATATAATTCAGCTAAATAAAGACATGATTTGATCGATATAATATATTATATTGTATGTAGGTTGATTTTAAGGCTTATTTATTGGTTAACTCTATACTCTCTGTTTATTCTGCATAGAAAATACTCTTATATGTTAAATAAATAATTCTTGTTTGGTTTAGCGGATAGCTGATACGGTTTTAGGTTATGTATTCTGAGTTCAATTTTTGTGTCAGTGTAAAGCATTTTTTTGGTTTTTTTTGACAAAATTGTCAGTTTCTTATCTGTTTTACACGTTCGTAGACTATCAGTGATAAAAAGTGTTATTGATTGCTGTTATTTATAACGTAATTGACGAATTTGTGTAATTTTGCAGACTTTATCGAAAATTTAATCAGACAATCAGGTATTATAGCTTTTTGGAAATTAATTCTATGATCGTTTTGTAATGTGGAAAATATTTTGTATTTAATATAATACTTTAATTCGTTCATTGTCAAGGACCAATCAATATAAAAATTAAAAAAAAATAAACTGTCAGGAACCATTGGTGAATCAAGTCGCATCGTTCTTGGGTGATTTTTCATCTCGTCCCTCACCAATGGAGTAGACATCGACTTTGAGACGTAATTTTACTATGTCCCGGTGCAAATATTAGTTCACTGTAAAAGAATTTAACTTGAACAGAGTCTAGTGAATTTATTTGCTACTTTAGTATGTAACGACTTCTGTCTAGCATAGTGATTCGTTAGGTTAAAAGTTAGGGGTTTGATTCTCACAATAGTTTGTCACGATTAATATGTACGTTTTGGCTATTTTCAACCGACTTCAAAAAGGAGGAGGTTCTCAATTCGACTGTATGTTTTTTTTTTATGTTTGTTACCTCAGAACTCCGTCATTTATTAACCGATTTGGACAATTTTTGTTTTGTTTGAAAGGGTATAGTTCCAGATTGGTCCCATTTAAATTTCAAAAAAATATACCACCCCTAAGGGTGGAAAAATAGCTAATGATGAATTTAACCTACTTCTAATTGTCATATTAACTTTAAATTTGCAAGTGTTTTTATTTCCGTTGATAGTACAGTGGTTCGGTATTGTTGACCTGATCTGATGGTAAGGCCAGAAGGTGATTAGGTGGAACTCTTCAACGGCTAATAGTAGATACTTTGAGTTTGGGCTTATTTTGTTTGATTTGACAAGCCTACCACGTTGGAATTCTTACTTTGCTACTACTGTCTACACTAAAAAGGGAAAAATAAAAACTTTTTAACAAAAAAATAAAAACCGACTTCAAACAAAAGCACTAAAAAGTAAAAAATAACTGATTGGTAGTTTTCATTTACTATACATACCTAATCAAATATTTTCGAAGTCGGAGTGCTTTGCTTTGTATGGGCTGGGACCGATTTCAAAAATATTTGATTAGGTATGTATTTAATAGGTGGGCTTTAATTACTTAGCCAAAGCACACCGACTTCGAAAATATTTGATTAGGTATGTATAGTAAATGAAAACTACCAATCAGTTATTTTTCACTTTTTAGTGCTTTTGTTTGAAGTCGGTTTTTATTTTTTTGTTAATTAGAATAAATATTATGGATACATAAGTAAAAGTACCTACACTGTGTATATTATTATAAGTATTTAATAAAATATAATATTTATAACTAGCGACTCACCCTCGCTTTGCTCAGGTTCGTCCTTAGGTACGTATTGACGCTTAGTATGGAATAATTTCTTTTCGTGATTTTTTTCAGATGTTTTAATACTTAAACTGCTTTGCGGGGCTAAGATAAATCCAACAAAACAAATATCATAAAAATCGGTCCAGCAGTTCTGGAATTATAAGTGTTGTAACAAACTCGATTTTATTTTATATATACATACGCGTATATATAGATAATATTATATTAATCGAGTTCTGCACAAACCTAGTGTTCAATTGGTTAGAAATTTGAGCATAAGAAAAAAAAGTTAAAAGAAATTTTTAGACGTCACCGGTTCCTAGTATAACATTTTAAATCGTTCGCATCATTAATTTTAAGGATATAACGAATATTGCACATGTCGATACTAATTTTACGTCGTCGTTATTAATGTTTTACCTCCTGTGCTTACTTTAAGAGCGGATCCCAATGCCCGAGCCATCTTTAATATTTCATACTAACGATCGCAATTTCACATAATTTGTATGAACTATGGAGTAAATGTCAAACTAATTGTAACAAGAAAAATTGTATATAGATAGACTAGCATTGCTCGCGGCTCCATCCGCGTTCAGATGATCAAAAACCAAATTCTTAGGTTTTACATATTAGAATACTTTTACATTGCAGTTTTTGTATTTTTTCTCAGAAATGAGATATTTTACCGCGGTAAAAAGTATCCTATGTGTTGATCCGGATAACCGGCTATCACCATACCAAATTTCATCAAAATCCCTCCAGTGCTTTTTCTGTGATGCGGTAACAGACAGATAGAGAGACGGATAGACAGACGAACAGATAGACAGACAGACACAAAGACAAAAATTCTAAATACTATAGATTCGGCCTCTGTATCGATTATAATGTTTATTTCAATAAAAATTTCCAAAAAATATCGAATGTACAGATTCGGCTTATTTACAATTTTATTATATGTATAGATTATTGTAATTTGTTGTATAACGAATCATATATCATCAGATAAGATAAGTTCATACAACTCATCCACATGTTAAATAAAAGCCAAGTTTTAGTTTAAAAAAATGTTACAGTTATTATTATGAAGATCGGACAAAAAATTTATAGACCCTTTTGATAAACAATACTAAAATTCAGGTTGTAAATAAATTATCAAATATTCATTATAAACAAAAAGAATTAAACATATTCTAGATAATCTTATTAAATAAATGAAGATCTATACTTTTTGAATCAGACTTGAATTTTAATCTCAATTTAGTACCAACTATACGATCTAGAAACAAAATGTACACAAAAATCTTGCTTTAAAGTATAGTAGAACCTAAAAATTAGAACAAGCAACGTTGGCGAGTTGTGGCTAAAGCCTGATTACCTAGCTCCCTGAGGTAACCTTACCTGAGTCAAGTAAACACAGTGATTTATGGGGGCTTTGAATTAGAATATGAAACAAAATTAAATAAATTAAAAGTAATCAAAACTTTGCTTATATTTAATAAATGTAAGATTTAAGTTTCAGTTATGTTTAAATTTACTTCATATATAGTTTTAATTGCAATAACCTTTTTTTCTGTTCACAATTTTATGTCCAGTTATAATAAGTCGTGGAAGTGTTTCTAAATTTTTTTTTTATAATTAATTTTAAAACTCGTCAGTATTTACTAAACAAAAAAAATTACGAATGTCTTTTTTTTTGTTTAATAAATATTGACCAGAACTTTTTACTGCTCTGTTTAGAGGAGAAAAAGATTTTGAACTATTTTGTCTTTGCCTATTGTAAAATGTATAAAGGACAATCATTTATGAAAACGATTAACCCGAGAAAAATGACAGAACGTCTTAAACTATCACCCATTACAACTTATCCCTTAATACCTTTAGGTAATTTTCTATTAAATTAATTAAAAATTCTAAGAAATCTATTGTTAATTAACACGCCGGCGTGTCCGCGGTCGTGGATTAGAATATTTGAAGTTGAAAATTAAATTTATAAAAGTGCTTGGTTCTATTTTATTTGCAAGATGGATCACAACTTTAACTATTTAAACACAATACGTTTTTAATATTTGTTGGACATGGTGCATTAGTATTTCTATGATACCACAATCACACAATCACACGTCAGATATCTGATTTGGCCTTCTGATACTCAAAGTAGGTACTGCATCGGATTTAATGTATTAATCATTTATATAGATGTCTATCCGGATTTAATTAAGACAAAGCGTAACATTATTTCAGTATTTTTGGGCTTATTTGCCTCGGTGGTCTACCGTCTAGAATATACGTTGCAGATCCGGAGGTCCTGGGTTCAAGTTCCAGGTCGAGTTATGTTTAGTTATTGAATTTTCTACTTAGAAATTTTCAGTGACAGACTGAACTTAGAATATAGTGATGTTTCATCCTAGTGATTTGGCACGTAAGGCACCGTCGGTCCTGCACATGATCTTTCACTGATCGTGACGAATTACCATACCACCATGAGTGAAATCAGTCAAATGGAGATAAGTTTTGGGCTTTATTATTTCACGTATTGTGTGCTTAAAACAACTAGGTAATACAGTTAGAAACTCGTTAAAAAAACTCTATACGTAAGTTACGTTACAAATATGTGAAGATAAAAAATATATTTTGAATTTATCTGTGAACCCATTCATCTTTACTTATACTAGAGTAGGTATGGACATAGTCAATAAAGAAAAAAATATATAATCGGAACACCAATCAAGACTATACAATAGACACAAATTGAATTTAGGTCACTTTTGTTAAATCTACAAAAGCTTCAGATAGGTCGTACTCAAACAAAGATTGAGTGCGGGGATCTCTAGGAAATTCTTTGAGGCACTTAATTTTTTATTTACATGACAACCGAAAAAAAACCTTTTCTGAAATGTTGTTTTATTCCATCAGAAATAAATTTAATTTGTGACGCTATTGCTCCTTTTTATGTTCGAGTTTTGTTAGATCAAATATAATTTGCATGTTGAAGAAAGTGGGATAGACGGCGTTTAATGGCTTTAATAGGGATGTCTTTATTCCTCTCAGTGCAGTAGTGACGTATCTGCCTTTTTTAAGAATTGGCTAGTCGTTTATTTGGTTTTTGGTGGCAGTGGTGGACCAGCGATAACGTACTCGCTTGGAAAACTGAGTGAATCGGATTCAAATTCCAACCTCTGATACTTTCATGTGCGAATTATTTCTAACGTGATTACCACTTGTCGCACGGTGAAGGAAAACCTCGTGACGAAACATGTATGTCTTAGGGAACCTACCAAGTTTTCGAAAGATATGTGAGGTCCGCCAATCCGCACTTAGCCAGCCTAGCGGATTATGGTCTGAACCCACTCGCATTGAAGGGAAGCCCATGTCCTTTATATATATGCCATTTTATGCATTCACAGGAAACGTTAAAAAGGGATGAATACAATTATTTGGCTTAGCACGGGCAAATATTTTAAATGATTAATTTTTTTTTTCTTAATATAAGATATAAGAACACTGTTAGATATTGCGCTGGATTCACATACCTCTCCGTCACGTTTATCGACTGTTTATCGCATGCAATAAATAATTGAATAATGTCTCTGCAGAACAGCTGTTTCAGGTAAAAACTTCTTACGTTAAATTAAAATACAACGTTTAAATAAGATATTTTTTAAATCGCAATCTTTTTTGAAGATATTCGTTATTTCCTTCTGTCATGGTAACGCAATTGTGTCACATTAGGGTATTTTATGTATATAAAAATATATCGAAAGTCAAGCCGATAACAATAAACTGTACGTGCGTCATATTGCGTATAGTCAATTATTACTTTAAACATTTTAATGTTTACTTGAACATTAACTTTCTCATTAAACATTAATTAATTATATTCAATACAATTTTTACGGTTATAAATAAATGCATATTATAAATATGCACCCATGGCTGGAGTACAAACATTCGTGCTCATCACACAATTGAATGCCCCCAGCGGGACTCGAACCCGCGACCGCTGGCACAGCAAGTAGGGTAAACTAGGGTAACTAATAACTGAGCCAGACGTGTCGACAAAATTAAATCATTATATTATTTTATATTTCAAATATGCATTATAAAATGGTATATTAAAAGGAAAAAATACAAGAAAAAATATGTGCAAAGGCGGCCTTATCATTATAAGTGATCTCTTCCAGGCAACGATAGGAAAGGGTACAAAAATAAATGTAAAGACCGGAAAGGTGAATAAAGTCTTTTTAATAATAATAATAATATTTTTTATTGTACACCAAAAATAAGTATAAAATAAAAAAAACAACACAAAGAAAAGATGCACAGCAGGCGGCCTTATCGCTGGAAGCGATCTCTTCCAGGCAACCTTGAGGTGGAGGAGTAAGTGTTCATAAAAACGGTAGGCGGTGTACTTGCTTTGACACGTTTACATATAAAAATACGTATAGATAAATAGATACATATACATATAAATGCATAATTAGATAGATAGATAGATAGATAGATAGATAGATAGATAGATAGATACATACATACATACATACATACATACATACATACATACATACATACATACATACATACATACATACATACATACTTATATGCGTAAAATTTACACACACACACATAAAAAAGAAAAATCAATCAAATAATAAATAGGATTAAATACTAGAACATAAGAGAGGAAATAATAATAACGATGATATTAGGGGAAAGGACTGAGGGGAAAGACATATAATAATCTTTTAATAACTTTTTAAATTTATCTAAGCTTTTAGCAGATCTAATGCTTAAAGGAATAGAATTCCACAATCGAGCAGCTTTTACTATGAAAGAATTTGAATTCTTTTTAACGACTTCTAAAGGTTTTTATGAAGTATCTGAGTTTAAAATAAAATGTAATGTAAAATTTACATGAAAAGCTAAAAACAAAAAAAAATGAAGATAAAACAATGATACTTTTTTAAATTTACGCGAATATTCACCCCGTCCACTTGGTCATCAGTCTCTCCCGTGACCAAGACTGATGTAAAGCATTCGAAAGGTCGGGAACCAAAAATCTAAATAAATCATAAAATAATCATGTGGGATAGTTAAAAAACTATAATACAGCTTAGTACACAAAAACTACTGATTGGATTTCAATGAAACTTTACAATAATATAGTTCATACATGACAATTATAAAAGGCTACTTTTCATCCGGCAAAATTAAAGAGTTCCCGTGGGATAGTTAAAAACTATAGTAACTTATACAACTTAGTACACAACAATTTATGCACCTAATTTAGTAAAATTTGGAATGCTTATACCTTATATTACCGGTCAAACAACAGGTTACTTTTCATCTCGGAAAAATGAACGGTACCCGTGGGATAAATCTGTTTGAGCTTTTCTAGAGGTGAACCCGAGCAAAGCTGAGGTGAGCCGCTAGTATATGTATATATTCAAAATATCTATATCATTACAGATATAATCTGTCATGATAAGCAACGTCATAATATGGAAAATATAAAGATAATTTTGTGCAAGAGTATGTACTTATTATAATGATTTTATTTATCAATCTCCTTCATTACATATTATTATTTTTTAAATATCCAAAATTAAAACCTAATTGGTTAGTTCTTTAAATATGAATTATGAATCGGAGAGTATGAGACAAAAGTTTGATATTAAAAAAGTTAAACACGTCCCGTTTAGCTGCGGACCTTATGATATCATTTTAATTTTACAATTCCCAACTGTTGTCAACTTTTAAAGAACACATCTGCACGATATCGCTACAAAAATATGTATTAACCTACATTATGTTTATTTACAATGGAAACACATAAAAGACGACACGTTTTGGCTCTTTTTGTTGACTCTACTTGCTGTGCAAGCGGTCGCGGGTTCGAGTCCCGCTCGGGGCATTCATTTGTGTGATAAGCACGAATGTTTGTACTCCAGTCATGGGTATTTATATTTATAATATTAGATTAGTATTAAAAGTAATGATATATGTATCAACTATCTGGTATCCATAACACAAGCCTCGTAGCTTACCATGTAACTAGATGGTGCTGTGTGTTAATGTCTCAACATAATTTATTTATTTATTATTTAAATAGGATAAAAATATTTTTAAAATAACAGTCCCAATATATTTTCTGTTACATTTCAAATGTAAGAAAATGGACAAAATATTAACGGACAGCTCATGCTCATTAACAAGTTTCAACAAGGCTAATAAGATTCAATATTCCAAACCAAAAATAGGATTTAGCAGTAAATAAATATTTTACTTTACTTATAGCTAAAAAGTTTACGTTACTTATAGCCTTTTGTAACGAGACAAAAATATAAAAATACAACCCTCAGCATCATTAAAAGTTACCGCGTGAGCCGAAAAATAAATTACTACTCAACTTTTAATAGCATCCTGCAGTGTGTGATATAATTTCTTATAATATATCTTATAATCTTTTACGAGGGTTATTTAACTTTGGTAATGTAAGATGGTGTAATGTTTATTTGGAGAAATGGGGTTCGAAAAGCAAAAACACACCCTGTTTATTACAGTTTATTGTAACTAGGTTTCTATTATTGACGACACGTTTGGCTCAGTTTGTAGTGACCCTACTTCCTGCGCCAGCAGTCGCGGGTTCGAGTCCCGTTGGGGGCATTCGTTTGTGTGATGAGCACGAATGTTTGTACTCCAGTCATGGGTGTTTGTATTTATAATATGTATGTATTTTAAGTTATATAATATGTATAATTTATCAACTATCTGGTATCCATAACACAAGCACCGTAGCTTACCATGGAACTAGATGGTGCTGTGTGTTAATGTCCTGATATATTTATTTATTATTTATTTATAATACTATAAGAATTAGATACTACGCGACAATTATCACGTATACACTATACAGTATACTAACGACCCGCCTTTCCTTCACTTTTTTTCCTAACTACACGCATTTTAGTAATTATTTGCAACATATAATTTCAAAATAAATATGAGGAATCTATATATATATATATATATATTATATATATATATTATATATATATATATATATATATATATATATTATATATATATATATATATATATATATATATATATATATATATATATATATATATATATATATATATATATATATCAATCATATACTGGCATAAATCTGTCTTACCGTCTAAAATGACAACTTTTTATGTTTTTAGATATCAATATCCATACTAATACTATAAATGTGAAAGTGTGTTTGTTTGTTTGTCCTTTTTTCGCGTCGAAACAGGGTGACGAATTGGTGTGATTTTTTGTGTGGAGATAGTTAGAGGACTGGTCGAGAGAGACAGACTACTTTTATAATGGGAGATTTATCTCATTCCCATGGGAATGGTTATAATACAACCCAAAAAAAATTATGATCACAATTACTTGTAATTTGGTATTAATGCTCTTCAGTACAATAAAATAAGTATATGTTTTAGCATTTTCAAAATTCATCCCTTTAGAGGATAAAATAGGGTATAAAAGTTTGTACGAAATTTACCTTTTTAGAGTTTTTATTGTAGTTTTAGCGCGAGCAAAGCCTCGGGTTCTACTAGTTATTACATAAAATTAAAAAATCTGAATGTAGAAAAATATCTAGAAATGAGCGAATCTGGGTTAATTTCTAGGTGTGGTTATTAAACAGGTTATTATTCTTGTTTCAAATAACACGTATCACCTATAACTAACGGAAAATACAACATAGGGTGTAAAGCCACAGCGTTATTTATTGCTGTGTTGTAATATAAAATTTAATATTATATATTATATCTTGTATCCTTAAGCATGTCATTATTAAAAAGATAATTATAAACAGGAAATGAATAATCGTTTTTAGATATATTTTTTCTATACTAACATTATTATAGAGGAAGAGTTTTTTTGTTTGTTTGTTTGTTTGTTTGTTTGTTTGTTTGTTTGTTTGTTTGTTTGTTTGTTTGTTTGTTTGTTTGTTTGTTTGTTTGTTTGTTTGTTTGTTTGTTTGTTTGTTTGTTTGTTGTTTGTTTGTTTGTTTGTTTGTTTGTTTGTTGTTTGTTTGTTTGTTTGTTTGTTTGTTTGTTTGTTTGTTTGTTTGTTTGTTTGTTTGTTTGTTTGTTTGTTTGTTTGTTTGTTTGTTTGTTTGTTTGTTTGTTTGTTTGTTTGTTTGTTTGTTTGTTTGTTTGTTTGTTTGTTTGTTTGTTTGTTTGTTTGTTTGTTGTTTGTTTGTTTGTTTGTTTGTTTGTTTGTTTGTTTGTTTGTTTGTTTGTTTGTTTGTTTGTTTGTTTGTTTGTTTTGTTTGTTTGTTTGTTTGTTTGTTTGTTTGTTTGTTTGTTTGTTTGTTTGTTTGTTTGTTTGTTTGTTTGTTTGTTTGTTTGTTTGTTGTTTGTTTGTTTGTTTGTTTGTTTGTTTGTTTGTTTGTTTGTTTGTTCGTTCGTTTGTTCGTTCGTTTGTTCGCTCGCTCGCTAGCTTGCTCTCTCGCTCCTTCGTTTGTTTATTTGTGTTTCTTTGTTTGTTTGAACGCGCTAATCTCAGAAACTGCTACTCCGATTAACATATTTTTTATATATATTTTTTTTAATTTTTACCCATTAACCAAGAGTAATAAAATATATCAATAATGCAAAATATGTGCTTTAAATTTTCGGTCCCCGAACTCATAGAGCGTAACAGTACTTTACAGTCATTGGTTAGATTATGCATAAAAAATTAGGGGGTCATTCAATTTAAAACCGTAAAATAAAAAATCCATATGAATGCGAAAGTAACTCTGTCTGTCTGCGTGATACCCTTTCACGCTTAATCCACTTAACCGACTTAGATAAAAATTGGTATGAAGAAAATTTGAGACCCTGGGAAGGACTTATCCATAGAAGTTTGTATGGGGAATCAATCATTTCTCAAGTAAGGGATATAAATACAAGTCATCACCATCGATGTAACTATATAAACTTTCTAAGTGTCAAAACGTACCTAAGAACGAATCCGAGCGAAGCGAGGGTGAGTCGCTAGGTAAATGATAATTTAGAAAATAAATGAAAAATAACAAATCATTTTTATTTTGAACATAGAAGATTTATTAACGGGCGTTGCGTTCGATCCAGTTGCGATACGTGCTAAGTCTTACGAACACATCGGGGGCGCCGTTAGCACAAGGAAGTGCCCAAGACGTAATACCAATTTGTTCGTTGCGGTCGGAACGTACAAGAGCGCTGCCAGAGTCACCCTGAAAATAAACATTTTGAAATTCATTTAAAAGTATTTGCATATTTTCTGTACTTACAATAATTATATGTTGCAAGTTAAAATATTTTTAGACTAATAGGAATTATTTATGATGATGTTCTCCTGACCGATTCCGGCCACGGCGGCCAATCTCATTGAGACTAGCCAACTGCGCAGGAGATATTATAGTGCACAAGTGTACGCGCAGACACAACGTGCAACAAATAATAATAAATATTTCTTTGTTCATAATAATAAATACTTTTTATCTTACTATATAAATGCGAAAGTTTTGATGGATGGATGTCTGTTATACAATCACGCCAGAATGGTTTAGTGGATCTAGACGAAATTTGGCACAGAGATAGATTATAGTCTAGAATAGCACATAGATTACTTTTCATCCCGGAAAAATGTTTGATTCCCGTGGGATAGATTTGTTTTTGTTTTTCACTAGGCACGAACCCGAGCGAAGCAAGGGTGAGTAGCTAGTAAGACAAGTTCTAAGGAACGAAATAAGTAAATCTATAAATACTCACGTGACACATTCCTCTTCCATGTGAGTGGAAAGTGCAGACTTCCAGGTTGGGAACAACAGTAGGTATACCTCTCATGTTTAACTCGGCAGCTCTGCGAGCTACGTCTTGCCTGCAACGGTTTCCATCGATGGAGAGAGCGTCGAGTCGCAGAAGTACTTGAGAAACGGGTCCTCCGTTCTAAACATATAAAATTATTTTAAATATTAGCAAAACAAATCAAAATATACTTTATTAAAATACATTTTCAAAAGTACTTTTGAATCATCAATCCTTACATTTATAAAATTTAATTTAAATCAAATGTCATTATTTCGTGAGGAAGTCACCACCGACTTGAAGGACAGTTCTTTTGAGAAGAGTCAGCGAGAAACACATATATTTTCTTTCGTAAGTCTCGCGTGTAAATGCTATCTTCTAGTAATATCATTTTTTTTGGAACTTCAATTTCGTATTACATATTAACATTTGTGGCGACATTAACTGATAACTTTTTAAACAACATATAATCAGCTATTATTAAGTTATCTTTAATTTTAAAATTGTTTTTTGCCTTATTTTGTTAGTAAAATTTTGAAAACTTTTTGGATTTTACCTTGGAAAAAACACTTTTTGTACTTTTTTCTATTTTTCTCCGAAAAAAGATATTTCTCTTCCTGTATGTTGACTCGGATAATTAGCTATCACCATATCAAAATCCGTCTAGTGGTTTTCTCATGATGCGGTAACAGACAGACAGACAAAATTTGTAAAAACTGTTGACTTATATGGCCACATGCAAAGTAAATATTATTATGCACAAAGTTGTGCGCAATCAGTTGGAGGACCGACAATTTATCTTTCTCGCCGAGACATAGAAATGAAACAATGCCAAGTTGATAAATCCGGGGTATTATTAAGAATATCTGGATAGAAATACCCAGCAACTAGTAACTAAACCACCAGCCACCAGACCAGGGATTCGAATTCACTACCTTTAGAGCTGTACATGTTAGCAACTAGAATAACGAGGCAGCTAAGACAAATAAATATTATTAACATATTAAATAACGTGCAACTATGAAGAAAGTTATCGTCTTACGTAATTTTAAGGTCATCATCACCACGTCGTGTTAATATTTACAAACTTACAAAAGTTCTTCCCCATCCAGTAACATAGGTGGCAACTCCAGCACCGACCCAGTCGTAGTTAATGTTGATAATTCTGACAGCGTTGCTCAGGGGGATGGTCCAACTAGTCGTTAAGATGGCAAGGTCGTTCTTTAAGACAGGCTCAGGCCAATAATCGCCATGAATAACAAATCGGCTGAACGTAAGTTGATGTCCACCCGAAGCAAAATGGATTGAGCCCACGATACCTCGCAGAGACCTGTTGATGATATGAATTTTATGAATTTAATGAATTATAGAAACCGAACTACAATTATAAAACTTTAACTGTAAGACTAAGCGAAATATTTTAAAAATAAGAAAACAAACAAAATATAATACTAACAGTTTTTATCGCGGTTCTATTTTGTTTTTTTTTTGTTTCCGGCACGTCGCGACGTTAAGAATGCTTTATGGCAAACATGGTCAAGGGAGAGACGTTTAACGTCTTGACGTTAAAGTTATAACAACTATTACAGGCGGTGCCTACCCACAAAAATTATAATATAACTTAGACGAAAATAGAAAACATAGTTTTATTTAATATCTTAAGAAATTTTCACATTCATAACATTTGCAGGATTTATCACGTTACCATTATAAATCCGAAAGTTTGTATATATGTACAGTCAAATGTCTTGCTGTAAGACAAATTTGAATATAATTTAATACGTAGGTACACTGTAACTTGGAGTAACACAAAGGCTACTTTAAATAATTGAGGACACGTTTAGCTTAGTTTGTAATGACCCAACTTGCTGAGTCAGCAGTCGCGGGTTCGAGTCCCGCTGGGGATATTCATTTGTGTGATGAGCTCGATTGTTTGTACTTCAGTCATGGGTGTTTATATTTATATTAAGTATGTATCTAAAGTTATATATGTGTAGTGTATCCACTATCTGGAATCCATAGCACAAGCCTTGTCGCTTACCATGGAACTAGATGGTGTTATGTGTTAATGTCCCAACATATTCATATTTATTAATAATAAAATTGGTTAGAAGGTGGCTTTGGTGGATGCATCCAAAAGAAGGGAAAGTAAGATGCTAGTCACATTATTATGGACAAACAAAACTTATTCATCACTTACGAGAGCAAAATGTGACCGGATCGCACAGCATCAAGACAATGAGCAGCAGTCAGGACGTGTCTGTTGGTAATTATCGATGCACCGCACAATAAAGTTCTGACTTGCGTACCAGTAACAAGAGCCACCATATGAGGAGTTTGCGCTGCGGGGGTGCCGCCTACTATACGGACCGATGGGTCCGTATGGAAAAAGTATATGGACAAATCCTCTTCAACGGCGCTGTCCACATTCTGTGTACCATTTTTAAGCGGAAGTGCTAAAATAATGGAATAGTTATGATATAAAAAGTCAAAAATTATCACACCTATAATTGTACAATCTAGGATTAGTTTATTTGATATTTTCTTCATTTGAAAATTAAGACCAACAGTTATTATTTATGTAAACAATACAAATGCTATAATTTACGTAATAAGGTAATAAAACTTTATAACGGATCAAGGAAGTCTTTACATTAGAAATATTAATAAAAATTGGCATGTCTGAAGCATGCTTAAAACAATCTAAGACAGTTTTGAACGAATGGCAGTTAATGGTAAATTTTCGTGAGTGAGAGAGGAACAAAAACATTTTCCAGAGAAGAAAAGTTTCGAATATTAGAATGCTCTTTACATATGCATAAAAAAAGGGCGGCAATGTGTCGTGAGTTTATTTGAATTTCGTAGCTAAGAGAAGATTAATAAGAAATAAAAAAAGTGAAAAGTGAGGAAAAGTGGAAAGCAGTGGTGGAAAATAGTGTTTAATACAAATCTGTGCAAATACTGCGTGTGTTCGTAAACCACCAAAAGGGACCCTGGTGAACCAAATCATTGTAGTGCGAAAGACGTACTTTAGTTTACGACACCAGAACATATAGATGGTAATATTCTATAGTCGAATAAGGAGCACCGGTATCAAGGGGTAATAATAAATATGCGATAGTTATCTCAACATCAATCACTAACACTTTCATTTGTAAATTGAAGTGAATTGATGACACAAGTCTGATAGAAAGAAGTTTATTTTGAGTTTTTTAAGCTGCTCGAACGAGTATGTCTCGTAGGTCAAATATCTAATTTAAATTTAACTTACCAAAGCTCCCAACGCAAAGCGTTAGAACCAATATCCCAGCCTTGAACAACATCCTGACAATATTGGATATGTGAAACATTATTGTCATGTATTACCTTTTATAAACAATGATATTAACATTAATCATCTTTGATAATAACAATGATCAATCACTCGGATTAAATAAAGATATTTTATGTTCTTATAAAATAATGTATATGATACAATTAGGCCCGGCCTCGATTTTTGGCAGTCCGGCTATTTTTGTTTTTTATTTCAGACCTAAAGCAATGATACCTAGGTTATATGCGTGCTGTGCGATCAATTTCTACTCTGAATAGTAAACAGAAATATTAAATGGAAATGGTCCTTCCTTACTTTAGCAAAATACTCGTATATATACATACATAGAATAACTTGTATGTAACTTAAGATGAATGTCAATTGTTTGTGTATTTTATGTTTGTAATAATTTATATTGTATAATCTAGTTAGTGTAAGTGGCGCCGCCGTTCTAATTGGATGTAAAATAAATAAATAAATAAAATAGATAAATTCACTTCTTCTTCTTATAGTGCCTCTCCAACTAGTGAAGGTTGGCTATCAGCTTTTTACTGTCTTCTTTATTTATAGCTCTGCGAAATAACTCAGCGGCGCTGGCTATTCCGGTCCACTCTCGGATGTTTCGTAACCACGATTTCTTTCTTCTGCCAACCTTCCTCTTTCCAGCGACCTTTCCCATCATGACGAGCTGCAACAGACTGTATCGCTGATGTCGAAGAACATGGCCCAAGTAGGAGATCTTCCGTTGCTTTACGGTGAGCATGAGTGCGCGTTTCTGGCCAATCCGTTCCAGTACTTTGACGTTGGTGACCTTCTGAGTCCAGCTTATGGATAGCATGCGTATATACGTCCACATTTCGAAAGCCTCTATACGCTTTCGAAGGTCTTCTTTTATGGTCCAAGCCTCACATCCGTACAATATAATGGGCCAGATGTAACAGTGGAGCAAACGAGTTCGTAACTTGATGTTAATGTTACGGTTACAGAGTACTTTTCTCATTGTGTTAAAAGCACTACGGGTGATTTCGATACGCGTCTTTATTTCTAAGTCGCTATTCTATTTCTCGTTTAGCCATGTCCCCAGGTATTTCCGAACTCTTTCTAGATTTTGGCCTGACACCGTTATGCTCGTCGTGGTATCCAACGTATTGGAAATGACCATAAACTTTGTTTTATTTATGTTCATTTTGAGACCAGCCTCACTACTACATCCCTCTAACCTTTCGACTATTTGTTGAAGATCAGCTGCTGTAGACGCTATTAGGACTGTATCATCGGCGTAACGTAAGTTGTTGATATTGCGTCCATTTATTTTAACGCCGCAGTCCAGGTCATGCAGAGCCTTGGATATTATGTCCTCTGAGTATAGGTTGAAAAGAAGAGGTGATAGTATGCATGCCTGTCTTACTCCTTTTTGAATGACAATAGCATCGGTTTCCTCTCCGTCCACTCTCACAGTGGCATGTTGATTCCAATACAGGGTTTTTATGATTGTGATGTCTTTATCGTTGAGGCCAATGTCCTTCAATATCTCGAGAAGACGATCATGCAGTACTCGATCAAATGCCTTTTCATAATCGACGAAGCAAAGGAAGACATCCTGTTGCATTTCTCTGCATTTTTGGACCAAAACCTGTATGGCAAACAACGCCTCTCTTGTTCCCACTCCGGATCTAAAACCAAACTGACTGTCACCAAGTTGTTCGTCACATTTTACCCTAATGCGTTCGTGAATAATTGAGAGTAATAGCTTCAGTACTTGACTCATTAAGCTGATTGTCCTGAACTCCTCACATTTTTTCGCATTGGGCTTCTTGGGGAGCGTAATGAAGACAGATTTTAACCAGTCATCCGGAATCTGGCCTGTATCGTACACCAGGTTAAGAAACTTCGTTAAGGCACCCATGTTTTCTTCATCCACTAGTTTAAGCACCTCTACGTAGACGCTATCTGGACCTGCTGCTTTTCCTGTCTTTGCCTTAAATAATGCTTTCCTAACTTCATCTTTTAGAGTTGGAAGTCCCTCTTGTGCATTATTATTGGCAATCAAGCTTCTTGAGTTGTCTGAAAAGATGTTCGTAATATACTGCTCCCATATGCGTTTCTTCTCTTCAAGGTCCAAAACCGGGAGATTGTTTGCGTCTACTAATTGGTGCGTAGGGTATTTTCTTCCTACCATGGCTCTGATCTCTTTGTGCAGATTAAATGCATCATGTTTGTTATGGAGTACTTCCAGATGATCACATTTCTTGCGATACCAGGAGTTGCGGGCATAGCGCACTTCTCTTCTAATTTCTCTGTCTATGGTTTTGTATAACTTGTCGTCATTTTTGTGAAGTCTCCTTTTCTCCATTAGCTGGTATATTTTTTCAGTCATCCATGGCTCCTTTGCGACCCATTTATCTGGTTTCAGAATATTTGCATTGATTTTGTGTACTTTGGTTTTTAGTTTGTACCATTGCTGTTCAGCAGTCTCATGGGATTGCTTAGCCTCTGCTGCCCATTCATTGATCTCTCGCACTACCTCGGATCTGCAATTCTTGTCACTTATCTTCCGTATATTGACTACATTGATCCGTCGTTTACGTATCTTCTTTAAGACAAGTAGGATTTCTGCAACCACCGGTTTATGGTCCGATCTTATGTCAGCTCCTGGGTACGTTTTAGCACTCTTCACACAGTTTCTGAATCGACTATTGATCATAATGTAGTCGATTTGATTTCGAACAATCTGGTCCGGCCTATGACGAGGCGAAGTCCAGGTGTACAATCTTCTAGGTGGTAATTGAAAGTATGTGTTCATAATGACAAGGTCTTGATCTTGACAGAACTGAACCAGCCTGTCTCCTCTGTCGTTTCTTTCACCCAGTCCATGCTTTCCCACCGTACCTTTCACCTCTCTTCGACCGACCTTGGCGTTCATGTCTCCTAATATGATGTTAATATCATGCTTCTTGGTGGCTTTTATTAGTAATTCCGCCTGCCTGTAAAATTCTTCGACATCTTCATCTGAACCTTCCGTAGTGGGGGCGTAAAGTTGGATAATATTTAAATTCCTGGGTTTTGACTGAATTTGAATCATCATTGCACGATTTGATTCAGGCACGAATGTGACGTGTGTGTCTAGCGATTTTGTGTTTACAATTACTGCTACACCGTACATGTTGGACGATTCTTCTGACCCAGAATAAAACATGGTATGGTTACCATCCACTCGATGTACGCCTTGATGTTTCCATCTCACGTCGCTCAATCCAAGGATGTCAATGTGTAGTCGATCCATTTCCTTACACACATTATATATCTTTTCGGGGCTGTTAAGACTACGAACATTCCATGTTCCTATTTTAAATGGTCGCCCGGAGATTCTTCGTACCCCTGTCCCATCGAAGGGACGCCGGGAACTCGGGGCCGTGGTTATATTAGACTTTTCCATGCTGATTAACTAGGGAATCTTAATGCAGTGGTTTCCCCTTGCCTTCTGCATCAGACATTTCAGAGGTTATTTACTCCTCTAGGCTGCTGTAGCCTCTTCTAACCAATATTTCAGTTAGGTGAGTAGTTATACCGCTACTAGTTCGGTCGTCAGAGCCTCGTCTGTTATCTAGCAGGGAGTACCACGGTACATATTGTGCCGCCGCCGGATGCAGGCGCGTGCAGGTGAGGTTGACATTTGGGCCGGTAATGATGTTAGTTCCGATAAATTAACATTATATGTATATACTATAGCTCCGTCTCATACTAGAGAGACAGCGCCTAAGCTTATTGATATTAAATAAGAAAATGTATCTAGTTTTCTTACCACAACTTCACGTGAACATGACTTTTAATATAATTATGAGGTAGGTACATACATCTATTTGTATATTTAAGTCTAAGTGTATTCAAATATTAATTTAATTCCTTTGTAATTAAATTATATATTTAGATGTTACAACTTTGTAGAATCATTGTTAGTCCAACCTCAAATAAATCAAATATAAAAACAAAAAAAAATCGGGCCTTGAGATACTGTACAAAAACTTAAAAAAAATAGGTATGCTTAGGATTGAATCGCAATGCACGTTTGTCCGACAGAATATCCATTGCTATTTAAGACACAGAGATAGACACGGAATAAATACTAGAAATAAGGATAAACTGATGACGCCTAGCTTTCGCCTTCAAAAAGTAAATAGATCGTTTTTGGGGCAAGACGTAAATACGTACACATGTATAACAGAATTCCACAGTCGATATTAATTTTGCTTTTTAAACAATTTAAGTCTAAATTTAAGAATATATCATTGAAAGCTTATTACACCATAACGGAATACTTTGTAGATGTCAATGTGTCAGACTAACGTCTGGTTGGATCTGGTAGGATAAGTAGATAATAATTATTGTATTGCAATACTGTAAGCAAATATTATTTTTAAAGGAGCAACTGTTGAGTTTCTTGCCGGCTCTCTCAGCAGAACTGCCTTCCAAGCCGGTGGTAGATCCCTCACGGACTTACTGATATTTAATTAAAATTTTAATAAGTGAAAAGTAAAGATTTATAAGTGTTTGTATTTATAATATTGTATTTATAAGTCTATTTCAATAAAGTATATTTTTATTTGATTTAATTTGTGAAAAGACACACACTGTGAAAGGACGTCCTTTTTTAGTACCAGAGACATTCGTATTGCTCTAACTCCGTACTATTTTGTTTTTCGAAGCCTAGGACTAAAAATTGACTGACAGGAGAAGGAAACTGTATTGTCTATGTAATTAAATTATAATTAAGTCAAATCACATGTAATTAAATTATAATTAAGTCAAATCTATACATTAAATATTTTATGGAAATTCTTATTGAAATAGACACTATTGCCGATATAGAGGCTGAATCTATTGTTTTTAGAATATGTCTGTCTGTAACCGCATTACGGAAAAATCACAGGAGGGATTTTGATGAAATTTGATAAGATGATAGCTGGTTATCTGTGTCAACATATAGAATACTTTTTATTGCGGGAAAATATTTCATCTCTGAGAAATCTATACTAAACGTCATAACGTAAGTAGCAACGAACCCGAGCGGAGCGAGGGTAAATCGCAAGTACAATATATTTTTTAGCTTTCTATGATTATAATAATAAAAAAAATATAGGTATGAAATTGTTTTTATTTAAAAAAGTTAAAATTCCTTAATTGAGGTTCTGGTTGATCCAGGTACCGTAGACGCTAGTTCGTGCGAACACATCGGGAGCGTTAAGGGCGCAAGGTACTCCCCAAGATACGATACCAATTTGCTGATTGGTGTCTCTACGTACCAGAGCACTGCCAGAGTCACCCTGAAAATATATTTAAATTATTTGCAAGTACACTGCCTGTACATAAAAATGATAAAACCAGTGGCACTATTACAATTTTACACTAAATTACTGTAATTATTACGTTTTTATACATACATTATTATATTTATAATTTTACGGCACTATGAACACAAATTAATAATAATATCTATAGCAATCATAATTATATGTATGTATTCAGACTTTTTTTAACGTCCCACGGCTGGGCACGGGCCTCCCTTCAATACGAGGGGGATCAGACCACCACGCTGGCCAATTTTGGGTTGGTGGAATGCACATTTCTTTCGAAAACTTACTAGATCTTAGAGCAGACATGTAGGTTTGCTCGCGATGTTTTTTTTCACCGTAAGACAGAAATTATTCGCACATGACAATATCAGAGGTGGGAGACCAGGATTTGAAACCGCTCCACTCGGTTTCCCAAGCAAGAGCGTTTCCACTGGTCTTACCACTGCCTTTATACATAAGTAACTGAGCCACCGAGCGTCGCTCGGAGTTTTTGGTTAAAAAGTATAATTTTCTTTAAGAAGAAAAACTAAAAATTTGAATAAATACAAAAAAAAAACAATAATAAATTATACCTTTATATCCGACCGGGATTTGAACCCGGAAACCTATGATTGTCAATCTTGCGTCTACTTAAAAAAAAAACTAAAAACTTGAATAAATATTTAAATAAAATAAAAGTAAAAACTTTGTATGCGATCGAGATTCGAACCTGGACACCTGTGATTGTTGATCTTGCACCATGGCCGCTTGAACACGACGCTTACACCAGAGCGTGCAAATTACCGACCATATTTTGCGTGGAATAGCAAAAGAAAACTGCATGAAAACTCGCAAGCACGCGTTTTCTCAGATATAAGACTAATCTAAATCGATTTATCGCCCCGAAACCCCTTGTATACTAAATTTCATGAAAATCGTTGGAGCCGTTTCCGAGATTTAGATTACATATTGGTATATATATATAAGATAACATATATATATATATATATATATATATATATATATATATATATATATATATATATATATAAGAATTGCTCGTTTAATTATATTAGATTATATAGTAGAAACGAATTATTAATATCCCTTCCTATTTCTGCTAAAAAAATGTCGATATCTTATGAAGATATTTCAAGAAAAATAATTATTTGTAGTCCGGAGTTTAAATTTTGTTTTTCATAATAAATTATTCATCTTATTCATCTAATTCATCTAATACCTTTAAACGAGCAATTCTTGTATATACCAGCGATTTCGGAATCGGCTCTAACTTGGTATCTAAATTTGGTATGTAGGGGTTTTCGGGGGCGAAAAATCTATGTAGATTAGTCTTATTTTTGGTAATACGCATGTTTTCGAGTTTTTATGCGGTTTCATTCACGCAAAATATTGTCGCTAATTTCGCACACTCGGGTTTATGCATCATGGTCAAGCGGCCAAGGCGCAAGATTGATAATCACATGTGTCCGGCTCCAAATCCCAGTCGAATACAAAGTTTTTACTTTTGTTGTTTTTGTATTTATTCAAATTTTTAGTCTTTTTTATCTAAAGATACGATATAACAAAAAAAAACTCGGAGTGAAGCTCGATCGCCCAAGTACTGACTCATTAATACTCACGTTGCAAGTTCCTCTTCCATTGGCTAGGAAAGTACAAAGTTCTAGGCTTGGATCTACAACTGGAACATTCCACATGTTCAATTCGCGGAATCTGCGAGCTACATCATCCCTACAAGTGTGTGCATCGACAGTGCGAGCATCCAGTCGCAAGAGAACTTGAGAGAGAGCACCTCCAGCCTAAGGAAAAATTATAAATTTTTAATAAACTTAACAAATGACCAAAGAAACCCAAAAACAATGTTCTAAAATCATTTTCATTTTACTCAACTTTAGTTATTACATTTAAATATACACTACAAGTACATAATACAATAAATAAATAACCCTCTTTTGAGCTCCACCATAGTCGGATAGCAAAATTATTATATAAAAAAAAATCTCATCACCACTACATTATAATCGAGTGTTAATTTTATATGTCATAGTAAAGAAATCGCTTTAAGTTTATATTACAGACTTACAGAAGTCCTTCCCCATCCAGTGACATAGGTGTCGACTCCAGGAGCGGCCCAGTTGTAGTTAATGCTGATGATTGCGACGCCGCCGCCCAGAGGAATGTTCCCGCTAGTCGTTAAGATGCCAATATCGTTCTTTAATATAGGTGAAGGTCTATAGTTATGGTGAATAACTCCTCGGGTGAAAACGAGTGCAGTTCCTCCAGTGGCAAAACGGAGTGAGCCCACGATACCTCGCAGAGATCTGATGGCGATATGAAATAAATTCATTTCGAAAACTGAAGTACCGTAAAAATTAAACAAAGAGATTCTAAGAGTAAGACTTCCAAAAAAAACAACATATGAATAAAATTATGAAATAAGTCGAGAAGGATATTTTTATTGGATTGTTTCTACCAGCGGCATTTCTCATTTTCACTAATAGTATGAGTAAGATTTATTAAGAAACGTATTTATGACTTACGCTAACAAGCCAGTGCCGATTTGCACAGGGACAATGCAATGAGCAGCGGTCAGGACGTGTCTGCTGGTGATCACGGATCCACCACACAGTAAGCTTCTGGTGACCGTGCCAGTCGTAAGACCCACCATGTGGGGGGTAGCTGGTGCGACGGTTCCACCGACTATACGGGCCGATGGGTCGGTGTGGTCAAAGAAGATGGAATAATCATCTTCAGCGACTGGTAATGCTGAAATATATGAATAATCCTGATATAAAAGGTGAAAAATGATGATGAAGCCTATAATTCTCATATATGATTATACTAGCCACTCACTCTCGCTTCGCTCAGGGTTGTCCTTATTAAAAAACAAAAACTAAAACAAAAACTATAACTTACCGAAGCTCCCAATGCAGAGAGTTAAAACCAATAAACCAGCCTTGAACGCCATTTTTCCAAAATTGGAAATGAACAGTGTTAGTGCCATGCATTAGCTTTTATATATAATGACAAGATAGTAATTTTAATCTATGATGATAGGAATAATGATCAATCATATTGGATTAAGATGTTGTTATAATATTATGCTTATTGTAATCAATAGTGCAAAATAAATTATAATTTAACTAGAACCGATCCTGACTTCGACGGGATACTTTCTTAATTCGACACTTAAATCTAAACATACTTACAAGCCACCCCGAGTAATGGACATAGTTTTAAAGATAAAAGTCATATGAATATGATGTCTTACTGATCCATTTCAGCTATGGTAGCCAATCTAAACATATATATCTAAAGTTATATATGTGTAGTGGTATCCACTATCTGGTATCCATAACACAAGCCTTGTAGCTTACCATGGATTCAGATGGTGTTATGTGTTAATGTCCCAACATATTTATATTTATTTATCATAAAACTGGTTAAAAGTTAGCTTTGCTCGATGCATCCAAAAGAAGGGAAAGTAAGATGCTAGTCAAATTATTATGGACAAGCAAAACTTATTCATCACTTACGAGAGCAATATGTGGCCGGATCGCACAGCATCAAGACAATGAGCAGCAGTCAGGACGTGTCTGTTGGTAATTATCGATGCACCGCACAATAAAGTTCTGACTTGCGTACCAGTAAAACAAGAGCCACCATATGAGGAGTATGCGCTGCGGGGTTGCCGCCTAGTATACGGACCGATGGGTCCGCATGGATAAAGTTTATGGACAAATCCTCTTCAACGGTGTTGTCCACATTCTGTGTACCTTTTTGAGCGGAAGTGCTGAAATAATAGAACAGTTCTGATATAAAAAGTGAAAAATTATGACACCTATAATTGTACAATCTAGGATTAGTTTATTTGATATTTTCTTCGTTTGAAACTTAAGATCAACAGTTATCTTTTATGTAAACAAGACAAATGCTATAATTTACTTAAAAAGGTAATAAAACTTTATAATGGATCAAGGAAGTCTTTACATTAGAAATAGTAATAAAAATTGGCATGTCTGAAGCATGCTTAAAACAATCTAAGACAGTTTTGAACGAATGGCAGTTAATGGTAAATTGTCGTGAGTGAGAGAGGAACAAAAACATTTTCCAGAGAGGAAAAGTTTCGAATATTAGAATGCTCTTTACATATGCATAAAAAAAGGGCGGCAATGTGTCGTGAGTTTATTTGAATTTCGTAGCTAAGAGAAGATTAATAAGAAATAAAAAAAGTGAAAAGTGAGGAAAAGTGGGAAGCAGTGGTGGAAAATAGTGTTTAATACAAATCTGTGCAAATACTGCGTGTATTTGTAAACCACCAAAAGGGACCCTGGTGAACCAAATCATTGTAGTGCGAAAGGCGTACTTTAGTTTACGATCCCAGAACATATAGATGGTAATATTCTATAGTCAAATGTCAAGAGGTAATAATAAATATGCGATAGTTATCTCAACATCAATCACTAACACTTTCATTTGTAAATTGAAGTGAATTGATGACACAAGTCTGTTAGAAAGAAGTTTATTTTGAGTTTTTTAAGCTGCTCGAACGAGACATAAGGTCAAATATCTAATTGAAATTTAACTTACCAAAGCTCCCAACGCAAAGCGTTAGAACCAATATTCCAGCCTTGAACAACATCCTGACAGTATTGGATATGTGAAACGTTATTGTCATGTATTAGCTTTTATAAACAATGATATTAACATTAATCATCTTTGATAATAACAATGATCAATTACTCGGATTAAATAAAGATATTTTATGTTCTTATAAAATAATGTATATGATACAATTAGGCCCGGCCTCGATTTTTGGGAGTCCGGCTATTTTTATTTTTTATTTCAGACCTAAAGCAATGATACCTAGGTTATATGCGTGCTGTGCGATCAATTTCTACTCTGAATTGTAAACAGAAATATTAAATGGAAATGGTCCTTCCTTACTTTAGCAAAATATATATACATACATAGAATAACTTGTATGTAACTTAAGATGAATGTCAATTGTTTGTGTATTTTATGTTTGTAATAATTTATAATGTATAATCTAGTTAGTGTAAGTGGCACCGCCGTTCTAATTGGATCTAAAATAAATAAATAAATAAAAGAAATAAATTTACATAATTCGTTGGCTCACTATTACAAGGTTCTATGTTACAATTTTAGTACTTATTTAGTTTTAAATAAAACTATCTTTTCGGATTTTTTCGCGAATTTATTTTGATTTTTGGTTCCAAAACTTAGGGACTACTTAACTTTTAGGGAACCAAAAATCAAAACAAATTCGCGAGAAATCCGAAAAGATAGTTTTATTTAAAATATCAAGTATTAGCGTAAATCTAAGAAAACTTATTTAGTTATTAATGCTACAAGGTTCTACGTGTCATTAGCTACAGTTTTTACAAACCACTAGATAGCGGCACTTAACTACAAAATATTCAATTTTACATAGTTCTATGTTTTTTTTTACGATAACAAAATATCGAAGTTCTATGTAAAAATGACTAAACTTCATTAAAATTAACATAGAACCTTGTAACAGTAAGCCAACGAATTATGTATATACTATAGCTCCGTCTCATACAACAGAGACAGCGCCTTTTTTTTAACGTTGGAAAATGCATTTACGCACGAGGTGTGGGACTCACCGGCAAAGCCAGTACTACCCATTAAAACCCACAAAGCCTTCCCCCATCTTAATGGGGCGCCACAGGATCGCTTACGCATTCAACTACGACGCCCCGACGGCAGGTCTGTCGAAGCAGACCACAACAACCACGGGGTTGCTCCTAGGTCCACTCTGCTATTAGAGAAGTACCAGAAGCAACCCGCATGGTACACCGCCCTCC